>CM064491.1:4850812-5023312 GCA_032716605.1 Paralithodes platypus | reverse complement strand
TCTGCTTCCTACCAATTAGCCATGACCTAATCCATCCCAACAACGACCCACCTATTCCATGCGCCTCAACTTTTCTCATCAATCTCTCATGAGGGACTCTGTCGAAAGCTTTACTGAAATCTAAATATATTATATCATATGACTTGTCATTATCTACTGCTTCATACACCTCTGAGAAAAAACTAAGCAAATTTGTAACGCAAGAACGTCCCTGAGTGAATCCATGCTGAGAATAAATAAATAAAATAATAAAGTCGATGAAATAATGATATCTTATCTGTCAATCAATATTAAACAATCAATTTACCTTGCTTGTATGCATACACAAATATTGTTTACATCACAAATTATGAGTGGGCAAATACGCACCGTACATAACATTAATATTCAGGTATTCTATTATATGCTATATACTCAGGCCCAATCCCCACTTCTCCTATTTGTTTTTCCTATTATTTTGTTTTTCTTTTTTTTGGAGGGGTGGTCGACTAATGACAGCGAGAATAAGGACAACACAAAAGAAAACAAATAACACACAAAAACAAGATACAAATTCACACACATACCATTATCATTTTTATAACTTCATGGGGTTCTTTTGCAAGGTCAGCGTGTGTGTGTGTGTGTCTGTGTGTGTGTGTGTGTACAAGGTCATGGTGGACAAGTCTAAGGTGAGGTCATTGTGTGTGTGCGTGTATGTGAGTGTGTACGTGCATGTGCTTGTGTGATTCTGTATGTGCATGTTGGTATCCGTGTGTGTTTGTGAGTGTATGCATGAACAGGAAACAATAAGACATACATAAAGACAGACAGATAGATGTACATAATCACATTATATATAGATAGATAGATAGAGAGACAAATACAGGTATTTACACATACGTAGCCTACATAGAAACATTGACCACACAGATCTTTCGATCCAAGCGAGATGGTAAGGAATTATTTCTAGTAGAGGTAGCAGAACTTCAACTACAGAAAAGTAGAAGAAATGGGTTATAAAGAGGATGTGTAGATCAGTTCTTTTCCTTGGGGTGTAGCCTACTATGGATAAGATCTGGAGAAGGGAAGGAAGTTATATGCTGCCTTCATGGACTTGGAGAAAGCCTATGACAGAATGGATAGGAAAGACCTATGGAAGTACTGAGAATATATGGAGTAGATGGTAAGTTGCTGGAAGCAGTGAAGAGCATGTACAGGAACGCAAGGGCAACAGTGAGTATAAAGGTTGAACAGGACGAGTCCTTTTATCTGAAAGTTGGATTAAAGCAGGAGGGTGTGATGTCCCCATGGTTGCTTAATTTATACATGGAGGGAGTCGTGAAAGACATACAAGAAAGAGCAGTAGATGCTGGAGGACCCCTAAGGGAAGGAAGTGAGTGAATTACCCGAAAAGTGTGGGTAGGGTCACATGTAGAGACAGACAGACAAATGAGGAAGTACGAGAGCAATGTGGTGTGGATGTGGACGTTCTGGAGAGTGTGAAGAGGAACACCTTGAGGTGGTTCAGTCATGTGGAATTTATGTTGAGTGGGAGAATCATTAACCGTTTCAGTACCAGCGAAGCCCTTTAACTTTATTCTGGCTACTATTAGACGATTTTATTCAGCTTCAAAAGGGCCTCCAGCAATTAACAGGCTTCGAACTATCTCACTTAACCCCTTTTACTACCACAGATCCTTCTTAAACTGCATAAAATCGTCTAAATATAGCTAGAAAAATATTAAAAATACGTCACCGGTACAGAAGGGGTTAACCAATTCAGTACCAGGGACGTCCTTTTCATCATATTCTTGCAACTATTAGACGATTAATTTCAGCTTAGGAAGGACCTCTAGCAACAATAAGGCTTCAAACTATCTCAACCAACCCTTTTAAACTACCACAGATCCTTCCTAAGCTGCATAATATCGTCTAAATATAGCTAGAATAAAATGTAACGCACGTCGCTGGTAATCAAAGGGTTAAAAGAGTGTATAAGAGGGAGGTGGAAGGGCAGAGAGGGAGAAGTAGACCGAGAATGAGATGAAAGGATGGAGTTGAGAGGTATAGGAGTAAAAATGGTGTGGGTGGAAGGAGGGGCATCAGATGACAGAGGAATGTGGAGGCAATTCATTCGTGGCCACCTCCTCGGATATTGAGTCGTCTGGCAATTATGCCCTATTGATTTAATAACCTTTATTTACCGCCCTACAGAGTGAAGGCGAGAAGACAATATTAAATGTCTATACATTATTATTTGTGTGTGTGTGTGTGTGTGTGTGTGTGTGTGTGTGTGTGTGTGATAGAGATAGATAGATAGATAGATAGATAGAGAGAGAGAGAGAGTTAAAATCTTGGAGTTTTCGAGAGGGTCATGGTTAAAAAGTAGTTGGGAAAGGCTATTTCACTCACTGTATAGTATACCACCTTTTATACCCTTTGTATACCACCTCTCTCTCTCTTCTTGCTATCCATTCCTTCCACTGTTCCTTACTCTCGGGTTAGCTATCTCTACTAGAATTAAGTCCTGACCACCTCGCTGCGATCGTAAGGTCTGTGTGGTCAGTGTATCTATGTAAATCTCTCTCTCTCTCTCTCTCTCTCTCTCTAATTTCCAGTCTCTGTGTGCCTGTGTAATGTATTTTTGGTGCATAATGTATGTATCTATGCATTATACTCAGACACATACCCAATAGCTGGGGGTGGCCGACTCGAGACAGAGCCCGAATAGAGATGATGCAAATATTTAAATACTTGTTTCAAGTTATGCACATTAGAGGTAAAGGAAAATATACGACATTCGATTTGTAAAAATGAACGAAATGAACGAAATGACGAAATGGGATGGGTGTGAGGGGGATCTGCCTGATGTGGGCTAATCGGCTCTCTGCAGACCCCCATATTCTTATGTTATTATGAAGCATGGGATGAAGACACAAACATGATATTGGCAAATAATTGTACAATATGATCAAATATAACATGATTATAAATATACAAATACAAGCTACACAAAACAAAAATATAGGCCTATATATAAAAAATAAAAATAAAGTATAAGACAAAAGTATAAAAGTATAAGACCACAGAAGTACCACCAACAAATTAACGAACTCAAAACCAAACCCGCAAAAATAAAAATCCCGCAAAACAGTGTGCGCCGCCCGGGAATCGAACCCGGGTCGCAAGAATGGGAATCTTGCATGATACCACTACACCAGCGGCGCCGTGAAGGGAGAGGCGGAGTGAGAGCATCTACTGGGAGTGTGAGAGAGGGAGAGGTGGAGGAAAGAATAAATGGAGGAATAACATAATATTAATAATGGATCTAGAAAAGAGAGAGAGAGAGAGAGAGTACAAAGGAAGGAGTACAAAGGAAATCAAGCAACAACAGGTCTAGTGACCCTTCTAGGCTGCTTGTCCTCCAAAACACTGAGGATCAAGTGTCCAAACAGTGGTTTAGAGTGGGTAAGGGAACACTGGAAAGGGAACTACTGCCCTAGAACTAATGTCCGTGGCAGTAGAGAGAGAGAGAGAGAGAGAGAGAGAGAGGGGGGGGGGGACAGGTAAAAAGAGAGAGGAAGGACGAACGGACGAAGAGAGATACAAGGAATAGTTAGTAGCCTATCTCGAAGACCTTATATTCCAATGAGATAATTTAAGTGGACAGATAATTATATTGTGTAGTGAACTGCACTCTCTGCAGTGTGAAATGTAGTATATACCGGTACTCTGTTCTTGAACTGCTCTACTGAAGAACAACTTTCAAATTCTGAAGGAAGTTTGTTGTAGGCCTACAGTATGTATAACAAATCTTATATGTGAAAAAGCTTCCACGTAGATCGATTATTATGAACCTCTTCTTGACCTCCAGTAATGGTTGCGTATTGTATTCAAATTCAGACTAAATATAGCTATAATTCACATCGTCAAAATCCACAGCATGCCATAGGATACTTGATATGGGCCACTGGAGTCTAACCCGGGAGGATCCCCAGAAGTGGAGTCAGAGGGTGAGTGCGGCTACGCGCTGTCATGTAGCACGCCCCCCATCGATTGATTGAACTTCCACAGAGAGAGAGAGAGAGAGAGAGAGAGAGAGAGAGAGAGAGAGAGAGAGAGAGAGAGAGAGAGAGAGAGGGGGGGGGGGGGGGGGAAGGGAGTGAATTTGGAGATTAGAAAGGTTTACCTTAACGGTACTGTATATTGCCTTCTCTCTCTCTCTCTCTCTCTCTTGACATTCAGCATCACATGACCCTAGTTTGTGCTAACTACACTCTTACTTAGCACACACACACACGTCACGCCATGCCAGTACACACCAACTTAAATAGGACCAAAGAATATTAAGTGCTCTCTCTATCTCTCTCTCTCTTTCTGTATGTGAAATTTGAAAGAATGTTTCTGTCTGTAATAATCTATGTTTTATTAATTTCACCACAACACCAAAAATACCTATCTATCTACCTATTACCAGATGTCTTGATCCCCAAGGAGGTGGCCACAAATGAATCTCTGCCATTGAGGCTTCTTTCGGGAGACAAATGGCAGAACTGCCTATAGCAAGTGCCTCCCCCATAGTTGAAAGAGTGACGGCCAAAATCAAGGGATGTTCGAGCCAAACCGCCCATTGTTGTGCATAGTGTGTGCGGGTGCATGTGGAGTGTTATTGTTCTCATTTAAGTTTATAGGCTACAGTATATCATTAAAATAAGAAGTCATTCGATTAGTGTCTCTTTCCATAATTCTGTTTTTCATTGGACGATTTTATTCATCTTAGCAAATTTCTGTAAAATAACTTAAACAAATTGACATGACCTGAAGAAGCTATCTGCGAAACGTTGCCAATAAAGTGCTCCTCCTCATATGGTGTCTATATTCATGTTCATTGTGAAATAGTGTTTACCCTATTGATTTTATATATTCCGAGTTCTCTCCTAAACTGCAAAACAAAACAAAAAATCGTAAAATGATATCCAGAATTAATAACAATAATACAACAAATCATCATAGCGAAAGGGGCTCAGGTAATCCAAAAAAAGTGAAAGTTGTGGAATCATGTAATCGCGTGACACTATTGGTCGATTCCTGCTCTCGTAGTAAGGTTATCACATTCACAGTGGTCAGGCACACATTACAATGTACATACATACAGTACATATCTACATAATGTATACCACTACATCAACATTTATAATATAAACATACTCTTAATACACATTCATAAATGTATACAGTATCGTGCATAAATATACATATATTGATAAATACACACTAGACATACGTATATTACATGCATACATACATACAATGCACACCAACATACAGTACATACCATCCATACATACTTTACATACACAAACGACAACTATGTATACAGGAAGCATAGGCATAATAGTATATACTACATATAACCAGAACCATAATTCTTTGGAACTCACTACCTCAGAGTACATTTTCACCTTCTTTCAATCCACAACAGTGTCAATCCAGCTGTTACAGGATTATCTTGACTGGAAAACTCCATTAGGAGAATGGATTATTTTGTCAAGATACCGGTAATTATTTTCCTTTCTCCATTCTGTTATGTTACATAGTAGGTATTATATATATATGAGAAAATAAATAGTTAAATTAGACACCCATAGATATGTAGGTAAATAGATTTAGGCATCGTACATAATGAGTAGATAAATAGAACTAGACATCGTACACATATAGGTACGGTAGATAAAAGGGGTGGGGGTGGGAAGTCCGCATTAGATGGGGGTCGATATTTTGGCGACGTCTGGCTGGAGAGAGGGGAGGAGGGGAAGGGAGGGGAGGGGAAAAGGGGAAAAGAAAGGAGAGGGGAGGGAAGGTGTGGGAAGTGGAAGGGAAGTGAAGGGAGGGGAGGGGAGAGAAGGGAAGGGAAGGAAGAGATAGGGCAGAGAAGTGAATACAAGAGAAGGAGGGGAAGGCTTGAAAGTGGAAGGGAAGGGAAAGGGAAGATATGGCAGAGGAGGGAAAGGCTTGAGAGTGCCAGAGTGGAAGGGAAGGGAGGGGAGGGGAGAGAACAGACAGGAAGGGGGGGGGGGGGGGATAGGGCAGAGGAGGGAATGCAAGGGGAGGAGAGGAATAGAATAGAAGGATAGAAGTTTTTATAGAACGATGAGAGGAAGGGAGGGAAGGGGAGGGGATGCAAGTGAAGGAAAGGAATAGAATGATGAGAGGGGAAGGGAATGGAAGGGAAGGGTGGAGAGAAGATAAACGACAAGAGTTGGGAGGAAATGCACTGTAGACGTGAAATAGTACCAGGAAATACAGAGAGTTACATAGATACACTAACCACACTCACCTTACGGTCACAGAGAAACGTTTACAAAAATAGTATAGATAGCAAACCCCAATAATAATGCGCATCTAAGGAGGACGCTCACCCATTCAACTACTACCCATACCCATGTTGCAAAGAACCTCGTCCTAGTTCACACCCTCAGATGGGGATTCACAACAGTCTGCCTATGCATGTTTTTTTAGTTTTACTACTAGGTGGACCTGGTCTCTGGGTCTTCTGGGTGACCTAGATGTGCGTGAATTTGTATTTTGTTTTTGTGTGTTCACTATTTTCTGTTGTGTTGTCCCTATTCGGACTCTGCCTTGAGTGTGTGTGGGTGTGTGTGTGTGTGTAGTGCATGACAAGTGCTTCCTCCAGTCTAGTTGTCTGCCACTAGTCTGTCTGCCAGTCTGTCTGGCTGTGTGTGTGTCTGTCAATGTGTGTATATATACACAATATATATGTGTAAGCGTGTATGTGTGTGTGTGTGTGTGTGTGTGTGAAATACCGGCTTGTTATCGCTCGCCAGGAAAAAAATACACCTAAATGGCACCAAAGGTCTTTTTATTGACAACAAATGGGGCGAAAGGTCTTAACATCGACAAACTATGTAACGAACGTCTTATAATCTCATAGTTAATGGGGGAGAAAAAACAACCACCTCCCCTTTAACCCTTTCAGCACGATGAAGCCTCGTTTATCACTAATTCTGGCTAAATTGGACTAGTTTATGCAGTTTAAGAAGGACCTATTTTATTCACAGAGCTTATTAAAATCGTATAGGCCTATAACCTCTTTGAGTCTTGAAGATAGATGTTAAGGTAAAGAAAGTCGTCTAATGGTAACCAGCATATATAGAACATAATGTCATCGTGTTATTCCGCTAAAGTTCACTGTAAATAATCAAGGGTATACAAGATATACACAATTATATTTACCTTTCTATCGTAATTATTAGATGGGTACGGTATATTAACTATAAGTCTGTTCATTCTAGATTGGGCAGAAATCGTAACCTCTATCCTCTCATAACTCAAAAAGGATTAGAGTAATCGAGCTAATATTTCTACCAAATAGGAAGACTTGGCTAGGGAATAGATGTGGAAATTTACAGCTCATTTGCTCTATCCCTTTTTGAGTTACAGAGGTTAGAGGTTATGATTTCAGCCCAACCTAGAATGAACGGACTACTGTATACCAATACACCTCTACAAGGGTATATCCTATTCTGTCCAGCTCTCCAACCCAAGAATTGGCAAATTTGCTCAGTCTTTCTTCTAATCAACAAGTGAACTCTGGAACTCTCTTCCTCAATCAATCTTTCCTTCATCTTATGAATTAAACTGCTTTAAACTTCGTGTGTCCAGGCATTTTTACCCCAACATCCCTTGAATTTGGCTTTGTCACTCTTTTGGCTTTGGGGGAGACACTCGTACAGGCAACCTGCCTTTTGTCTCCTTCATACACATAGGAAAAACAAATACTTGTGAACAATTTAATTAGGCCTACCCCATCCATAACTCTAAACACATACCGGTATTTTTTAAGTGAGGTAAAATACGTTCCGTTCTCCACAGTGTTTTGCATTCAAAATCAATATATAAGTACCGGGTGTGTGTATATAAAAAATGTGTGTATGTATATATAAAATCAATATGTAGGTATGTGTGTATGCATATATAATGTATGTACAGTACAATATATTATGTACGTAATATGCATGTAGATAGCCCACCTAGTCTCTCCGTCTGTCTGTCCCTCCCTCTCCACCCACCGTCCCTTCAATTTAACCATAAAATGATCGATAAACTTCGTACTGTATCCTCTCTCTCTCTCTCTCTCCTTCAAATTATACATAGGATAATCGATAAATTTCGTACTGCATCTCTCAACTTTATCTCATTAAAAGGACACAAGAGAGAGAGAGAGAGAGAGTACAGAGAAAGAAACAGAAGCCTTTTACATACAAAACCCAGGTGACCACACATATCTCTCTTTAAATCTGAATGCAACACGCAACCATGGCTGGAAATTGAAATTGAAGAAGCTTAACACATAGTATATGTAGATATTTGTTCACATATATGACCGATTCTGCCTGGAACACTCTTCCCTCACAAGTTGTAACTATACTCTTTTTTCATTTCATCTGGCAGTAAATTGAATCCCTTAGCAGTTAATTTATCGATACTTAATGGAAAAATATTGAACCACTGTCACCAAGTTTATATAATTAGCACCATATTTCGCCACAAAATCTTCAAAATAACTGAAAAATCTTGATGGGAATTTTGCAATTTACCGTCAGTCGAAAAGAAACAGGTATAGTTGTTCTTCAGTAGAGCAAATAGATAGTATTTTGCATACTATGCAATGAGTTAGTGCAATGCAGTTTCTCTCTATCTACCTGAGTATCTCCACGGAATGGACCGCAAGGTATTACGATACTAACTATGCCTTGTAACTGTTACTTTCTCTCTCTCTCTCATTGCATCATCAACGGTCATCATTTTTCATTACACCTTTTTATTTCTCTTTTATATCGAGAGAGAGAGAGAGAGAGTCTGCCTAATCTAAACAATTTATATAATTCCACTCCTTTATACCTTCTCCCAACTACCATTTCTATTTCAGTCCCTCTTTTCAACAAGATCTGAGTTCAGCTCTTAATGTATGTATTGAAGCTGTCCATTCTTCTTAAGACCCTGTGCAAAAATATCACCATATTTGCCCTAAATAAGCGAAGCAAAACATCTGTCTGCAGTGTTGCTAAGTCACATAAATCGCTACATTAACAGGTATGTACTTAAAATATCGCTAGAGTTCAGCTAGATAGTATAAATGGCAAAATATAGTATCAAGAATAATATAAAATCTCAAGAACATCACCTATAAATGGCTAATAATTCTTCGATATCGCTATATTTCACAACACAAGATAATAAACCTGGACTGCTAGGTGGAAACAAATATATTTCAATCTAGTAGAGAAGAGGCTAAATTGTCAACACTGCAGTATATGAGATGAAAGGAAGACTCGCTTGTAGCAGCCACCCCCATGTGTTGGCTAGCCCACGAGCCTAGCATACACACACCCACTTTCAACAACAACTGGCGTTTTATTTTGCTAAATTACGGATTATATTAATTTACTGCTACTCTAGATAATAAAACTGGAGATTAAATAGATGCGGTAATAGATAACTTAACAAAATACTAGCCTATTATTTTGTTTATTGCTTTACATCTTGGTTCCTATATTTGCTATGCATGTACTGTATTTCACAAACGTATTTATAACTTACGTACAATTAATCACCCAGAGAATAACTGATTTCGACTCATAGTGACAAAAATCTATACCCTTTCCTAATAATTATTTAGCTATTACACCTTCGTGGACTCGAATTGTAGTAGGTTACTTTTGCACAGACCATTGCATGTTTCCGGTGCATTTGCATTTCATTGCATACCTTTCTCATACTTTCCTATGCATATTTCATTACTTGGCTACACTCCATCACCTCGCAAAAACATTCTCACGAGGTCCTACCGAGACTCGAACTCGGATCGCTGGATTCAAAGTCCAGAGTGCTAACCATTACACCATAGGACCCGTTGCCAAGCCAAAACAGGCACATTCTCAGGAAAGTTTGCAAAATTTTCCCTATTTTCCTATTTTTACTTCCTATAATCATGATTACAGGATAAAATTCGCTATTTTTTGGCACTATTCCGAAATGTTCTATGAATTGTCATGATATATTGCTAAAATTCACATTTGTTCATATAAATAAGACATAACATTATATTACTAGGCTACAGCTGATAAAATAATAGGCCTACACTACTGTATGTTTTAAGTACTTCAATATGTTAGGGTTTTGTTTGCAAATTATTACTGTCTTTATATTTCCTATGTTTAGTCCTAACTGGGCCTATTATGGTTATGGGTGTACGTAATGTGTTAGTTGGTGCATTCTTACTCACTCTCTCCTTATCGACAAATATAGATAACCAGGAATTTAATTATCAACGGTGTGTGTGTGTGAGAGAGAGAGGTAGATTATGTAGCGAAATCTGTTATTAATTATGAAAACTTATGAAGCAGAAACATGGTAGTTTCTTATTTATCCGTTAGTTATCGAGAAATCAGTTGCTAAGGGATTCATTTACCGTCAGCGGAAATAAAAGCGACTACAGGCCTCTTGATTACATAATTGACTACTTGCGAGTTTAAGGCCATAAGGAAGTTAGAGGTATAGACATCGATATTCAGCAGAATTAATGACTAAAATACGGTCGTAGAACATTCATAAATACATAAAACTGGTGACCGGACAACTCAACCAGTAGACCATTTCAACCAATAGCTCTCAACCAGTACAAAATCAACCAATACGGATAGGTTAGGTTAGGTTAGTACTATATTTTGGAACTGGTTTGGTTGGTCTTGGTTGATTTGGCACTGGTTGAGAGCTACTGATTGAAATGGTCTATTGGTTGAGATGTCCGGGAACCCATAACACTAAATTAATGATCCTTTCTATTTATTAAGAAATCTACATAATTATTGCCTTTCTCTTTAATCTCGATGTTTACGGTTCCAACTTCCTTATAGCCTGAAACTTGCAAGTGGTCAATTGATATATAACAATGTTCATTAGATTTAATATGCGTTTACAAATTAATGTGGAATCAGTTTTGTTTATAAAGTTATCTCCTTTCGATGTGGTATTCTGCACAGTTGGCCAAATAATTCGTGTCGCCGCTGTCATTACGTTTTGCTCGCTGTATGCTGTATTAATGTCTGTCAGATGTTGAATAGGGTGTGTAAAGATAGGAACATGGTTGTATATCTCACTCTGAACGATGATTTAAACCTTAGAATCTTAGATAGTGCTGATACCAATTATTGATCGATATAGGCCTATACGGTATTTGGTGCCGCGACATCACTTATTTAGCCGACTGTACATATCTAAATCTAAATATATATATATATATATATATATATACAGATAATGGATGCGATACTATAATATCTCGGATCCCCATTCGACCAAACAAACAAGTAAGCCATTTAGCCTACTGGGCTAGACGTTTCCTTTTATGCTGTCAATCATTGGACGACTGTTTGCGATTAGGTTTGTAGCAATTATGGGAATCAAAGGGTTAATTGAGATATACTTTACCCCTTTGATGCCTAGAAGTCCTTCCAAAGCTGATTAAAATCGTCTAATGTTGCCTGATGTCTCCACAATTTCGAACAGTTCTGTTTGGAAACTGTATAGGCTAATCTGTACCGGGCCTCAATTATGGAATTTTCCACCTCAAAATATAAAGGATCATCTATTCAAGCAATATATCTTCAACCGGTATCTATTTACAGTGTTCATAGTTCAGGATATGCTTGTACTTTTTTCTATTTATAAGACAACTGTAATATGATATATATATATATAATTGTAAATTACCTATACTGAATATGTAATTTAGTGCATATCAATCATTTTGTCTACCAGGGATCCCCGGCTTGGCAGACCGTGCCATTTCCTATATTCTATTATTAAAACATTATGTATTGAGTTCTCTTATTGGCAATAAACATTATGTATTGAGTTCTCTTATTGGCAATAAACATTATGTATTGAGTTCTCTTATTGGCAATAAACATTATGTATTGAGTTCTCTTATTGGCAATAAACATTATGTATTGAGTTCTCTTATTGGCAATAAACATTATGTATTGAGTTCTCTTATTGGCAATAAACATTATGTATTGAGTTCTCTTATTGGCAATAAACATTATGTATTGAGTTCTCTTATTGGCAATAAACATTATGTATTGAGTTCTCTTATTGGCAATAAACATTATGTATTGAGTTCTTATTGGCAATAAACATTATGTATTGAGTTCTCTTATTGGCAATAAACATTATGTATTGAGTTCTCTTATTGGCAATAAACATTTTTATTTTACTTTACTTTAAAATAATTTAGATAAAAAGTCCTATAGGCCTACTGAAGTTAATAAAATCGTCTAATGATAGCCAGAAAAAAAAACTTTAAAACGCGTTATAATTTTCAAGGGGATAATACAAACTGAAGTTTTTGATTAATCATATGCATAATTGACATTAATTATTCATCCATTAACCGAATGTGTATGTGTGTGTGTGTGAACCAGTGCTTATGCGTGGATGACTCATGTGTTTTGGTGGTGAGAGTAGAGAGGGAGGGGGAGAAAGAGGTGGGAGGGAGAGAGGGGAAGGGGTGAAAGGGAGAGAAGGGGTGAAAAAATGGGTGGGGTAGAAAAGGAGTGGGAGGGAGAGGGTAAGAGAAGGGGGAGAAGGGAGGAGGGAGGAAAGGGTGGGAGGGAGGGGGAAAAGGAGGTGGGAGGGGTGAAAGGGAGGAGGGAGGGGGGGGGAGGGAGAGAGGGTGGGAGGGAGGGGAGGGGGGAGAGGGAGGGGGAGGAGGGGGAAAGGGAGGGAGGGAGGGGGAGAAAGGGGTGGGAGGTGGGGAGGGAAGGGGGAGGGGGAGAGGGTAGGAATTAGTAGTGGGAGAAAAGGGGGTGATAGTAGAGAGAAGAGAGATAAAAAGGGGGGTGAGAGAAAGAGGGGGAGGGGTAAAAAGAAGGGGTTGAAAAGAGAGAGAGAGAGAGAGAGAGAGAGAGAGGTGGTAAGGAAAGATAAAGCAAGACAGATCGAGAGCCAGAAAAAAATATCAATCTTCAAATACACTGAACATTAAAAATATTAAAACACATATAGTAAACAAAAAACAAACACAAATATAGACACCATAATAAACGCTCGAAAGATAACTAATGACAAAATCTAAACCAAAACAAAATAAACAAATAAATAATAGATAAACAAATAATTAAAACAGCTGTAGAGAATGCCACATCATCCCATAAGTATATATACAGACTCCGACACACACAATTGCTCTGGTTTGACATTATATTATACAGAGTCTGGGACCTTCCAGAAAACAACTTTGCTACACCTAATACAAAAAAGCATTTTCCCTGTTCTGGAGTGGGCCTACTCACACATCAAATATCAAATTAACAGAAGAATGAAAGATAAGATAAATAAAAGAAGGAGGAGGAGGAGGAAGAGAAGAAGAAGAAGAAGAAAAATAAGAAGACGAAAGAAAGAAAGAAGAGGAAGCAGAAGAATACGAACAAATAACCTAGACAACCTCCTTAGGGACAATTACCATGATTAGTCAGCTCATAACTCAACATTTGCACATACTAAACAAACATAAATGGTTAACCCTTTGAGTACCAGCGACGTGTTATATTTTATGCTAGCTATATTTATACGATATTATGCAGCTTGGGAAGGATCTGTGGTACCGGTACCGTAGGTAAAAGGGTGGGTTGAGATAGTTTGAAGCCCTATTACAGCTAGAGGTCCTTCCCAAGCTGAATGAAATCGTCTAATAGTTGCCAAAATAAAGTTAAAAGGACGTTCCTGGTACTGTATCGGTTAAGGATCTTCCTGATATCAAGTTATAAGAACATAAGAAACATAAGAAAATGGGAGTCTGCAGAAAGCCGATTGGCCTAAGCAAGGCAGATCCCTGTCCCACACAACCCCAATTACAAAGCCCAATTATAGGCTCAACACTCTAATACCCTGAGGATCATCTTACCAAAACGGTTAGAGATTAACGCAGGATTACGGGGGTCTGCAGAGCGCTGATTGGCCCAACCCTGCTGATCCCCCTTCACACCCAACCCTTCTCGTCCATATGCTTATCCAATTTTATCTTAAAGCTCCCTATCGTTTTTAATCCCACTATAGCACTTGGTAGTCCATTCCACCCATCTACAACTCTGTTACCAAACCAATATTTGCCTATATCTTTTCTGAAACGAAATTTATCTAATTTGAAACCATTGGTACGAGTTCTTTCGCTATCACTGAGCTTTAGTACATTTGTCATGTCCCCTTTGTTAATCCCACTAACCCACTTGAACACCTCTATCATATCCCCTCTAACTCTGCGTCTCTCTAACGAATGTAAGCCTAATTTCTTCAACCTTTCTTTATACGGAAGATTTCTAATATTATGGATCATTTTTGTCATTCTACGTTGTACTCTCTCCAATGAATCTATGTCCATTCTGTAATAAGGACACCAAAATTGAACAGCATAATCCATATGGGGTCTCACTAATGACAAGTAAAGTTTTAAGATAACATCAGCAGTTCTGTTACTCACACTCCTTGAGATGAACCCGAGAATCCTGTTTGCCTTGTTTCGAACGCTTATACACTGTTGTCTAGGCTTCAAATCATTGCTAACAAACACACCTAGATCTTTCTCACAATTCGAGTTTTCTAATTCCACATTAGCTAGTTTATATTTAACATTTGTATGCATCTTCCCTATCTTTAATACCTTGCATTTGTCAATGTTAAACTTCATCTGCCAATTTACTGACCATTCGTGTAAGGTATCTAGATCCCTTTGGAGGCACTCTATATCTCTATCTGAATCAATTGTTCTCCCCATCTTGGTATCGTCTGCAAATTTACTTATCCTACTAGTTATACCTAAATCAAGGTCATTTATGTATATAACAAACAACAGAGGACCTAATACAGATCCCTGGGGGACACCACTTTTGACTGCTCCCCATTCTGACTTCGTACCATTTATGCTGACTCTCTGCTTCCTACCAATTAGCCATGACCTAATCCATCCCAACAACGCCCCACCTATTCCATGCGCCTCAACCTTTCTCATCAATCTCTCGTGGGGGACTCTGTCGAAAGCTTTACTGAAATCTAAATATATTATATCATATGACTTGTCATTATCTACTGCTTCATATACCTCTGAGAAAAAACTAAGCAAATTAGTAAGGCAAGAACGTCCCTGAGTGAATCCATGCTGAGAAGAATTTATTAAATTAAATGTATCTAAGTGGTTTCTAATTTTACTAGCAATAATTGACTCTAGTAGCTTTCCTATGATTGATGTAAGACTAATGGGACGGTAATTGGATGCTATTGATTTGTCACCTTTTTTGAAGATCGGAACTACGTTTGCAAGCTTCCAAGCTTCTGGAACTATACCTGTCTCCAATGACTTGTTAAATAAAAATGTTAATGGGTAACTTAACTCATCCCTACATTCTTTTAATACTCTAGCATATACCTCATCAGGACCAGGCGATTTATGAGGTTTCAGTCTGTCAATTTCCTTAAGCACATCATTTCTACTTATAGTAACCGTACTTAACCTATTTTCTATACTATCGCTATATACCTTACGGACTTCTGGAAACTGTGCCAAATTTTCATTAGTGAAAACGGAAAGAAATTGACCATTTAATGTACTGCACATTTCTAAATCATTTTCTGTCATTTCTCCTATCGAAGTTTTAAGGGGACCAATTACATCTCTAACCTTGGATTTATATAGTTGGTAAAAAGCTTTAGGATTATTTTTTGAGTCATTGGCAACCTTAATTTCATAATTTCTTTTTTCTTTCCTAATATCCTTTTTTACCTGTCTTGATAGATTCTGATAGTAAGCAAGTAGGTGAATTTCGCCTTTTCTAATTTTTCTATATATTCCTCTCTTTTGTCCTAGAAGATCTAATAGTCTATTATTCATCCATTTGGGTTGGTTCTGTGTTGATCTAAATTTTCTTTTGGGGATGTATTTATTTTGTGCATTGAATACTGACTTGATAAAATTATCGTATGTATCTACCAAGGTTGACGTCTCTTCCTGACTTAAGATGACAGGTGCCTGAGAAGGGGTACACTCATTTGGACACCTGGATCGACTTAATTTTTTGACCATAGGGTCCGCTAATAGGGCTCTCATAAGTTACCATACAGTTTGAAATATCGTATATGTAGGCTTAATTACTAACGATAAGTGTATGGGGAAATGGGCCAGAGACATGATATAGCCTAATATGGTGCAGAGGGGACCTAGATGTTATAAACCTAGCTTATTAAGGAACACCCCGTTCTTAACATTAATCCTCCATTACAAACCCCAAATACACTAGAATAAATTAATGAAAGCACATTATGATCCTCCTGGGATTATTCGAACTCGGGACACCACACCCAGAACATATGCATCTAAACCATTACACCACCAACACAGTTAAAGGCTAAGTACCAGTTAGAAAGGTAAATCACTATCAATATACGGTACTCAATAATCGTATGTACCCATTTCTTACCACATTTAGTCAGAAGCCAGCCTTTACTGCCACAAGGGGTAGGGAGGGTCAGCGAGAGACACAAGAAAGGAAAAAGAGGTGGCAGGAGAAGAACACATATAATAGTTTGCCCACAAAAAGCAAGCACATAAGCATTCAGAAGCACCAATCACTCATCAGCCCCCGAAATCAATGGTTTCACCTCAGGGTAGGGAGGATCAGCAAGAGACACAAGAAAGGACAACAACATGACAGAACATATATAACAGTTCGCCCACAAAAAGCAAACACACAAGCATTCAGAAGCACCAATCACTTATCAGCCCCCGAAATAAATGGCTTCAACTCAGATGTTATACTTCCCACATTTATTATTGTATACCATTATTTTTTAGTGTTGGTGTTATACAAAATGTAGATGGGAAGCCAAGCCAGCTGGTGTCATCTTAAAATAATGTCTGCACTAGGAATCAGACAGCTTGGCTCCTAGTCTGAATAAGTTATGTAGTTCTATCATCCGGAAAACATTGCGATCAATTGACCACTTGCTAGTTTCAGGCTATAAGGAAGTTGGAACTATAGGCATCAATATTTAACAGAATTACTAGCTTAATTACGGTTGTAGTGCATCTATAAATACATAAACAAATTCACTACCGTATAGTTTCTAACCATAAGATTGCTACATTATTCCATTTCTGTTTAATATCGATGTTTATAGCTCCAACTTCCTTATAGCCTGAAACTCGCAAGTGGTAAATTTAGTGTTTTTGTTGTAAAGTGAAGATATATATTTTTATTTTCACTCCAACACCAAACACCTCCCAATGAAATTACTGCAATGAAAGCACGTGATCCACCGGGATTCGAACCTGGGTTACCACACACATATTGTTAAACATTCTAACCATTACACCATCAAGACATTGGAAGATGTATCTATCCTCACAGAAACGAATCATGTGTTTCCAAATGTACGCAAAGGGTTAATAGTGTCCATAATAATTTACCCATTTAACCTCTACAGTACCAGTTCCGTCCTTTTAAATTTATTCTGGTTACTATTAGACGATCATATTCAGTTTACAAAGGGCCTCCAGCATTTTAACAGGCTTCGAACTATCTCCCTTATCTCTTTTTACTACCACAGATCCTTCTTAAACTGCACAAAATCGTATAAATAGAGCTAGAATAAAATTGAAAAGACGTCGCCGGCACAGGAGTCTAAAGGTCTCTTGATGGTAATAAAGACTTTTAATACAAGGATAGCAAGGTAAATAACTATCAATATACCGGTTGCCAATAAGGTCTATACTATAGTGACAGTCTATTCGCTGTAAGTAGGCGAGAAATCATGACCTCTATCCTGTGTAACTCAAAAAGGGGTAGAGCAAAGTGGCTGTAAATTTCCACATCTATTCCTTGACTGACTTCCCAAATGGTAGAAATATTAGCTCGATTACTCTAGTTCTGTTTGAGTTACAGGGGTTAGAGGTCATGATTCCTCGCCTACTTACAGCGAATAGACTATAGGCATCAGCCAGATTGGCTCCTAGTCTGCATTGGTTCTAGCTACATCTAAAACAAACAAAAAAACATCTGTGCCAGGTTTTATTAGCATATGCCGGATTTATTTAGCTATCCAAAATATCTACCGGTACTCTACCCAAACTAATACACTTTTCAGAACAATGACGAGCTGTCTTAATTCAATGTCACTATCATAATACGCATGCATTAAGCTTAGGAAGGACATGTGAGACAGTGAGGATAAAATAGTTAGAGGATATATTTTGCGCCCTTGATTCCTTGAGGTCTTCCTGAAATTAAGGAAATCGCTTAACGGCAACAAAAATATAATGAAAATAAAATCATTATATATAAATGGTACCGGTAGCGTAATTGATATCGTAATGCTTAGTGTGCGAAATTTTGGTGTGAGTATCCTAGGTTCGAGTCCTTGGAGTACCACATGTACTCATTACTTCCATTGATTTCATTAGTTAGGTTTATTTGTAAATTAATTGGTGGGTTGGTGAAAACTTGTGCACTATCCCTCAGACAGCTTGGCTCCTATAGTCTATTCGCTGTAAGTAGGCGAGAAATCGTGACCTCTAACCTCTGTTACTCAAAAACGACTAGAGTAATCGAACTAATATATCTACCATTAGTTTCAAGGAATAAATGCAGAAATTAACAGCCAATTTGCTCTAGCCCTTTTTGAGTTACAGAGGATAGACGCCATGGTTTATCGCCTACTTACAGCGAATAGACTATAGTGTGAACATACTCTAACTACTGGTTGGTATATCATCTAGAGAACATAATATGTGCCAGGATTTATAACCATATGACTGATTGTTTTATCTAGCTATCCAAGGAGGAGGGAGGGGAACTGGAAGGGGAGGGGAGGAGAGAGAAAGGGGGGGGGGGGGGAGGCGGGGCAGGAGAGAGGCAAATGGAAGGGGAGGGGGGAGGAGAGAAAGGGGAATGCAGGGAGGGGGGAGGAGGAGGGCAGGAGGGAGGAAAAGGGAGGAAAAGGGAGAAGGGGAGGAAGGGGAAGACCGGGATCGAAGGGGAGTGAAGGGGAAGACAGGGGAGGGAGGACAAATGGAGGGGGAGGGGAGAGGGAAGAAGGAGGGAGGGAGAAATTAGGGGAGGGGGAGGAGATAGGCTAAAAAAGTGTAACTAGGAAATGTTTGCAGAGAGAGAGAGAGAGAGAGAGAGAGAGAGAGAGAGAGATATGCGGGTGCCAACATTTTAACGATCATAATAACAGTCATAATAATTGTGGTAGTTGTGGTTGTGATATTATGGTGGTTGTTGTGACTGGTAGTTATGGTAGTATAGATGTGATGGTAGTTATGGTAGTAGATGTGATGGTAGTTATGGTTGTGATAGTAAGGTACGGTACGGTAGTTGTGACTGGTAATTATGGTATTGCTAATGTGGTTGTGGTAGATGTGATGGTAGTTGTGGTAGTAGCTTTAATTCTCCTATGGCCTAAGATATGGGCCCAAATTAATTTTAACTTATATAAATGGTCTTTCCGTGCCCTAAAGATTCCAAATATAATTATAGGCTAGTTTAAGTGTGCGCTTTGTCAGTTTGACACAACCAAAAGTATTTGTCCTTATTTAGCTGGGAGGTCTAGGGAAGAAACTAAAATACATTATAGAAAGATAAATAAACAAGTAAATAAATGCGCCCATTACCCCTTAACCCCTTCTGTACCGGAGACGTCTTTTTAATTTTAATCTAGCTATATGTAGACGATTTTATGCAGCTTGAGAAGGATCTGTGGTAGTAAAATGGGATAATGTTGATAGTTCGAAGCCTGTTAATTGTTGGAGGCCCTTCTTAAACTGAATCAAATCGTTAAATAGTAGCCAGAATAAAGTTAAGATGTCGTAGCCGGTAAAGAAGGGGTTAAGACCTTCACCATAAAGTATAATATACGGGGTACTGAACAATTAACAAGAAATCTACGTAGATTTACATAGATACACTGACCCCACATACCTAACGATGCAAGCGAGGTGGTCACGACTTAATTCTAATAGATAACATAACCCAAAATATAGGAAATGGAAGAATAGGATAACACAAGGGAGAGAGAGAGAGAGAGAGAGGTTGGTTGGCTGCACTTCCCTATACCGTAGCAGGCGGTGACATCAGGGCCTGACGAGGGCTGCCAAACTCACACTTACAAACACATGCCCACTCGTAAAATTACAGCAAATTATGAATACCGTACTAAATAAACTAGTCTATTAGTAAAACAAAGCACACAAAGGATGCGAAATATATACAAACTAAGCACACACACACACACACTCACACATACTGTATATAACACATAGTTTTTAACCACACAATTACCAGTACAGTAATTCCTTTTATATACACGATATATCCATAGACCATAATATAGGCCTAAATCACCAAAATGATGCATAGGCTACCAAATTAATAACATACCGATACCATACTCGGAAAAGAAATACGCGCGCGCGCGCATATATATATATATATATATATATATATATATATATATATATATATATATATATATATATATATATATATATATATTATATATATATATATATATATATATATATATATATATATATATATATATATATATATATATATATATATTACACAGGTTACAAGTAGGCCTAGATTAAATACCATACAGTATGTAGGCCTATTAGGTATAAAACAAATAAATAAAACATGTTAGCGCGCCCATATAGATCAGCTACAAATAAACATGAAGACTAAATAACATAGTACTAAGATATACACACAATTAAAATATATATACAGTACAGTACACATATAAATATCATCCTAACACACACATACACTCACGTTGCCCACACACATAACAAATAAATACAAATTTCGCTACTAGAATATGGAACACAAACAACCAATTGCCGTAATATTTAAGACTAAAAACACGTACCGTACTAGACAAAGATACACTTGCATATATATTATGCTTATAGATAAATATAAATACACTGACCAATTAACGTATAGGAAAGAGGGGGAGACAAGACAAGACAAGACAAGACAAGACAAAACACCACACACACACACACACTCCACGTTAAGGAAATGTTCATAGTGTATGGTACCTTCCAAACAGTAGTGTATGGTACCTTCCAAACATCTCTATTTGTCTGCGTAAACAAATATCCAATTATCATTAATGCATTCCTGACACACTGTTCTCCAACATTATCTCTACTCACTACTGTCATCCTTAACTCGCCTAGCTAAGTTGAAGATACCATTGGGATTTTCTGAGTTACACACTTGGTTATAGCCATGACCAAATCATGTATAATTTTCTTTGACCATTTGACTTAGCGCCCCTATTTCTATCCATTTCATCATCATCATCATCATCATGGCTTGCCAGGCTTGGATTTGGCAATTGTTCAGCTTCATATTTTATAGGCTAAGCTGAAAATTTAGATAATTCGAGCCAACTGTACAGTACTGTATAACATAAAATATAACTGCGTAGGGAAGTACCGCGATGGAAAGGCATTAATACTTCCCGACTTTCAACTGAACTGAACTGTTCGCCATTAGATACAAGATGGGTTGTGGGAGGGGGCCTCTGCCCCCCACAAACCCAGACACCCGTGGACTGCGGCGGACGCAAATTGTAAACGAAACATTACCCGGCCGCCTCCTCTGATGACAATATTGTCATTAACCTAACCTATAAATTTCCTTGGAAAAACAAAATCTTGGCATAGGCTAGGCCTAGCCGACACAACTGCTTAATGGTACCCTAATATAGCCTAGGCCTACTTACCTAGTGGTAATCTTGAATCTTGTATAGGCTATCTTGAGGATTTGAAGGGCGTCCAATATGTTCGCTTCTTGATAGGCTATTCACAATACAATTTAAAACTACGCAAGTTCGCAACGTGGAAATTTCTGATTTTCCAAAGTAAACACTGCGTGTGAACTGTGACTTCAGCTATCACTTAGGCTATTCCATGTTTTACGTAAGCAGCTCATTATAATATATATCTATAGGGTGTATATCTACACCTGATAATGCACTTAATTTACTTCTAAAATGTACATACATTGCATAAAGCGACAACTGTAACACTAACAAACCACTATCACAAATTCACAATCGTCTCTTCTTCTTGCTTGATGGGGTCACTGCGAGGCGGCTAGCATTCAAGCCCGTCAGTGCGCCTGGTAACCAGCATTCCCCCATTAGAGAAAGTTAGAATATAAGGAATAAGGACAGTTGGAATACGATAGTACAAGAATGACAGTAGTATACCTGTAGTTTGAAAGAACAAAAATTAAGGTGAATATCTACTATTTATCACTCTCCTTCTCCCCTTTCTCTCCTAATCCATACTTCTTTCAAGAATTTGTTCAGTATCATCATTCTTTCCTTCACTCTTCCTTCTTCTAGGCCTTCCAACCCAGATAACCATGCTATTCCTCTTTCCTCTCTGGTTTTCACTTCCTCCCATCCCTCTGCTCCCACAGTCATAGGCTATCCTCGTTTCTAGCTCCTCCCGCTCTCTCTTGTATGCTTCACATTCTGTTATTACATGCTCCACTGTCTCTTCCACCCTCTCTCCTCCAACCCAGCAGTTCAATCACTCCTTTGCACCTACATTGTTCTCTTGTTTAATTCCCATGCCCCGACCAGCTCTTATCTTAAACATAATTTTGCCTCCTAAACCCCTATCATACCACTCTTCTCTCTTCGGCTCGACTTCTTTCTGTACATCTCTAAGGTATTTTTTCTGTCCAATCCACTTCTCCACTCTCTTAGCCCCCATTCCAGGCCATTAGACAGTAGTAAGTGTTATTAAGCTTCGACTATCTCGACCGTTCGACGCTTCGAAATAATTTGCATTGAATAATTAATGAAGCATTTTTTTTTTTTTTTTCGTTTTCAGATTTTATTACTCAAATGAAACCTGTCCGTCCATGTTACCAAATAGTATTTTGTGTTCAAGAAACACATGTATACGTTACACAATAATTTTAAGCTCGTAGCCCGTAAACTCGTATGTATCTTGCAAGGGAAGCTATTTTCTAGATAAATGGCAGGGTAAAAGGCACCCAGACTTGTTACTGATTGATCTGTTTAATCCAATCCCCATAAAAAATACTATTTGACAACCATTTTCATTTTACTACAATGTTGACATTTTGCGTAGTAAACAAAACATTCCGACGCTCAAAGGCGATCGAAATGTTGCGGCCCTCTTCATGACCTCCCTTCTCGCCAAAATGGGCAACTGCCTCTTGCTGCTCGGTCTCAAAAAGGAGAAACGGTAACCTCATTATTGTTGTGGATAAATTTGGTGTAGGTTGGTCCAATGTGAGTCAAGTAATAGGGCAGTAATCATCGATTATGTTCTAAGAGGTCTAATGTCAATTTGTGGTTTTCGATGTGGCTCCACTACGGTAACTTAATAATAATTCGTTTTCGATTGAAATTGTGGAAAAACTAAATAAGATGGTCACCAATTTTCCCATGGATTTTTTTATTTTTCCCTGTTCTCATCAATATATAGTGTTTGGAAATAATTACAACCCTCGGCGAAACCGTTTTCCCCATTATACAACGATCTTAAGACACGCCGCCCGATAGTGGGGAGGGCTATGAAGTACAGGGAAAATGAGGGGTTAAATGCGTAAAACGG
This sequence comes from Paralithodes platypus, assembly GCA_032716605.1. Classification (NCBI taxonomy): domain Eukaryota; kingdom Metazoa; phylum Arthropoda; class Malacostraca; order Decapoda; family Lithodidae; genus Paralithodes; species Paralithodes platypus. Next base: position 4,999,581 of record CM064491.1, on the reverse strand, counting down.
CGATTAAAACGTATTTTAGCAAAACTTGGCTCGGGTTTTAAAGGTATTTCTAAGGCCTAAAACCCAATATTTCGAAAATCCGAGCCAAGTTTTGGCCAAAGCTGGCTCGGATTTTGAGAGTTTGTAGACAACAAAATGACAGTTAGGCCTACCTCATTTAGAAATTTGGCTCCGGTTTCTCGAAATTGCAAACCCCAAAAAGCATAGGCTAATTTTGGAAAACCCGAGTCAAGTTTTGGCAAAACTTGGCTCGGATTTTGCGAATTTTAAGAGTAAACAAATTACAGTAACCTAATTTAGAATTTTGGCTCATGTTTCCCTTAATTGCAAACCCCAAAAAGCATAATTTTGGAAAACCCGAGCCAATTTTTGGCAAAACTTGGATCGTATTTTGAGAATCGAAAAAGACTAACTAAATGTCGGAAATCGGCTCATGATTTCCCTAATTGCAAAGCCATATAACCAGATTTATCGAAAACGTAGCACTTATTTAAATCATAAATATCCAGTAACATAGACCTAGTACATTGGATACAAGCCTAATCCACACCTAACGCCTACAATGTGTCCGTAGTAAGCTACCTAGTAGGCCTTCGTGGGATACAACATGGCGGTTGGGCCGGCGCCCATTTAGTAGCCTACCGGTATTTGGCCGTATCTGTAAATACGAATGCGAGTCACTTCGAGCGAATTCCTGATCGAGCAGATGCACAATCTAACCTAATTAACCTAACCTAACTTAACCTAACCTAAATGCGCCTCCGCTCGAATATGAATTCACTCGAAGTGTCCAGATACCGTAAATACTACCGCAACTACGAATCTTGTTTCTGAGACCTAGTATATTAACCTAACCAAACAACCCAACCTATCGACAGAGATGGGCAGGTGGAGTGGACTAAAAAGCTGGTGGACAGACCTCGGGAGACAGGTGAAAATGGCGTGTGTACGAATCGGTGCCGTCTATAGGAAGGTATTGACAACCATGTTATGACAAAATTCCATTTTAGTACCATATATTTTTATTAGGTTTTGCCGAGGCTTAAAACACATTTTCATATTATGTTTAGAGCATATAAAATCCATATTTGTTTTCAAATATTGCAAAATAATTGGTGACCAACTTATTTAGTTATACTGAAATTGTAGCCGACCATGTTAAGTTTGAATCCGACCGTCACCATGGTCCAACTTCGAGTTGACAACGATTAGCCTACAAACCAACTTAGCCCACATAGCCTAGGCTTAGGCCTAATAATAGGCTACCAACTAGGCCCATTTTCGATTTTCAATTCTGCACTTCTGTCCCCAGTTAGTTTACGGGGCGTAAACTGACCGCTTTCATGCATATAATTCTTAACTCCATCCTTCCATCTCTCTCTCGGTTTACCTCTCATTCTTTGTCCCACTTCACTCTCGTACACTCTCTTACTCATTCTCTCGCTACCCATACGTTCCACATGGCCGAACCACCTCAAGGTGTTCCTTTTCACACTTTCCAGTACATCTACATCCACACCACACTGCTCTCGTAGGCCTACTTCCTCATTCGTCTGTCTATCCCTCCATGTAACTCTGGAAGCACTTCTCAAGTAGATCATTTCCACCCTTCTCACTCTTGGTTTGTGTCTCTCCAACAATGTCCGTGCTTAACTACCCGTATGTTAATGTCGGGATTACCACACTGTCATGCAAAGACTTCTTTACTTCCATGCTGATCACCCTAGGCTATTTCTTGTTACTGCTTTCATTGTTCCTACAATCCTCTTCCCCATTTGCACCATCTCCTGCAGTGCCTGCACTTCTTCATCCATAGGCCTACTCCCATGTTTACTCAACACAATGCCCAAATAATTAAATGAGCTGACATTCTCCAACCTGGACCAACCATATCGTGACCGTTCAACCTCACCTCACACTCTGTGGGTGCACCCTTTTCAAAGACCATAACCTTACTCTTCCCCGCATTTACCTTCAGATTCCGTGTTTCACATATATACTGTTCTAAACATATTTACCAGACCCTGCTGGGCCTGCAACTCCCATTCACTATCGCTCATCAGAACTGTATCGTCGGCAAACAGCAGTATGTACAGGCAACTTCCACTTGTTTCCTTCCCTTATGAGCGGTACACCAACATCCATTGCTCTTCCTTGTATTTCTTTCATCATTTCATGACTCCATCCATATAGGCCTACTGTATACCGGGTATATACGGTATATATTAAACAACCATGGGGACATCACACACCCTTGTTTAATGCTTTAAACCAACATTCAGATCAAAGAACTCTCTCTGTTCATTCTCCACACATACTGACACCTTTGCACCCTCATACTGCTTTCAGCAACTTGCCATATACCGTACTCCACATATTCTCAGTACCGTAAAATGCGGTAACTTCGGACATTTTTTGATGTTTTTTAACAATTTCTCCTGAGTTTAAACACATTACCTGTATAGAGATTTAACTAGGTCAAGTGATGTATGGTGGTAGTGCGCCGTAATCCAGGAAGCCTCCTAAAATTAACCCCTATAATAAGAGAGCTATCCTTATACTAAATGATGTCCGAAGTTTGCTTGAAAAGTTGATAACTTCGGACCTGTATGGCTAACTTCGGACGTAGGTGATTTCTTATGGAAAATGGTTGCCAAGAAAGCTGAGATAACTTCGGACGAACGGAGGAGAACTTCGGACCTACGTTCGTGGCCTTATTTCATTCATTTTTCGGCTCATACTATTTTATATGAATATTTTATTATTGCTGCTTATTCTTGTCCGATGTTATAGTGGAAAATGCACAGTCAATACTTTTAGGCCTGTATAATCAGTATAGGAGGGGGATATATACGATGTTTAACATATATTCTGTTTGCATCTGTTCTCGTTAGGCATCGAGCTCACTCCTAGAAAATATTGAGAAGGAAAAATAACCAATGCTGTCAAATCAATAACTCAAAAATTAACTAGGCCTAGTGAAAATATATAGGTATGTATAATATATCACTGCATATATACTTTTATGAATTTGAGCATTTTTATAGGTATAACGTATTTGTTGGTGTTTCTTTCGGCAGATAATTTTTTTTTTGGACAAGATATATGCCTCTCCTAATTTATATATATTATATATCCAGAATTATCCGAAATACATAAATCGGTTAGCATAGTATCATATTTTTATGGGTTTTTGGACTCAGAGAATGATGATTTGATCTTTTACCACCATGTTAATGATGTACAAGTATTATGAATGATTTTCATAGGGCAAATAATAACAAACGATTGTTTTGTTCCATGTCCGAAGTTACCATGTTTTTTTTTTAAACACAATCGGTTAAATGATACTGTTCTAGCTAGAGCGTTATACAAGTGTAACATATTTCCTTTGGTGGATGTTGTCTCTGGTAATGTTACTACAAAATTATATCAGTCACAACATCATTCATACAAACAAATTTCTTCAGGGTGATAGAAGTTTGGCAGGGTAGCGAAAAATGTACATATTTTCGTCACATATATAATATTTTTTTCGTGTACATATACTCATGTCAGTTCCCTAGGACTTTTACATGCTCTTCCTTTGCCATTTCTCTAAACGGACCCCAAAAAAAGAAAAACAAAAAAAATCCATTTTATAATGACAATGTCTAATTACTTATTATCGCCGATGTCCGAAGTTATGACCGAAGTCCGAAGTTACCCCACTTTACGGTACTTTCCACAGACCTTTTCTATCAACTCTGTCATAGGCCTTCTCCAAGTCCATAAAGGCAGCATACAACTTTTGTAACTTTTCCAGATATTTCTCCGCAACACATTTTAAGGCAAAAATCTGGTCTACACATCCTCTTCCCTTCCTAAACCCGCCCTGCTCGTCACCTACCCATTTCTCCGTTCTCGCTCTCACTCTGTCGATCACTACCCTACTGTACATCTTCCCTACTACGCTATATATTCCCCGTTGATTACCACACACTACTTTTTCCCCTTTACCCTTATATAGGGGAACTATTATGCCTGTCTTCCAGTCGTCAGGCACACTTCCCTTCTCCCATGCCAGTTTACACATTTTCTATACCCATTCGATCACTATCTCACCACCATACCTCAGCATTTCCCCACACACTCCATCTTTTCATGGCTTCACACACTTCTAACCTTCTGATCCCCACCTCCTCCTCCACCACTTTTCTTCTTCTCCCTCACATACCTCATCTAACTATGTTTGCTGGCGTTTCATCCCTTACGTTTCAACAATTTGTTGAACTTTGAAGTATGGTACCAGTACTCCCTCCATTTCCCTTCGGGAATGAAGGCATCTAGCAATATTGTAGATAGATACCGGTACAGTTGATAGATTATTGAAACCAGAGAGTTAAGATTCAATATCAAGAAGCTAATAGTAGCTAAATTATAAATGTTCGATATTTGTGTAAATACTGTACTGTACTGCCTGAGGTATAATAATAGTTAACATTTGTTTGTGTTGTTGTTGTTTTTTTTCCCCAGGCTGTCTGACCGAACAGCCCCAAGGTCCTGAGCAAGGCCAAGGCTATACAGAACCCTCCCTGCTTTACCACTAAGAATGACCGAAGCCGCTCCCAGGCGTGGAGCTGAGGAGGGTGCAGAAATGCCCGGGACACCGAAGCCCCACCCAAGGCCATGTGCTCCTTAACAATTATGAAGGGAAAGTTAAGGGGCAAAGGAAAAATGTGACGCTTTGGCTCCCAGTCCGCCAACCTCTAGGTTGGCAGTAGAGAGGTTAATCCACGAAAGAGACGCCGTCATTTGAGATCTAGAAAATATATATGTAAAATTAACAGTCGGAGTAAGCTATGGGTATAGCAGAGAACGCTAAATTTTCACTGATAGACCAGCCCATCACCACATAACTAGAACCCAATCCTCTCAGCATCAGCTAGTAAGGGCCCTAGAAAACCACCTTTGGTGTGGGGATAGCTCCCCTATTTCAACCCCTTTCTGGGTTGGGCACCCTCTAACATTTGTTTGTGTTGATTGAAGTACCGGTACTTTGGTACTAAGAGTTATATTTCAGATTCACCGTAAAATTACCTTTTAGTAGCAGATCTTTTTAAGGTAGAGTTTTGCTATTTGTGAAATATATTATGCAATTTACACCTACGTAAAGTATTATATATTTATGATATTCTTAGAATAAGAGCATTTCTTGATATACAGTACCGGTATTCCTTCTATAGAATTAACAAGTTCGAAGGAAGAAGAAAACAAAGTTCAGTTTGATTTTCAGGAGCACATTTCCCAGCAACCTGTTTTGACTATAGTATTCTGGTTGGACAGCTTTTGAAGTAAGCTTTTGTAAGAATTCTAAATTCTACCACCTGAAATAATGTACCTTAATTCTAGTCTCTGATACCGGTATCGTACTACTGTAGTGCCTTTTAACCCGGGAGCTGCGGGGAGACTCTTAAGAGTTCCCCCGGCGCACTGCGGGAAGACTCTTAAGAGTCAGAGAAAATAAAAATCAACTTTTGACATCGAAAAAAAAATATTTTTTTATATTTTTTTTTTTTTATTTTTTTTTTTTTTTTGGCCCCTGGGCCATGCAAAATCTCAGTCCTCTACCTCCCCTCCTTCCCCACTTTCCTCCTCTCCTTCAGTTATCACCTATTTTCCCTGTTATTCCCTTATTCTGAGGTATATTTTCGTGCTAACATTAGAAATCCGATTGGAGGGTGTGGTCATCACTGATAGCAAGCGAGTGCAAGAGAGAGAGAGAGAGTATCGATCGACTGCGTCTCAGTGGCCTTGGGGGAAATTGGCGGGAAAGCAGATTGCCTCACCCATACATTATACAACTCGCGGGCTATATCTCCGATTTTGACCATCCAAACGCTGTTTTCACTCGTTTTATTGTTGTTTCAGGTTACTACCTTTATAATCAACCCATAATAGGCGCATATGGATAAATATTAATGCTATTAATGGCACAATGAATATTTTAGTGACGGAAACACCTCAAATACGTCAGCACAGGGGGACGTTTCCAATTACCCCCATGCGCACTTCAGAGGTTAAGAGAGACAATTCTCAATATTGCACTGCCATTGATGTACCGGTACAACATTATTAATTATGATAATAAAATGTAACTTTCTGTATTATGTTCTTATGGCTAAATAAACAACAAGTATTTCATTTTTTATGGTCTCAATGCTTTGCCAGAATATAGTTGCCAATCAAGGTTGGCGGAAAATGTGCACATGAAAATCCACCTTTTATGTATATTTTAGCAAGCCTTATATCTGTGCTAGGTCTTAGATAGCCAAATTCTAGAACGGTATTCTTTTTACTGGTGATGCTTCCCCCTCCCTTGGTGCCGGTGCCGCAGTAGCTACGAGGAAGTGGGCTATGATCATGGGTTAGTGTCGCCACCTACGGACTTCAGGGTGGGCCAGTTGATTTGGGCACTGGACGATCTGCAAAGTTAAATGGAATGTTTGAAAAAGACTTGATTGTGTTAACTATAAGTTGGCAAAGATTTTGATTTGTCCCAATTTGAATGCTTAGATGTGACTTAGTAAGAAAATATGGTAGCTACCTTAGACCTAATGTTAATAAATGCTATTTTAACCCCCCACCCTACCGGGAGAGTGCAAAAAAGCTACCCCTCAATCCCAGTCAATATTTGTCGAAAATAGTTAGTGGCTAAACGTAAAAATCAACCCCCAAAATACCTTTTATGGGCCAAGGTGCACGAGTGGCGCAAGACTTGAAAGTAGCTCAGTTTATCCTGTCTGGGAACTACAAATATTGCCCAGGCTGGCAAGGCATGGAGCTATGGGGAGAATTCTATCTCCCTCAGTCTCTAATGTGTTTCTCAAACATAGGCGGATATGGAGAGGCCATAAAAACATCATCTTTGTCCTTCTGTAGGTCCTGGGGAAATCTGGATTTTGATGCAACATAGCTGTACTTCCTGAACTCTGAGGACTCTAGTCTGCCTGTGCCTCACACACAGCCTTGAGACACACTCCTCACTGCTTAGACATATATGTTATCATATTTTCTTCATCTGTCTTTAAATACCGACAAATCAGCAATAAAGGAAGACAAATCTTGGCCTACTTATAGTGAATAGAGTCTAGTAAGACTAGTAACTATATAATTACTGTACATTCCTAGTACAGTACAGTATAACAATTATATACCCAGTACGGTACAAATTATAAACAGCACTATGATATGCAACAGCTTTACTTGGGAACTTAAACTTTTCTTCCAGTGCTCCAACTATCTGAAATGTGCCCTTATATATCACCATATTCACAGTCGGCTCCTTCATCTTACTTATACCTGAAACAATGCCTTGTAATATATATATATATCATGAAAAGGACTTAAACAATCATGAACAGTCTTCATATTAAACCTTTGTTCAGAATGATTGAGAGTAAAAGTGAGTTGAAGTTGTGAATACGGGACATGACTTTTGAGTGAGAGCGTACCGGTACCTGTGTAAGCATTGTTTCAAGTAAGGTAAGACGAAATAAAATTATGTGAATATGGGTGATAGGTCTGTATTCCTAGACAAAGCCCATCATTATTGTAATTAGCCAGTCAATGTGATATGCTAGTTGTTGTAATTGTAGTGAGAGTACTGGAATAATGTTAATAATGTTTTAATACCGATCTTCTCATTGCAGTTATAGTACAGTACAACAACTAGCATCTCATATTGACTTTGGTAGGAATACGGCAAAACTATAGTAATTGCCACCGATAATGATGGTGTTTCTCTAGGAATACAGGCCATAGTCTGAGACAGTTGAGAGTCCTGCCGTTGCCTTAAGCCATGACCACCGCTAGGGCAGTCCAGCGGCCGTGCATGGCAACTCTGCTTCAATTGTGTGCATGATATCATCATCGGAATCATTAGGCCAGTGTCATGCGAGTGTTTTTTCGGCAATTTTCATGGGTATTTCTGGCCTGTCAGGTTTTAATTTAAAGTCTAATGAGAAATTATCACTTAAATAAATATACTGTACCGGTACTGGTACAACCAGTCTAGTTCCATATACCAAAGCATGAGTCCCCCAAATTGTATGCCACAAATCATTATAAATTGAAAATTGCTGTAATAAGCCTTCATGGGACTCCACCTTTACAAGAGACTTTCTGTGGAGGAGTTGCTAGTGTAAAACTCTTACTGCCATAGATTTAAACATGGGAAAGGGCTCATTCTTCCCTTATTCCATTGACAAATAACACAGTGAAGTCTGGGAGAGTCAGCTTTTTCCCAGTGTTTAAGACTATAGCTCAAAGAGGAAATTTTCTTTCATTGATTTTGTAATTGTTAATACAGTACAGTATCTTGATTTCCTGTAGTTGTATATAATTATTGTATTTATTTGAATTTATTTTGTTTACTGTAATTCAGCCACCTTTTAATTTGATGGAATTTCTTAATTTAGTAATAGCCTCTACTTTATCCGACGTACGCTATACATCATCATCAAATCCAACGCCCTGCCAAAAAGGGATGGCTATGGCAGAAACAGCCTCCTAGACATGCCCCAAATGACCCACTCCACAGTGCCATTTCCACTAAGTGGAGTATGACCATTGCCAGTGAAGGAGCAGTCCCTCACCCAGATGGCAGTTCCACCAACGTTTTGCTATTTTATTTACCCCAGTTGGGCCCTGGCTGGAAGCATACCAAGCACAGGAATTTTCTGAAGATAGGGACCAGTGGTTCACTGCTCCAGAAGCTCATTGCACCACCAAAGTGGCGGGCGGTGGGGTCGCCGCATCCCTACGCCAGAGAGAGAAAGGCCGACTTGTGCCAGTGGGCTGTGAGAGTAAGACACTAGGGAACCATGGGGCACACCATTATGGCCCCACTGCCTTCACCACTCTCAGGAAAAAAGTTAGAAATAAGAATGATGATAAGGGTAAAATCAGAACCGGCTATGGGAAGTAGATGACACCAACCCTCACTCTGACAGATCCAGCCTACCACGGATCTTGATTTACTTTTGTTTATATTCTATTTGTTTTTACAGTGCTGTAGTTTTAGTTTTTGAACATTTCAACCTAGTGTACAGAACTAATTTTGTTTTTGAGTTATCATATGACTTGCAAGGTCCAGTGGTTCTATTATATGCTGGTCAACTGATAACTATGTACCTTATCTTTGGTTTTTATTCACAATCGGCCTAATAAGTGATGTCCCGGCACCTAGTATGTTTCACTCAATACAGTAATTGGTATCAGCAATATCTAAACTTGATTTATTAATTTCAAGTGAGATATGCAAACATGTTCCTACACTTACCCACCCTATTCAACATCTGACAGACATTACTTATTAGCACGACCGTACATATCTTTCATTTGTAGTTTTACTCTGGGTTCTCCTCCTGAACAATAGTCTTCTTGAAAGTGAGTGAATAATGCTGTATATTATACTAATCAAGTGCCACCAACTCCACCATATCAGTCTATTCCATGCCTTAAAGTGTAAGTCCATCATCCAGTCCAGGATGAGTATACTCCTGTGACGTCACAGGTCCGGTGTAGACGATCCACAAAATCCTTTATACCATTGTTAATAATAATTTCAGTGACATTGCATTTTGCAAGATAGTTATGTGCAGCTTGGCGATTATTATTCTATGTTTATCTCAACCCGTGCACCACACCCTTGATTCATTTACACTGTTACAGTCACCATTGAAAACCAACTTTCTTTTGGAGGTTATACCAGCAGTAGTATACAGTATATATAGGGTTGTGAAGGACTTGGTGGAGTTGATTGTACTCAGCTGTTACATGATGCTGCTTTGACCTTCATTATAAATACTGTAAGATATCTCCGCATCGACGCTTTATATATAAATTTTTTACTTCTGCTTAAAGCGCTAATGGCGATCGGTTAACAGGCTTATCATAGTTTTAAGCCTAGCTCCGTAATATATATATATTTGTTTAGAATAAAATTAGAATGTGTGAGGAATAGCATACGTAATAAATTTGGCTTAATAGAATATCGGTATGTTATTAGATTGTGTCGGGAATTATAATACTGGCACTCGAATAGTTTTAGCTAGATTAATAATTATTTTGGCTGTAGGCTAATATATTTGTCCTTCATTAAAGTTTTTTTAAGGCTGCAATATACGTGACTGAATTGTTTAATGCTGTAATATTATAATTATTGTACTTAAATGTATTACAGTATGGTATTATTATGTTTTAAGCATTTAAAGTTATTTATAACCTAGGTAGTATGTAGATTATTGTATGGTATAGGTAGCGCCAACGAACTTGACCATAATCTTGACCCCTTAAGTTTGTATAACTCGAAATGAATGAAAGCAATAGGGCTGACGTTTCTATCATTTGGGAAGAGTCCACCAGGAAATAGGTCTGGATATTTACAGCCAGTTAGCTCTAGGCCCTTTTGAGTTACAGAGAGGATAGGGGTTAAGATTACCTGTATTGCCAAATTTGTTGGTGCCACCTATAGTAGCATATGTATCTTAAGAAGCTTAATACATTTTTATTAAAAGCAAATGATGATATTACAAGGCTATGTAAGTAATCTGTATGTTAAGCTTATGCTATACTGTAACTAAGATTATCATAATTTTTTTGTTTTATTATTTAAACCATAATCAGTCACTTGGCTGAGTTTTTTACCAAATATAAAACACAGAATGATGCCCAAATATTTTAAGGAATTTATAATTGATCACATAATAAACTACATATTTAAATCAATATGATAATACAGTAAATGTCTTAGTGCTTAATTAATATTTACACACAAAGGAAAGCATCATATAATAGTTATAGTCTATTCGCTGTAAGTAGACGAGAAATCATGACCTATATCTTTTGTAACTCAAAAAGGGCTAGAGAAAATTGGATTTAAATTCCCACATCTACCTATTCCTTTACTTACTCTTCCCAAATGGTAGAAATATTAGCTCGATTACTGAAGTTGTTTTTGAGTTACAGAGGCTAGAGGTCTGATTTCTCGCCTACTTTCAGCGAATAGACTGTAGTACCTATACTGTACTTTATTACAGTTTTATGAATTGACAGTACAGTAGATATTTAGTTTATTGAAGTTATTTGGTATCATTTGGTGTTCATTATCCAACAATGTGAATGTCTGTGTGAATATGACAGAATGATGTCACAGGTTCATGGATATTATTGAAACAATGTTTACATGTTTGTTTACACTCACACCAGTCGGTTGTTGTGGACAGTCAACAGTCGAACCTCTATATTACAGTCAAACTCAACCACTGCTTAAGCCGGTGTCACACGAGCGCATTTTCCGGCAATTTTCGATGAGCACATTTTTTCTCGTATTATAATAAAGCTCTTTCACATCGGAATCGGCAACTAGACTAAACGTAGATTATGTTAGGTGGCTGAATTATGATAAAACATAAATTTTGAAGCTGCCAGACTACAATTGCCCGTAAAAATTGACGGAAAAAAAGCTCATGTGACCCCACCTTCAGTCTTTCCTCATACCATACTGTACAATTACCTGCAGACGTATATGGTACACTACTACAGTATATAATAAACTTGAGACGGGGAACAATTATTACTGTTTGTAAGAAGAAATTATACCCTGATCCTTGTGAACAAACCTTCCATATAAGCCTTGTTTTAGGTGTATGGAGTTACATTTTGTAACTCAGTGGTCTGGTTAAACTACGATTAAAAATATATATATATATATAAAAATAAGTGTATGGAGCAGTAATTGTGTCATTGTAAACAGAGGGCAAACTAAAGTTGAAGTTGTGAATCTTGAACACTACTTTCCTCTTCATTACACACACACATTTTGTACACTACAGTACATTGTATATACAGTATCATGTACAGTACAGCTTCACCTTACACATTATACTAGCTTTGTCGAAATTATCATAATAATCCATACTGTACATTGCTACAAAGCTATTTTATTCTGGCCTGCATGATCAGATTTATACTGCTTTTATATTTTGATAATGTTTAAAGACAAAATTCTTATTAATGCTAAGAATTACCTGAATAATTCCAGCAGTAAACTAAACGACTGCTGATCCAAATACCTCAAAATTTTATTCTGCATGATCTTAGCTACATTAATGCCTCACAACATGCATGCTATACAGTACAGTACAAGCAATCACAATGTATTCACAAACCTACACAACATTAAACTATCTTGTCCTTTTTCTGCTGAATTTACCTGCTGCAAATAGATCACTTGACACATTCTCATTATATAAATTTGATAAATAGGGATAAATAGCGATTTTGATAAGTTCTTTTGCCTTTATATTGTATCGTCCCCATCTTGGTTTGTTTATTTTGCAAGTTTTATATAATAATTCATACTTTGTGCTCTAATTCATAAGTAAGCAAGATCAATAAAAAATACCTAGCCTACCCACAAAACAATATTTGAGTTGGAAATAGAGTTTGTGTCAAAATGTATGCCAAGTAAAGTATATTTTGACATTGTTTGTATTGCTCTAGCTTTATTCCTGTTTTGTACTACTGTAATTGGAACCACCGCATATCAATTATCTATACTCGATTGTTCCTGGAGTGAGTGGGTTCGAATCCTGGTCAGGATACCTCTCTCTTAACCTGTCCGATATAATCATTAGATATTTATCATCAGAGAAGTTCCATAATAGTACCAGGATGATTAAAATCATATCACTTAGCCGAGTTGGCGGGGGTAATGTGTAAAATAGTAATGGTTGAAGTCTAAAAAGCTCGCCACATATTCAAAGGCATAGTCCTTCACGAGACTATAACCTGGTTCTTCAAATAAGAACTAAGGTTTCTCCCCTTATATCCACTCATGGTCGAGTGGTTATGGTGCCCAACTCTCCCAAATCTACCTGGAGTGAGTGGGTTCGAATCCTGGTCAGGATACCTCTCTCCCAACCTGTCCGAAATTATCATTAAATATACTGTATGTGTATAAAATGTTCACCAAATAAAGTTAAATTGCTATATTGCGGGAGATTTATTCTTATGTGAGTATAGTACAATAATTTAACCCTCTCACGTCCTGACGCAATTTTTGAGCCTATTAGGGATACTTTAAAGCCTTTGTTACCGTCCGGGGTATTTATAAACCTTTAGTTTATTTACTTCAACCTCTGCAGTTAGTTGTCTTTGAGTTAGTTGTGGGCAGAAAACTAATTTTGGAGAGGTAATTATAAGAGTGAGAGTAATCTATTTCTTATTGCTAATCTGGCAACCTCTGCGTCATAAGGATGTGAGAGGGTTAATGTAACTGGTAGCCAAAAACAAAAAGTGAAAGTAGGGACTTCTTCAAAGTGGGTTAGGCCTTCTTAAACTGAATAAAATGGTCTAAATTATGACAACAAAAAATTCTTCATTGTACAAAAATTGTTAAATAATCGTTATTATATAATCTAAGTCAATAAGTGTTAAGTGGTCTGATTTTAAGTGAGATTCATATCTTTTTATTCTTACGCAAGTCAGGCTTAGTTTTATAAAGTATTTTGCAATCTGCTTTTAATATATGCTTTATACTTTGTATATTACACAGCTTTAAATTCTATCTTCGCTTATAATGGGTGCAGAAGCAAAATTGATCATCTAGTAATATTTGTTTTGAAACTTTAAGTAATATTAAGAAATAGTTGAGTAGTATTGAGAGTCAAGATTAATTACTATTAACTAAAAAAGTCTCATCATAGCCAACAAGATAAAATAAATACACTTTTGAGTAACATTTCTCTTATGATATCAACATAATAGATCCTTTGAATTACACAGCATTACAGTACTTTCACAATTAACATCACACTACTAATTACAAGAACTAACACTTACTCCATCCATTGTCATACCAAAGAGATTATAACACTTGTATTCATAAACAATTCTTTCCCTTCCCAGCGCCTGATACTGAACAAATACAGTACGACCTTTCCCGACCTAGATTGACCCATATACAGATAAACGATAAGGGTCGGGAAAGCTTTTACGATATTTATATGAACGGCCTTAAAAGAGTACCGTACACTGTTCACCATTTCCATTTCTAAAGGTTAAGTAATATTTTTTTAGTTATTTCGTCCATTAACGGTGCTGTGAAGAGAAAGAATTGTTCAAGAATACAAGCCTTTGAATTATAGATTGTCATCATTTGTTTGTGTCTAATATAATCTTTATTTGTCCAGGCCAGTGACTTTATTGTTGGTGGGACTTGACAATGCCGGCAAGACCACGGCTGCTAAGGGCATCATCGGAGGTTAGTGGGAGATAGTACATTATAATCTTTAAATCAAGTACTGTAATGCTACTTGAGAAAAACCTCATACAAACCACCCGGGATTCGAACCCTGGACCTTGTGATCAACAGGCACTCATGCTACCCACTATACCACACTGGCCACAAAAGAGGTCTTGCAACCTGGCAACAGCTGTTACCCAGGATCTGTCTAGGTAGACATCCATCCTCCCATAGACATTTTCACACAAGATACCCCCTACCAGTGAAGTATAGAGGCAGCTCCCAGTCCGTGGGAAATCATATAATCTTTCAATCAAGTAATGTCACTTGAGAAAAACCTCATACAAACCACCCGGGATTCAAACCCCTTAAAGGGTGTCTCTGCCTTCTCAATAACTGTCATGGAGTAATGGTAGTAAGAATGTGGTCTTTTATTTCACAAAAGCATCAGGTCTTGTAGAAGACATCACTAAATAGTCTTTGAATTACATTACAGCACTGCAATTACAAGACCAGCGACACTATTCATACACAAACTGCAATTACAGAAGTGGCACCAACTAAACTTTGTAATCCTTCATCACTGTAATGCTAGCAAGATGATTTCTTTCGGGGGCATATTTTCTTACTAGAAACAACCATTAGATTCAGGCATTTTAGCGTTAATTAAAAACTAAAATATATCTGTACGAGTGAGGTGGAAGGATGGTGTTAAGAAATATACGAGTGAAGGCGGTGCTGGATGGGAGGAGGGGCGTCGACTGGCTGGGGGCAGAGGCGCATGGGGCCGTTTCGTTCGTGGCCACCCCTTCGGCCTTCGGGGATCACGGCGTCTGGCAATAGATAGATAGACTGTACAAGCTGTTGTATTTTTTAATTCAACAGTACAACATTTAAATGAACTCCAAGCTAGTCTTATCCCAAATTTGTCTAAACTAAGCCTAAATATATGTAAAATAACTCCAAACCATCCATAAAGTAATCCCAAAGTGCTTTAATCCGCTCCCTAACCAACAGAGCCGGTGGAGGATGTTGCCCCGACGGTGGGGTTCGCGCCGGAGAGCCTGGAGTACCGGGGCTGTGAAGTCACCATATACGACCTGGGAGGTGGCAGCAAAATCAGGCCGGTCTGGACCAAATATTTTTCAGAGGTAAGGCATACAAAATTGATTCACCTGAATAAAATATACAATACTGTGTTGTACAGTGGAATCTCTCATCAATCGATCAGTTAGTGCCAGAAAAATTGTGCTCGGGGAGCCCAAATAATAGATTAGACTCTCACGTCATTGACTACAGAACTAAATATATGTTTTTTCCTTCTTCGCTTCGGGTTGTCACATCCACAATTTGCACACAGTCTGTGTTTAGGAGAAACTGTTGTTTGATATATCTATTTGAGTAAGAATGATGTGTGTGAAAAGGATAATTGTGTATAATATAGCTCTAGTTTGGCTCCTTTTTTATAGTTCTTCTGGTAGACACGTTTAATTATGTTAATATTTGTTATTTTGTCCACTACTAGGTCCACGGTGTGATATTTGTGGTGGACTCCAGTGACAGCAGCCGACTGGAGGAGTGTAAGGAGGTCTTGATCAAGCTGCTATCAGATAAGAAGATTGCTGGCAAACCTGTCTTGGTGTAAGTATTAAAATTAGTTTGTATCATTACAATTAACCCTCCAGCCCCGGCTACGCATTACATAAATATTCCCCGAAACCCGGGTGTTTTGGCCGAAAAACGTCTAGGCTAGGCTACCATATCTTTGTTATTCTGACTGCTTCCGCATTCCCGCGCATCCCCAAGCGTAGCTGTGTTATATACCTGTAGAATGGCATTAAGTAGAGCTCTCTAAGTCAACTGGTTCAGTTGTGATGATTTCATTGGAGATAACTTTATGGCAACAACAGCCACTTTACACTACTTTTCGATACTTAACAACAACATACAGGCACACACGAACAAGCGACGCTCTCCTTCTTGTGGCCGGAGATGCGGGGCGTCGGTCCAGCCGGCTGTTGTTTACATGCGTCGGACCGACGCCTCGCACACCAAGCTCACAGGCTTTCAACCACTGGGCGTTAAAGAGCCCTTCCGGGCAGCTCGTGTATGCTTTTTTATGGGCGTTCAAGAGCCCTTCCGGGAACAGAGGGTATGCCTACTGTATTGTAAATACGTACTGATAATACTATGGTCTGTACAGTAGCCTATAGATCCACATATCTATTCCCTTGTAACGGAATAAGATTACGAGTTTGACACCCGAAGGGAAGAAAGGAAAACATAATATTTATTAGTAGTTCCAGAGTCTATGACGTAGAGTCTAATGAGCAGAGTCTATGCTTACCGGTATATAATCATAGATCAAGGGTATTTACTGATCCACTCGTCAGCATTAGGGGATGCTTTATAAAATTCCTAAGGAACGTCATTAGAATTGGATACCACTAAGAAGTAAAAATCAAATTTATTCTCTCATGCATGTACTGAAAATGGATGTTAAGCCATTCTATGTATGTAATAATCCATTTCTCCCTCAGACTGGCCAACAAACAGGATGTGGATGGAGCATTGGATGAGGTGGATGTTGTGGAAGGTCTGGGTGTGGAGGAGGTGGTTAACAAGTATAAGTGTCCCACCAGAGTGGAGACTTGTGCCGCCGCCATCACCAGACAGTCCAACAAGCCGGATAAACCTATTGCTGATGGGTTTAGGTCAGTTGTTTTAATGTGTGTGTGTGTGTGTGTGTGAGAGAGAGAGAGATTTTGAATAGTTCCTTTGCGGTTATTGTGCGTCGTCCCAGTTTTGGATTGTTTATTTTGCAAGTGTTTTATTATAATAAGTATGTGTAGTAGAGAGTGACAGTTGGTGGACCGAGGAACACCTAGGCCTTGGTTCTGAGAAAAGATATCAAGATTAGATACTGCAGGGAACTGTGAAACATGGAGAGTGACCATCAGGTAATTATAATGTAAAACTTGCAAAATAAACTAAAACAGGGACGACACAATATAAAGGCAAAAGAACTAATCAAAATCGCTATGTGGAAATAATGCCTTAATGAAATTAAACAACCAGTACATACCCGTGTAAAACATGGCACTGCCTTGCCACTGATACTGAAGTGAATTTACACTTTCTCCTCCACAATGCAGAACTTCTGCTTATCAGAATTCATTTATCCCCAGAGCTACTACTCTTTGGAATTCACTTCCCTCGAATTGCTTTCCACAAACTTACAATCAACAAATGTTTAAATCCAGTTGTTACAAACATTTTATGAATGGAGGATGCCTTTAGGCACATGGACCTTTTTGTTTTATCTGTGTTTTTCCTTCCTCCGTTCATTGTCTCTTTAAAAAAAAAAAAAAAAAAAAAAAAAAAAGTAAAGTAGATTTGTAATTACTTCTCCAATTTAAATCTTATAAGAATTGAACCACCTTTTCTCTCAATTACTCCAGATGGCTGGTGGATACTATAGTGGTTCACTACAAGGAGATCAATACTAGAGTGGAGCGTGATGTGGAGAAAGAACGAGTGAAGCAGAAGAAGGAGATGGAGGAGCGGAGAGAGCGGATCAGGCGACTTCGAGCGGAACGGGAGCGGCAGGAAGCACGAAGAAGGGAGGAGGAGTTGAGGCGGAGAAGAGACGAGGGAAGAGAAGAAGAAACAACTGATGAGGAAGATGAAGAAGAAGAAGAGGAGGTGGTGATGGGGGTGCTGACTAATAGACCTGTTAGTAGTATGCCTAATGTGAGTAGTTTATAGATTTGTTTGTGTTATAATACCGGGAAAAGAGGAAAAAATTAAAGGAGAGGAAAACAGATGAGAGGAGACAATATCAGAAAGGAGAGGAATTACGAGGAAAGGGAGGAGAGTTGGAAGAATATACGGTATTAGAGGAAGAGGTTGTGATGGGGTTGCTGATTAATGTCAGTACAGTGAAAGTGATTAGATTTAGTTATTGCTAGGAAGTCTTAACTTTTTTTACTAATGGTTTAAAAGCCTACTGTAGTTCCACTGGAAGTGCTACTCTAGAGACTAATCTACAACCTTGTATTGAGTATTGTTCACATGTGTGGGGAGGTTCCTCTCACACCGCTCTCCTAGACAAAGTTGAAAGGAAGGCCTTTCGTATCATTAACTCCCGTCCACTCACCAACTCTCTGCAGTCTCTCTCTCTCCGCCGCAATGTTGCATCTCTCTCGCTATTCTATCGCTACTATAATAATCAGTGTTCCTCAGAGCTATCCCAGTGCATACCACCTCCTTTACGTAGGGCACGTGGTACCCGTCTTGCAACTCAATCCCACCCCTACTCTGTGCAACTCTCCAACCAAGAGTGAAACGTTACTCTCAAACTTTCTTCTACTCAACAGCTGAGCTCTGGAACTCTCTCCCAGAATCAGTCTTTCCCTCTTCCTATGACTTAAATTGCTTCAAACTCTGTGTGTCCAGGCATTTTGGCTCGAACGTCCCTTGATTTTGGCCCTGTCACTCTTTCAACTATGGGGGAGGCACTCGCTATAGGCAGTAATGCCTTTTGCCTCCCTCAATCACAGAAAAAAAACAAAAACATGATATTATGGCACAGCCTGTTTGTGCCCCATGACTGTGTTGGTGGTGTAATGGTTTAGATGCTTTTGTTCTGGGTGTGGTGTCCCGAGTTGGAATCCCGAGAGGACCATATGCTTTCATTAGTTTATTCAAGGCATTGGGGTTTGTAGTTGATGATTAATGTTCAGAACGGGATGATTAATGTTAAGAACGGGGTGTTACTTAATTCAGGGGGTAGATTCACCGCTCTGAAGGATAGAACCCGCACACTGGTGACCTGGAGTTGTCATGAGGCAAAGTACTTAAAGGTGTTTCTCACGCACGGATGTTTTTCTTGCCAACAACTATTATACTGTAGTTATCTTATGACACACACATTTGTTAACCCCTTCTGTACCGCGACGTCCTTTTAACTTTATTCTGGCTGCTATTAGGTGTTTTTATTCAGTTTAATAAGGGCCTCCAGCAAGTAAAAGGCTTCGAACTATTGCGTTTAACCTTTTTTACTACCATAAATCCTTCTTAAACTGCTCAAAATCGTCTAAATATAGCTAGAATGAAATTAAAAAGACGTAGCGGTACAGAAGGGGTTAATGGGAGGAATATTCTTTTTACAGTAGGAAGCAAGGTGTTGATGACGATACTGTAATCTTTTTACACTCTGCCCAAGAGAGCAGAGGCCCACTATCACCCTGAGGGAAATATACTCGCCTACACACTTTAAGGCCGATTCACACTAGTCATCACAGCACCATCACATCACCATCACATCACCATCACATCACGTCATGTCACCGTTCCGTCAAAATTTCTTACATGTACAGTAGACCCCCGCCCTTTCGGACTAATTGGGGGAGACCCCTGTCTGAAAGGGCCGAGTCCGAACTTCACACTTCAGCCATTCGGACAAGTCCGAATGGCTGAAATAATGTCCGAAGTTTATAAGTCCGAAACTCGGCTCTTCGGTCCGAATACGAATTAATTTTTCTCAGCCTTTCAGACAAATCCGAAAGGCTGAAATAATGTCCGAAGTTTATAAGTCCGAATACACATTCACCTAACCAGACAAGTCTGAAACTTTGCTCTTTGGTCCGAATGCGATTTAATTTTTTCTCTGCCTTTCAGACAAATCCGAAAGGCTGAACCATGAGTCCGAAAAGGAAGGAGGTATAATCTGAAAGGCTGAACCATGAGTCTGAATTGAAATGCTAGTCCGAAAGTCTGGGAATTCCGAAAGATTGAAGTCCGAAAGGGCGGGGGTTTACTGTAATCGAATGGACCTGTTCACACCAAACGTCACGTCACCATCATGAACACGGCATGTATCCGTTTCATCACGTCACGGTTTCTCGGGAAGAATATTTTGACGTGACGTGATGGTGCTGTAGAAGTGGCAGCATACTCTGGGACTATAGGATAACCTATGAGGCGCCATACCTGCTCGACGGTTGATTACGGACTGGGCGGTATCGTGATGAATGGTGTGAATACACTGCACGGTTGGCGGAACGGTGACGTGACGTGCTATGATGGTGCCGTGATGACTAGTGTGAATTGGCCTTTATTCAACATTAGGCAAACATTATTCTCTCGTTTCCAGGGCACGTTACCCCAGTCACAAACCCCCAATAATGAAGCACGAACAGGAGAGCAGAGGGACAGTGCCTCTCATGTGGTAGTGGTGGGTGTTGGTGGTGAAGGACGTGTGAGTGGTCATAGTGTGAGAGGGGCCAGACTATCACCAGACGAGACACAGGAGCTGAAAGAGTTGGGCTTCACCTCACAGACTGAACTACAGTCTTCGTCATCCTCACAGGAGGTTAGTCCGATATTTGCATCTCGGTTCAGTTTGTTAGTGACCATAAAAGAGCTGTTCTTGGTCAGTATGATTTGTGGGAAGATAGGGATACAAGAAGAAAACTTAGAATTAGGAGACTGTGCCTGATTTGTAGCTATACTCTGTGTCAGCAACTCTGGCAAAATTATGGTCCACTTATATGGCAATAGTTCCAGCTGATTGGCTTGTGCGACTGTTATTATATAATATTATTAAGACCTTTGTTTAGAATTAATAATTACTACAAGAAGAGACATTGGAGACGGTTGCAAGAGCCAATCATCTGGAATTATTGACATATAAGGTGGCCGTTATTTTGCCAGAGTCGCTGAAACAGAGTACTGTATAGTCTATAGTGCTGCCTATCATGAGTTGGTTAGTAGCTACCGTATTGGCTGAAGATGCTACTCCATGCAGAACTACAGGCCTCATTATTGTCATCAGAGGTCCGTCCAATGTTTGCTTTCATCTTGGTTCATTATGATTGGGATCTGCAGAAGGCCTTTCTCAGTTAACCCCTTCAGAATAGTGATGAAATTTTCATCATATTTTCATCTATTAAATATAATTAAATAGTACAACAAAATGTTATCTTTCCCCAGGCAACCCCCAAGTGTTCTCCTAGTAGCTCTGCAGCCAGTCCTCCTCCTACCAGCCCCACACAACCCTCCCACCACCGGGTCATACTAGTGCAGGAGTCTCCCTCACATAGACCACCATCACCATCACCACCATCATCAACCAGTCCACACAGGGATGGTGATAGTGGCATCTTGGACCATAATGGATATTCTACATCAAATGGTCAGTCACATTATGCTAATATATTATTTTACACAATTAACTCCTTCCAAATCTGAATAAAATCTTGTAACATTAGCCAGAATAAATTGAAAGTAACAATAATGTAAAACAATTTTAATACCTTGTGGTGATGGGCTGGTCTATCAGAATGAGAGTTGAGCGTTCTCTGCCATACCCATAGCTTACTCTGACTGTTCCTTTTACTTATATATTTTCTAGATCTCAAGTGACGGTGTCTTTTCCGTGGATTGACCTCCCTACTGCCAACCCTGGCAGATTGGGAGCCAAAGCGTCACATTTTTCCTTTGCCCCTCAACTTTCCCTTTATAATTGCTGAGGGGCACAGGGCCTTGGGTGGGGCTTTTGTTTCCCGGGCGTTTCCGCACCCTCCTCAGCTCCCCGCCTTTGAGTGGCTTCGGTCACCTGTGCATTAGTAGTGGTAAGCTGGGAGGGTTCTGTGGGGGCGCTCGGTTATGGCCTTGGCCTTGCTCGGGACCTTGGGGCTGCTCGGCCAGACAGCCTGAGGAACAGCAACAACAACAACAACAATTTTAATACCGGTACCTCTAAGCTTCCTTCATTTTCAATTTTTCCTTCTCCCACAAGGTGCCAGCAGCCCCCGACTGGAGTTATGTCGAGATGGTCGGGAGGGGGAGTGTGTACCTATAGACTCTGATGATGAACTCTTTGATCTGTCGTCTCTCTCGGGGGGTGGACCATCCAAGGGGGGGCTCTCTCCTCTTTCCAGTACCGGCTATGTTAAAGGTTAGTATATTGTATAATGTTACTGTACAGTCGCGCTAATAAGTGATGTCTCGGCACCGATTATGTTTTGATCAATAATTGGTATCAGCAATAATTACACATGTTTTCTTTTTTTTGAGTGAGATATACCAACATGGTCCTACACTTACCCACCCTATTCAACATCTGACAGACATTAATACAACACAGCGAGCCAAACGTAATGACAGCTGGGACATGACTTATTAGCGCGACTGTACCCATTGACTCTTTGAATGTCTTTACTCCAGATGTAATAGTGAAGCACTTTTTTGTGAGAAGGTTGAAATGTGCGGTGAAGTTAATAATTTTTAGGGGCTTATAGGCGAGTGATATCTCAGTGAAGCATTGTTGCCCTCCAATAACTTACCCAAACCTGATACATACTACTCGTATGTTCTCCCCAACAGAGCAACTAGAGCTGGAGTCAACAAATAAGTCAAGTAAGAAAAAGTCCTTCCTGAAGCGCTACCACAAGACTGCTCCACTGATACCCCCATCTTCAGACACCCCAACTTCTATTGGTAGTCGTGCAGCAGTCCCTCCCACTCTCGCGTAAGGTGCCGCCCAGAATTCTGAATACAACCATGGAAGTGTTAACCTTTTTATTCCAGTATGATATGGGTCGTACGTCGTAAATCCTGCATTCAACCATGGAAATATCTGAAGTAGCCTTTCTGTTCCAGTTTGATATTGAGCCCAAGAGATTCATGCAAGAATATCTGGTCATATGAGGCAACTCCCAATGTTGTATTTATGCCATAATTTTATTATATGTTAAAGAAAACAATGTAAGTAAATGTTTCAGTCAGATATCATTGACATATCCCAACAACTTGAATGTCTGCATTGATCAGCTGGTGTGTTTGACAATCAGCATTGCCTCATCAAAGTGCCAGGCAAGCAGATTACTCTTAACCCCTTCAGCACCATGATGTCTTTTTACCTTTGATTCTGGCTAAAATTAGATGATTTTAAGCAGTTTCAGAAGGATCTATATTTTTAAGAGGGTTTAGTGAGATCTTACAGTATATACCCATTTGAGTCGTATAGATAGATTACAAACTAAAGAAAATCGTCTAATGGTAACGAGAATATGATTAAAATTACGTCATGGGGGTGAAGAGGTTATGAAGCAATAGGAATGGGAGTTACATCAGGTTCAAATCCCAATGGTACATAAAGGTTTCTGCAGTAACACTGGAAAGTCAATTAAAATTAACTTGGTAGCAATTCCTCGTCCAAATGAGTATCATTGAGATTGATAATTATGGTAGTTGACGTGGAGCATGGTGTGGTTGGAGAAGTCAAAATAATGGAGCACTTTATATTTCTAAAAAATTTAAATCTTACATCAATCAAGAAGGATTGTGTGGAGAAACATGGCGTGAGCTACCAAGTTTATTTGAACTGACTATAGTGAAGTATACCGTAGAAATTCCATAATAATCATTGTGATAAAACATTCCGTCCAAGCTCCCTCCAACAGCCATGCCTTCTCCCTACTTTTAAACATCACCATAAACCTTAGTGCTGCTGGAACAAAACTACAGTGGGCCCTTGCCAATAGCGATCCTATTAGTTTGGCAAAACCACCGCTAAACTTTCTGAATTGGAAAGTGATTTGTGAACAAGGAGTTCAGGAATTTGATTGCTGCACACGTTTTTGCCAGCTAATGTCATGACTTGGGAAAGTTTGTATGCTGCCTCTAAACTTTAAATGGCAAGTCCGCTACTGGCAAGGGCCCACTGTACAGTGCTACACTAAAGCCGGTATCTCATGAGTACTTTTACCCTCAACTTTTATCGTTAACACTTGTCTTGCAGTTTATGAGGGAAACTTTTTAAGTGAATTTTTCACCTTAGTTAATCTGTTTTCAGTCTGGTTTCAGAAACCAGTGCAGAACATCACAGAATGTTGCCGGAAACATTTTGATAGACAAAAATTGAGGATAAAAGCTCTCTTTGTGCCTTAAACAAACATGTGTCTGAAAAATAATTACAAGTTTAGGATTGCATTCCAGCAATATGTGGTATTTCCTATATTCCTGGAAAAGCATCTCAGCAAGGTGTATATACAATATATTAATGTTAGTCTGGAAACACAAGAAGTTACCATGGTCAGTCAGTGCACAAACTGTATAACCAAGATAGCAACATTATCTTTACTGTCATACTCATTAGTTATGTTTCACATCCTCACCTTCCTCTGGTGATTTATATATATATATATATATATATATATATATATATATATATATATATATATATATATATATATATATATTATATTTTTTGGTTGTTACCTCTTTGTCGACGCATTTTATAAGTTGGCAATTTTAAAAGCTCCATCTTAAGGTTTGTTAAGTGGTCATTTTACTTGCAACTAGAGACAATTATTGTAGATCTAAAGGAGGTGTATCATAACTTTTGAATGTGACTATACTGTACTCTATAAACACACAAATATAGAAAAATTAATCCTTGCATAACCGAAGTACTCTTGGTGTTACTAATGTAACTAACTTATACCGTACTAGATAAAGTAGGGACCTTAGAGTAACAGAGACTGGCCAACCTTTGCCATATTGGTGTCATTAAACCACTGGAATAGAGTAACAGAGACCAACCCCATACCCTGGTGTCCCCCCACACACACACACACATGCACACACACAGAGCTAATGTGGAAGAATACGCGAAGATAAAGCATGAATTTGAACCACACACCATACACTCATTACCTCACCCATAGTAACCCCCCCCCTCCCCCTGCAATAAGATATGTTAGTCTTAGTATGGGATTTTCTAGTACACGCCCTCGTGTGTCGCCCTTAACCCTATCGCTATCCTGTGGACTCGGGGGTTGCCGTTTAGCATTCAGAAATAGAGTTCTCTGAATCATATAATTACCTCAAACAAAAAATCTGCCCACAGCTCATGGTCTCAAAGAAACTGCAGAGGTTGAAGTAACTAAACTAAAGGTTTCTTAACACCCCTGATGGTCACAATGGCTTTTAAGTATCCCAGAAAGGGCACAAATCGCATCCTGTGCGTGAAAGGGTTAATCTGGTGTATAACGAGGACAGACTGTACACTGTTTGGCCTTTGGATCTAAATTCTATATGATCAGAAATAAGATACCATTCAGTTGTTATATAATTATGGCACCAAAATGGCTTCCCAAGAACAATCTTTCCACTCTCTCTTACTACAGGTGTGAGAGGTGGCGCCAACGAACTTGACAATAATCTTCATCCCTAACCCTCTCTGTAACTCAAAAGGGCCTAGAGCAAACTGGCTGTAAATATCCACAACTACTGTATATGCTGGTGGACTCTTCCCAAATGATAGAAACGTCAGCCCGATTGCTTCCATTCATTCCGAGTTATAAGAATGGGTCAAGATTAGGTGGACTCTTCCTAAATGATAGAAACGTCAGCCCGATTGCTTTCATTCATTCCGAGTTATAAGAAGTTAATGAGTCAAGATTACTGTCAAATTCGCTGGCGCTACCTTTAGTTGTGATGTGCTCATATTCTACCGTGTCCGTCCAGTCAGCACATTTGTACAGTAGGTAAGTGTACAGTAAACCCTCATGCCAAAATGTACACCTTAGATTTAACGGATAGGTTAATAATGTTATTGTCAACCTCCATTTTGTACACCACCAGCAATCAACCCCACCAAGTCACTCAACTCAACATTTTAACTCCTTCCGTCTGATAACTTTAATTATTTACTGTAGCTACAGCCAGACGATTTTACTTAAAATAGGAATGTTTTTCGGAGTCAAGCGAATAGTTGTGGTAGATTTTAAAATGGGTTAAACATGATGAAACCCATCAATTTTGCCCATAGTTTAGAGGTTAATCCTATGAATCTCAGAGGTCCTTCTTAGGAACATGACCATTTACTATCAGCTGAAAAAAAAAAGTATAGTTGTTCTGTAATGTTGAGTTGGAGTTGATTGCGGTGACCGGACAACTCAACCAGTAGACCATTTCAACCAGTAGCTCTCAACCAGTACCAAATCAACTAATACGGTTAGGTTAGTACTATATTTTGGCACTGGTTTGGTTGGTCTTGGTTGATTTGGCACTGTTTGAAATGGTCAACTGGTTGATACTTGATATGTCCGGGAACCGTTGATTGCATATTTGGTACCGTTTATGGTGTTATATAACCGCTTGGCACAAAACTAGCAGACATATCACTTTTGCATATCATAGCCAGTAAGTTTTTATATCCGAGGGTGAACTGGCAAACCTTCCTAGTCTAAACATCTAGTCATTAAAAGTTCAAATTATGGTAAGTTAGCATTAAAACTCTGTGCATGATAAAAGCTTCTCAAATTTTGCTTACATAAATAGGGATACTCACAGAAGCCGCTTGTCCAACATTTTCTGTCCAATTAGTTTGATTGATGGTTAGATCAAATGTCTGTATCTGTTTTGGCGAGTTTACACATTTTAAGAGTTGGTTTTGACAACACTGGCCTGTTGTTGTTGTTGTTCCCCAAGCTGCCTGGCCGAACAGCCCCAAGGCCATAACCGAGTGCCCCCACAGAACTCTCCCCGCCGACCACAATAAAGCCTGGGTGACAGAAGCCACTCCATGGCGGGGGGCTGAGGAGGGTGCGGAAACGCCCGGGAGACCAAAGCTCTGTGGGCTCTGTGCCCCTCAGCAATTATGAAGAGAAAGTTGAGGGGCAAGGGAAAAATGTGACGCTTTGGCTTCCAATCTTGGTAGATTGGGAGGTCAATCCACGGAAGAGACGCCGTCACTTGAGATCTAGAAAATATATAAGTTAAAGGAAAAGTCAGAGTAAGCTATGGGTATGGCAGAGATTGCTCAGCTCTCACTCTGATAGACCTCACTGGCCTGTTATACTATGTAGCATTATATTGTCAACTACAGATCTGAAGTCATCTTGAAATTTGAGCCCTCTTTGCATCGGCTGCTAAGTAAGATGCAGCTTAGTCTATTTATTTATTCACATTTACTGTATTACTATTAAGTATGGTTCTTCTTGTAAGCTTTTATTTATTTATTTTACTGTACTTCATAGAGGAGTCCCGAAAAATTCGCGGTTGACTAGTGAGTGCTTTATTTACTGCATAGTACAGTACTGTTCTTGATCATTGTTATTACAATCTTATTTTATTTATTTACTATTATCATTGTTATTGGTTAATAAAACTCAAATTTGTATATGATTAATATTATTTACATTATTAATAGTATACGTTTTACATTTATAAACACACAAAAACCTGTTTTAGGGTTTTGCGATGGGTTCATAAGGTAAATTGGGAAATCCGCAATGATTATTCGCGGATTTAGCTATTCGCGACATTTTCGGGAACGTAAACCCCGCGAATATTGAGGTACTCCTGTACTATATAGTGTTTTAATTATATAGCCTATTGTGTGTTGATTTATTTGTGTTGATTGTAGGATTGGGTGTTATAGTAGTAATTGTGTGCAGGTAATAATATTGCTAATCAAGATATGCTTAAGTTCTCTTAACCCTTTTAATCAGAAAATCACTAATAATTGTATTATAGCTACTGCTATGCCATCTTCGTTTAGGCTACCACCATGTGACGTTCTTCAGCTTAGAGAGGTCCTTCCAAGCTCGAATACTGGACATTTGCCACGAATCGCTAGACCTGAGTGTCCAAGCTATTGACGTCAACCAATGGCACGGGGTGGGATCAAACTACCGACCCTTTGATGCGCTACTGACTATGCCACTACCCAATGCATGGTGATCAGTTACCTACTACAGTACAGTATAGTTGGTTAAGTAGAGCAGATTAACAAGACCACTGAGCTCCATACGGAACTCTCATAGGTCTGGCAGTACAGTATAGTGTATTCACTATGAATTTCTTGGGTTAAGGAATATGTAAATAGTCCTTCTCTGGAAGTTTCTTCGAAAGTTAAACAAAATCCTGTGGAGCAAGTCAGAATTAATCATAAATTGGTGTTATCTGATTGAAAGGGTTATTACAGATGTTAAGTTGGTTATGATCTCTCTTGCCACTAAATATTGTGTTACATATCAAGCATCAAGGAAGAAATATTGCACCAAAAATGAACGGACAATAAAGGAAATGTTGAGGTAAGCTCAGACCTAATAAAACTTCTATAATGTACATTAAGTTACGCTTGTTGTCTCCGTCCATCCATGTTGTTAATATTATTGTGTGGTGAACTAAAGCTTTTATCACACAAGTGCTTTTTCCCTAAACTTTTATCCTCAACATTGGTCTGGTAACTTATGAGGTCAAAATTTTAAACAAGTCTGTCACCTATGGTAATCTATCTCCAGTCAAGTTGTTGTTCCCCAGGCTGTCTGGCCGAACAGCCCCAAGGTCCCGAGCAAAGACAGGTTTCTGACACCAGTGCAAAAACGCTCAGATATGTTGCTAAAAAAAAAAATGTTAAAAGAAAAAAGCTCTCGTGTGATACCCCCTTAACCCCTTGAGTACCAGCGTGCGTCGCCTATGTTAATAAGTTAATTTGACTTTATATTGTCTTTGTCCCAGTTTTGGTTTGTTTAGTTTGTAAGTTTTACATTTTAATGTATGTAACGCTAAACCCCAGCGATGCAATGGTTGCGTTTGCGTTAATTACTCTTGTCCTATGGCACCTAGAAGGTTCAGATTTGTATGGGAACTGCTTTAGTATCCCACGCAACAATACCGATTGTTGGAAACCCTCCAAATCCAGTTGTGTGCGTGAGTGATTTTCCAGTATTTTGCCTACCCATTTCCCCATGTTAATTGCGACTTTCCGCCGCCTAAATGACCTAGGTGAGCATTTTTTTTGGTGGTTTTTCCTTTATTACTAACCCATCCCATGTGTTTTCAGAAAAAAACAAATATTACAACCGGCTGGTCCCACGTTGTACATTTATTATAAATCAGCTGGTGCTCAATGGGTTTAATAACCTGACGTGTGTTCAAACAACGAGAGTCTTTGTGGCGGTTTTAAAGTTGTGAATTGTGCCAGACCATTAAGGTTTTGAAATGTAATAAGTCTTTCCAGCTATATATTGTGAGTCGTGCTGTTCTATAAAGCGTTTAAAATATGTGTGGAATCTTTTTATAGTATA
Organism: Paralithodes platypus; assembly: GCA_032716605.1. Lineage (NCBI taxonomy): Eukaryota > Metazoa > Arthropoda > Malacostraca > Decapoda > Lithodidae > Paralithodes > Paralithodes platypus. The sequence continues at coordinate 4,970,184 of CM064491.1, read as the reverse complement.
AAGCCCAGTCATATTATTTATCACGGTATAAACAATATTTAGTTTACCTCCATGTTAGCTTTACAGGCAAAATCATTATTAGTTTAGGCAAAAAATATTTTATTACTGTACAGGTCTCTCTCACTATCCGATGCCCCGATTTACGATATTATAACAGTACAGTATAGGTATTTAGGTGTTTGTGCTTGGATTTTGTCTGGTCCCAGAACGCATCCCAATTTATCCCATAAATTTTAGGAATCGCCATACAAATTTTCTATTTAAGATCAAGTTTTCAGGAAAGTAACCCAATCGTATATCGAGGGAGACCTGTATAAACTTTACACAAATATTATCAAACTATGTAGTCAGTGAAACAATTACCTCACCTGTTTTATCTAAATCATTCAAATTGATGTAACTCATTCATTTTTGTTTCATGCTTCACAGATGATTGATTCAGAATGTTCAATTGTCCCAGTTAGTAATTTGCCATGAGTTTTGAATACTGTATAGTTGTTTCGTTGATGGTTTCTTATATGATAAGGAAGCCTATATTCTGATAACTTTGGATCTCACATTTGTAGCTTTATTTAATCTTTTAGTGTACAATACTTTATGAATGTTTTAGCCTTTTATAGTGAATCTGCCACTGTGAACATAAGGCACCATGTTGTTAATCCAAGGTTGTGGAGTCTATCTCCAACAAGTACGACTCCGACACTAACACCGTTCCACCCAAAATAGCCAACACAGTGACTCCGAATCCAGAACCCTTGGAGTCGGTGAAGTTTACAATTTTGATTCCGGAAATTTTAAAAGTACAACTCTGCGGAGCTGCGCGTAGGGGTTGACTTAGAATGACATGGGCTCGGGTTCGATCTCAAAATAAAGAACTGACAACAGAGGCAGCCCTTGACAGGGCTGCCTGGAAAGCCGCCATTTAGGATGCGAGGCTGTAACCACTTTCTCAGTGAACAAAACGGTCTTTAAATTGTATGTACAGTATGTAACTCTGACTTGGAGACCCTATAGTATCAGAGATCAGCCAATCTCTGCCATATTGGTGCCACTGCTGTCCTTACCCTCTCTTTACACTCAAATATGTCCATACCCATAATAAGCAATTGGCAATGCAGATGCAGGATACATAGTTTGGGCTGTGGATCTATATTCTACATGATGAATAAAGTATCACCCTATTTTATTATTATGGCACGAAAATGGCATCCATATTAAAAGATAGCCAGTCTCTCTTACTACAGGATCTCTACTCCGACTGATTTTGACCCTCCCAAAAAATAGTCGACTCGGTGACTCCCGACTCCATAACCTTGTTTCAATCTGAAGTCATATTAGAGAAGGTAATGTATACTACTGGTATATTTTCAAATATAGCCTTTCAGTATATGTTAACATCATGACTAAACGAACTGGTTAGTCTGACCAGTTTTTAGCCGAATTATATTGATTCACAGAACTAGTCAATCATAAGCACTTATGAAATTTGGGAATTATATAATGGTAATAATTTGTGTAATCATTATTATTACCGTATAAATAATTATTTATTAACGATTGATACAGTATGAAATAAATACTTCTCTATCGCTCTTTCTTTCATGGTTTCCATGAATAAAGTATGAATCAATAGCCAGGGCCACATGAACAATAAAGTATGAATCAATAGCCAGGGCCACATGAACAATTTTAGCAAAACATTTATATTGGAGTTTGATATCCACTATTGTGTCCTGTGGTGTATTGGTTAGCATGTTTGGTTCACAGCTGAGAGGAATAAGGTTTGATTCCTGAGCAGAATAAAACTTGGTCTTCTACCACCCAATGGCCCTGTACACCTAACAGTAAATTTACCATCAACTGGATTTGTTTTTCTTTTTCTTTTTTATGGTGCTCAATTGACCACTTAAGAGTTTCAGACTATAGGCTAAGGAAGTAGGAGCTGTAGACATCTATATTATATAGAAAAGCAATAATTATGTAGGTTTTGAATGGCTAAAGAGTATGTTGAATTGGGTTCATGTATTTATAAATGTACTACAACAGGTAATTCTGCTAAATATCAATGTCTACAGCTCCAACTTCCTTATAGAACGAAACTCGCAAGTGGTCAATTGTCATCATGATCAACATTGTTGGTGTCAAGCTTCATAAACACCCATATGAGAAATGAGAAAACAATCCACAAAAAGTAGCCTGAAAATGTTAGTAATGATTTAACAACCCCCTTCCTGTGAGGAAAAGGAAACGGTGAGATAAGAGACAGGTGGTATGTGCCCTTTATTACTTATCACTACTGTAACCGTTTGAGTACCAGCGACGTGCGTTATATAATATTCTAGCTATATTTAGACGATACTATGCAGCTTAGAAAGGATCTCTGTTTGTTAAAAGTAATGGTTGAGATAGTTTGAAGCCATATTATTGCTAGAGCTCTTTCCTACGCTGAGAAAAATGGTCTAATTGTTGCCAGAATATGATGAAAAGGACGTCTCCGGTAATGAATGGGTTAACATATTACTGTACAAATCATACATAAAAATTACATTTAAAATACCTGTATCAATTAAACTTCAACAATACAACACTACATCTAACAAAACCTCCACATTAGTCATACAGCCCCAATCTAATATACTACAAGTATTTCTAGTCAGAATATACCTGGTCACAATTAATTTAATACAAACAATAACAAATTATAATGAATTTGAAAAAAAAATCTATAAAATATTTGGACCTCTTACATTTCGAATACCATTACGCCATCAGACTAGGACCATACGGCTGGGAAAGTGTAGATAGCAGAGAAGAGGTGTTGTAGATAGAGGAAGCTGTTGGAATGGCTTTGTTGTGTGTGTTTATTAGTCTGTATACGTCTTTGAGGTGTCCCCCGACTGGGTGCGAGCATGTGAGACACGCTAGGACGTACTACCATACCCACTAAATACAGTACTCTCGTCTGCGAGGCTTACTAACACAACATACAGTAAACCCTCGCTCTTTCGGACTAATTGGGGGAGACCCCTGTCCGAAAGAGTCAAAAGTCCGAAAGGGCCGAGTCCGAACTCACACTTCAGCCATTCGGACTTGTCCGAATGTCTGAAATAATGCATCTATCTCCCTTATACATATATATAACTATGTCTTATTTGGTCATTTTTTAATCTATGAATCAATTCTAATACGATGGAATTGAAAACAATTTACCCTTCTAATACACAAATAATAAAATGAAAATGTCTCCTTTGTCTTTCAGAAACATAAGTCCGTCTCGTATATGTTAGTATTTTATCGCTTGCTCGCCCCTAGCCACTCTCTCTCTATCTATTTATCTCTAATGCATCTAACTAACTCCCTTATACATTAACATAACTATGTCTTATTTGGACTTTTTGTAATCTATAAATAATTTCTAATGCGATGGAATTGAAAACAATATTATCCTTCTAGCACACAAATAATAACATGAAAAAGAGTCAATATAAAAGTCTCCTTTGTCTTTTCAGAACCAATTAAGTCCGTCTCATAATAGTTCGTGTTTATCGCTCCCTTCCCCTTCTGCAACTCTCTTTCTATCTATCTTGTCTTTTCAAAACCAATTAAGTCCGTCTCATAATAGTTCGTGTTTATCGCTCCCTTCCCCTTCTGCAACTCTCTTTCTATCTATCTTGTCTTTTCAGAACCAATAAGTCCGTCTCATAATAGTTCGTGTTTATCGCTCACTCCCCCTCTGTAACTCTCTCTTTCTATCTATCTATCTCTCTAATGCATCTACGTAACTCCCTTATACATTAACATAACTATGTCTTATTTGGACTTTTTGTAATCTTTGAATAATTTCTAATGCAATGGAATTGAAAACAATATTATCCTTCTAGCACACAAATAATAACATGAAAAAGAGTCAATATAAAAGTCTCCTTTGTCTTTTCAGGACCAATTAACCCTCTCACGACCATAGGACGCAGAGGTTGCAAGATTAGCAATAAGAAAAAGATTACTCTCACTGTTATAATTACCCCTCCAAAATTAGTTTTCTGCCCACAGCTAACTCAAAGACAACTGCAGAGGTTGAAGTAAACAAACTAAAGGTTTATAGATACCCCTGACGGTTACAAAGGATTTAAAGTATCCCTAATAGGCTCAAAAATCGCGTCCGGATGTGAGAGGGCTAAGTCCGTCTCATAATAGTTCGTGTTTATCGCTCACTCACCCTCTGTAACTCTCTCTTTCTATCTATCTATCTCTCTAATGCATCTACGTAACTCCCTTATACATTAACATAACTATGTCTTATTTGGACTTTTTGTAATCTTTGAATCATTTCTAATGCAATGGAATTGAAAAATATAATATATAATAAATATAAGGCCGAAACTCGGCTCTTCGGTCCGAATGCGAAATAATTTTTCTCAGCCTTTCGGACAAATCCGAAAGGCTGAACCATGAGTTCGAATTGAAATGCTTGTCCGAAAGCCTTGGAATTCCGAAATAGTGAAGTACGAAAGAGCGAGGGTTTACTGTACATACATTTCTAACTAGACTTAATCCAAACTAGGCCTACTTGTTTCGTAATAATACCAGTACTACTACAGTAATAATACCAGTACTACTACAGTAATATATTAATCATACCTTTTATGAGATCAAGTCAAAAAAGTTTAGCCAATCCTAGTCACGCGATTTGCGTGTTTGTCCACTTTAGATAAAACCTCCAAATCACTTGATTCACAGTCTTAATCCTCAGGGGGTAAATGAGGAAGAATGGTAGATGGAAGTTGTGATTATAGTGGAGGTGGTGATGGTCAGCTGTTACCTCCATTCTTCTTCGTAGTGTTGAGTTTGAGCAATATATCCGGGTCGAGGCGCTGACGCTTGACGTAATGCTGTACCCTCGTCTCCAGGCTCTCTGGTAGGGGGTAAGGGAAGGTTAATCAATATATACCAGTAGGGTACCAGTATGCAAGTTACATACTGTATATTCACAAAATTCCTGTCCCACCTAACATCTTCAACTTTATTCGACTCTCTTGATATGAAAACATAACGTTAAGAACAAAGCAATCATCATACACCTTATAAAGCTTTAATGTATGTCTTAGTCTGATTTTTTTTTTTTTTTTACTAAGCAGAAGGTATGGATGGTATTGCTGTGGAGCGTATTAAAAAGGGTGGAGATGTGATAATAATAATAATAATCGTCTGATTACTTATACAGCGCCTGTATCTCATCCTTCAAGGATTCTCAAGCGCTTGACACTTTTTTAATCAACCAGAGACCATTACCCATCCCCCTTGCTCATGGGGAGACGGTACCGGTAACCGCCGGCTATACCTCAGAAAAACTTTTCAATCTGAACGGGGATTGAACGTGAGACTGCAAGATAGAAAGCAGTAACGCTATCAACTGAGCCAGCCGGGCGGGTGCCCAACCCCGAAAGGAGTTGAAATAGGGGAGCTATCCCCCCGCCAAAGGCGGCTTTCTAGGGCCTTTCCTAGCTGATGCTGAGAGGATTGGGTTCTCGTCATGTGGTGATGGGCTGGTCTATCCGAGTGAGAACTGAGCGATCTCTGCCATACCCATAGCTTACTCTGACTGTTCCTTTTACTTATATATCTTCTAGATCTCAAGTGGCGGCGTCTTTTCCGTGGATTGACCTCCCTACTGCCAACCTAGAAGTTGGCAGATTGGGAGCCAAAGTGTCACATTTTTCCCTTACCCCTCAACTTTCCCTTCATAATTGCTGAGGGGCACAGGGCCTTGGGTGGGGCTTTGGTTTCCCGGGCATTTCCCCACCCTCCTCAGCTACCTGCCTTGGAGTGGCTTCGGTCACCCGGGCTTTGTTAGTGGTAAGCAGGGAGGATTTTGTGGGGGCGCTCGTTTATGGCCTTGGCATTGCTCGAGACCTTGGGGCTGTTCGGCCAGACAGCCTGGGGAACAACAACAACAACAACAACAACAACTGAGCCAGCCGGACGGCTTTGTGTCTGCTTACTGAGACCGGAACCTTTCCGGGAGGTCTGGGACCAAGGGAGTGCTGGAGTCCCTTAGTGATCCTTAGTCTCTTGGTCTTCTCCTGGGCGGCCTAGATATGTGTGAATTTTGTTATATTGTTTTTAAGTTGTGTTGTGATATCCCTATTCGGACTCTGTCTCTAGTCGGCCACCCCCAGCTATGGGGTATGTGCCTGAGTATATACATACATACTAAGACAGTCAAGATTTTGGCCCTGTCACTCTTTCAACTATGGGGGAGGCACTCGCTATAGGCAGTTCTGCCTTTTTCCTCCCTCAATCACATAGGGAAAAAAAAAAAAAAAAAAAAATCCTAAATAATATCAAATTAGAATCTATCATAAAACATTGCTATCAAACCAGCCTTCCATTCTTTCCCCCGTGTTATACTCACCACAGGTTGGCAGAGAAAGGAGAGGTCTGTAGACTTTACCGCTGTTGGTGGACACCAAACAAGAACTCTGTTGTCTCAGGGATCGGGGTGAAGTGATTGACTCTTGCGGACACGAGGTCATTTTACTGTCTTTATGTTTAATTGGTCTTTTATTACCGGTACTTTCTGAAACCCCCTTTTCTTCGCGGTTCTCTATTTCCATTTCATCAGTTAACCCTTTCTTGTGATAGTCCATTTTCTCAGTTTCTTTGTGTTTAACTATACTTTTATTATTTTCAGATGTTCCCTTTTCTTTTGAGTGGTCAATTTCCATTTTAATGTTCACCCCTTTCTTTAGGTGGTCCACTTTCTCTATTTTCTTGTGAATGTCTCTCTTCGCCATATCTTTCTCATAATCGTCTATTTTCTCTTGTTCCTTCTCACACGTCTCTCTCTTCCATTCCTCTTTCTCTTTTTCTTCATCATTTTGTCTCTTTTCTTTTATAGCAGTTGTTATTACACTACTGCCACCTACGCTGCCTTTATTTACACTCTTACCACTCGGTACCTTCACAACAGTGTTTACTTTATCTTCATTGTTTACAGTTTGTTCTTCTTCTTCTTGTTTCTGGTTTGATAGAGTAGAGTGGTGGCCATCTGTTATCTCCAGGTATTTGTGTTCTAGATCCCACAGCATTCTACGGATCATGTTGGCTCTGTAAATAGTGAATATAGTAGTTATAGCATAAAACAGTATAACATACAATACATATAGATGATGAATGAACCCACTATCATACATACAGTACAGTATATAAATACATTTTAATTAGTTTCACAAAATAATGTTTCATTACATTACATTAACTACAGTATTTGCCCCTTAACTTTCTCTTCATAATTGCTGAGGGGCACAGGGCCCTGGGTGGGGCTTTGGTTTCCCGGGCGTTTCCGCACCCTCCTCAGCTCCCCGCCATGGAGTGGCTTCGGTCACCCAGGCTTTATTGTGGTCGGCAGGGAGGGTTCTTTGGGGGGCGCTCGATTATGGCCTTGGCCTTGCTCGGGGCCTTGGGGCTGTTCGGCCAGGCAGCTTGGGGAACAACAACAACAACAGTATTCAAGTCGCCTCTGCATCAAATCCTGCAATAAAGTGGCTACTACAATAAATTTATTATCCGAAAGAAGATCAAGAAGCCGACCAAACTCGCCCATCCAACAGCTCAAGATCCAAACTTAGGCTCAGACATCGAGAATTAGAAATCTAGTCAACATAAGTAAAGCAGTACAGAATAGGAAAAATATATGCATATCTCTATCATTCTATCTATTGGCGGACACCTTACTCCTCTTTACGACAGTGCTATAAAGATACACAAAGAGCCTCGGAGTCGGACGGAAAGTAAGTTGAGTGGTCAATCCTGAAAGTCCTTGAATAAACTGGCACGGGTTGTCCTTCTCACGGGGGAGAGGTCTGCTTGGGGGCTTTTGTGTATGGCAATTATCATAAAGGGGAGTAAGGCGTCCGGCAATAGATGGATATACTGTAGTTGTTATAATTCATATTTTTTCACCAACCAACTTTACTTCTAAACTCAATTAATGAAATCAACAAATACATGTGGCACTCCAAGGACTCGAACCTAGGATACCCACACCAAAATCCTGTGCATTTATACATTACGCTATCAAGACAGTTAAAGATTTATGCACAAGCCTACGATTTAATATGCCGTTTCGAATCCTGCATATTTACACCACACTAAAGGTCATACACAACTGATTATATCTAGGCTTAGGTAGCTTAGGCTACGTTACAGTACCAGTATCAAATTCGGCGTAGACTTATGCCATGTATTGAGCGAACTTTACGTTGAAGGCCGCCATTACTGACTTTTCATGTAAATTGTTGGTAAAACATTTTGTCATTTATTTGCACAATGGATCAAAACTTCATGATATTACTCAAACCCTAAAGCCAACAGCAGCCGAATCCATGCAATAGTTTCGGAGCTATGGACCTTTGAATTGGAATTACTGACGTCGCGGCGTAAATACCTCGTAGCAGAAGTACCGTTTCACCCTATAATGCTACTACTGTACTACTAATTAAGGAACACCCCGTTCTTAACATTAATCCTCTATTACAAACCCCAATGCATATGAATAAACTAATTAAAGCATATGATCCTCCCGGGAATCGAACTCGGGACACCACACCCAGAACATAAGCATCTAAACCATTAAACCACCAACACAGCTAAAGGTTAAGTACACAAACCAATTTAGAGACTAACCTAACCGAGTGTTGGGTCCAGAGGTGTTGAAGTCGTGTTAAGGTGAGGTACAAACTCTCATCATCCCACCGCCACAACACGCCATCAAAACTCGTCCCGTAGAGGTTCAAAGGGATCTCACTGGCCATCTTGTATTGTGGCTTCCTGCAAGTAGTTAACACTTTCAATATTATGATGCATATTTATCATTAATTAATTTATAATAGGCAGTTGGGCTAGCAACCTTCCCAACAAGCTAGAGAATCAACGAATTGCCTCTGAATATGGAGGCGATTCAACGTGGCCACCTCCTTGGAGATCATGGCATCTGATGATACAGTAAATAGATGGATAGATATAATTGTAGCTATCAATAGACAATTTTATATAGCTTAGGAAGAACCTCTTTGAATCATTGGAGTACAGACTACTATACTCTGTTTCTTTTCAACTGACGGTAAATTGCAAAGTTCCCATCAAGTTTTCTGTTATTTTGAAGATTTTGTAGTGAAATATGATGCTAATTATATATACTTAGTCTTAATATAGTAGTTTCATATTTTTCCTTTACGTATCGAGAAATCAGCGGCGAAGGGATTCAATTTATCGTCAGCTAAAATGAAACTGAGTATTTTACCGGTATCTCACTTATTTTTCCGACTACCAATAATGATGTAGTTTTAGGGGTAGGAAATGAGCCTGTTGAGGGAGTCATAGGTAGTTTTGGTGTGGATGGTGTAAACGAGTGGGAAAAGATTGATTGGTGTATGAGAAGAGTGTAGAATGAGTGTACAGTAGGTAAGACGTTCTTAAAAAAAAAGACGTATACACAAGTACACATGGCATAGACTTGTAAGGGGGTAAGAGATTGTAGAGAGGGCATTGATGGATTATGTGTAGGTGACAAAGAAAAGATTATGAAGACTGCTGGATGTGAATGTGCTGAGAGGTGAGGTGGAGGGTATGTCTGTTCATTATCTGGTGGAGGGAAAGCTGAGAGTAAGGAGTTACAGGAGAATGTTAGACAAGCGTGAAGTAAGAGGTCATAAAAGTTAGTGAGTTAGAGAAAAGTACAAAAGAGAGGGAGTACTGTACAAGGAAAGACCCCAGATATTATGGTAAAAAGCTGAAAATCGAACTCGTCCAAGGTCTTTTAGTAGTGAAGCTATGTTGTAACTTGTAAGTCTTATCACAATTGGTGAAGAAGTGAAGGCGCTAGAGTGAAGGCAAGGAAAGTTGACGCACAAACAGACGGACGGACGGAGGGTATGACATAATACATCCTATCGTACGACGGCCGTAGTCATCATCATATATTGAAAGGGTTAAGTAGGTTTTTAATTTACAATAAATCAAAATATACAACAATAACTCTTAACTTAGGATTAACAGTTCTATAGTAGGCTATAATATAGTCAGATAAGATGAGATTCAAAGATTTATAAACAAGTATAAACTGCACTATACCTGGGTTGTTTATTTACATCAAGAAGGCAGGTGACCACGGAGGGATCTTCCAAGCCCTCACCGACCAACATCAATACAGCCATAATACAGCGGATCTGGTGCCACAGGAATGCCTCACCCTCAATGGTCGCCACACACATCTCGTAACCCTCCGAGTCCATACGTGGAGGATTAAAGTTGAGGTCCTTGCTTTTGTGTGTGCTGTGGGGATCTTCATTTTCTTGATGTGTGCTGTGGAGGCTGTTAATATTGTGGTGTGTGGTTTGAGAGGTTGTGTTCTCTGCGTTGGTCATATTTATTTCAATTACTCCACTGGTCATAGGTTGTTCTTGATCTTCACATCCATTCATCATTTTGTCTTCACTACCATGGCTTCTTCCCCTCTGGTGTTTATTGGAAGACAAGGTTTTGGCTCTTCTCTGATCTGCATGTGAAGGAAGATCGTGGGCCAGGGTAGTGATGTTGATGGCTCTGATGCGACGGATGAAGGACACCACACCATTTGCCACGTCCATCTTACAAAAGTTACGGAAGTCATGATGGCCTACCACCTCACTCGCCGCCTCTTGCATCACCTGTAGAAAAAAATTAAGTTAGTGTTATCAAAATTAGTTTAATAATCATGGGACTTCTATATTTACTGTACTTTACCACAGAGCTCATCTTGGTTTTTTTTATCACTTCAATCGGAAATAAATCACAATCTCATGATCACTAGAGGGGAATCAATAGCTAAACTTTTGATCTGCGACTTTATTTTTGGTATGTACAGTATATACAGTAACACCCCGATTTTCCGGCACTCCGAGGGATTTGAAACCTCCGGAAAATTGAAAAGTCCGGTTAGTTGAACATTACTCCTATAAATGCCCATAAACCCCAAGAAAATACCCCCTAATGGTTATCTGTATTATCAGCCTTAATATAATCAACAAACACACATTACTATACCATTTTGGTATATGGGCTGGTCTATCAGAATGAGAGTTGAGCGTTCTCTGCCATACCCATAGCTTACTCTGACTGTTCCTTTTACTTATATATTTTCTAGATCTCAAGTGACGGCGTCTTTTCCGTGGATTGACCTCCCTACTGCCAACCCTGGCAGATTGGGAGCCAAAGCGTCACATTTTTCCTTTGCCCCTCAACTTTCCCTTTATAATTGCTGAGGGCCTTGGGTGGGGCTTTTGTTTCCCGGGCGTTTCCGCACCCTCCTCAGCTCCCCGCCTTTGAGTGGCTTCGGTCACCTGGGCATTATTAGTGGTAAGCTGGGAGAGTTCTGTGGGGATGCTCGGTTGTGGCCTTGGCCTTGCTTGGGACCTTGGGGCTGCTCGGCCAGACAGCCTGAGGAACAGCAACAACAACAACAACTATACCATTTTAATAGTAATGTTCTCAACTCGCCAATTTATAAGTACAGTAGAAGTTGGAAAAGGCGTCCAGCTGTTGTTGTTGTCGGCGGCGTAATGCGTATCATCGTATGCGAAGGCTAGGCCTTATCGGGAGGGAGAGTTTCGCGGCGCAGTCAAAGTTTTGACAGTAGCAAAACGAAACACTAATATCAAACTATTTTTGCTCTTTTTAGTTTCTTAAGTTTCTCACTTAATATCTAAAACTTATTTATGAGGTGGATGCTTTGGGAGAGGCAGCAAGGGGTGGATGCTTGCCACTCATCCACAATTAAAATGTAAAACTTGCAAACTAAACAAACCAAAATTGGGACAAGGACAATATAAAGTCAAATTAAATTATCAAAATCGCTATGTGGAAACAACGCTTACTAAAATGAAAATTATTAAATAAAAGAACACAATCCACCACATAGGGTGTACATCACTACATGAGCAAGTTAATCTGTTTCCCAAGCAAACCAATCGCACATATAACAACGCATTGTTAGAGGTGGATGATGTTGCATCATCCAGCTCTCTCCATTCGTTTGGATATTTGTATTTTTTGTTCCAAGCTCAGAACCACTCTTTTGCACTTCTTGTCACTATTGGCTTTCACTTTGTCCGACTTTGCCTTAATCTTCGGCATGATAGCGATGAATCGAGTATAATATGTCCAATATGAGAATGTTTGTATATACGGATCGATCGATCGGGCAAGACTGAGAGGCCTATTCCCACGCTTTTGTTGTTGTTGTTGCTTGTTCTACTAACGTCGCCGTTACCCACTTAGAACCCCTGACTATTTTATATATATATATATTTCTTATTGGTGCTTTTTAAATAGTTTTTTCCTAATATTATATGTATTTATTATTAGTATTTTGTTATGATGAAATGATGCTGGCAAGCTGATTTTTTCTTATTTTTTCTTTTATTTTTTAAATCTCAATTTTAATCATTTCCTAAAACCTCCGGTTGTTTGAAGTTACCGGATGCTTGAATGCCGGAAAATCGAGGTGTTACTGTACTCTGGTACCTTCCCCAGTTTTCCTTTTTTTTTTTTTTTCACATTTATCAGCAAGTAGACTATAAATGATTATGTTCTATCCAACAACCAACTCTACTCCTAAAATCGATTAATGAAATATTACAAACACATGTGGCAGTCCGTGGATTCGAAGAGATGACGAACTAGGTTCAAATCTCGACCCAAGATAGCTTCTCAATTTTTGGGGGCATTTAACAAAGTTTAGCTATATCTATCTAAATCTATTGCCAGAATTGGCAGCCATCTGGCTGACAGAGTTGCATGGAGGCGATTCATTCGTTGCCACCCTTTCGGGGATCGTTTCGTTTCAACTATTAGGAAGTGTTCAAGTATTTCTGACCATGATTGTACAACTTACGTCCAAATTTAGGTTTGCCCGGGGGAAGAAGTACTTGTAGGTGCGGGCGGAACAGTCAAACCTGGCAGAGTACCCGGGGGACACAGGACTCCAGGCCAACATTCGGATCTCTGGTGGTAGAACTGGGGAGCACAAAAGGGTACAGAGGTAGGATTAATATATTTATTAGACGCACAAAACACAATTTTGGCAACAAAATAAACACATAATCACCCTAAAACACTAACAGATGGCAAAAAGTATGATACAAAGTAAAATATATTGTTGAGTTGGAGGCCTCGAGATACCAAATGAATTAATCCCATTGATTATTATGTTCCACTATCACGCTTTTCCAGCAATGCTTGCGTTCTCGGCAACAATTAGGCGCAATAGTTGAGGGTTACCTGTACAGTACATTACATTAAATAATACAAATAATTTAGAAAACACACAAATATTTGAGCACACTACAGTGCAAGAATACAATATTGTGAGTGGTAAATTAAAATGTAAAACTTGCAATACAAACAAACCAAAACGAGGATAAGACAATCTATCTATATAATATAATCTATACAATATTTTTGATTGTCTGTCTGTCTGTGTGTTCTTTATAGGCGGCCGCAGTTTTGGACCTGGGGATCTGAAACTTTGCATGTGTGTGTCAATTGACCTGGGTCAGGTCATAGAGGGGGCGAGGCCACGATCGGAGGTCATTTCGAGGCCGAAGTTGGAAAAAAAAAAAAAATGGCCGTTTGGGGCAAAAGGAGGCCTCCGATCGAAAAGGTGTATGGAACGAAAGTTGTTCGCAGCCCCCCAAAATGGGGGTACGGATGAGGTCAGATCCAAAATCGGAGGTCATTTAGCGGCCGAAATCGAGGTCGCCGTTTAATGAGGCACAGGGAGGTCGAGGCCGGTGATTATGGTAGTATTGATGATGGTGATTATGGTAGTAGTAGTGGTGGTAGTAGTGATGGTGATTATGGTGATTACCCGGGCAACGCCGGGTACCCCTGCTAGTACAATATAAAGGCAAAAGAACCAATCAAAATCCCAACCATACCACCAACCTCTGTTTAACAACATGACATAATTGATCTCCGTACAGTCATCCACAATAGTGTCAGTCACTGGCGAGGCTGGGCTGACACTGGGTCTTAATGGGTCCTGCTCCACTCTACAAGATGCTTCCTCGGTCCTCAGGGTCTCTGGAGGCTTCAATTTCTTGTGGGCCTCTGAGGTTTTGACAACTGGTGGCATCTCTGTCCCTGGGGGTCCTTTAAAATGGATTCACATGACAGCATTTCATATATCCTGCTATCTGGAAATATTTGTATTATTCATTTTTATATTAATTTTGACTCTTTGATATTATGAGCTATAAGTGGTAAATGAGTATCACATTAGAGGTAAATATAATACACTAATATTAATAATAATGATTATCTGGGTTTTTTTTTTATCAAAAGCGCCACTTCTCCAATATACTGGAATTCACTAGCGCTCGAGTCCTAAATCACCTAAAATATCTTTGCAAATTATTAAAAGAACAAGGGTCACACCCTAGTCGTCGGCTATAACATACAAAAATATCATTGCTAATTATAAAAGAACAAGAACAAAGGTCACACCCTATAGTCATCGGCTATAACATACCTTTGAAGATCCATAGTTTTATTTTAAAGAAAAGTTTTTCAACTCTCTCTTGAAAGAATCAACAGTGGCTAATTGCCTCATGCCAAACGCTCATTGTACCGTACGCTCATACGTACAACATGGAAGCAACCAGGGTGTCAAACAAAGCGGAGTCCATTATTTGTATTTGTTACTATTGTATATGCAAGGATATAATTATGGTTAATACTGTAGTTCCAATTTTGTCTTAGGAAGTGAAAAAATTGCCAATACAATGCTATTTCATGATAATTGTCTTGTATTCCTTCTCATATTCATTCAAGTCTTCAAACTAAATTGCTCCGGTTTGACACCCTGGAAGCAACCTTAGTTTGTTATCTACGAACCAGGTGATAGTCCCATAGATGATAGAGGTTATGCTTTCTTACACGTGGTGAGTTTATTAGACATACAGTACCACCATGCTAGGGCACAGGGTACCACAGAAACCATACTACTAATGGCTCAGTCAGTCTGTAAAGTGAATGTAGATATGCATACATATGTAAGTAGTGGTGTGACTTGGGCTTAACCGTACCTGGAGGTGGTAGTACTCCGACTCCCGTCTGACAGTTGCTGCGTAGAGTAAGTGATACCACCTGCTCAAATGCACTCACACCTTTGTCTGTCCTCCCACATCTGGACATAAAACAACAAGCAGAATCAGAAACCATATATACAAGCACAAAACTTTACAGTGTGTATAAGTGTACAATGTATGTGTAATTACTGGCATTTACATACTGCACAGAAAATATATTGTGCATAGAACAGCGTATAAAAAGAAAAGAAACAAAGTTGATTGAAAAAAATATACATTACAGTATACATATGGAAAAAAATAGAGATTATTTCGAAATCATCTCTTATAACCAAGTCCTGAATTTGTGTATAGCTTATTTCCTTCATACATACATGCAAGAGAGCATGGTTTCAGTCTCTTTACTGTAGTGCAGTACAATAAAGTCCCACCACAACACAGCCCCATCATGTCACCACAGTGGCCGATGTTGGTATAGCGCTAACAGTGACTCGGCAAGACTCAACAAAGTCCTCCTGAAGTACTTTCACCAGGCAAATCCGCACCACACCAGCCTTAACCGTGCTACGATAAGGCAGTAACAAGATATTACCGTAACTGCTACAGAGGCTTACTGCACTATCGAAGTAGCGGGTGATGGGTTCGCTGCATCCCTAGGCCAGAGAGAGAAAGGCCGGCTTGTGCCAGTGGGCTGTGATCCATTTATTCAGCTTTGAAATTATATAGTAACCACGGGATCACTGTAATTGAAAACCTACCTGTGATAGTTTGATATTTCCCGTGACTGTATGAGGCGTGTCTTTAGTAGTGCCGGGAATAGTTGAGCTTCTATGGTGGCCTGTGTGTCTTCCTGTGCTGCATATCCCTGATAGTCCCAACCGAGGTATGCAAACTTTAGTAGCACGTGGCGTCGGCAGTGTCTGTAGGGGGAATATAATGCAAAGTCATAAACTAGGGAACTACAACAACAACAACAACAACAACAACAACAATAACATAACATTTGGTACAGTTTCCATGACAGTACCGGTACTTTATCAATGTCGCTACTGTATAATCATCACCACAAATCTTGAAACACTGATATACAGTATTACTGTAATTTGGCCACAATAATATTACCAGCATTAAAATAATGCCACCACCACACTGATGTGTATGAACTATTAATTAATGTACTGTACAGTAATCATCTTAAGTACTACCGAAAACTCACTAAACTATTAAACTCACTTGGTAAAATCAAAGGGTCTGGTCTTCTTAGCTTTCCCACACTTCTGTCCATCAAACCCACCGCCTTGACTCTTGACCAGCAGATTCTGCAGCTGTAGGTTATGGGACTCCAGCTTGCGTACCCGGGCTTCAACTTCCTAAATGAGACATATCTAATTAGTCAAATTTTGAGATTAATGAGAAATCTTCGGTTTAATTTTCTAAGAGGACAGTTACAAGTTAAATATATATATTTTGTACTACTGCATAGAGGTACTATACAGTCAATCCTCCGGTAACACGCATTTTGCAAGCGCGGATTTGGTGGCACGTGGTACACCCCAAATATCCAAAATTTTGGTAACACGGTCAACACTTGCACTAACGCGGGGTCTAGCCGGGCGCCGATCCTTTGCTCCCGACTTTCGTCATTTACCGATGCTCATATCGCTACAAATAAATGGCCTAACAAAGTTTTTATGCATACCGGAGGTAGATATGGTCGTTGCTGTGCATTGGGTGAAGACTAGAACACTTTACATTGTGTAGTTATTGTGTGAGGTGAGAATAATTACCGAAACCACGTATGTTATTGTTTGGCTACAGTGGCGGATCCGGGGGGGGTCCCCCCTTAGTGACCAAAATTGCGCCCTTACATCTGATTTTTTTTTTTTTTTTTTTCTTATTCCAACTTACTTCCTCTCGGGCATAGGCTGAGAGCCTTAACATTCACCGCTTTACAATGAACAGTGAAGCCCGTGAGGTCTTGTTCCAGTATAGGGAGTGAGACATGTGAAGCACGTAGAGTACAACAAGCACCTGCCATCTTGCCTTCACATGAGGCACGGTGCTCACTCATGGCCCGAAACGACCCCATCTCTGAAGCCACCTCGTTCCCGTGCTTCACTGTCTCACCCCCTACACTCGGACTCTCACACTTACACACACACACAACGCCACCTGTTGAGCAGATAACTCATCAGGCATTGCACCCCTATAGCATATTTTGAATATGGGATTATTCATACAGTGCTATTTAATCAGGGAACAATGAGGGTATTTTATTGACGTTTCGGTGGGCTTGTGGTAATGCACTGATACTCTAGGTACAGCACAAATTCCATCCCAATAATATCTTCCCATTGATACATCGGGATTTGAACCCGGGACCTTTGGATTACCAGGCCAGTCAGTGGCAAGACCACTCCACCACACCTCTCCATACTGCATATATATATACAGTATACTGCATTTTATCTGAAATACAATACATATAAAGAATATTGTGTGAATTATGGCACCCCTCATGTATATCAGCCCCCCCCTTAAGCCTGAGCTGGATCCGCCACTGTTTGGCTATGTCGAGTGAGTATGTGTGTGAGTTGTTGTGTGCACGCGTGGCTAGGCTATGTCGGGCGCCGAACCATTACTCCCGACTTTCGTCATTTACCGATGCTCATTTCTCTGCAACTAAATGGCCTAACCAAGTTGTTATGCATGCCAGAGCTAGGTATGGTCGTTGCCATGCGATGGATGAAGACTAGACCACTTTACATTGTGTAGTTATTGTGTGCGGTGAGAAATAAGATGGCGAACTTTATGCGGGAATTCCATGTTTACTTTCGAACTTCCGAGTTTCGTCATTTACCAATCTCATATCTCTGCAAATAAATGGCCTAACCAAGTGTTTATGCATACCAGAGGTAGATATGGTCGTTGCCGTGGGATGGCTGAAGACTAGACCACTCTACATTGTGTAGTTGTGTGAGGTGAGAAATAAGACGGCGGGATTTCAGAGCTTCGTCCGAAAATGGCTGCGCCACTGTGACTCAGTCTCTCTCTCCTTCACTAAACGAAATATTTATTCAGAGGTAAGAGTTGTTGCAATGGGCAAATCAACCCAATGCACCTCATTTTACGTATATGAATGCAAATCACATAAAACCTAACCTTTATAATTTAATTTATTATTATAACATAGGCTTTTATGGAGAAAAAGTGGACTTTGTGGAAATCCCCAAAACACCAAGGTACGTTTAACATATAAACATATGTGTTCGGTAACGCGTTTTTCGTAACACGGGAACACATTAGCCGTGTTACCGGAGGATTGACTGTATATATAAAGGGGGTCTTCACACTATTAGAGAGTTGTTGGAGTTGTTGTTGTTGTTCCCCAAGCTGCCTGGCCGAACAGCCCCAAGGCCCCGAGCAATTCCAAGGCCATAACCGAGCGCCCCCACAGAACCCTCCCTGCCGACCACAATAAAGCCTGGGTGACCGAAGCCACTCCATGGAGGGGAGCTGAGGAGGGTACGGAAATGCCCGGGAAACTAAAGCCCCACCCAGGGACCTGTGCCCCTCAGCAATTATGAAGAGAAAGTTGAGGGGCAAGGGAAAAATGTGACGCTTTGGCTTCCAATCTTGGTAGATTGGGAGATCAATCCACGGAAGAGACGCCGTCACTTGAGATCTAGAAAATATATAAGTTAAAGGAACAGTCAGAGTAAGATATGGGTATGGCAGAGATCGCTCAGCTCTCACTCTGATAGACCAGCCCATCACCACTATTAGAGAGTTTGATAGATATGGCTAGAAACAAGAAACACGAGACTGTATCAGTAATATCCCACATGCTCACCTCCCTGGTCAGTTGGTCTAATGGAGCCAATTTCTGCTTTTTGTTTGGTGCCGTGTTTCTCTCCATCACCTTGTTGTCAGACGGGTGTTGGCCTGTATCACTGGCCTCCATCTTCTGAATGATAAAATATATAGGCTAACATAACACAATTCGGTAAAAATTGAAGAGACCCCGGACAGCCTTTTTACTAGTTAATTCTATTTTTTTGTTTATTTTTCTTTGATATACAGTGTTGTTTACCGAGAACCGAGAACCGTCGCATTTTAGTATTTTCAACATTAGCCTAACCTAACCTAACCGAAAACTAAACAGGGAACGTGAGCTGGGTTTAGACCGTCGCGTACCCATAAACAGGGAACGTGAGCTGGGTTTAGACCGTCGTGCACCCATAAACAGGGAACGTGAGCTGGGTTTAGACCGTCGGTTAGTTTTCGGTTAGGTTAGGTTAAGTTAGGTTATGTTAGGCTAATGTTGAAAATACTAAAATGCGACAGTTCTCGGTACTAAACAACACTGTACAGTATATCAAAGAAAAATAAAACAAAAACTAGAATTAACTAGTAAAAAGGCTATCCGGGGTCTCTTCAATTTTTACCCACAATTCCAGTAATCCTACCCATGAAACACAATGTATACCGGTAACCGGTATATCATACAAACCACCCGGGATTCGAACCCTGGACCTTGTGATCAACAGGCACTCATGCTAACCACTACACCACACTAGCCAAAAAAAAAAAAGCCTTGCAACCTGGCAACAGCTGTTACCCAGGATTTGTCTTGGTAGACATCCATCCACCCATGGACATTTTCACACAAGATACCCCCTGGGCCCTACCAGTGAAGTATAGAGGCAGCTCCCAGTCCGTGGGAAATCATATAGGCTAATCATTAAATCAAGTACAGTACAGTAATGCCACTCGAAAAAACTCATACAAACCACCCAGGATTCAAACCCTGGACCTTGTGATCAACATGACAACAGGCACTCGTGGTAACCACTACGCAAGGTTGCAAGACCTTTTTTGTAGCAAGTGTGTAGTGGTAACAAGAGTGCCTGTTGATCACAAGGTCCAGGGTTCGAATCCCGGGTGGTTTGTATGAGTTTTTTCTCAAACGGCATTAACAAATTATATGATTTCCCACGGACTGGGAGCTGCCTCTATACCGTACTTTACTGGTAGGGGATATCAGTAAGATTAGGAGTAGTGGGCGTACCACTACCAACATACAACATAACTCATCTATAAAACATTAACCTAACCTAACCAAACAACCTAACCTAACCTAACTTAGTAGCCTATTCATGTAGTACTAGACTAGGCTAAATTAGGCTAGGTTAGGTTAATGTTTTATAGATGATTTATGCTGTATGTCGGTAGTGGTACGCCCACTACTCCTAATCTTACCGGGATATCTTGTGTTGTGTGAAAATGTCGGCAAGAATGTTAAGTGCGGGCGTACCGCCAGCCTTGTTTACACTACGCGTAGTGGCGTCAGATCTTTCCCATCATGTTCCCGTCTATTTTGACTGCGCCTTTGGATATAAAAATACATTAGCCTAACCAAACAACCTAACCTAGTATTCATGTAGTAATGACAGGGGGCAAATAGCAGAAAATATAGCGTCGAAATAGACGGGAACGTAACTGCGAGCGCACAAGTTAGTAGCGGCACAACATGATGACCGTACGCCCGAACTCTACATCCATTCCAAAATGTCTATGGGTGGATGGATCATATGGATGTCTACCTAGACAGATCCTGGGTTTTTTTTTTTTTTTTTTTTTTCTATATTCCAACTTACTTCCTCTCGGGCATAGGCTGAGAGCCTTAACATTCACTGCTTTACAATGAACAGTGAAGCCCGTGAGGTCTTGTTCCAGTATAGGGAGTGAGACATGTGAAGCACGTAGAGTACAACGAGCACCTGCCATCTTGCCTTCACATGAGGCACGGTGCTCACTCATGGCCCGAAACGACCCCATCTCTGAAGCCACCTCGTTCCCGTGCTTCACTGTCTCACCCCCTACACTCGGACTCTCACACTTACACATACACAACGCCACCTGTTGAGCAGATAACTCACCAGGCATTGCACCCCTATAGCATATTTTGAATATGGGAATATTCATACAGTGCTATTTAATCAGGGAACAATGAGGGTATTTTATTGACGTTTCGGTGGGCTTGTGGTAATGCACTGATACCAGGTACAGCACAAATTCCATCCCAATAATATCTTCCCATTGATACATCGGGATTTGAACCCGGGACCTTTGGATTACCAGGCCAGTGGCAAGACCACTCCACCACACCTCCCCTAACAGCTGTTGCCAGGATGAATCATGGTGATCTGAGTTTGCCTCGCTGGCACCTGGGTCCATCCTGCCTCCGCTCTTGAGCGTTTCTGTCCTCCTGCCCTGGGTCCCCCGTGCCCTTCTTTGGGCTTGTTTTCGCTGGCGCTTGTTCGTTCGGGCTTCCTCCATCTTTGTGGTGCCCAGGGCTGGTTGCCTTGGCATCTCGGCCTCGTCCCTCACCCCCGTGCCGTCCTCGGTGGGATGGGATGCTTGCCTCTCAGTGCCCGCGGCTCTGTGGCTCCCGTCCCCTATTGTGTCCATACTTTCCCTGGTGGCTACTCTGCTCTGGGGGCGGTATCCCGGCTGCAGCCGTGCCAGGCTGTTTTTGCCTGTCATGCGAGCAGCGACTGGCCTCTGTGGCCTCATGGGCTCTTTCGCTGGCTTAGGGCTCTCTTCCACGCTGGTCTTAGTGGCCGCCCAGGGTTTTTCGCCTCGGTCTGGGACTCTGGTCTCTGGGCGCTTTCGCTTGCCTGTACTCTACTCCGTCTCTGGGCTCTGGCTGCTCTGGTCTATGGCCACGCTGTCCTCTTGCCCCTCTACCAATCGGTGGGCCCCGGTGGGGCTCACCTCAGCTCTTTTGCCTTTGGTTTTGAGGGTTGGACTTGGGAAGTTGGGCCTGTCTGGTTTTCCCTTCGACGTGGCCGGCCTTCTGCTTTTGGCATTCCTCTCTGCCTTGGTTGCCTTGTGGATAATGGGCAAATACTCAAATGCGATGATCATTGGTAAATTAAATGGTAAGGATGTAGTATTCGGGCGTACCACCCACCTTGTTTACACTACTCGGGACGCTCGCGATAATTTTCCCGTCTAGGCCCTAGCCTAGGCCTATTTTAATTTTTGACTGCCGTGGGATACAATATTAGGCTGAGGGGGGCTTTGCCCCTGCAGCCCCTTTCACATCCCCATGACTTTTTGTCATCATCGTGTAGGCTATAGGCCTATTGCCAGCAGGGGGCAAAGCAAAAAACAATAGCCTAGCCGTCAAAAATAAAAAAATAGACGGGAACATAGGCTAACCGCGAGCACACGACTGATGTAAACGTACGCCCAGATACTACATCCTTCCCTATTAGCCTAAACAACTAGCCTAATTATCAAGGACAGAATAAATAAAACCTTAAAACGTGGCTGGGTAGCCTAAGGTAGCATTCAAGGAGACTACTGCAAGACTCTTCTTCTTCTTCTTCTTACCTCTCACCGGGTAGGCTATAGGCTATCCTAGTGTTTACTAGCCTATACCCCTTTGAAAGGACATTAGCCTAACCTAACCTATCCTAGTATTATAGGTGGGGGCTGCCGCCCCCACACCCCCGCTTTGACTTAGATTTTTGGTGTATTTGTCTGTGAAGTGGGTATTTTTCAATTTGTTGATAACGAAAATCCTCCATGCGGACTATATAGAGAAAAATATGGCGAATCTATTGGTGCCTATTTTCCCTAATAAATTGTTTCTCATAACGTCGCACTAGTGTCCTTGAATATTATCCGGACGGAATACTACAAAGTGTAACAAAGTGTAAGAGTGAGTGTACCCTAAATCTTGTTCTCCAATCACTCGTACTCACAAGTCAGTTTAGTCAAAGGGATAAGCCTATGCAACGGCCGGGCTCGGTTCAGTTCAGTTAATTTGCGGGAAGCTATAGGCCATTTCAACGGCTCCTCCCTTATTTTCTTTCTTTAGTTGTGTGGTGCTGTTTCACTTAACCCACTGAACACCAGCTAATTAATAATAAATGTACACCCCAGGACCAGCAGGTTGTTGGTTGGTGTTGGTTGTTGGCAGGTTTTAGGTTAGAAATGGAGGAAAAACCACAAAAAACCCCGATCCCCTAGGTCATTAAGGGGTCCTACGGGGCAGGCGCCCGAAAGTCGGAATTACATGAGGGGAAATGGGTTGGCAAAAACAGGTTTTTGCATGCTCACGCGCAAGCGGCTGGACTTTGAGGGTTTTCAACCATCGGCATTGTTGCGTGGGATACTTACAGTTCCCATACAAATTTGAGCCCTCTAGGTGCCATAGGACTGGAGTAATTAACCGCGATGCACCCTATGCGGCGCGGGGGTTTAGCGTTACATACATTGCCGATGCACGTGATGCGTCACTGGTATCCAGTGGGTTAAATAGAACCGTTTTCAACATCTGTGGTTTGCTTTCTTCTGGCGTCTCCTTGATTTCTTTCTTCTCCTATATAAGATTGCTGGAGTAATGGTTCAGCACGTCTTTCTTCTACATAAGATGGACACCACAAAATTAAATGGTTTAGGTTTTCGTTTGGGTGCCCACACATATCACACTCAGTGTTCTTATCTATTATTTTCTTATCGCTTAACCCGTCCAGCCCCAGTGACGCGTCTGACGCGTCGCCTATGTATGTAACGCACAGCCCGACTCGCCAGACGCGTCACCCTTTTAGCTCAGTCGTCAGGCTCAGAGTGGCTCTACCTAGAGGGCTCAGATTTGTATGGGAACTGTGTAAGTATCCCACGCACCCATGCCGATGGTTGAAAACTCTCAAAGTCCAACCGCGTGCGCGTGAGTGCGCAAAAACATGTTTTTTTTGGGAAATTGCCTTCAATTTTATACTCTTGTAAAATCCGTTTTCGGGGGCTCTGTAGGACCATTTTTTGAGCTTTTTGATCGGTTTTTCATGGTTTTTCCTTCATTCCTAACCCATTCGCTATTGTTTCTGGAAAAAAAATCTGTTTTCAAAACCGGCCGGGTTCTGGTGGTAAATTTATTAATAACTAGCCGGGGCTCGACGGGTTAAGTCTAAATTATTAGTCCTAGCTTTGTAGAGAATCACTGATGCTGGCTTATTGTCATATATTTTTTTCCTATATTTCTTTTTTCCAGTTTCTAAAGATACTTACAGCTGCAAAACGGCTATCCTCACGGAAGCATTAAGATCATGAAAAAACCTTCAAAAACGGCCCAGGGGCTCTCAAAACAAAGGAATATGTCATTAGGCGAGATAATTCCCCTCTAGTACTTCCTACCACTAATCCATGTTTCTCTCCCCCCCCCCCCCTTTTTTCCTGGCCCCCTCCTCAATTATCACCTATGGGTTACCCCGTATAATTAACGGCACTACGTCATTTGCCTCTGGAGCCACTAAATAATATTAAGTTTTCCTCTTCCCTTCGGGTTGTCAAACCCGAAGTTTACTTCCCCGAATGAGACGTCACAAATGCCCACTAACTCCAGGTTCCTATTTACTGTTAGGTGAACAGAGGCATACGGTGTAAGGAAACTGCCCATCTGTCTCGCCCTGCTGGGAATTGACCCGGGACCTTTCGATTGTGATTTGGATGCGCTACCATTATGCCACAGGTCACCCTGAATTAACAAATTATAGGTAAGTAACACCAAAATTATTAAAGAATAATTATATTTGTATGATATACTGTACCCTCAAAAATATAAATAACAATATACAGTATACAAATCTACCAAATATTCACATAGGCCTACATCATATAGCATAAATTTCTTAACATATAATAAAAATAATATATCTCAAAAGTTACCATATACAGAATACCATTTTTTTTTCTCAAGACATTAACTAAGCCTTCCAAGTTTGGAAGTTAACCCTTAGAATACCCTACGCCACTTTATGATCAGTGCATCAAATTTTGCAAAATGTAATGATGATCTGCTTCTTGAAAAAAGTGCTTGGAAGTGCCTCCATGTTGAAAATAGTGGCATATGTAATTTTTGATGTCTTAATTACAATTTAATTTATCATCAAAGTGGCAACATTAGTCTGAAGCTTACAAAAGAGAGAGAGAGAGAGAGAGAGAGAGAGAGAGAATGCTAGGAAAGCAAAACTTTCAAAACTTTTAGGATCTTTTAAGAGTTAATTTAGTTTTCAAAGTAATATGTCAAACCATGATCAATTAATAGAAAACAGTATAAAACCATCTATATTTAACCTTTGGATACAGAGTTCACCGATCATATAATTATACAGTAGTTCTTAAATTCACAAGTACTGTATATGAGTGGCAGTTGGTGTGAACAGGCTAGATGACCCAAGTAATAGGGAGGTATTCACCCCTAGTTGTAGTAGGCTATACAGGAATTGAACTAGGCTCGTTAGTTGTCCCGTCTCTAAATTGAGTCTTTTTGAATGGAAGAGCAAGCTTTGGGCATTGAATGTGGAGTGGTTAAGTGTATAAAGAGAAGTACTTCGAGGAGGTATGGTCTTGATCAGAGGATGGATGAGGACAGAATGCCAAAAAAGATACATGTGAGTCAGGTGAGTGGAGCAGTTAGTTGTGGAAGCTAGACCACCTATGGTGTGGGAGAAGAGTGGAAAAATATACAGTGTTGAGGAAAAACTTAATTGTAGTGGAAGGAGCATTGTGGCACAGGCAAAGGTATCATGTCTTGACAAAGTAACCTGGAGGTGTTTCTTTCATGGCCATCCTTTAGTGGGGGTTTGCCACAGGGAAACAAAGTGTCGGAGATGATGAGGATGAAGATTTACCTTAAGAAAACATAAAATGGTCTTACCCCAGAAACATCTAATAATAATAATGTATTAATTTGTTTTGGACTTGTATCTCAGCGAATTATCTTGCCAAAACAGTAACATAATGTTTAAGCAAAGAATTGTAAATAAATAACAATTTAGGGATTGTCTTACAAATTTATTAAAAAAAATATATACCGGGTATATAATAATAATTTTATTTATATATATCTCATAACTTATTTAACAAAAACTAAATTAATTCAAAGCTAATGTCATAACTAACTTATTATATTGCAGTGTGATAGCTTAAAATATAATAAATAACTAATTTACTATAAAATACTGTAAGTAAACAATATTTATGATAGCTTAATAAAATATACTATACTGTACTATACATCAATTTACATTTTGATAACCTTAGCCTTCATCATTCAAAAACAAATCTGGTACTGAAATATCACTCTACCCTTTCATTGCGGTGGACTTTGAAAGAGATGCAAATGTCTGCAGGATGCTTTAGCTAATTTTGTTTCACTATAACTCGCCCTAGTGTGATAGGTGTGAGAGCGAGCAGAACGAGATTATTCCCATTGAAAAATTCAGGTAGAATACTCCCTATAATAGTCTAATTCATTCACTTATGTACACAGTGACCTTCACAGTGGTGGTGACAAGTCTCTTTGTTCAGCTCGCGTGGTGGGCTCAGAAATGAGCGCATTATTATGTCCGTTTTCGTCTTGTTCCACTCATGATAACTCGATGAAATAAATATTTTGCAGAAGCAACCATGGTGTTTGTTAGACTACTGTCTAACAAACACCATAGTTGCTTATGGCCTGTAACATGAAATGAACCTCACATCCGCCTGATAATATAGCTCTCATAAATACAAATGGAAGTGGAACTGTTCATGCTTTAATTTCAGCTTCCAAATCATCTCTTGCTTGGACACACACCCTCTCACTACCAAGGCTTGTAGGATACTGATATGGCAATGGGAGTGAAGGATAGAAACTTATCATACGTCCGACAACAAGCGGAGCGGCTCAGTAATACCAAATTCAGCTAGTAATACCAAACCGTAATAGGGCGTCGACTGCAGTTAATGATTAATTACATATAACATACATTTGCCACAATGAAAGGGCTAATAAATGTCCGCATGTACATATATTTAAAAACAAAATAGAAAAGCATAAACATTTTAAAATGAAGAATATGCAAATAGTTCCTTCTTTAAGTAAGGCATTATTCTCAAATATTCCTCAATTTGATTAACTATGGAAGCTCTGTACACCCATATATTTTATCTTCAGTCTAAAGGCAATCATATCAAGTGTGGTATGATCTAGTGATAACTGAAGGTACATGAGAGCCTTGGTCACCTAAAGATGGCACTCATGGTACAGTAGTGGAATAAGAGAACGGAATCCCTAACTGCAATATAGCAATTATCTGGGAGCACCCAGCTCCAGCATCAGCTTACCACCTCCAGAAAACTTAGAAACAGTGTGTTCCTCTGCGGTGCAACTGTGACTGTCCATACTTACTGGTTACCACTCAGCAATATCAACTCTCTTGCGCGTGGATATGCATATTGCGTATTCAGGAAGGGTGTCCCAAAATACACAGATACGTAATTCTCATATTTGATCTTTAGAACTCTGTCAGGCAAGCGTTGAAGTCCAGTCGGCCGCCAATATAAACATGGCAAAATTGCGTATGGACAACAAATAAGTGTATCTAAAATACTTTATGATAAGGTTGTGCATCTTCGAATATTTCTTTTTAATCATATATACATAGTGTAAGCTATTATCAGTGAACCGTATAACTACAGTACTGTAGTACTGTAGTACATCCAGCTCTCCTGAGCTATCAGAAGAGACTGGATGACTCCGTTGTCAACGCCTGCCCGGGATGTAACACAGCACCATTAAACACATCATAGAAGACTGCATTTCACACAACCACTTACGCCAACAACACAATCTACACTCAATGAGAGCTCTGTGGGAAAGCCCGATCGTGGCCATGGCCTTCCTCAGGGACTCGGGGCTGTTCGGCCAGGCAGCTTAGGGAACAACAACAACAACTACAGTAGTCTGTAGTTTGAATCTCACATGGTTACGAGTGCTAGGATTCATGTCTGACAAATGTGCATTTATATATAATCGTATGAAATAAAATATTAGGAGTATGTATTTCGGATTTGTTTTATTCTTTTTCTCATATGTATCACTATAATTTATAGCTCTAAAACACCTTAGAACCGAGAATGATGTGCTGTACTATCATAAGAGTGCGAGAATTGCGCGGTCTAATTGTATTTGTGTCTGTCACTGTATAGAGACCTGTACTGGTTTACATGGCAGCACTGTATAGAAGTGACTGGATGATAAATGCCACCCAACTTTTTTTTTTTTTTTCCCCCCCAGACGCCGTAATTCCCGAGAAGGGGTGGCCATGAACTTTAGGCGTTTGTCACGAATCGCTAGATCAAGTTGCCCGGGCTTGACATCTACCAATAACATTTTGACAGTGAGGGCTCGATCCGGCGCC
The DNA here is from genome assembly GCA_032716605.1 of Paralithodes platypus. Taxonomy (NCBI): domain Eukaryota; kingdom Metazoa; phylum Arthropoda; class Malacostraca; order Decapoda; family Lithodidae; genus Paralithodes; species Paralithodes platypus. The sequence continues at coordinate 4,941,797 of CM064491.1, read as the reverse complement.
CCTTTGATCAGCAACCGACGATCTACTGACAATGCCACCTACCACCTGCCACAACTAAATAGAATAAATACACAACAGTAGCTGGGGAGATTGTAAGCGCCAATCGAGCAAGGCTGTACCCAGGGGAAGCCACATAGCCATATGATAAGGAGTTACTGAAACTCCTGGTTAATTTGTCTGGCTTCCCTCACTGTTTTTATTTGTGCCTCACTGCCTCACCTACAGAGAGTAACCCACCTAATTTGTGATGGGCTGGTCTATCAGAGTGAGAGCTGAGCGATCTCTGCCATACCCATAGCTTACTCTGACTGTTCCTTTTACTTATATATTTTCTAGATCTCAGGTGACGGCGTCTCTTCCGTGGATTGACCTCCCAATCTCCCAACCTAGAGGTTGGCAGATTGGAAGCCGAAGCGTCACATTTTTCCTTTGACCCTCAACTTTCTCTTCATAATTGCTGAGGGGAACAGGGCCCTGGGTGGTGCTTTGGTTTCCCGGGCGTTTCCGCGCCCTCCTTAGCTCCCCGCCATGGAGTGGCTTCGGTCACCCAGGCTTTATTGTGGTAGGCAGGGAGGGATCTGTGGGGGCGTTCGGTTATGGCCTTGGCCTTGCTTGGGGCCTTGGGGCTGTTCGGCCAGGCAGCCTGGGGAACAGCAACAACAACAACAACCCACCTAATTCTCACAAACATCTTCTCCTACACCTACTATTAATTTCACTACATATAACAAGCACATCACACTTCTATCCAACACATCATAAATTACCTCTAATATACCTTAATTTTGGCTGTCTATCACTCTTTCAAACTTGGGGAGGGGGGGGGGGCAACATTTGTTACAGGCAACCTCCCTGGATATTACTCAAGTTTGTTTACTGAATGCTTATAAATATCAGCAGTCCACCACCCTTGTTACTCTTTAAAATGGGTACTGTAAAATAACTGTCTAGGGTGCAAAAAACAAAAATAAAAATAAAAATTATATACTGTATATATAATATATTATTTGTGCATTAACCTACTTTTCTTATTACTATGAACACTTTACTATTATCAGTGCCGTACCAATTTTTGTTCAACCACGAGTCATCAAACTGTGAATTGACAACTGCACAGCCAGAATTAATGCAACCACAACAGAACACTTGCAAGTTTCCGGCTACAAGGAACTTCAAATTAAGGTTTGTAATGGAAGGAAATTATGCTGAACTACAAATATATTTTAGCATGTTTTTTTTGTTTTGTGTTTTACTATACATCAACATCTACAGCTTCAACTTACTTAACCCTTTTGTGTACGGGTTCTTGATTTTTTTTTCAAAACAAAAGTTTGACATGATAATGCCTGGTGGCCTGTAAGGATATGCTCAGAATGTATCACTCTACAGTATTTACTACAGGAAAAGGATAGCTAACCTACATCTGTTATGCTGGTGGTGGGGTGCATGGGTACATTATAAATTAACCCCTTCAGTACCGGTGCCGTCCTTTTAACTTTATTCTGGCAACTATTAGACGATTTGTTCAGTTTCAAAAGGGCCTCCAGCAGATCCTTCTTAAGCTGCACAAAATCCTCTAAATGTAGGTAGAATAAAACTACAATGACGTCACCGGTACAGAAGGGGCAATGTAGTCATCCTCCAGGTAAATGCTGCCACTATCATCATAGAATGGTGATACGAGGTCTATTGCAGGGTAGTGAAGTCAGAGGCATGAAGTCAGCTAGTTTTGGGTGGGTCGGATTCAAAGTTGACCTGTACGCAAGAATATGTCTCTGTCTCTCGATGGTCGTTCTCCATACTGTGCGATCATCTGCAGCATTCCTGTCAAGTTCCCTAAATCTTAGCTCCTTCCTCTGATAAGGTACTTCGTTTCTGGTTTTCTTCAGTCAAACTAATGTCGTCCTTACCCCAATTCTAATACAGTACTGTGCTTCCATTTTTCCTCTGCGATACAGAGGTCCCCTATTTTCAGAGAACATGAATAAAAATATATAAAAATAACTGTCATACTATAGCAAACATTACTGGTAGAACTTTCATAAAGTTTACCAGTGCTACCATCGTGTACCAACATGCCATCAAGGTGTGAACGTCTGCCTCTCCACCAGTTGTCTGAAGAAACTGTCAGGTCGGGTCATAAGGTCACTATATGACCCCAACTCCTTCACCTCACCCTCGGACAACACAGCTATCTGGTCAGCCATTCTGGGAGAGAATAACGGCAAGAAATCATGAGAAGGTTCTTTTTAGCTATAAGATCAGGTCAAGTATAATAATTACAGTAGCCCATAATAGGCAATATTCTTGATTAACTATAGTACTGTAAATAGGTAAGCAAGTTCTGTAAGCTTCTGCAGCAGTGAACCACTAGTTCCTATCTTCAAAACATTCTTGAGCTTGGTATGCTTCCAGGCAGGGCCCCAATGGGGTAAATAAAATAGCAAAACAGTGGTGGAAATGCCATCCGGGTGAGGGACTACTCTGGGTCTGCTCCTTCAATGCAATGGGTCATAATCCATTAAGTGGAAATGGCACTGTGGAGTGGGTCAGTGGGGGCATGTCTGGGAGCCTGGAAGTAGTTTCTGCCATGGCCTGGCCATCCCTTTAGGGAGGCTTCCTCTGGAAGCGGGGCGTCAGATTTATGATGAAGATATCCTCATATAGTCTTGTAATGGAGTCAAGATGATTATTATCTGTGCATTGTAGGTCAGAGTAGTATGCAGTTTCAGGAACAGCTATATCATTTAGAAGGTTTTCAGTTAAGATTCCTTATCTCTGGAACTCCTGATCACATTGCCTGTCCTAACTGATTCTGGTAGAAGTTACCTAATCCATTGCATTCAGCTCAGTAAGTTACCCACTGAGAAGGTAAAGGTCAAGGGAATATCAATCACAATATACTGCAAAAATAAACTATTGAGATACCTGATAGTAGAGAGCCTGTGAGCAATGGTGATGACAGTCCGACCTTTCATTAGTCTCTCTAACGCCTCCTGAACCTGACTCTCACTCTCAGCATCCAGAGCACTGAAATAATAATTGGGTATACAGTCAACAGGCGAACTTATTCGGCATGCTATTATACAAGCTTCACCAATAGCCGAACAGGCCATGGAATAGGCTATAGAGAAACAAAGTTGTTGTATGCGACTTTCAAAGTAACAAAGTTAGAGCGTCGAGATTCCAAGTGGCAGAAGTCGCCCGTATAAGATAATTACTAAATATCTCTTATCTACATATCAGTAGGTAGCCTACTTACTATAAATCTAAACTATATTTCATTATATACTAATACAACCCGAGTAATCTTGACCAAAACGATTTGTGAACCTCGGATCCACGAGAGTTGTGTTTTGCTTACCAGAGGTCATACGAGAAATTTCAAGTTAAAAATGCTTGATTAAAATTATTGATATCAAATCTAAGAATAGTCAAAATAATTGACCTTTAATCCATTACATTTATGCACTAATTTACCAGCAGGGGGTTTCCTAGGAGGAAGCAAGGCATCAGAGATGATGAAAAAAAGAAAAAGAATAGTGTGTAAGGAAGCTAAAAAAAATTTTTTTTTTTTTTTTTTTTTTTTTTTTTTTTTTTTTTTTTTTATGTGAGTTTAACCAGACCACTGAGCTCCCCAAAAGAGCTCCAATAGGGCTGGTACAACCAAGTAATGAAGGTAGAACAAGAAGATAGATGCCAAATGATAACCAAATTGTAAATTACCTGGTAGCTTCGTCCAGCAGCAATACCCTAGGGTTGGCCAAGATAGCTCTAGCAATGGCCAGCCTCTGTCTCTGTCCGCCGGAGAGCATCACCCCACGCTCACCCACCAAAGTATCCAGTCCGGCAGGAAAGGAACGCAGGAAGGAGAGAGCGTTGGCTTCACTTGCCGCCTCTAATAGTTCCGACTCTGATACCTGGCTGGGGTCAGGGGCGCCGTACAGTAGGTTCTCACGCACTGATGCTGAGAACAACACTGGCTCCTGAAAGTATTGTAACATTTAGGTATGCCTATTAAGCCTAGAACAACAATGGCTCCTGTTGATAGTGTAACAAACAATTCAATTGGGTATGTCATTGTGATCTTTTATTTCTAAAATTTATTTTATTAAGCGTTATTTCCACATAGCGATTTTTATTAGTTCTTTTGCATTTATCTTGTGTCGTTCCAGTTTTGGTTTGTTTATTTTGCAAGTTTTACAATTTAATTAGAACTAAGAACAACACTAGCTCCTAAGAGTGTTGTATTATCAATCTGTGCTCATTAAGTCTAGAACAACAATGGGATCCTGTTGATAGAGTAACATCTGAGTGTCAATAGAACTGAACACTCTGGCTCCTGAAAGTATTTTAACATCTGGGTGGGTGCCTGCCGAGATCGGAACCTCTCCGGGTGGTCGGGGGCCGGGAGAGTGATGGAGCGACCTTGGTGACCCTGTTCTCTGGGTCTTCTCCTGGGTGACCTAGATGTGTGTGAATTTGTGTTTTGTCTGTGTTTGTTCGTTGTTTTATGTTGTGTTTTGTGTTTTCCCTGTTCTTGCTCTGTCTTGAGGCGGCCACCCCCAAGAAAAGAAAACAAATAATAAAATAGAATTAAATAGAAAATAAAAATACAAAATTGGAAAAGTGGGGATTGGGCCTGAGCATATAGATAGATAGTTAGATAGGGTGGGTCATTAGAACTAAGAAAAATGCTGGATCCTAAAAATACCTTCTAAAAGTATTGGACAATTTGGGTGTGTTATTGGAGGTGAGAACAACACTGGGTCATCTAATTTTAACAAGAATATACATTGAAAACTTGATAAGATATATTATTAAGTAACACCCCGTTCTTAACATTAATCATCAATTACAAACCCCAATGCACTTGACTAAACTAATGAAAGCATATGGTCCTCCCGGAATTCGAACTCAGGACTTTATAATACAAACCCGATTGACAATAGCGATAACAGAATATTGCCAGGTGGGATTGAGGTTAATGATGAGGCTATTGGTTCATAATAGACATGATTCTAGTTTGCTATAAGATCAGACATTGTAGAAAAACTCCACTGAACCTAATATTTTATCCCAATCCACCCCAAAGATCCCCCACTAATAATGAATGAAGAAGCTACATTTGATACATTGTACTGTAAACAAAAAGTGCTTCTCTTCACATGGCACTTTAATTTACTCGCCTGGCTGACGATAGCGATGACAGAACGTAGCCACGTGGGGTCGAGGGTGGTGATTGGTGTATTGTCCAAGGTGACCATACCAGCCTGGGGGTCATACAGCCTCAACAATAACCACGCCAGGGTGCTCTTGCCACACCCACTAGACCCAGCTATACCCACTATGGAACCTGCCCGTGAGATTGCATAGTACATCATATTATTTTACTGGTTTACGCAATCTAAAATAGATGATACAGTATAACCAACTCTCTTTTAGACTCAAGATCATGGTGTCTGTGGTGGATTGTGTTTTTTTATTAGAAATTATTATTTTACTTAAGCGTTGTTTCCACATAGCGATTTTTATTAGTTATTTTGTCTTTTTACTGTGTTCGTATAAGTTTTGGTTTGTTTATTTTGCAAGTTTTACATTATAATTACATAATACATCATATTAAATATTTTACTATAGTCTATTCGCTGTAAGTAGGCGAGAAATCATGACCTCTAACCTCTGTAACTCAAAAAAGGACTAGAGTAACCGAGATAACATTTCTACCATTTGGGAAAGGTCAGTCAAGGAATAGATGTGGACATTTACAGCCAATTTGCTCAAGCCCTTTTTGAGTTACAGAGGATAGAGTTCATGATTTCTCGCCTACTTACAGACTAGTTTACGCAATTCCAAAATAGATGATACAGTATAATCAACTCTCTTTTAGACTCAAGATCATGGTGTCTGGCAATAAATAGAGAAGATAGACCAAGTGTGAAAGACCATGGTGATAGTCCAATTTGTACATCAAGTGGCTGGACATTTACATTAAAGGTAAATGTTTAGATTGAATATGGTTAATTCCATACATAAATTTAAAGACCGAGTGCAGTTCCAATCTCACGTCCTAATGGCGGCGCTCCAGGCAGCCCAGTTCAGAGCTGCCTCACTTGTCACGTTTTTTAATTCAAGATCTGACCGTATGGTCTGATCCCACATCTTTCTTGGTCTACTCCTTCGTGCAGCTCCCTCCACGTTCACCGATTTGCATCATTGCACCAAACTAAGTTCATCCATCCACTCCACATGCCCAATATATCCAAGCCTGCCTGTACGCATCTCATCACTGATACTCTTGATACCTAACCGTTTCCTCAGCTCTTCACTAGATATCGTATCTTGCAGTTTGGCCCTATTCTCCATCTTGTTAAGTTCCCAATCTGTTGATATCATCCACTTTGACAGGCTACGTTTCTGAAGCCATTCTTCAGACTTTTACCTCTCTCTTTCTGAATTAGACTGAAAATAATCTGTTGATATCATCCACTTTGACAGGCTACGTTTCTGAAGCCATTCTTCAGACTTTTACCTCTCTCTTTCTGAATTAGACTGAAAAAGAGAGGCAAGCCAGACTGGGCAACTATTCTGAATGTTGAAGGTTTCTTGAAGACCAGGAGTTAGAAGAGAGAGGCTTTACTGTATTAATATAGGTAATCATTAAGCACGCACGCACGCACGCACGCACGCACGCACGCACGCACGCACGCACGCACGCACGCACGCACGCACGCACGCACGCACGCACGCACGCACGCACGCACGCACGCACGCACGCACGCACGCACACACGCACACACACACACACACACACACACACACACACACACACACACACACACACACACACACACACACACACACACACACACACACACACACACACACACACACACACAGGAGAGAGAGAGGTGACATGATCATGATGTTTAAGTGTGTGAAAGGTTTTGAGAAGATCGACAAGGGAGATTTTGTGGTGAGGGACGAGGGAAGAACCAGGGGTCATGATTGTAAGTTGAGGAAAGTTATATGTAAGTCTGATGTAAGAAAGTTCAGCTTCCCGTATAGAAGCATTGAGTGTTGGAATAAGTTGGATGGGGAGGTGGTGGGAGCAAGAAATATCCAAACTTTTAAAGCAAAATTGGATAAATGTAGAGAGAGAGACAGGACAACACGAGCTTAGGCTCAAATCCTGTATACTACAATTAGGTGAGTACAATTAGGTGAGTACACACACACATATCCAAACTTTTAAAGCAAAATTGGATAAATGTAGAGAGAGAGACAGGACAACACGAGCTTAGGCTCAAATCCTGTATACTACAATTAGGTGAGTACAATTAGGCGAGTACACACACACACACACACACACACACACACACACACACACACACACACACACACACACACACACACACACACACACACACACACACACAAATCATCACCACTTGTATTTATTAACCCCTTCTGTACTGGCAATGTCTTGTTTACTCAATTCTGGTTACTATTAGACAATTTTAATCAGTTTAAAAAGGGTCTCCAGCAATTAACAGGCTTCAAACTATCTCACTTAACCATTTTACTACCACATATCCTTCTTAAACTGCACAAAATTGTCTAAATATAGCTACAATAAACTTACAAAGATGTTGCCGGTACAGAAGGGGTTAAGAAAAGTATCTCAAAATGGCCTAAAAACTGGTAGCAGATGAATTAAAAGTCCATAAGTTACCTGCAGGCACAGAGAGGTTGAAGTCTTTGAAGACGGGAGCATCAGGTCTGGCGGGGTAGGAAAACTTGATGTTCTTGAATTCAATGTCGCCTCGGAAACTGTCGGAGGGGAGTCGTAAGCCTGGCGGAGAGAGAACCGTTATTTAATACCTTTGATGGTCTATTACATATACTGTACTTTAACTCCTTACGGCCGGGTAACAAAGATTGAAATACTGTGTACAGTATAATTATACAGTATATGATTACTAGTAATACTACTCCTACTAATTACTACTACAGTATTTGTAATAAGCAAATAATTTTATTCAAGACATACCTCCTTCAATGGGTATAGTTGGCTGTCGATCAATGAGCTGAAACAACCTTGTGGATGCCCCGAGACCCTTGTTAAGATCAGAGTAGAAGCCTGTGACACCTGCCAACGCCACACCAATATAGGCCGCATACAGGAGAAAGGATGACAGCTGCCCTACACTTAACTGGCCTGCTGACACCAGACTCCCACCGTGGTATAGTACAGTTAAAAGAAGCACATTGCCACTTAGTCCTGTCTGTTGGGGAGAATGGTTCAAATTAGTCCTAAATAAACGTTTAGCGGATGCGGCCGATTCAAACCATTTCTAACCTTTATTTTTATTATTCCTATATATATTAATATATTCTAGGAGCCAACCGCGAATAAGTGAATCCGCGAACATTGCGGGACTCATGTACTAACTTATTAAAAACATAAGAACATAAGAAAATGGGAGTCTGCAGAAAGCCGATTGGCCTAAGCAAGGCAGATCCCTGTCCCACACAACCCCAATTACAAAGCCCAATTATAGGCTCAACACTCTAATACCCTGAGGATCATCTTACCAAAACGGTTAGAGATTAACGCAGGATTACGGGGGTCTGCAGAGCGCTGATTGGCCCAACCCTGCTGATCCCCCTTCACACCCAACCCTTCTCGTCCATATGCTTATCCAATTTTATCTTAAAGCTCCCTATCGTTTTTAATCCCACTATAGCACTTGGTAGTCCATTCCACCCATCTACAACTCTGTTACCAAACCAATATTTGCCTATATCTTTTCTGAAACGGAATTTATCTAATTTGAAACCATTGGTACGAGTTCTTTCGCTATCACTGAGCTTTAGTACATTTGTCATGTCCCCTTTGTTAATCCCACTAACCCACTTGAACACCTCTATCATATCCCCTCTAACTCTGCGTCTCTCTAATGAATGTAAGCCTAATTTCTTCAACCTTTCTTTATACGGAAGATTTCTAATATTATGGATCATTTTTGTCATTCTACGTTGTACTCTCTCCAATGAATCTATGTCCATTCTGTAATAAGGACACCAAAATTGAACAGCATAATCCATATGGGGTCTCACTAATGACAAGTAAAGTTTTAAGATAACATCAGCAGTTCTGTTACTCACCACTAGAGATGAACCCGAGAATCCTGTTTGCCTTGTTTCGAACGCTTATACACTGTTGTCTAGGCTTCAAGTCATTGCTAACAAACACACCTAGATCTTTCTCACAATTGGAGTTTTCTAATTCCACATTAGCTAGTTTATATTTAACATTTGTATGCATCTTCCCTATCTTTAATACCTTGCATTTGTCAATGTTAAACTTCATCTGCCAATTTACTGACCATTCGTGTAAGGTATCTAGATCCCTTTGGAGGCACTCTATATCTCTATCTGAATCAATTGTTCTCCCCATTTTGGTATCATCTGCAAATTTACTTATCCTACTAGTTATACCTAAATCAAGGTCATTTATGTATATAACAAACAACAGAGGACCTAATATAGATCCCTGGGGGACACCACTTTTGACTGCTCCCCATTCTGACTTCGTACCATTTATGCTGACTCTCTGCTTCCTACCAATTAGCCATGACCTAATCCATCCCAACAACGCCCCACCTATTCCATGCGCCTCAACCTTTCTCATCAATCTCTCATGGGGGACTCTGTCGAAAGCTTTACTGAAATCTAAATATATTATATCATATGACTTGTCATTATCTACTGCTTCATATACCTCTGAGAAAAAACTAAGCAAATTAGTAAGGCAAGAACGTCCCTGAGTGAATCCATGCTGAGAAGAATTTATTAAATTAAATGTATCTAAGTGGTTTCTAATTTTACTAGCAATAATTGACTCTAGTAGCTTTCCTATGATTGATGTAAGACTAATGGGACGGTAATTGGATGCTATTGATTTGTCACCTTTTTTGAAGATCGGAACTACGTTTGCAAGCTTCCAAGCTTCTGGAACTATACCTGTCTCCAATGACTTGTTAAATAAATTTTTTAATGGGTAACTTAACTCATCCCTACATTCTTTTAATACTCTAGCATATACCTCATCAGGACCAGGCGATTTATGAGGTTTTAGTCTGTCAATTTCCTTAAGCACATCATTTCTACTTATAGTAACCGTACTTAACCTATTTTCTATACTATCGCTATATACCTTACGGACTTCTGGAAACTGTGCCAAATTTTCATTAGTGAAAACGGAAAGAAATTGACTATTTAATGTACTGCACATTTCTAAATCATTTTCTGTCATTTCTCCTATCGAAGTTTTAAGGGGACCAATTACATCTCTAACCTTGGATTTATATAGTTGGTAAAAAGCTTTAGGATTATTTTTTGAGTCATTGGCAACCTTAATTTCATAATTTCTTTTTTCTTTTCCTATATCCTTTTTTACCTGTCTTGATAGATTCTGATAGTAAGCAAGTAGGTGAATTTCGCCTTTCCTAATTTTTCTATATATTCCTCTCTTTTGTCCTAGAAGATCTAATAGTCTATTATTCATCCATTTGGGTTGGTTCTGTGTTGATCTAAATTTTCTTTTGGGGATTTATTTATTTTGTGCATTGAATACTGACTTGATAAAATTATCGTATGTATCTACCAAGGTTGACGTCTCTTCCTGACTTAAGATGACAGGTGCCTGAGAAGGGGTACACTCATTTGGACACCTGGATCGACTTAATTTTTTGACCATAGGGTCAGCTAATAGGGCTCTTCTTAACCCACCATAATTGGCTTTTCTAAAGTCAGGTATTAATGTTGTATTCTCTCTGGTATTACCTTTCCATTGTATATTAAAATACACAGAATTGTGGTCACTATTTCCTAGGTGGTCCCCTATCTCTACATTATTTACCATATGTTCATTGTTACTGAAAACTAAATCGAGAATATTATTACCTCTAGTCGGCGTATCTATGAATTGAAATAAAAAACTATCTTGTACTACCTCTATAAACTCCTCAGAATCAGAGTCTCCTATTTGATGCTGCCAATCTATATTCGGAAAATTAAAATCCCCCAATTACATCCCACATTGCTAAACCTTGATGCCATTTTAATTTCCTCCCATAATGACGTTCCGTCATTTCTACTCATATTTGGCGGTCTATACATAACTCCAATAACTATGGTCTCACTACCTTCGTTAACCTCTACCCAAACACTTTCATTATTGTTATTTAGTCTAATACCTGATTTAATACAGCTTTTTAATGTACTCCTGACAAACACTGCTATACCGCCACCCCTCTTACTTGTTCGGTCATATTTAAACAAACTATATCCTGGTATATAAAATTCTGCTAAAAAATGCCTGGTTTCTGTATTAATCCACGTTTCAGTTAGCGCTATTATGTCTATATTTTCTTTGCTAACAAGGGCTCTAAGTTCGTTCATTTTGTTACATAGACTCCTACAGTTTGTGTAATATACTCTCAATTTACTTCTTTTCTTTATACCTAATTTACCTTTATTTCTAACAACATTTCCATCTGCCGTTGCACCATCACTACTATCATTTGCATTATAGTCATCATTTTTAGCATGAGACTGAATATCCTTATCGCTTTCGCCTGACGCTAAAATTGTTCCATTTAACCTCTCATTTACACTCTCAATATTTATGTTCAAAACCCCACAACCACCCTATCTAAAGAACTAGCTAATGTAGAAACCCCTAACCGTGAAAGATGAACCCCATCCCTTGCGTACATCCCATCTCTCCCATAGAAATAATATTGAAAGGAAAGGCCAGACCTATGAGAGTTCCGTATGGAGCTCAGTGGTCTGGTTAATCGGTTCTACTTAACTAACTAACTATATATATTGGTCATGGTATTTTCTTCGTCTCTCTATCAATATGAACAAATTTGTTGCAAAAGGACAGATCTTGGCCTACTTATAGTAAACAGAGTACTGTATAAGCCTACTGTAGTTCTGCTTGAGAGGCAGATAAATATAGGCCTAGACATGCAAAAAAAAAAAAAAAAAAAAAAAAATTGGGATTGGGCCTGAGTATATAGATAGATAGATAGATATAAATAACCAAAAATCTAGCAACTAACCATGCCAAAGAAGCAAGCCCTGACGAGTGCCTCCTTGTACGCCAGACTGAGAACATGTGAGAGAGCTTTTGTGTACATGCTAACTTCCCGAACCTCCCGGGCAAAGCTGCGTACCGTTCGCATGTTGCTCACTCTCTCCTCCGCTACTTGGGTCGCATTGGCCAGGCTGTCCTGTTGGGGTGCACAATTACATTACATAACAGGGATGGAACATACATAATCTTCACTCCTTGAGAGCCTTGTTGGAAAGCCCGACCGTAGCCATGGCCTTCCTTAGGGACTCGGGGCTGTTCGGCCAGGCAGTTTAGGGAACGACAAAAACAACAACAGGAATGGAACATAACATTGGTTATAATTAATATATTAATTTAATTGTTACTCATATATTTTGCAGTATTTAGTCTTAGCCTACATATATATTAACAGTGAACTAACCTGTACATCCTTGGTAATACTACGAACATATCTGCCGTACCACACAGCTATTAGTGCCACAGGAGGAACAATACTCAGGCCAACCACCGCCAGCTCCGTAGACATGTAGAACTGTCAACACAATACACTAGGTTAGGTTTGGTAGTGTAATGGTTAAGGTGTCAAAAATCTGTGTGTGATAACCCGGGTTCGAATCCTGGTGGATCGCACATGTGCTTTCATTAATTTCATTGGGGGTGTTTGGTGTTATGGTGAAGTCAATAAAAAATAGATTATATTATATTGGGGTCAATTTCAATAGCACTGCATTAAAAAGTGAATGACAGATTTAACACAATCCCGGCCATATGTGTAATCTCATATGTTCAATTTCCAGCTAGCCAGGTGAGGGACACATCTTAGCAAAGAATCTCCTTAAAATCCACAAAAATATCAGTAATTTAAAGTAACAGGTTTTGATAAATTAGATGATAAATTAGGACCTAGAATGACGTAGGCTCGGGTACTCTGGTCCGATCTCAAAGTAAAGAACTTGACAACAGAGGCAGCCCTTGACAGAGCCGCCTGGAAAGCCGCCATTTAGGACGTGAGACTGTAACCACATTTTCTGTGGACAAAACGGTCTTTAAACTTGTATGTATGTATGTATATACTGTATACTGTACTGTACAAGACAGATATTTATGTAACTATAAGCCTTAGTCACCCAGAGGTGACACTCTTTATTGCAGATTAAGAGAGGGGAATACCAAACTGCTATCCCAAAAATAAACACAAAACAGAAAAATACCAGAAAGAACATACCATCATAGCTACACCCGCTCCCGCCATAACCACAGAGCGTAGACCATCGGAGATATTATTAGTAACGGCCTGAGAAACTAATGCTGTGTCTGCAGAGAGTCTGTTTACCAGTTCTCCTGTTTTGTTGGTGTCAAAAAAGGCTGTCTCCTGACGCATGATGGCTCCGAACACCGATGCCCGCAAGGTATTGGTGATACGCTGACCTAGAAGAGAACTATATTACAATTTTGTTGTAAAGCAGTACAGGTAGCATAATATAACTAGGGGGCACTTGGTAAAGCACATACCTCCATCTACGCTGGTCTACTGGATCTGGGTTCCAGGATATGATTTGGATCGCCTCCTAAATGAAATCACCTTTTCTTAGGCGCATATCCTATCTGCTCACCAAATTTTGTGGAAATCAGTTCATAACTTTGGGAGATCTCGTTTACAGACAAAAAGACAGACAAACAAATGGAGGTGATAACATGACCTCCGTCCACCTTCGTTGGCGGAGGTAACTATTATGGAGCCACCGAGGGGTCAGGGTGTCAAACCGAAGCAATTTTGGTTGAAAATTTGAATAAATATGAGAAGAAATACAAAAAAATTAACATGAAATAGCATTGCTTTGGCCATAGTATCACTTCTAGACATAATTTGAATCACAATTTTATCTTTACATATACAATACTGTAGACTAAAAATAATTGACTCGGCTTTTGTTTGACACCCTGCAAGTGGTCCGTCTTTCCACACAGACCACTGCCGGTGGTTGAGTCATGCACCAACCAACCAGTTTGTCATTGGATGTTGGCAGTGGCACTTCTCTACATCAAACCCCTTCATATGGACCACTCAGCGGTGCCACCGAGTTGCTGGTACACACGACTGAGTGGCGACACTTACTGGCGCCACCGAGTGGTCTGTCTGCAAGTGCCCCAAAAGTTTTTCATCTCAATTATCAGGGTACAATACACTGGCTAGTAACTACCAATGCTATTTTAATGCAATATTAAAGAAAACTATTATCAGCTTAGGGGTTCAGTGAAAGAGTTAGAAAAGAGTAAGATTCAGAAGAAAGAAAGATAGATAGAGAGAGAGAAGAGGAAAGTAAAAGAAAGGAAAGGAAAGGGGAGGAGAGAAGAGAAGATAAGAGAGAGGGGACGAGAGGAGAAATAAACATGCTGAACAGTAGACATACAAAGAACCTACACAGGCAGACTACAATACTTCTATCTATCTATCTATCTATCTATCTACTGTATATACTCAGGCCCAATTCCCACTTCTCCCTTTTTATTATTTATTTTTTTGGGGAGGAGGGTGGCCGACTCAAGACAGAGCCAAAATAGGGACAACACAACAGAAAACAATGAACACACAAAACAAAATACAAATTCACACACATCTAGGTCATCCAGGAGAAGACCCAGAGACCAGGGTCACCAAGGTCAATACTTACCGGCAACATTCATAAAATAAACCCGTCCGAAGTTTGCTATTGCCCCGGTAAGGAAGACAGCAGTGAGGGCCACACAAACACTACGTAGGTTTTCTGCTACTAATGTTCCCTCGGAGGTGTAAATAATATCCAGCACTTGACCCAGGGCGTATGGTACAGCCATGGTCACTGTGCTCGACACTGTTAGCAGTCCAATGGCACCTGGGGGGAAAAGTTATTATAAACTTCAAGAAGTTGATATACTGTAGCCTACTGTAATTAAAATGTTACAAAGTTGGAGAATTTATGCCAGACTGTGCATGGTTACAGCACTCATCTACATATCATTGCCCTCTGGAGCCTGTGGTTGATAATTCAAGCGAGTTATTCAGCCTGGAATGTAAGTTTATTTTGTTTTGTGAATGGAGTTGACAAAAGGCACAGCTGCCTGCAACAAGTATCCCCCCCCCCCCCAGTGCCAACTAAACTAATGTCAACTTAAGAGCACTAATCTAACTTAACCTAAGCTAACAGTGTTAGTTGACTTGGCACTGCTTGAGAGATACTGCTTGATATGCTCAGTCACCAAAAAGTCCTTCATATTGACTCACAAGCCAGCGTCCATCGTTCAGGTTTAGCGAGGGCCAACAGTCGTTTGATCTCCGAGGTTTTAGGGGTCTTGTTGATGCGGTCAAGCTCCTCTGATGACTTCCCTTGTGAGGTAGCAGAGTTGGTGGAGGTAGTGGCTGGTGGTATTGTGCGGTCACTGGTTCGAGTGTGCTGCCATCTTACACCTGAGAAATGGCTAAAATTATTACAAGTCAGCTGTCTCTTTCTCTCTTATTATATCCTCAGCATTTCCTTCTTTTACTTCTCTAAAGTACACATACTGTACATAAATATGCTATAAAGACTGAGTGATCCATAAGAAGTAGAGTTTCACACATACTGTACATAAATATGCTATAAAGACCGAGTGATCCATAAGAAGTACAGTTTCAGTCTCATGTTTTAATACAGTGTACAGTAGTGGCATTCCAGACAGCTATGTTTTGGGCTGCTCCCATACCTATGTCTACCACTTTATGCAGCTCCCTCCACATTCACATATCTGCAGTTTTGTATCTAATTTTGACAATACCAGAGTTAGGAAAGTATTTTCTGATGTTTGACTTGTTACAACTAAAGACGACAGAGAGAAAGGTTAAATCAGAATTGCCTGCCATTTGACCAAAACTGTGCTAGGCTTCAACCCACCTGATGTGAAGTGGTGTAAACATCCCAGTCTTGTCCTGCCATCACCACCTCTCTGTCTCCTACCTTGCCAGGACTGATCACAGAGAAAGAGAGTTATTTACTGTGACATTTTAAAAGTTGTAATTATCTTCTAAAATCTAAATCATATTTTTTGAACAGAATAAAGCAAAATGAAAGTTAAAGAAGAATTAAACATATACCGTACTGTACATGGGCTATATTCAGTTTTATTCACCTCACCTTGCAGAGGAGATATGCCCACAGGCTACCATTCACTCAGCCGGTGCTCCGCATGGCTAGTGAGTTGATATAACATATCTACAGTGACCAAAATCTAGGTCAGTTTTTCAACCATAGACATTTCTTGGGCCCTCGACAGAGCCACGCCACCTTTATTATGTTTATGACTTCCATTTTTGTATGTTTCCAGCTAGATAGGCTTATTTTTGGTCTTATTTAGGCAGTGTGGACGTACAATGTTATTTCTACATGCCGAGCCTCTTCATGTGCAGTCTTTTCAGAGAAAAGTTACCCCAACATGCTCTCCTACGGCTGCTTGCACTCTTTGACCTCTCAACCCGGCTCACAATTACAGCCACATTACAAAATATGACTCAACCTAAGGTTGCTTAGTACTAATATCCCCTTAATTTATATGAACTACAGTACTGTATATATAAAACCCATGGGTGTTTGGACCATTGGTTCACCTGCAAGTACTACATGGTAATTAACAACAACAAACTGAAGATGGATTATTTTAGGTTAGTCACTCACGGAGGCAGTCAGTAGCCGTGGATGTGAGAGTGTTGGATGCCTGAGAGCCAGTAACACAGTGCTGTCTAGTCGTGCCACACACACACAAACTCGCCTCCACCCAACACATCCCAACAGGCCCATCCTGAAACAAAAAAAATATGATGTCAGTCATTGTGCTCAGATAATAGGCTGTAAATTAGGAATAAGGTAAATTCAATTTCAATCTCCACTATTCTTAGAGTGGTGAAGAGTAATTGAGAGAGAATTAAAAGTGGTGGAGAAATTGATGAGTGGTGGAGTGATGATTAGCGGAGAGTGAGAAATGGTGGAGTGATGAAGTGCTGGAGAATGATGAGTGGTGTAATGTGATAAAGAGAGGGATGAAGAGAGTAATGAAGCGATGTAAAGTGGAGGAGGGATGAAGAGTGTGGTAGAGTGATGAAGTGTGGTGGAGTGATGAAGAGTGTGGTGGAGGGATGAAGAGTGTGGGAGAGTAATGAAGAGTGTGGGAGTGATGAAGAGTGGTGAAGAGTGGTGGAGTGATGAAGAGTGGTGGAGAGTAATGAAGAATGGTGGAGTGTGATGAACAGTGATGTGCGGTACAGTACCGTACTCTGTTGTTTATAGGTCATATCAGGGTTTATTCAAGTTGTTCATAGGCTATAGAAAATCCT
Source organism: Paralithodes platypus (assembly GCA_032716605.1). Classification (NCBI taxonomy): domain Eukaryota; kingdom Metazoa; phylum Arthropoda; class Malacostraca; order Decapoda; family Lithodidae; genus Paralithodes; species Paralithodes platypus. Next base: position 4,924,305 of record CM064491.1, on the reverse strand, counting down.
CCATGTAGACAATATTAAGAATATTATTGTGGGTGAGGATGTTGTTAGCAGGCGTACGCATCGCCTTGTTTACTTAAGTTGGAGGCTCATAGTTACGTTTGTGTCTAATTTGACTGCTTTAGTTACATAATCATCCCCACGGCCAACTGTTATTTGCCCCCTGCTGGGAATATACTGGTATATGATGATGACAATAAGTCATGGGGGGTGTGGGGGCAAAGCCCCCTTAACCTATTATTGTATCCCATGGCCGGTAACAGAACAATAGCCTATACTTAACAGCTGTCCGTGGGATACAAAATTGAGTTGAGGGGAGCTTTGCCCCCTCACCCCCCCATGACTTATTGTTATCAACATACATAGGCTATTACTAGCAGGGGGTAAATAACAGCTGGCTTTGGGATAATCATGTAACAATAGCAGGCAAATTACAATGCGAATGTAACTGCGAGCGTCCGACTATGTAAACAAGGCAACACGTACGCCCACTAACACCATCCTTACTTTAATTGTAAGTCTATACATACTGGTACATAGGCTAAACATATTGTGGTTTAATGTTATTTTAATACCACAAATTTTGTTGATATATTTGAAGATAAATATTGAATCTATATGCTCTAAAGATCATAAGAAAATTTGTTTTAACCCTCGGCAAAACCTAATAAAAAAGTATGGTACTAAAATGTCTTTTTCGTAACAAGGTTGTCAATACGGTACTTTCAGTCATCGATAGCTCTAAAGATCATATGCAAATGTGTTAACCCTCGGAAAAACCTAATATAAAAGTAGGCTATGGTACTAAAATTTAATTTTCATAACAAGGTTGTCAATACGGTACTTTCCCGTTATCAATGTACAATCAAGCTGAAGATTGCAGAGTAGGCTAAACACCATAGACTTCATCGACTTTCTTTCACCTTCGTATAATCGACATTTAATTTTTGTATTAGGCCTAAGGGATTAGTACTCAACCAGCGGGGGTGTGGGGGTGGCAGCCCCCACCCATAATACTAGGTTAGGTTAGGTAAGGTTGTTAGGTTAGGCTAATGTCTTTTCAAATCACTATCGGGGGGCGTGTCTCAACATCGATCGATAGGCCTAATGGGGAAAATAGGTTTTCCCGATATTTCTAATTAATTACAAACACTATATAGGCCTATTGATGCAAATGACCAATTTTGTTTATAATTTTTTTTTTTTTTTTAAATTTGTGGTAGCCTAGGACTATTAAAATAAAACATTTCCCATAGGCCTAGGCCTAGCAGTAGGCCTATTGTCCCCAATAAATTGTTTTGGTATAGCCTAATCCTTCGTAACAGGAGTAACTAGCCTATGCCTATCTCATGAATTTGGCCTCGTCAGAGTCGTCACAATATTTATATTTTTTGTACCGGTACTTAGGCTAGGCTATAGGATTAGGATAGGACGATTAATTTACGATAGGTCTATGTAGCCTAGTAGGCAGGCCTAGGCTATATATAATAAGGCAGCGAGCCTTTTCCAATTAATTAGGCCTATATAAAAAACTGTCAATTAAGAAGTAAACACAGAGAGCGTGGGAACCACAGCGGTAGACTCCGTGAATGATACTCCTCCTAATTAGTCTAAGCCTACATCAATATAGGCTAGCCTAGCCTAGGCCTACATTAAACATAGGATATCCAGTATCCTGTGTGACATTTACATAGGCCTAGGCCTAAATCCACAAACTGGAACCACACCCTAAAGTATTGTTTAGGCTACCAAAAAAAACTAAAACAAATGTAAATTGTGAAATAGGGTAGGCTAATTTAACTGAACAGCCGGCAGCATGCCTAGGCTATAGCAGTAGGCTACATCTAGCCTAGGTCGCAATTTGTTTGAAAAATATCCGTATCTCGTATATATTATTAAGTCCATGCTTGAATACCTTAATTCACTATAGCATAAAGCAAAACAGCAGTCAAAGACAATTTGGAGAAAGTCGAGAGCTCTTAACCTGAAAGACTTGTTCGTTTCACTAAGGATTCGACACCCGACTGTGCGAATCATAACTTTCCACTATTTATGTTGTATAAGTTTAATGTGTGGATTAATTGGCTATCAATCATTATCAATTGATATTAATGTATGGTATGACTTACTTTCTAAAGTATATGTATTCTTTGTAATCTTGTGTTATCTTGTGTAATCTTGTGTTAATCTCTGACCGTTTTGGTGGGGTCAGTACTCATGGTATTAGTGAATTGGGCCTATAATTGGGCCTAGTAATTGGGGTTGGGTGTGACAGGGATCTGCCTTGTATGGGCCGATCGGCTTTTTGCAAACTCCCATTTTCTTATGTTAACTCAAAATCTTCTAGTCGAATTTGTCCATAAAGAGGAATGTAAACAAAACAACACTGGAGATGAAGAACAATACAATTAAAACAATACACAGTTGTATATACAGTAGATGACAGGAAAAGAAAACACACAAGTATTTATAAAGTAAAGTAGCCTACAGTATTCCTCTTACTCTGACTTACAAATTCTGAGCTTGCGCCGATTCAAAGGACAGTCTCGTGAAATCGCAAGAATCCGAGACGAGCTCAAAGAAGAAAAAGGCTAACCCCGGATTTTTCGAAAAGGGGCGCCACGCCAGCCACCAATCTGAAGCCGGCTGAAAATTTGTTTGGTGTAGGCTAATTGTTCTGCTGTAGTTGTGTAGTAGTAGATCATGTAGATGACTAGATGTACCAGTATCGAGTAACTGCACCTTAATTAGGCCTATTATACACGATGTTTGTTTATTAATTAAACTAACTTAGTTCCAGTGTTGTGTAGGCACAAATGGGTAAGGATGGTGTTAGCGGGCGTACGCATCCGTCTTGTTTGCATAAGTCGTATGGTTCCATTTACGTTCGCGTCTAGGCTAATTCTATTTTTTTTCATGAAATTATCCCACTGCCAGCTTAGGCTATAGGCAGCATAAATAATAGACTACTTGACAATAGAGGCACCCTTGACAGGGCCGCTTGGAAAGCTGCCATTTAGCCTAGGACGCGAGACTAACCACATTCTCTGTGGACAAAACGGTCTTTAAATTTGTATGTAGGCTATGTATGTAGTACTACCGGTATTACCCATTTCCTTGCTCAAGGGAAGTGGTGCTGGCTACCAGTGTAGCCTATGCGAAACACCTTTAGGCTATGCATGAGCGTGAGATTTAACTCGGGTCACCCAAGGTGGGATGCCGAGACGTTTGTGGTATTCAAAACACCTTTCATTCATGAATCACATATTTACAGATTTAAATGATAGGCCTACCCAATTGAATTATATTGGTTGTACAATGAAATACGCAAATCTGTAATGAACAGTTCCAAAATACATTAGGCTAAGACTAGATATACAGTATATGAGGGATGGATGTCCGGTCATCATGTTTACATAGGTCGATCGCCGCGGTTAAGTTCGTGTCTATTTTTATGCCAATTTGTTTTGGTTATTTGCCCCCTGCTGGCAATACTATCAATAGGCCTATATATGATGATGACAATATGTCATGGAGGGGTGATCCCTTTCCATGTTTATTCGGGATGGATGTAGATTCTGGGCTTACGGTCGTCATTGTAACATTGTTTACATGGGGCGATCGCCGCGGTTAACTTCGCGTCTATTTTGACAGCGATTTTTTTCGGTTATTTGCCCCCTGCTGGCAATATACACTGTATAGCCTAAGATGATGACAATATGTCATGGGGAGGGGGAAGCAAAGCCCCCCTCAACATATTATTGTATCCAATGGCATTCAAAATAGACGGGAACATGATTGCGAACGCCCCCCCCCCGGTCATGTTTATATTTGTCGATCGCCGTGGTTAGGTTCGCGTTTATTTTGACGGCGATTTTTTTTGGTTATTGCCCCCTGCTGGTAATATGTGATGATGACAATATGTCATGGGGGGTGACAACATATTGTATCCAAAGGCAGTCAAAATATACGAGAACATGATGGCAAGCGTCCCGACGCTGGTCCGCGTAGTGTACACAAGGCTGGCGGTACGCCCGAACTCTACATTCTACCCGTTTATTCCTCCAGATTTTGAGAAATGAGTGCTTTCATGGTTTTAGTTATAATTCCAACGTGGGATACAAGAAGGGTTCCCCCCCCCCCCCCCATGACTTATTGAAATCATCATCAATGGTGCCAACAGGAGGTAAATATTGATTATACTGTACTCCTCAATAAAGGCGTTTGTAGACAGTGAGGACGCCCGAGAGATCTCTGAGAGTGATGGGACTATGTTTTTTCAGTACGGTACCGGTAATATTGGGTTTTATAAATGTGATCAAAATTATTCTCCCACAGGGGATTATACAGGAGTACAGTATAGCCTAAGGATTCCATAGACCTGCATTGTCCCTAATAAATTACAGTATTTATAATAAGATGGTGAGCCTTTTCTGAATAATTATCCTGATTTCTTCATATTAATCCCTTGTGTATCTTTACAGATGAACCTGAACGTACCGGTACTTCGTCACTTCTGAAAACTGACCTCAAGATAATTCAAGAACCTTTCAAGCACACTTAGCCTACATAAGAACATAATTCTACTGTGACTCAATGCCTCTTTCATGCAATCAAGCATCACTGAATACTGATATAATAGTTATTAGCAGGAGTTGAATATTGGACTTCCAGGTAATAGTGGTGGTGTATTGACTGCATTAGGATGGCCAGCAAACGCAAGTCTGAATTAGTTACTACGCCTTCGCCAGCTAAGGCACCAAGGAAGACCAAAAATCTTAACGTCATATTGGAAGTAAAAGAAGAGCCACAAGAAGATGGTGTGGGATCTTCAAAGACCATACTGACACAACCAAGGACTACCTCTTCACCTCGGATAAGAATTAAAAAGGATATAATAAGAGAGGAACTCGCAGATGATACTGAAAGTCCTACAAACAAGTTACAAGCATCAGGATCAACACCATTGATGCAGATTAAACAGGATATAAAAATAGAGAAATACAATGAAAACAGTAAAAGTCTGTCTAAGAAGGCACGAGAATCAGGGTCATCAATTTACACAGCCATAAGCAGTTGCAAGAACAAAAATGAAATCAAGAAGGAACCGGTCAAAAACAAAGTGAACACAAATAACAATCCTGCTCAAAAGAAGGCGAACACAAAAAAGACTTCCGATGCTAACAAGGCAAGCACAAACACTGAAAATGCAACACAAACAAGGGACCCAGTCATAGAGAAGATGGAGAGGTCGTTGGGGTTTTGGTTGACTTTGGAGTTTCGTAATGATAAATGTGTGACGGCAGCGGCACTACAAGAGAAAGCCAAGAATCTTTGGGAAATTACGAAGAGAGAAATGGGTGCTGAGAACATTGCAGTAGCAGCCAAATTATTTACAGCAAGTTCTGCATGGTTAGAAAGTTTCAAACATCGTCAAGGACTCATTCAGTTGCCGGACTCTGAAATAAAGGACATCACACAACATGAAAATGACATGATATTGAAGGAAACTGTGGAGATAGCTAGAAAGTGCGGTATGGATGTAACCGAGAAAGACTTCAAGGATATTGAGAAAGCCGAGGATAGATGGATGAGGCACCAGGAGAATATGCAAGCGAGGGAGATTAGGGCCCTAGAGGAGGAAGCAGAAAACCCAGATAAGAAACTCACCTTGGCCATCCTGAATAAAGCTCTAGCGAAGCTGGACGAAGGGGTAAAGCTCCTGCAAGATAATGATCCTCAAGTGACCCGAAGCTCTCTGGCTGCTCAAAATGTAAAAACAGCCAAAAATCGCTATGTCAAGCTGCTCAATGAACTAAAAATGAAGAGAGCCCAACCGACTATCAACCATTTCTTCAAGCCAAAGGAAACTTAATTTTCTCTGTTCACTCTCTTCTTTATTATTCTCTCCTACAGTGTTGTGCATAATGATTGTTGGTGTTTATTCAAATTTGGGTTGATCACTCAGTTGTTGTTGTTCCCCAAGCTGCCTGGCCGAACAGCCCCAAGGCCCCGAGTAAGGCCAAGGCCATAAACGAGCGCCCCCACAGAACCCTCCCTGCCGACCACAATAAAGCCTGGGTGACCGAAGCCACTCCATGGCGGGAAGCTGAGAGGGTGCGTCAATGCCCGGGAAACCAAAGACCCACCCAGGGCCCTGTGCCCCTCAGCAATTATGAAGAGAAAGTTGAGGGGCAAAGGAATAATGTGACGCTTTAGCTTCCAATCTTGGTAGATTGGGAGGTCAATCCACGGAAGAGACGCCGTCACTGGAGATCTAGAAAATATATAAGTAAAAGGAACAGTCAGAGTAAGCTATGGGTATGGCAGAGATCGCTCAGGTCTCACTCTGATAGACCAGCCCATCGCCAGTAATCACTCAGCAATGGGATATTATTTAACCCGTCGGCATGGCAAAATAGTAATTGCAGACAATTTTTCTCCTTAGAATGTAATTATTTTGGTATTATTCCTGTTGTGTTCATCCAAGTTTTGGTTTGTTTATTTTGCAAGTTTTACATTATAATTTAGTCCAGTTCAATTACGGTATTAAAATAAAACAATGTATTGAGTATTAAATATATATTTGCCATACACAAGGGTAAGTCTTTTTTTTAACCCCTAACTTGGCCTATATGGTGGCCTATATTGCTGGAATTAAATCTTTGTGCAACTACTTTAATAACTCTTTTGAATCGTCAGGTTCCAGTACAGCGAGCAATTATGCTTATGATAACAAATAATATAACTTCATCAACAACTTATCAGACCTTGTAACTAATAACTATCATTATATTTTTCAATCAGATTATATATATATATATATATTTGTTTCAGTTATTAACTTTGGAAAACCCTCAATCAATGGCCTATGAAACTCCATTTTTCCTCAAGTCAATGGTTTATAAAATCTCCAAATATTTGTTGACTACCCAAGATATATCTATGCTATGTAACATAAGGTACGGTACGGTACTAAAAATACAGTAAAACCTCGCCCATCCAGACTAATTGGGGGGAGAACCCTGTCTGGATCTGCCGAAAGTCTGGACATATATTCAGCCATCCAGACAAATCCGGATGGCTGAAACACGAGTCCGGATATCTAACTTAAACAACCAGACTTAGGTTTCAGCCATCCAGACAAAACCGGATGGCTGATGACATATTTTTCCCAAGCCATCCAGACAAGTCTGGTTGGCTGAAACATGAGTCTGGATCGAAATGCCTGTCTGGATCTCTTGGGTTTCCGGATCTGAGAGCACCGGATAGGAGGGGTTCTACTGTATAATTAGTCATATTATTGATATACTGTAGTTGATCAATGTATTACAAAGTAGCTGAAACAAAATTACAAATGATATGAATAACATGGTTAACAGAAGAGAGGTTTACAAGGACAAATTTAGCACATAAATATTATCATGACTTCAAACGGACAACAAATCCTTTTCCCCACTTAACTGAGGGAAAACGAGGAAGATACATTCAAGGGCTTTGCAATCATATAATATAAATTTAACATTTGAACAATTAACTAATCTTATATATATATATTTTTTTTTTCTCCCTGAAGTAACTAAATTTGAGAAACTGACAAATTTCAGTAGGTGTTACTGTAAGTGTCAACTGTTACTACTACTTGAACAAAATGGTGCTGTTCCCCTCGTTCAATATGCATATAGAAAATATCACTCAATTGAAACTTCTTTAAGTATCCCAGAAAGGGCTCAAAGCGCGTCCTGTGTGAAAGGGTCAAGACATTATAATTGTGCGAGTGGCACAGTGAGCAATTATTACAGGTTTTAGCTGCTGCCATTTCCATGATTGCAACTTATATATTATGAACAACGCCACATTTCTCATAATTGTGGTGTAATGCGTTCTGAGCGCTAGTGAATTCCTAAGGAAGACCAGATTATTATTAGTAGTATGAATGGGTGAAGACTGGTCCTATCCAGAGTGAGGTTAGGCATCCTCTACCCAACCTTAGCTGTTTGTTTCTTTCTGCCTCTTATATTGTCCTACTTTTCCTTCTGAGGGCAGGGAGCTAGGAATCCTCCTTCCCTTGTAAAATTCTCCTACTCAACGAAACAGAGAAAGGGGCGAGGGAACGCGAAGGTGATCCCGGACCCTGAGAATAGGAACTATAAATATTGTTTCTGTTCGGGCTCTGTCTCGTGTCGGCCACCCCCAGCAATGGGGTATGTGCCTGAGTGTATACATACATGAATGGGACTAGAAATATACATTGTACTGTATTGCAGATTGACTAAACAAAATTATCTAAAAATTACAGTACAAACTGAAATAGTAGATTTACTATTACCTCAATACAACTGAAATAGTAGATTTACTATTACCTCAATACAACTGAAATAGTAGATTTACTATTACCTCAATACAACTGAAATAGTAGATTTACTATTACCTCAATACAACTGAAATAGTAGATTTACTATTACCTCAATACAACTGAAATAGTAGATTTACTATTACCTCAATACAACTGAGATCAGGAAAAGCAAAGTACCTGGATAATGCATGTGATATACCTTATAAAAATTAAAGGCTTATATTGCATTATTTAGTGATGTATTTGCCTCATGATTTTGACTGATACAATACAGTACAACTTACTTGTAGAGTTGGGGACTAAGTGTGCGGAATTTCGGTGCGAGTATCCTAGGTTCGAGTCCTTGGAGTACCACATGTATTCCTTACTTTCATAGATTTCACTAGTTAGGTTTATTTGTAAATTAATTGGCGAGTTTGTGAAAACAAATATATGAATATCTATTATATCTTAATAAAATGGTCTACTTGTTAAGATGACATGAGACTGGCCTATACAGATGATGATGGTGTTTGGTTCCATTAGTTTGGAAATTTATGATGTTACACAGTAGTTTGGCAATTGTAAGACATTTCGCCTCATTTAGGTGGCAATTTTATCTGGACGAGAGATAGTGAGCATGTCATTTAGGAGAAAGCGACCTTTGGCCAGGACATTTTTCAACCATAATATTTACACATTTAGCATGAAGGGGTATGTAGGGCATTTTTATTTGCTATAAGGACAAATGAAAAATTCCTAGGTGGAATATGTTAAATCATTGAAAACTCTCAATAATAATTAAACATAATAACTACCAAGACATTGCACCAGATAGTGTTAAATTATGCAATAACCACAAGTAATACGTGCATCAGCTACTAATATATTACATTATCTAAAGTTTACTTTATAACAGATAAATAGTTAAATATATTTCACTGTAACAATAATACTATCCTACAAAATTATGAACATGTAAATTATAGATCAGATCCATATTAATTAATAAAATTCATCACAGCCCTCCCATAATTACACTCTCATAAAAATTATAACAAGACCAAAACAAAAACACAGGTAACTTACCCCCTGGAGACTATAGTATCAAAATCCATTATAACCTTTTCACTTTAAGTAAGCCAGAAATCATTACCTCTAACCTCTTGTAACTATAGTAAAAAGGACTTGGGCAATTTTGCTTACATTTAAACCGTTTAGAATATTTACAAACGTCTGAGTATAATTTAGACATAGCATGGAGTAGACAAGATCTTTTGTTTAATTATAAAGGTAAACTTCAGTATGATAAAATTGTATTGACTGCCACTGACAGCCACCACTCTTGGTGCAGGGCCCGAGCTGGATGCACAGGTCTAAAAGGGACTCTTCTAGAATGTCTACTATAAGATACTGCAATATAGGTGTTGAAAATGTAATGCCCATTTCCTGAAGCCCTTGTTGAGTTAAGCCAGTATCACACAAGAGCTTTTATAGTCAACATTCGATCATCTTTTTTCTGGCAACATTTCTGGGATATTTTGCACTGGTATCGGAAACTAGACTAGTGGTAGATGAATTTAGGTTATATATATATATGTTGAACTCATAAGCTGCCAGACCATTGTTGAGGGCAAAAGCGCTCGGCTTTAACGAGGTTTGAGGTGACAATTTCTAGACTTGTCATAATGAACTACTGTAACTGACTATAGGTTAAAAATGTTGTCTCGGTGGAATGATTAAGTCTGACTGCAAGACGGTGGAAGGTCTCAGAAATTTATGAAGGATTTCTTCTTGTCGTTTCTACACACCAGACACACCAACTGTAACTATAAAAGAGCAATACAGAAGCAATTAATAATCTGTGATATCCATCCATTGAAGCTTACATACAGTACAGTACATACACTTTAAAGACAATGATCCATAAGTAGTATAGTTTCAGTCCTATGTCCTTAACCCCTTCTGTACCAGCAACGTACTGGCCGACAGTAAGAAAGTAACTCGCCAGTACCAGCGCTGTACGATGTCCGTCAATAGTATGCGGTCCTTGTACCGAGCGGTACCAGGCACCATGACTTGTAAACACTGCTTTGAGACCTTGGCAACACTTCTCAGAGTGTATATAAGGTCCCACGGGCAAGCTGGCTCAGTACACGTCCAGCTTTCGGGGTGAGAGGATGCTCTCTGTCGACTTTGAAGCCATTTTGGCACACAATGGTTGGTACTGGAGGTTACATTTACAGTAATACCCTCTGGTACAGTAAGGGTTATAATACCATTACAAACAGCCCAGATTGTAAAAGCTGATCCTATGTCTTTCTAGGTTTAACTGTCTGTGCAGATTAACTAATATATTATCATTCCTAAACAAAGAAGACCAGCTCTATATGAGTTATGTTTTGTAACTCAGTGGTCTGGTTAAACTACAATTAAAAATTATATAAATAAATAAACAAAGAAGAGAGGAGAAAGAAAATTAAGAGTGGGAAAAATAATCCAAATTAATGTAGTGAAGGATCTTTGGGTTGTGACTGTACGGTCGCGATAATAAGTCATGTCCCAGCTGTCATTACGCTTGGCTTGCTCTGTGCTGTATTAATGTCTTGTCAGATGTTGAATTGGGTGGGTAAGTACATACATACATACATAACATTTTAAGACTGAGTATTCCACACATCAGTGCAGTTTCAGTCTCTTGTCCTAATGGCGGCGTTCCAGGCAACCCTGTTAAGGGCTGCTTCACTTGTCAAGTTCTTGGATTTGAGATCGGCGCGTATAGTCCGATCCCAGGTCTTCCTCGGTCCACCCCTTGGTGCAGCTCCCTCCACAATCACAGACCTGCATTTTTTCACCCAATTTTGTTCATCCATTCTCTCCACATGTCCATACCATCCCAGTCTACTTGTACGCATCACCTCGCTAGTACTCTTTATACCTAAACGTCTTCTCAGCTCAACATTTGTTATTCTATCCTGTAGCCTGGCCCCACACATCCATCTCACCATTCTCATCTCATTACGCTCCATTCAAGTATAGGAACATGCTTGTATATCTCACTCGAAACGAATAAATCAAGTTTTAGACATTGCCGATACAAATTATTGGTCGAAATATACAGTACTTGGTGCCGCGACATCACTTATTAGCGCTACTGTACCTGTGGTGGAGCGTATGGCAGTAAGGAGTCACCATAACCTTCAATTGACCACTTGCGAGTTTCAGGCTATAAGGAAGTTGGAGCTGTAGAAATCGATATTTAGCAGAATTACCAGCTAAAATACGGTTGTTGTACATTTATAGATACATAAACCCAATCCAACCATACCATTTATAGATACATAAACCCAATCCAACCATACCATTTATAGATACATAAACCCATCCAACCATACCATTTATAGATACATAAACCCAATCCAACCATACCATTTATAGATACATAAACCCAATCCAACCATACCATTTATAGATACATAAACCCAATCCAACCATACCATTTAGCCATAAAAACCTACATTATTATTGCATTTCTATTTATTATCGATGTCTACAGCTCCAACTTCCTTATAGCCTTAAACATCGATATTAAACAAAAATACAATAATCATGTAGGTTTCTAATGGATAAAAAGTATGTTGAATTGGGTTTTATGTACAGTATTTATATAAGCACTACAACCGCAATTTAGGTAATAATTCTGTTAATTATCGATGTCTACAGCTCCAACTTCTTTATAGACCGAAACTCGTAAGTGGTCAATTGTATACAGGGAATAACACACACAGGGAGAAACAAAATGAGAAAGGGAGAAGGGATAACAAAATGGAGTGGGTAATAAAGATACTGTAATATAGTGAGTCGTCATAACCTTCAATTGCATACAGGGAATAACACACACAGGGAGAAACAAAATGAGAAAGGGAGAAGGGATAACAAAATGGAGTGGGTAATAAAGATACTGTAATATAGTGAGTCGTCATAACCTTCAATTGTATACAGGGAATACAGAAATGTGGGAACCTAGTTTTGGGACTGAATATGAAAAGCCTCTTGTTGTTCTTGTTGTTGTTCCCCAGGCTGCCTGACCGAACAGCCCCAAGGTCCCGAGCAAGGCCAAGGCCATAACCGAGCGCCCCACAGAACCCTCTCTGCTTTAACCACTAAGAATGCCCAGGTGACCGAAGCCACTCCCAGGAGAGGAGCTGAGGAGGGTGCAGAAAAGCCCGGGACACCGAAGCCCCAGTGCTCCTTAACAATTATGAAGGGAAAGTTGAGAGGCAGTCTCTTGCTTGACATCCTGGTGTTGAGGAAAGTCATCAAGCGGCCACATAACCACCTTAACTTGCATACACATACACACACACACACACACACACACACACACATACACGAAATTAGTGATATAAACTATCTATGTCCTGTAGGTAAAAGTGATCACCTATTACTAAAATGGAAGTTGACCTCGAGTAATGCCAATAGATTAGACAATAGCTACATAAATGACAGATTAAATTATAGTAAAGCTGATTATGTATCCTTGAAAAGATATTTAGAGGGAGTAGATTGGGATCTTATTTTGAAGGAACAGGACGTACAAGGTAAATATAGTAGATTCCTCAAAATTTATAGAGTAGGAACCAATCTGTTTGTCCCAAGATATAAAACTGGAAATTTTACTAAGTAGAAAGATTGGTTTAATTTGAAATGCAAAAGAGCTTTGGGTAGGCGTGATGCAGCTTGGGCTAGATTAAGAAGAAGGAACACTGAGAATAATCGGAATAAATATAAACAGGAGAGGAATAGATATGTTAACATAATTAGGCAAGTTAAAATGAACTATGAGAAGAACATAGTAAATAAATGTGAAAGTGATCCTAGATTATTTTATAAATATAAACAGTAAGTTGAAGGTAAAGAAACAAATTACTAAATTAAGAGTTGATGCTAGGACGTATGAAAATGGATCGGACATGTGCGAGGTAATGAATAACAAATTGGGGTCAGTTTTTACTAGAGAGGAAGGTTTTGACGAACCACAGGCGGGAAGTACTGGAGAGTGGTCTTAGTAAGATTGAAATAACTAGAGATGAGCTGTTATCTGCGATGAGAGGACTTGAAGTAAGGAAAGCTATGGGACCGGATGAAGTGTCTGCCTGGGTTTTAAAGGAGTGTGCAGAGCAATTAGTGGAGCCAGTGAGGGACATAATTCAAGCTTCCTTAGATAAAGGACAGGTTCCTGTTGAATGGAAAAGAGCTAATATCATTCCGATATACAAGAATGGAAACCCTGAGGACCCTCTAAACTATAGACCAGTTTCACTTACTAGTATTGTATGCAAGATTTGTGAAAAGCTAATTAGGAAGAGATGGATGAAAATGTTGGAGAGAAAGAAGATAATAACCCCAAAGCAATTTGGATTCAGAGAAGGGACATCTTGTGTTACCAGTTTGCTATGTTATTACAGTAGGGTGATAGATGTACTCCAAGAAAGAGGCGGATGGGTGGACTGCGTCTACTTAGACCTTTCCAAAGCATTCGATAAGGTACCACATAAGAGATTGTTATCTAAGCTTGAGACGCTAGGATGTGTCAGGGGGAGTTTGCTGAAATGGATGGAGAGCTATTTAACAGATAGGGAAATGAGGACCAACATTAGAGGAACTTACTCATCGTGGCGGAAAGTTGAGAGTGGTGTGCCGCAGGGATCTGTGTTGGCACCTCTCATGTTCCTTATGTACGTGAATGACCTGCCGATAGGCATAAACTCCTACATGTCAATGTTTGCAGATGACGTAAAAATTATGAGACAAATAACAAATAAAAGTAGTTGTGAGGAGCTGCAAGGGGATTTAGATAAAATATACGAATGGAGCACCAAGTGGAAAATGAAATTTAATATAAGTAAATGCCATGTGTTAAATATGGGAAGAAGTGTGAATAGACCAAATTGGGAGTACAGGATGGGAGATAATATAATTAGCAAGGCCGAAAAAGAAAAGGATTTAGGGTTGATTATACAAGATAATTTGTCGCCAGAGAAACATATTAACAAGCTCTTTAGCGGAATGTATGCAATGGCCGGGAATATGAAAGTTGCTCTGAACTACTTGGATGAGACCATGGTAGCGAAAATTATGAAGAGTATGATTAGACCAAGATTGGAGTATGCAGCAGTGGTGTGGTCCCCGCATCTAAAGAAGCATATTCACAAGTTAGAAAGAATCCAGAGAGCAGTTACTAGATTGGTTCCAAGTCTCAGAGAGCTGCCATATGAAGGGAGGCTAGACAAATTAAATCTACCGAGTCTAAAAGAGAGGAGAGAGAGGGGAGACATGATAATGATGTACAAATGCACCCGGGGGCTGGAGAGGCTGGATAGGGAGGATATATTAATTATGGATACAGGAATAACTAGAGGCCACAGCTACAAAGTAAAAAGACCTACCTGCAAGAACGATATCAGGAAGTTTAGCTTCCCCTATAGATGTATTGACAAATGGAATGGGCTGGAGGAGGAGGTGGTAGGGGCAAGGAATATCCATATTTTCAAGAAAAAATTGGATAAAAAGTAGACTGAGAGACGGGACAACACGAGCTTAGCTCAACTCCTGTAAACTACAATTAGGTAAATACACCTCCCCGTGGCGTAACTGATAGCGTGTCTGGCTCACAACCAGAAGGTCCCGGGTTCGAGACACGGGCGGGGAAGAGACATTTGGGCAAGTCTCCTAATGGTGTAGCCTCTGTTAACCTAGCAGTATAAATAGGAACCTGGTATAAGTGGACGAAGTTGTGACGTCCCACCTGGGGTTGGTGATCGGTTACAAGGTGAGATGGGTATCGTACTGGTCAACCTAAGCCTTCGGGTGAGACTGGTACCGTAGTGAGAATGGTACCGTACAGCCTTCGTTTCCAGATGTCGCTAATTGGCTAAAATACATACTACACACACATCCACAGCCATTCCAACGATACATAAACACTTAA
Organism: Paralithodes platypus; assembly: GCA_032716605.1. Taxonomy (NCBI): domain Eukaryota; kingdom Metazoa; phylum Arthropoda; class Malacostraca; order Decapoda; family Lithodidae; genus Paralithodes; species Paralithodes platypus. Next base: position 4,908,982 of record CM064491.1, on the reverse strand, counting down.
CATGCATTTCACGCAATACATTCCCAGTTAAGGAGGCGCAATAATAATGAGCTTAGCTCGCATTGCGTGGATTCCCCTTGACGAACAAGCAAGTGAATAACACACAAAGAGAAAGAGAGAGAGAGAGGGAGAAAGAAAATGAAAAAGGGGGGAAAAGTAAAGTTGATGATGTAGTAAAAGAAGCCTTCTTAGGAAGGTCCTAAATATTGACATTGACTGTACCTGAGCTGGATCGTCTGGTAGTGAGGCAAGTTCTGGAGAGGCGTTGTCAGGGAGGCAATGTTGGTGGTATACATGGCGACAGGAGAACACTACCAAGCTGCCTCCATAACCTCGACTCGCATCCAAACCTGCACACAGAATTTTTTTTATTAGGCTAGCTTTTTATGAAAAAAATAAAAAATAAAAAATCTGTATCTCTTTTACCGTCCTATTTTTCCTTCTGGGGGCAGGAGGCTAGGAATCCTCCTCCCCTTGTAAAGTTCTCCTACTCAATGAGAGAGAGAGAGGGGCGAGGGAATTCGAAAGTGGGCCAGGACCCTTAGATTTTTTTGGAACTTTACTGGTTTCTTTTCAGGCTCTGTCTCGAGTCGGCCACCTCCAGCAATGGGGAGTGTGCCTGAGTATATACATACATAGGACTTATCCATACATTGCCACAGCAAAAGGGTTAAATTAAGCAAACAAGGTGGGTTGTGTGAGAATATTAATACAGGTATCCCTCAATATCCGATGCCCTAATTTACGTTATTATTAAGAGTTTTTTAGGTGTTTGGGTTTGGCTGGTCCGAGAACGCATCCCAATTTACCCCATCAATTTCAGGGTTCGCTATATGATTTTTCTATTCAAGATCAGGTTTTCAGGAACGTAACCCAATCGTAAACCGGGGGAAACCTGAATTAATAAAAGTTAAGAGGCTGAACGGAACATTAATACAAACGTGAAATTTTACTGCTTACCATTGTCCAGGATTTTCTTATTACAGGCGGCACACTCAGTGGCACCTGTGGGAATAAATATATAAGTAATGTCATGTTTTATACCACCCATCAAAATAATGTAGTACCGGTACGGTTATTTTCGTCATAATATCGGGTATATCATATACAGTAGACCCTCGGTTAGGTTAGGTTAAGTTAAATACACTGTGTGCGAAAATTACTTGAATGGATGAGGCAAAATGACACGTTACGCTAGGCTAACCGTTTGAAGTCTGTTTCGCAATTATGAATTAACCCCTTTCTTACCGGCAACGTTTCTGTATTATATTCTAGCTAAATTTAGCCATTTTTGTGTAGTTTAAGAAGGATCTATGGTAGTAAAAAGGGTTAAGTTAGATAGTTGGATGCTTGTTGGTTGCTGGAGGCCCTTTTTAAACTGAATAAAATCTTCTAATAGTAGCCTGAATATAGTTAAAGGTACGGCACCGGTAATGAAGGGGTTAATAACAACATTCAGCTACTTCACCTACAGATCACCTACATCAAGAAACCAAAGTCCTCAAAGTCAAAGACCATCTGGACATGAGAGGCACTCAATTCCTGGCAGCAGCCCCCACGAACCAACACCACCCACTACACTACATGGCAACACATCCACAGACACCAAGAAATATTAAAACAACACCCAGCACACGCTATCACACACAAATACTATCTTCTCTCCCTCCCTGCCCATCCCAAACCAGCTTCCAAAAGCACATCCATACTCATATCTCTCGCCGTTCCATCCAATCACTCATAGACAACACGCAGCTGCAGGCACGACCTCCCGAAATCCATCCTTCTGAATCCTCCCTTCCTCGCGAGGACAGAGTCCACCTGGCCAAGCTGAGATGCGGACACGATCCAGCCCTTCTGAGCTATCAGAAGAGACTGGATGACTCCGTCGTCGACTCCTGGCCAGGTTGTAACAAAGCACCCTATACTATTAAACACATCATAGAAGACTGCATTTCACACAACCACTTACGCCAACAACACAATCTACACTCCTTGAGAGCTCTGTGGGAAAGCCCGACCGTGGCCATGGTCTTTCTTAGGGACTCGGGGCTGTAACAGCTTAGGGAACAACAACAACATTCAAAGGCTGTCCTTACCATGAGTTGTGCAGCAAATATTTGCTGCATGAACGTTTGTAAATCGAGGGTATACTGTACTGCAATAACTATTACTATGAAAAGCTTGTGATATTGAGAAAGTGAAAGCGAATGCCTCTATATTTTTTAAGTTTATGACTAGGAGTGTTTTATCTGAATATTAAGATCAAAGTAAAACAATAACTGAACTGACCATAGACAGGAACAGCAGCATTCTGTGTGGTCACTTGTTTGTTCAGCAGTTGTATGGTATCAGAGACCAGGATTCTTTGGCAACCAGTCCGAAGCTCAATCTAAGAAGGATAACCGTTATGCATTATTATTTTAGTTTACATTGTTTTGTTGTGTAATGTATAGGGTACCATTGAAATTTAATAATAAATGTATACATTTAAGGTAGCGAGATGTGGACAGTCAAAGAGAATGACATCTGAGGACTTTGAATAAGAGTTTGGTAAGATGTATGTGTAATGCCGCAGTTAGAGAGGGACCAATGAGAGCAGAGTTGAGAGTTTTACATTATAATAGTGTATCAGTGAGGTGATGTCTACTGGCAAATTGCAATGGTTTGGCCATGTGGAGAATATGAATGAAGATGACTGTATGAAGCATTGAAGTGTGTTAGTAGTATGGAAGTGTGTAAACTAAAACAACAATGTGTATAATAACTGACCTGAAGATGGTAGTCATGAAGGATCTTAACAAGGGCGTCTCTGAGTCCTGGGATCTGTAGTCCTCGAGGAATACGGTGGATGATCAACAGAGGGTCAATGTGGGTCCCAATGTTGTTCAGAAGCTCACGGATGCAGTCTGGCCAGATAGGGGACTTTGTAAAAATAAAAGTAATATTTCTATCTAGCTATCTATATATATACTCAGGCCCATTCCCCACTTTTCCCGTTTTTGCTTTTTCTTTTTTTCTGAGGGTGACCGACTCAAAACAGCTTGAATAGGGACAACACAACAGAAAACAACGAACACACAAAAACAAAACACAAACCAAAATTAGCATTACAGGCAGTACAGCTATTGCTCCCAGTGATATTAAGGGTTTGACAACCCGACGGGAAGGAAGGAAAACCTTATAATTTATTTAGTAGTGGTTCCGTAGTCAATGATGTGAGAGCCTACATGTAATATATGGCCTTGTCTGGGTCTTACCCTAGTATTTTCACCATCTAACAGAACCAATTGGTGTAGAGTGTTCTAGATTTCACCCATCGCAAGATACCAGCGAGTGCTGTCTCCTGATATAACCGAGGTTAGACTATTTCTTTGTGGAGATAAGACTACAACAAAATAAACAAAATCGCAGAAAAGAACCGGTTCTTAAGCCCGTGAGAGTTCAAAACCCATTGTAGGACGTGACAAAAAAAAAATGCCTGCAACTGGGCATTACATTAAGTTACTTTTAAGATGGGGCTCAACGTAACCATACCCTACATATGTAAATTATTAAGCAATAGTGAAATACTGTCCATTTCATCCCTTTGAAAGTGTCTTACAAAATAATAAATAAATAATAAATAAATATACAGTATGTACGGTATATATTTTGTTTATCCTTTAACCCTTTTAATTAGATGATAATTATTTTACTTTATCAATACCTTAATTGATAATAATCTTAGGAAGGACCTGTAGGAACTGAAGGACATAACTCACCAGGCTTATCCAGGGCGTAGTTAATGAGTCTGCTCCAGAGGTCCACATCATCATGTTCCTTACATAGTCTAATGGCCCAGGGAAGGTCCTGTTGTTCCTCCAGTATCAACCTCAGTGACTCCATACTACTGCCCATACGGTCCAGCAGGTGTATGGTTTCTATGGTGAGGCAGCGGGACTGACACACCTCCAGGGCCGGGCCCAGGTCATAGCTGGAGGAGTTGAGAAGTAGTGGGAGGAGCTTGGGTCGATCGTAGTCTGCGTACAGAGGGAACAAACGGCTGTGGTAAGGCTTGCTGTGCTCTCGTCGCCTCTCATACAGAGCATCTAGATATTTATAAAGATACTCTGTGTGTTGCGACAGCGCCCCAACCACACTCTCCGGGGGCACTACTGATATGTGGGTCATGCAGATCTCCAATGTAGCAGACACATCCAGGGACATGAGATCCAGCACATGTTTCGTGACACAGGCATACAGGTTGTGCTGGTCGATGAGATGGAAGACGTCCTTGTGTTTGAGCTTGAGGTAGATGGCCAGAGCCTTGTCGTGTTTGTCAATGTTGGAGTAAAGGTGTGCCAGGGCTCGGAGGAGGGTAAGGTTGGAAGTGTTACGGGCTAGGGTCTCCAGCACCGCATTGATCACGAATGATACATTGTACAGGCGACCTGGCCAGTCCTGCACCACTTGGAGGAAACCCTAAAGAGGATGATATAATTATTTTAATGAGGCAACATATTTATAATTTTTTCAGAAACATTCTAGCAACATTATGGGTGTCTTATGCATTTGTATTGATAACTAGACTAAAGGTAGATTAATTTTGAATGTTAAAATATTGAATTACAAAATTGTCAAACTTGTCAGCTAAAAAATTTAAAACAAATGCTGGAAACAATGCCTGTAAATATTATAAATATTTTTAAAAACTTGATTAAATAACTAATATACCTGGTGATCGGAGTGCAATAGATCCAAGAGTACAGTTTGGTATACCCCCGGGTCCAAGGGTCCCAGGGGCAGGTGTGGGCTCAGTACCCTCAGTTGTCTGGCCCTGTTGAACCTTACTACAGCACCCTCCCACAGAGCCTTGTCAGACCCCAGTATCTGTACACATAAACTGGCTGCTGATTGGTACTGTCCTGTAGCCATAAGGTGGTCTAGGTACACTTGGCCTACTGTTTGGACCGTGTATTTCTGGACCTCTCGTGATGTTCGCACCAACTGTAATAATTTTTGTTACTATTAGTATCCTTTATAATTATTAATATACCAGCTAAAATTCAAATAATAATATATATATATATATATATCTCTCTTTTTATGTATTATAATGTAAAACTTGCAAAATAAACAAACCAAAACTAGGACGACACAAGATAAATGCAAAGGAACTAATAAAAATCGCTGTGGAAATAACGCTTAATAAATAACAGTTCATGAAATTCCATTCAGAAAAGCAGGTTCTATGTTGGTCTGCCGAATTCAGTGGTCGACCGGGCCACTAACTGGATGGGTGATATTTTTATGGTGTCTTCCCCTAGCAAGACTGGAACCAACACACTTCTGTGGAGTTAGCTCGCGTGTTGCGCGCTTTACCGACCTTACCACCCAGTTGCTTTTGGTTGTAAAGTACAATGTAACAATTTATATAAGGAATGAATAAATGGCATCTCCACTTATCAGAAAGAGGAAAAACAAGAGTCAAAGAAAATAAAGATGAAAAATAAAGAATTATAATGTAAAACTTGCAAAATAAACAAACCAAAAGTTGGACAAACACAGTAAAAAGACAAAACAACTTATCAAAATCGCTATGTAGAAACAACACTTAATGAGAGAGACAAAGAAAGAAGGCTGTACCTGTAGAGCATCATGGTGCCTGTTATGACACAGTAACCAGTGAATACGGTCGTCAGCGGAGCGAGGTTTAGCCACCACAACATCCTGAGGACTCACTATGTAGAACTGACGATCCTCCACCAGACACTCTGAAACATAGCATAGTCAGTAAAGCGCCGACTGCTGATCAGAGGTTCGGCGGATCGAGCTCTCACTGTCAAAATGTTATTGGTAGTTGTCAAGCCCAGGCAACTTGACCTAGCGATTTGTGACAAACGCCTAATATTCATGACCACCCCTTCTCGGGAATTACGGCGTCTGGCAAAACAAAAATCAGAAACAAAATAAATCAGCTTTTCGGACTGTTAGAATTCAAACATAATTTGTCAAAAAAAAAAACATTACTTGGATTACATGTACTGTACTTTAACTTGATTTTTATTTTTACTTAACCCGGGAACGGCGGGAAGACTCTTAAGAGTTCCCCGGCGGACTGCGGGAAGACTCTTAAGAGTCAGAGAAAAAAAAAATCAACTTTAACCTTTGGGATCCGGGGGGCCTCATATGAAGTTTGGTATTTTCAAACTTCATAATTCAGTAGCTACTGATTGAGATCACCTAGAGCAGTAAATTTCTTTGCAAATTGTAGAACGTTTTCTTGTCTGTAGACTGCCGTTGAGATGACATCGCTACGTTGCGTGGTTGCCGAGTTCTGATGATTATATCGTCAAATATTTAGCCGCGCATTTTGCCTCATATGAGGCCTCCCGGATTCCAAGGGTTAAACATCGAAAACAAAAACAAAAAAATTTTTTTTTTTTTGCCCCTGGGCCATTCAAAATATCACTCCTCTACCTCCCCTCCTTCAGTTATCACCTATTTTCCCTGTTATTCCCTTATTCTGAGGTATATTTTCGTGCTAACATTAGCGAGTTGCAAGCAGGGCATTGTCATCACTGTTAGCAAGAGAGAGAGAGAGAGAGAGAGAGAGAGAGAGAGAGAGAGAGGAGAGAGAGAGGAGAGAGAGAGAGAGAGAGAGAGAAGAGAGAGAGAGAGAAGAGAGAGCATGAGAGAGAGCAGAGAGAGAGAGAGGAGGAGAGAGTGAGAGAGAGAGCGAGAGTGAGAGAGAAGAGAGAGAGAGAGAGAGAGAGAGAGAGAGAGAGAGAGAGAGAGAGAGAGAGAGAGAGAGAGAGAGAGAGAGAGAGAGAGAGAGAGAGAGAGAGAGTATCGATCGACTGTGTCTTAGTGGCCTTGGGGGAAATTGGCGGGAAAGCAGGTTGCCTCACCCATACATTATGTAACTCGCGGCCTGTATCTCCGATTTTGACCATCCAAACGCTGTTTTCACTAGTTTTATTGTTGTAACAGGTTAATACCTTTATAATCAACCCATAATAGGCGCGTATGGATAAGTATTAATGCTATTTATGGTAAAATTAATATTTTAGTGATGGAAACAGCTCAAATACATGCGCACAGGCAGAGGTGTCTAATTACCCCCATGCGCACTTAAGAGGTTAAAAACATATTTCTACTCACATAACTTTCCCTATATTATTATTAAAATATTATTATTATTAGAAATTTTGTCTCATAAGAATAATTCTCCATGGGCCTAAGTGAAAATCAGTACCATACTAGAGGCTTAGTAAATATGATTAAATAATACAATACATTTGTATTAATGTGGATATGTTATTTCAAAGTAGGTCAATAAGCATCAAATCAACTTTATACTTAAAATATGTTCCCTTTGGATGGTCATGATTCCTGAAATTTTGAAATTTGGCTCATAAACTATATCAAGGTCTATATCCTACACTAGGTCTGCCGGCGCGCAGGTGAGGGTGGATTAGCGAATGTCAAATGACAGACTTTGCAACCCTCCCATCACACCTAGGCTCAACTCAAAGGTTTAACCTGAACATTGAGAGAGTTCACACAGGCTTATAATAAATATTCTTAGTTTATTGGCCCCAGTGGTCAATTGTATGGATCACTATGCTGAACAATTGTTCTGTGTTTGGGTGTTTTAATAAAAAAACATGTAATTACATCTGAAAACATTTTTTTTTTTTATGGATTAAACAAAAAATTAAGAATTGCGACACTTGTGGATAAATGCCTGTACAATACTATATATGGACCTTGCACTATATGGCTAGTATAAAATAAACACATCAACAACAACAACTATATATACTGGTAACTGACCTAGATGATAATTGGCAGGCTTATAATCCTGGAAGCACTTGATGCCCAGCACATCCTTAGAGATCTCCTCAAATGTGCCCTGCAGCGGCTCCAAGACACGCATTTGTGGCCTGCGGGCGTCCACCGGGGCAGGTCCAGGCAGGGCAGCTGATTCCCCAGGGGAGGTAATGGGGGTGTCGGCCTGTTTATTGTAAGCCAGAACCACAACGTGTTCTCCCAGCGGACCAACACCACACACATAGAAGTCAGTCCGGAACATGTACACTGGGGGACGATGGAAAGTTGCACAGTATTAGTTATACGGGTCCAGAGGGAGCGACACCCACCGCCAGTGTGCCGCCATTTGGCAACTTGGAGCAAGTACAATGAAGCACTGTCATATGGAGACAATGCCAGCGCCAATAACAAGGCTTCATTGTATAGTTATTCGCTATATTAGTTATTTTTTATATTTTCTATATTTGTATTAATTTCACCATAACACCAAACACCTCCAATGAAATTAATGAAAGCATATATGTGATGACCGGGTGGATGGGACTCGTTAGCCTTGGTCGGTACCCCTTCGAGGGGAGACAACCTTATAAAAATTCGGGTGGATGGGACTCGTTAGCCTTGGTCGGCAACCTGTCTAGGGGAGTAAACCTGATACAAATCCGTACTGCTTACCTAAGGGTAAGGCAGGTTAGTGGATGGACTAGCCGAACACCACTGTAGAAAAATAGTGCTAACATGATACACAGATGGCTTCGGAGTCGGACGGATCCTAAATTGAGTGGTCAATCCTGTAAGACCGTCAGTAAACTGGCTCAGGTTGTCCCTTTTACAGGGAGTAGGTTCGCTTGGGGGCATTCTGTGTATGGCCACCCTCATTAATCCGGGAACTGCGGGAAGACTCTTAAGAGTTCCCCCGGCGGACTGCGGGAAGACTCTTAAGAGTCAGAGAAAAACAAAATAAATTTTAAACATTTTGCATGGGCCATGCAAAATATCAGTCCTCTACCTCCCCTCCTTCCCCACTTTCGTCCCCTCCTTCAGTTATCACCTATTTTTCCTGTTATTCCCTTATTCTGAGGTATATTTTCGTGCTAACATTAGCGAGTTGCAAGCAGGGCATTGTCATCACTGTTAGCAAGCGAATGCAAGAGAGAGAGAGAGAGAGAGAGTATCGATCGACAGTGTCTCAGTGGCCTTGGGGGAAATTGGCGGGAAAGGAGGTTGCCTCACCCATACATTATGTAACTCGCGGCTTGTATCGCCGATTTTGACCATCCAAACGTTGTTTTCACTCGTTTTATTGTTGTAACAGGTTAATACCTTTATAATCAACCTATAATAGGCACATATGGATAAGTATTAATGCTATTTATGGTAAAATGAATATTTTAGTGATGGAAACAGCTCAAATACGTCAGCACAGGCAGACGTTTCTAATTACCCACATGCGCAGTTCAGAGGTTAAGGGGAGTAAGGCGTCCGGCAATAGATAGATAAATAGATATATGTGATCCACCGGGATTCGAACCTGGGTTATCACACACAGATTTTTAAACACCTCCAGGACGGATAAAGGTTTATGCACACGCTTACGGTAAATCAACACCAACAGGCAGGTCATTTAACACAAGATCTCCCTTGCACACTGCACATTCAAAATCTATGATTCTTGTCAAAGGTCCTCTAGCTCCACTACATCTCTTGTGTACCCAGTCACTACAGACGCAACATTGAATTGAGTTACTTCCCACACCCTTCCCACATATTGCGCATGGATAGTCGCCGCTTCTTTCCATAGTTCCACGCCCTACTCCACTAATCATGACCTTTGTTTTATCTATGTTCACTCTTAGGCCCTTATTTGCCATACCCTCCCTCCATTTTTTGAACTTTGCCTCTGCTTCCTGCGCACTATCTGTGATACCGTCTTGGTGGTGTAATGGTTAAGGTGTCTAAAAATCTGTGTGTGATAACCCAGGTTCGAATCCCGGTGGATCACATATATGCTTTCATTAATTTCATTGGAGATGTTTGGTGTTGTGGTGAAATTAATAAAAATAGAATATCTCATTAATACTTTGCATCTACATGTTACATTGGTTTAAACTTTAATGTATCAAGTTCTCCACAGCATTTGTCCCAGGTTCATGTCTTGGCAACTATACACAAAATACTGGAGCACTCACCAATTTCCAAGTAGTGTGGAGGCAGGGTGAGCGTGGGCGATGGTGCCAGTTGTTGTTGTGGGGGTGTAGGACGTACCTTTACCCTACACACCTTAACAGAGTCCCCCCAACCCACCAGTAGTGTGTTGGGGTCCGGCCAACACAGGTGTGGGGGATACTGCTCACTGGGGAGGCTATGGCGGAGAGAGCGAGAGTATTATATATTAGCAGCTTCTACATCAAATGACATGTATGTATGTATGTGTATACTCAGGCCCAATCCCCACTTTTCCTTTTTTTGTTATGGGGGGGGGGGGGACTCAATACATAGCCCGAATAGGGACAACACAACGGAAAACAATGAACACACAAAACAAAATACAAATTCACACACATCTAGGTCAAATTACATAATACCATTAATTATATATGGCCCTCTTCAACCCACAGGCTAAGCTGGAAGATCCCATACGCCTTCCAACAAAAATAGAACCATCTGCATAGGCGACACTTTGAAAATATCTATGGAACGTCATTTGAACGAATGCCACTATGAAAATATAGTAAAAAATATAAGATTATAAATACTGTAGTAATAAAAGGAAAAAAAATCCTTTACATATGTTAATTAATTAGAATATGCTGATGGGAAGCGCACGTTAACAGATTAGCTTATTTGATTTATGTTAACATATTTAAAAGATGTTTTTTTTTCCTTTTTTATTATTCTTTATATCATTTTACTATTTTATATTATATGTTCATAGTAGCATCTGTGACAAATGATGTCCTGTAGGTATTTTCAGTGTTGCCTATTAACCCTTCCCGCCCGGGCTGCCTTACTTAAGGACGGAGGCTGTATCTGGGCGATTTGGCTGAAAACACAACATACGTTAACTAAGGCTAATCTCGCTTAATATATTACCTACATTAATCAAACATATGTCAAAATGGGTGCCTTACCTTGCCGCGTAGAATGGCGTTGAGCAGTGCTTTCTAGCTCAACTGGTTCCGGAGTGATGGTGATGGAAGTGGAGGTAACTTTTTCCGCCTATTTACCTCGCCGCGTCCGAACACTCAACCGCGGCCCAGGCTACGACGAACGTTTTGACTCGTCGCTCTACCTTGAATTATGGCCGGAAGCGATTTTTTAGTGTTTTATTGTTTATTATGCCATATATTATTGTTATTATGTTATTTTCACTCAATAAAGTTATTTTTCTGAAGTAATTTGTGTCTCTGTCACTTATACTTAGTTTTATTGTTATTATTATAGTAGTTATGATTATTTATATATACTGGACTATGGTAATTGATAGTGTCATTTTCACTTATTTATTGTTAGGAATATATATTTTAGTGTCACTTTCACTTGTTCATATTGTTCTGAAGGCACTTATTATTACTTATGTGTGTCTCTTTCACTTATACTTAGTTTTATTATTAGTATACTGTAGTGTCAATTTCACTGGACTATGGTAATTGATAGTGTCATTTTCACTTATTTATTGTTAGGAATACCTGTATATATTTTAGTGTCACTTTCACTTGTTCATATTGTTCTGAAGGCACTTATTATTACTTATGTGTCTCTTTCACTTATACTTAGTTATATTATTATTATTATTATTGAGTGTCACTATCACTGTCACTTACACTTCAATAGTTTGTCATAGTGTGGAAATCATTGAAGCAGGTGCCAGCACACAGTCCCACCTGACACTCGAGGCATTGCCAAGTGCTTTTTGTGGGTTTGCGGGGTCGTCGAGTTGTGCGGCTGCACACATAGCACCTCTTCTGCATTCTTATTCTGATGTTAGGACCCTGGAAAGGAAGGGCGACGAGCTGGTGCTTTCTGAAGAACTCGGCACACCCTGTTCTGTCCAGCATGCCTGGTCCTTGTAGTGGCCTCCCTGGTGTACCCACATGTTTACCCAGGAGCTCAAGTATCAGCTGCTTTTGGAAGGTCCGCAGGCTCTTGTACTTCATGACTGGAGTCCTCAAACGGTAGATGTTGTACGCGTTGAGGACAGACATATCTACTGTATGCAGGACAAACTTCTTGTACCACCTGCAAGATGTTCGCAGGCAGTCTATGAAGCCCATCTGCATGTCGGACTTGTCGACGAGGAGCATGTTGACATTATAGTCCAGGACAGCAGCTGGTTTCGTGATAGGGTTCTTCGTCCTTCGGTCCACCTTCCCTGTGGCGACCATCTCTGCTTTGTGGCATGTGGTGAGGAGGTTGACCTTGCGCTGGTCATGCCAGTGGATGGAGAGGATGGGGCCACTCTTCTTATGGAAGATGTCCGTCTTCTTAGTCTTGGTTGGGTTGGGTAGGCTGGCATGCCCTTCCTCTTCCCCTTCACTGTGCCGATAGTTCCGGTCTTGCGGTCATGGAGGTACTTGGCGAGGATAGGTGACGTGTAATAATTGTCGGTATAGAGGATGTGGTTGTCATGGAAGTACCTCTCCATCATCCTCTTTACCACAGCGCCGCCAAAACCAATGAGGGGGTCAATCTGCACTTCACCACCCTTGCCGCTGTAGACTATAAAGTCGAGCACATATCCCGTCTTGCAGTCGCAGAGGACGAAGAGCTTGATGCCGAACCGGTGTCTCTTGGACGGGATATACTGTCGGAAGTTCAGCCTACCACGGAACAGGACCAGAGACTCGTCGATGCACAGCTTCTGAAAAGGAATCAGGTAGGTGGAAAACCGATGACGTATCATGTCATACAGTTGCCTGATCTTCCAGGGTGTGTCGGGCTCGTGGACATGCATGTTATTTGTCAGGTGGAAATATGAGAGGATGTCGAAGTACCTATCCCTTGACATGTATTTGCCAAATGCTGGAGTCGTTGTGCGGTCGCCAGTTATCCAGTAGTCGGCCAGAACGTGCTTCTTTATGTGTGTCATCAGCATTGTGAGTGCCAAGAACACATATAATTCTGCCACAGTGAGAGCTCTCCATGCCACCATCTTGGCACTGGTCTTCCTCCCAAGAAAGTTTGAACAGATAGCCTGGTGGTTATTTGTCTCTTTGACAAGGTATTCCATGACTTCATTGTCGTAGAAGCCACAGAAAAGTTCACTGGGGGTGGCATTTGGGCCACAGGGATATGCTGGTGACACCCCGGAACCCTGTTGTACCTCGTCAAAGGCAGGACAATCTGGCTCAAAATCCGCCCCATCTGTCCACACAAACATGTCAGCTGCTCGAGGACGAGGACGTGCAGCTGCAGCAGGCACACGCCCTGGACGCCCTGGCACACGCCCTTGGCCACGCGGACGCCCAGGCGGACGCCCTGCACGCCCACGCCCACGCCCAGGCCCAGGGGCAGCGGCGTCGGCAGGCTGACCACGTCCACGACCTCGCCCTTTTACTCTTCTTGTCGGCACTTCCTCTTCCTCTTCCTCTTCGTCTTCGTCTTCCTCTTCCTCAGGCGACGTCAGGTCAGCTGGGGCAATGTTGGGGTCGTCAGCATCTCTTCAGGAGACAACTCTGGTGAAGAATAGACCGGGCGTCGGCGGCGTGGGGCTGCGGGAGGTTGAGCAATGGGAGCCTCGGCCTCGGGAGTTGGCTCCTTTTGCGGCTAGCCGTGGACTTTTCCGCAGGAAATAATGACCTACGATGCGGGGCCTGTGGTGGCACACTGTGGGAGGCCAATGACGCACTTGTAGAGGCCCTTTGGTCATCCTGAGGGACAGATGAAGCCGAGGGCTGTGGGTGGCCCTCCCGGCGTCCCGGGTACCTTTACCTTTTGATACCTTTTGATGTGTTCGCCACTCTTCTAGCGGCACCAAGGAGCGCGACGCCCCTCGTTATGGGTGGTGATTTGGTGCAGTAGACTGTTTGAAGCGACAGCTTGCTCCCTTTCGAGGATGGGCTCGTCTGGCACTTTTTGCAGTTCGACATCTAGGGCTCTCTTGAAGTTGATTAACGAGATGTCCCTCATGTCTCTTACTCGCCGTGGGAGTTTGTTGAAGAGACGTGGGCCTCTGTGTGATAACCAGCCCTCTCGCAGAGAGCCCATAGCACCCCTGTTATTCGTCCGGGGGATTTCGCATTCCCAGCCTCTCCTATCACTGAATTTCATGACTATCGGAGTATGTAGGTTTGGTACTAAACCCTCTGCGATTTTCCACGTGTATATTATTAGGTAACGTTCTCTTCTACGTTCCAGTGAGTACAGATTCAGTGCTCTTAAACGCTCCCAATAGGGTAGATGTTTTATCGAACTTATATGCCAAGTGAAATTTCTTTGTACACTCTCTACGTCATTTATTTCACCTGCTTTGTATAGGGATGTTAATACGCTACAGTATTCAAGCCGCGGTAGCACTAGAGATTTGAAGAGCGTTATCATAGGCAATTCACCGCGTGTTTTAAAATTACGCAGAATCCAACCCGTTAGACGTTTCGCAGCCGCCACTTTGACCTGGTTATGTACTGTACTTTGAAACCCATATTTTCAGACATTAATACCCCAAGGTCTTTCACACTGTCTTTCCGTTCTATTATGTGGTTAGATTCTGTTAAGTAATTTGTGTCAAGGCGTCGGGACAAAGGAATGCGGGTGGTTGCTAGGCCTGGGTCGGCGTCACTATCACTATCTATGCCTTCCCTCACTTTTTCTGCTTCCCTGCGTGCTTTCTTGGCTGCACTTTTCACTAAAGACTGTTTATAGAAGTATTTACCCACTTTCAAGGGCGTACGGGCAGGCAAAGGGGAAGGTCCTGGGGTAGGGCTAGGCCTACCCTGACCTACGAAACTAGGCGAAGGGGTTGGCTCTAGCACACTTGGTACTTCAATAGCACCTTCCTCCACCACTTCCACATCAGGATCATCACTACTATCATCCCCCTCAAATAAATCCACATTGTCATCATCACCAAATCCCACAAAATCGTCAACTTCGCTTCCACTTCTACTCTGAATATAGAGGTTTTTGTCCACAGAGCTTTCACCACTGCTCAAATCCGGGTTGAAAAGTTCACGGTGTATTGCACTCTCACTTAGCAAACGTTTCACTTTCCTTAGTTTCTTTTTCTTCTCGGTTGGCAGAGGCGTAGATGTTGCAAGCGGGTTAGCACTGGGACGCGCGGGAGATTGCACAGTATCGGACACGTCGGAATTATTTTTTTTGCTGTAGCTCGCAATGGCGGCAACGTAGGAACTGATAAGAGTGGTAGTTGAGGCTTGGTGGCGCTACGATCGCCCACGCAAAGTAAAATTTGCCCGCGCTAAATTTAAAGCGCGCTTTAAAGCACATACCTTAGGTAAGGACGCCCGGGTAGCTGCCCTTCTGCCGAGCTGTCCTTACCTAAGGCAGCCCGGGTAGGAAGGGTTAAGATGGTTCTATATTGTTGGATGGCGTATGGGGTCTTCCAGCTTAGCCCATGGGCGAATTAGGGCCATATATAATTAACCCCTTCTGTACCGGCGATGTATTTTACATTTGATATCCGCTACATTTTGACGATTTTATAACACTTAGGAAGGATATATGATAGCTAAATCAATTAATTGAGATAGTCTATAGCCTTTAAATGGGTAGACGTCCTTCCTAAGCTGAATAAAATTGTCTAATAGTTGCCAGAATATAACGAAAAGGACGTCACCGGTAATGAACGGTTTAATGGTACTACCTAATTTGACTCCGGAGCCACTAATAAATGTACAGCTGTGCCGATTTACAAGGAGAAAAATATACAAAGAGAAGTACTTACGCCAGACTGTGATCCCGTTTGATGAGAGTAATAACTGCCTTGGTGTTCATATCAGTGACCCGGATCCCTGAGTCTAGAGCCCAGGCCAGGAACTGTCCACACCACTTCATGGCTCGGGCCGGACCACCTCCCTCACCCAACACTGTGGACCGCAACTGTCCAAACATGGCCTTCTCATATAGGGTCACCTTTGTCGTACCTGTGGCCGGGGGAATACACAATAAATGATAAGTAAAGTCTAAGAATACCACAGCTAGGATGTCCCGCAAGTGAAATTCAGGCATAAGTTATATTACATGTCTTAGGACAAGAATTTTGCTAAGCACCTGTTTATCTGTATCTGCTCTTGGAGGAGGTTCTGAATAACAAGATATTGCTATAATTGATTGATATACATCTAAATTAAAGGTCTTAAGGGGGGGAAGTTGCTTTTTGGGACCTCCTTTTCGCTCATGTTTATCCCTATTAGTTTTGAGATTTTAAGACGTTCGCCCCATTAGTTTGACATTTTTCAGACCTTTTGTCCCATTTATTTGCCAATATTTCTTGCTCTGTACAAGGGCACAGTGCGTCCATGTATCGAGTATTGTTCACATGTGTGGGGAGGATCCTCTCACACCGCACTCCTAGACAAAGTAGAAAGGAAAGCCTTTCGCATCATTAACTCCCGCCCACTCACCAACTCTCTGCAATCTCTCTCTCTTCGCCGCAATGTTGCATCTCTCACGCTATTCTATCGCTACTACAATAATCAGTGTTCCTTGGAGCTTTCCCAGTGTATACCACCTCCTCTACGTAGGGTACGTAGTACCAGCCTTGCAACGCAATCCCACCCCTACTCTGTGCAACTCTCCAACCCAAGAGTGAAACGCTGTTCTCAGACTTTCTTTTATTCAACTGCTGAGCTCTAGAACTCTCTCCCAGAATCAGTCTTTCCCTCTTCCTATGACTTAAATTGCTTCAAACTCTGTGTGTCCAGGCATTTTAGCTCGAACGTCCCTTGATTTCGGCCCTGTCACTCTTTGAAATCTGGGGGAGGCACTCGTTGCAGGCAGTTATGCCTTTTGTCGCCCTCATTCACATAGAAAAAAATTAAATTAAATAGTTACATGTGTCACTGGAAATGTTTGTACTTGTCACCTTATGAAAAGCAGCACTGTATTATTTGAGAGGTTGATGAGTTCCCCCACATAATTATAAAGTAGTTATGACACTGTACAGTGGTGCTAATAAGTCATGTCTCAGCTGTCATTACATTAGGCTAGCTCTGTGCTCTATTAATGTCTGTCAGATGTTGAATAAGGTGGATAAGTGTAGCAGCATGGTTGTATATCTCACTCAAAAAGATGAAATCATGTATAAATATTGCTGATACCAATTATTGATCAAAACATAATTGGTGCCGAGACGTCACTTATTAGGCCGACTTTACATACCAACAACAAAGCGACGTCCTGAGCGTGGTTTGTGGTAGTTGGGGTCCAGTGCTACACTCCTAACTGGTCCTTCCATCACTAGACTGTGGCAGTTGTCAGTTGAGTATAGGCCTTGTATCACCACCTGTTAAGACAAACCAAGATAATTAAGTTATAAGACTCGAATGAACATTAGTAGGGATATAGACAAATTTCTTCACTCACCCTCCTTTTGTGAGAAAACAAAATATTAAGGAAAATTGAAAACACTTCAAGAAAAGTAAAAAACTAAAAATGTGGTGGATTTTAATGCAGCATATATATATATATATACCGGTATATATATACTGTACTGTAATTGTGATTCTCTGTAAACGGCCTATAAACTGATAATACATTAAGAGCACTAAACAGCATCACACTTTCCAACAGCAACACAACACAATCACATGCTGCAATCACAACAACAGACTCTACTCCTTCATGTAAACAACAAGCAAACACTCTCATCAATCACTTTTCACATGTCAGCCACCTAAAACCTCACAAAGACGACCGACGTGTCATCCGACGTAAGAGACAATTCCCCACAGACCCTGACTATACACCCTTCACCAATCACCAGACAAAGCATATCATCAACAATCTCAAGCACTCACCCGCCTGTGGCCTAGACAACATAAGCAACATACACCTCAGACACCTGGGACCACAAGGCATACAAGCACTCACTAACATATCAAACTACAGCTATTCACACAACACAATACCAGACATTTGGAAGCATGGTATCATCATCACTTTCCCCAAACCCAACAAAGACCCCACGCTACCCTCCTCGCACCGCCCCATCACACTCCTTTGCTCCCCCTCCAAAGTCATGGAACGCCTAGTATTACAACTAATTACACCTGACCTACCCCTAGCTCCAACACAACATGGCTTTAGGCCACTGCACTCCACAAACACTCTTCTCACAGACCTTACACAAAGAGCTTTCGACGGCATCAATTCAGCTAGACCACCACACAGATCACTATTAGCCACACTCGACATTAGTAAAGCTTTCGATGCCATCCCCCGCCACAACCTAACAAACAAAATCTACAACACAAACATGCACAACAACACAAAACGGTGGCTGGCCAACTTCCTAGCAGGCAGATGTGCACACGTATCTTTTGCCGGTCAGTCATCTAAAATCAGAAACTTTCCAAACGGAGTCCCACAAGGATCCGTCCTATCGCCCGCACTCTTCAATCTGTACATGCACGATATAACTACACCCAATACGCCCCAAATAAACTTAGCCTCCTATGCAGATGACATAACACTCACATGCACACACCATGACCCAAAAAGAGCAACAGATCTCCTTCAACCCTATCTCAACACACTACATGGCTGGTGCACTACAAACAGACTTAATCTAGCCCCAGCCAAATCCACCGCAACCCTGCTCACAAGTTGGACAGGAGAACACGAATACATCCCTCAACTCACCATAAATAACACACCCCTAACACATACACACACACCCAAAATCCTAGGAGTAACATATGATACTCATATGACATTCAAACAGCACACCACAAACATTAAAAAGAAACTGACACCCAGACTTAACGCCCTCAGGTCACTTGCTCACACAAAATTTGGACACAACAAAGAAACTACCACCACAGTATATAAACAATACATAAGATCAGTGATGGAATACGCAAGCCCAGCCTGGGCTTCTAACCTAGCTGAAACACATCATAAGACCTTACAGACTATTCAAAACAAAGCCCTGAAGATCATTACAGGCTGCACAGCTACTGCACCCACAGATCACCTACATCAAGAAACCAAAATCCTCAAAGTCAAAGACCATCTGGACATGAGAGGCACTCAATTCCTGGCAGCAGCCTCCACGAACCAAGACCACCCACTAAACTACATGGCAACACACCCACAGACACCAAGAAATATCAAAACAACACCCAGCACACGGTATCACACACAATTATTGTCCTCTCTCCCTCCCTGCCCACCCCGAACCAACATCCAGAAGCACATCCATACTCATATCTCTCACCGATCCATCCACTCACTCACAGACAACACACAGCTGCATGCACGACCTCCCGAAATCCATCCTTCCGAATCCTCCCTTCCTCGCGAGGACAGAGTCCACCTGGCCAGGCTGAGATGCGGACACCATCCAGCTCTCCTGAGCTATCAGAAGAGACTGGATGACTCCGTTGTCGACGCCTGCCCGGGATGTAACACAGCACCCCATACCATTAAACACATCATAGAAGACTGCATTTCACACAACCACTTACGCCAACAACACAATCTACACTCAATGAGAGCTCTGTGGGAAAGCCCGATCGTGGCCATGGCCTTTCTCAGGGACTCGGGGCTGTTCGGCCAGGCAGCTTAGGGAACAACAACAACAACAACAACAACAACAACATTAAGAGCAAGCAGTAGAAAACATACAGTAGTGTATACAGTAGTGTAGAGCTCTCGTCTCACACACGAGGGGTCGGGGGTTCAATCCCCGGCCGGGCGGAGACAAATTGGGCTTGTCTCCTTTCATGTGTTAGCCTCAGTTCACCTAGCTGTAAATAGGTACCTGGAATAAGTGGACGACGTTGTGACGTCCCATCTGGGGTTGGCAAAAATGGTACAAGGCGAGATGGGTATCATATGGTTCACCTAAGCTGATGGCTACCTAAGCCTTCGGGCGAGACGGTACCGTCTATAGTGAGAATGGTACCATACAGATCCACCCTAAGCCTTCGTTTCCGATGTCGCCAATTGGCTAAAAATACAGACTACACACACATCCACAGCCATTCCAACGATACATATAACACCTACACATATAGGAGGCGGGAAATAACGAGCATGCTCACTCCCGCAATACAACTAGAGTAAGTACAACTAGAGTAAGTACACATACCTTTCTGTCATGCGAACAAGAAGCAATGTAGTCTCCGTTGCCGTCCAAATCCAACATGGTGACTGGTCGAGTGTGGAACCAGAACTCCCTGATTCTGTTACCTTGGTGGTCCAACACTTGTACTCTCCCACAGTTTGTTCCAACTACCACCAGCTGTTCACAAAAAATAAATTATAACATAGTGAACGTTGTCAATGTCCTATTTTGTTTTGTTTCGTATTACATATTTTGATTTGTTTTGTTTGCCTGACGCCGTAATTCCCGAGAAGGAGTGGCCAAGAACATTAGGGGTTTATCACTAATCGCTAGGTCAAGTTGCCTGGGCTTGACATCTACCAATAACATTTTGACAGCAAGGGGTTGATCCGCCGACCCTTTGACCAGCAGTTGACACTCTACTGACTATGCTACGGTGCTTTATGCTTCAGTAGAACACCTCTCCCTCTCTCCTGTGTGAACTCAAGGACATACTATCTCTGCTTCCTCTCTCTCTCTTTCGCCCTACCTATTAACCATGTAGTGGCATTTCTGTCCCTCTATAATCTATATTATCCCCACATTCTTCAATATCTTATATTTCGGGTGGATGGGACTCGTTTGCCTTGGACGGAAACCCGTCTAGGGGTGTAAACCTTATACAAATCATTACTGCTCATCTAAGGGTGAAGTAAGTCGATGGATGAACTAGCCAACAACCACTGTTGAAAAATAGTGCTCAAAAGATGCACAGAGGGCCTCGGAGTCAGATGGACCCTAATTTGAATGGTCAATAAGCAGTGACAAGAAATAGGGTGGTGAGCATGGAATAATCTAATTTATTTGTGGCCACCCCCTCGGGGAATAGGACGTCTGGTAATGGATAAATATAAACGGCCCACAGAAAATTGACAGCTAGATAGTTAGAGAGTGAGAATTACCAGTACACACCTTGGAGTTAGCAGCAATGCAGGAAGCTCCATCCTTCTTAAGAATTTCTCGCAGGTCACCACTGATCCTCTCATACTTCAATTTAGGCTCCTCCTCTTCCTCTTCATCCTCCTCCTCTGAATCCTCTTGTTCCTCTCTCTTTGTTTCATCTCTTTGGGGTTTATCTTTCTTTGTCTCATCTGTCCTCATCTCATCTCGCTCTGACTGGCCCTCTTTGAGATTCTGCGATGAGGAACTTGAGGATGCATCCGAGGTTTCCATGATCTGATTAACAAATTACATTATAACCATTAAACACATGAGCAAATAATTATTGTCACAGCGCTAACTTTGTAAAGTTCAATTTCCTTTTACTGTAATGGCAAAAGCTAAGATAACAGGAGTCTGCATAAGGGGCATTAAGGGCACTTGCTTCTCTCACCCATCGTGGATCCCATAGCCAAGCTGTTAAGTCATGAAGAAAATTAACCCGTAACAGTTCTAAATTCTAAATAGATGATGATCTCAAGACTTCAAGAGGTTATGGGGGGTGAGGGGAGACAGCCCCCCCCCCCCCCCCATGGGATAGTTTTGTAAAAACAGAAAAGCAAAAATTAGATGCGGACGTAACTGCGAGCGTGTGGCGAGCTTAGGCTACTCACCAAAATAAAGTATCGGCAACCTGTTTTTGCCCTCTTGGCTGTTACAGATCAACTGTTCATCAACATATATATATGAGGATGGCAATAAGTCAAGGAGGGTTGAGGGGGGCAACACCCCCACAGGCCACCCTGTGACCCTCAACCATGTAGGCTATCCAATTTACCCCACAATTTCCCTTACGTGATTCACCCAATAAATGGCACCATTTGACATGTCACGGGTAGATGGGACTCGTCAGCCTTGGTCGGCAACCTTTATAGGGGAATAGATAATATTCAAGGACACTAGTGCGACGTTATGAGAAACAATTTATTAGGGAAAATAGGCACCAATAGATTCGCCATATTTTTCTCCATATAGTCCGCATGGAGGATTTTCGTTATCAACAAATTGAAAAAAAACCCACTTCACAGACAAATACAACAAAAATCTAAGTCAAAGCGGGGGTGTGGGGGCGGCAGCCCCCACCTATAATACAGTACTAGGATAGGTTAGGTAAGGTTGTTGTTGTTGTTGTTGTTCCCTAAGCTGCCTGGCCGAACAGCCCCGAGTCCCTGAGAAAGGCCATGGCCACGATCGGGCTTTCCCACAGAGCTCTCATTGAGTGTAGATCGTGTTGTTGGCGTAAGTGGTTGTGTGAAATGCAGTCTTCTGTGATGTGTTTAATGGTATGGGGTGCTGTGTTACATCCCGGGCAGGCGTCGACAACGGAGTCATCCAGTCTCTTCTGATAGCTCAGGAGAGCTGGATGGTGTCCGCATCTCAGCCTGGCCAGGTGGACTCTGTCCTCGCGAGGAAGGGAGGATTCGGAAGGATGGATTTCGGGAGGTCGTGCATGCAGCTGTGTGTTGTCTGTGAGTGAGTGGATGGATCGGTGAGAGATATGAGTATGGATGTGCTTCTGGATGTTGGTTCGGGGTGGGCAGGGAGGGAGAGAGGACAATAATTGTGTGTGATACCGTGTGCTGGGTGTTGTTTTGATATTTCTTGGTGTCTGTGGGTGTGTTGCCATGTAGTTTAGTGGGTGGTCTTGGTTCGTGGAGGCTGCTGCCAGGAATTGAGTGCCTCTCATGTCCAGATGGTCTTTGACTTTGAGGATTTTGGTTTCTTGATGTAGGTGATCTGTGGGTGCAGTAGCTGTGCAGCCTGTAATGATCTTCAGGGCTTTGTTTTGAATAGTCTGTAAGGTCTTATGATGTGTTTCAGCTAGGTTAGAAGCCCAGGCTGGGCTTGCGTATTCCATCACTGATCTTATGTATTGTTTATATACTGTGGTGGTAGTTTCTTTGTTGTGTCCAAATTTTGTGTGAGCAAGTGACCTGAGGGCGTTAAGTCTGGGTGTCAGTTTCTTTTTAATGTTTGTGGTGTGCTGTTTGAATGTCATATGAGTATCATATGTTACTCCTAGGATTTTGGGTGTGTGTGTATGTGTTAGGGGTGTGTTGTTTATGGTGAGTTGAGGGATGTATTCGTGTTCTCCTGGCCAACTTGTGAGCAGGGTTGCGGTGGATTTGGCTGGGGCTAGATTAAGTCTGTTTGTAGTGCACCAGCCATGTAGTGTGTTGAGATAGGGTTGAAGGAGATCTGTTGCTCTTTTTGGGTCATGGTGTGTGCATGTGAGTGTTATGTCATCTGCATAGGAGGCTAAGTTTATTTGGGGCGTATTGGGTGTAGTTATATCGTGCATGTACAGATTGAAGAGTGCGGGCGATAGGACGGATCCTTGTAGGACTCCGTTTGGAAAGTTTCTGATTTTAGATGACTGACCGGCAAAAGATACGTGTGCACATCTGCCTGCTAGGAAGTTGGCCAGCCACCGTTTTGTGTTGTTGTGCATGTTTGTGTTGTAGATTTTGTTTGTTAGGTTGTGGCGGGGGATGGCATCGAAGGCTTTACTAATGTCGAGTGTGGCTAATAGTGATCTGTGTGGTGGTCTAGCTGAATTGATGCCGTCGAAAGCTCTTTGTGTAAGGTCTGTGAGAAGAGTGTTTGTGGAGTGCAGTGGCCTAAAGCCATGTTGTGTTGGAGCTAGGGGTAGGTCAGGTGTAATTAGTTGTAATACTAGGCGTTCCATGACTTTGGAGGGGGAGCAAAGGAGTGTGATGGGGCGGTGCGAGGAGGGTAGCGTGGGGTCTTTGTTGGGTTTGGGGAAAGTGATGATGATACCATGCTTCCAAATGTCTGGTATTGTGTTGTGTGAATAGCTGTAGTTTGATATGTTAGTGAGTGCTTGTATGCCTTGTGGTCCCAGGTGTCTGAGGTGTATGTTGCTTATGTTGTCTAGGCCACAGGCGGGTGAGTGCTTGAGATTGTTGATGATATGCTTTGTCTGGTGATTGGTGAAGGGTGTATAGTCAGGGTCTGTGGGGAATTGTCTCTTACGTCGGATGACACGTCGGTCGTCTTTGTGAGGTTTTAGGTGGCTGACATGTGAAAAGTGATTGATGAGAGTGTTTGCTTGTTGTTTACATGAAGGAGTAGAGTCTGTTGTTGTGATTGCAGCATGTGATTGTGTTGTGTTGCTGTTGGAAAGTGTGATGCTGTTTAGTGTTTTGTATAGTTTTTTGGGGTTTGTTTTGTGATCAAGTGTTTGTAGGAAGTTATTCCATTCTTGTTTTTGTTGTTCTTGTATTTTGTTGTTAGTTTGGGTGTTGAGTGCTTGAATTTGTTGTGTGATGTCTTGTGTGTGGGGTGCTGGGGAGTGTTTCAGTATGTCGCGTTGTCTGATGAGGTTTTGAATTTCTGGTGTGAAGTTGGGGTTGTGTCTTTTTCTGTTACCTCTTGGAATGTGTTTCTTGTCAGCGTTTTGGATAGTTTTATTGAGTATGTGTACAGCATTGTTGATGTTAGTGATGGGTGTACTGTTTAGAGTTGTGAAGTGTTGTTCTGTCTCATTTGTGAATGCTTCCCAGTTAGCTCTTTTATAATTGGTGTATGTGTGTTTGTGGCTAGCTGGGGTGAGTCTGGTTTTGGTGGTGATAATGATCGGGAGGTGGTCAGAGCCTAAGGTTCTGACCACCCTCCAGGATGTTGTGGGGGCGAGTTCTGGGGAGCAAAAGGTGATGTCTGGAGATGATGGGTTATAGAGGGCTTGGTGAGGAATATGGGTATGTTGATGGATGTCGTTAAGGATGATGAGGTTATCGGTTTGGTTTTGTAGTACCAGCCCTCTGTCTGTGTCGGGGTTGTCGACAAACCAGGCCGACGTCTTGGCGTTGAAGTCACCACCCAGGATGATGTGTGGGGTGTGTGGGGTGTTTGTGATGTGTTGTAAGTGTGGTCTGTATTCATTTGGTACTGTAGGGGATGTTTGGGGAGGGATGTATGTGTTTATGATGGTTATGTTGGAGTTGTTGCCAGTGCGTATTTTAATTGACTGTATTTCTGTTGTGTTATCATTCACCTATAATACAGTACTAGGATAGGTTAGGTAAGGTTGTTAGGTTAGGCTAATGTCCTTTCAAAGGGGTATAAGCTAGTAAAGGTAAACCTGACTTTTTGGACCGACAGCGATTTCAGTAAGTTTTATTTTGTTTTTTGTAATTTTTCCTTCAGATATAGTGTTGTTTGATACTGAAGAGGAGCTGAAATGAGTATTTACCCATTATCCAACAATCAAAAAACACGCCCCCCACTAGTGGGGAGGGCTATGAAGTTCAGGGAAAATGAGGCGTTAAAAGCGTAAAAATACAATATAGCGTTTTTGTATCAAAACTTGGCTCGGGTTTTCCCAAATTGCAGACTCATAAAACCCAA
The DNA here is from genome assembly GCA_032716605.1 of Paralithodes platypus. Classification (NCBI taxonomy): domain Eukaryota; kingdom Metazoa; phylum Arthropoda; class Malacostraca; order Decapoda; family Lithodidae; genus Paralithodes; species Paralithodes platypus. The sequence goes on along the minus strand of CM064491.1, from coordinate 4,883,568 downwards.
TTTTGTGAATACCCGAGCCAACTTTTGACGAAAGCTGGCTCGAATGTCACGGGGTGGAGTGGGTAGGCCTAGCCTAATATCTCATGTTATAAAAATAGTCAACTTTGGGAAGACATTAGCCTAACCCAACAACCTCACCTAACCTATCCTAGTACTATGGGTGGGGGCTGCCGCCCCCACATCCTCGCTGGTTGGGTTAGACTATTTTTTTTTTTTTTTTTTAATGTTCTAGGCTATTAGCCTAACCTAACAACCTTACCTAACCTAACCTAACCTAGTATATGGATGGGGGCTGCCACCCCCGCTGGTTGGGTTACTTTTTTTTTTATGTGCTAGGCCTAGGCCTATTAGCTTAACTTAACAACCTAACCTAACCTAACTTAGTATATGGGTGGGGGCTGCTGCCCCCACACCCCCACTGGTTGGGAACTGGCTGAAAAACTTATTGTTTTACAGTAGGCCCTATATATGTATTTTAGCATTTTTGTTTTCTTCTCCCCTATAATACATTTCACCTCTTAATGACATATATAGCAATGATGTATATGCTCTACCGGACCTATTAGGCCTAAAAAGATCGATGGGCTGTCGGTCCAAAACATCAGTATAACCCTAGTAAACACTAGGATTCTAGGATCTTTGACAACGCTCCTGGGACACCACATCAACTCTCCTCGGTAACAGTATCAACAGAGGACATAATAGCAGCCATCGACAAGATTGGACCAAACTCTGCAGCAGGACCAGACGGCTTTCATGCCCAACTGCTGAAAAATTGCAAACATCAGCTAGCCTTGCCGCTAAAACTGCTGTGGAGCAAGTCCCTCCAAACTGGATATGTACCACAATCCCTAAAAGAAGGTACCGTCACACCAATCCACAAAGGGGGTAGTAAAGGCATAGCCAAAAATTACAGACCAGTGGTGCTGACGTCACATCTTATTAAAATCATAGAAAGAACAATACGAGTTAAGATGGTCAGCTACCTGGAAGATAACGAGGCATTCAACGAGGGTCAACATGGCTTTAGACAAGGCCGCTCCTGCCTTTCACAACTACTATCACACTACGACAAAATCCTACAGGATATTCAAGACGGAGAAAATGTAGACGTCATATACCTAGATTTCGCCAAAGCTTTTGACAAGGTGGACCATGGGATCCTTCTACATCAACTCAAATCACTGGGAATAGGGGGAGACCTTGGAAGATGGCTCCACAGTTTCATCACCAACAGAAAACAAAGAGTCACGGTTCAAGGAAGCCTATCAGAAGCAGGTGAGGTCATCAGCGGTGTACCTAAAGGATCAGTACTGGGACCTCTCCTATTCCTCATCATGATAGGAGACATCGACAGGGACCTGGAACACTCAACAGCCTCATCGTTTGCAGACGACACCAGACTCATGAAGAAAATCACCTCACAACACGATGCACAGTTACTACAACAAGACTTGGACAAAATCATGAAGTGGTCAGAAGAAAACAACATGGCCCTAAACGGAGACAAGTTCGAGCTTCTAAGGTACAGGAACAAGAGAGCACTACAAAACGCCACCAACTACAAAAGTGGACAGCAAGAAATTACAGCCAAGGACACGGTGAAGGACTTGGGAGTAAATATGAGCAGTGACGCCACTTTTTCCCAGCATATTACCAAAGCCACAACAACAGCAAAACAAATAGTAGGCTGGATCCTGAGAACCTTCCACACAAGAAATGAGAGGTGTATGTTAACACTGTGGAAGTCACTGGTCCTACCACGACTGGAGTACTGCTCTCAGCTCTGGTCTCCCCAAAAAGTAGGAGAAATAACAGAAATTGAAGCCACCCAGAGGACATTCACCAGTAAAATCCATGGGTTTCAACACTTTAACTACTGGGAGAGACTCCAGGAGCTGCAGCTGTACTCACTTATAATAATAATAATAATAATATTTATTCAGTTAGCAATTTACAGAGTTGGTACCACATAGTATGTTATAAATATGACATGTACCAGCCTTGCATAATTCCAACTAAGGATAGCCCAATAAGGCCGTTAGGCGTATTTCCATTGGGGTCCTTGTGGGATTAGGTTAGCTGGGGAAATGGGGAGGATAAAGAAATAGATACTTTAGAGAAAGTATTTCTAGGGGGTTATTTTAAGATACCTTACATCCTATAGTAAATATCAGTAATCCGTAATCACTAATCATTTCAGTTTGGTTTGCCTATCTCTTATGTCGTATTTAGTAGTAGACACAAGCTTGGTGCTCCCTTCTCGCAGCTGTCCGGTTCAGGTGTTCCTTCAGGCTATGTCTGAAGGAATACAGTGTTCTCTTTTCACGGACTGACTGGGGTAGGTCGTTCCAGTCTTTGATGGCAGTGAAGAAGAATGTTTGCTTACCCTGTCCTTGGATTCTCGGGACCTTAAAATTAAACATCCTGTTTCTTGTATTAGGCTATGTCCACTCCTCTCATTTGCTTTAACAAAATCTTTCTTTAGATACTCTGGAGCTCTGTCATAGAAAATTTTGAAGGCATTAGTGAGCCTGATTTGTTTGGCCCTGTCAGAGACATGAGCATACCTAGTGACTGAAGTTGTTCCTGGCCAACATGTGATCTGGGTCCTAGGTTCAGCATGAACCTAACCATTTTATTTTGAGTGACCTGAAGTTTGTGCTGTGCTGATTTAGATGATGCAGAGTACCAGGATGACACAGAATAGTCAAAATGACATTGAACAAGCGCTTGGCAAAGACGTAGGGAGAGATACATCATCATCTAGGCCCTACGTCTGGAAGATTTTGGAAAAAAAGGTACCAAATCCAAACATCCAAGAGACTCAACACCAAAGGCGAGGGAGGCTGTGCTATGTGAGAACTACGCCGGGATCAACGCAAAAAATCAAATCCCTGATCCATCACAGCTTTGCATACAATGGAACCAGACTGTTCAACTGTATACCAGCCCCTCTCAGGAACATGACCAGGGTGTCTCCAGACACCTTCAAGAAACACTTGGACATGTGGCTGGCCAAAATACCGGACCGGCCACCAACACCACGATACCCCAGTGCCAACTCCAACCGACTTCTGGAATGGAGAGTGGAAGAAAGGGAGCTGCCTGGTCGCAGTGGAGCCCCAGCTCAACTGTGTCACTAACGGACAGAATACAACAAAGTGTAAATGTGTAGGCCTACCCTAGGATATACCCAGTCAGAGGTAAGAAGAAGAAGAGTCCTGCAGTAGTCTCCTTGAATGCTACCGGGGAATAAACCTTAGGCCTATACAAATTACCGAAGGGCGGCACGCTCATCGGTGCCACTTGCTCGTGGCGAACTCTACAATAGATACAATAGAGATAGATAGCCTAGGCCTAGCCTATCTGTTTGACAATGATAGGCTAGGCTAGTTTCGAACTTTCGGAGGTCTCGCCTTTTCATCTTCAGATTGATGGATAATGGGTAGGCCTAGTCTACATAAATGCAAATCCTCCACTCAAACTATGAAAAACAACAATAAAACACTAGGCTAGGTTATTCCTTGGAAAAAACAAAAAAACAAAATTGATAGCCTAAGGCTGCTCTGGTTGTTTTGTATGCTACCGCCTAACCTTAGAAATAGATAGTCGTCGAAATCTCCAAATTGGCGTGCTACTATACTAAAACTGCACCCAGACACTTACTATTAAAGTTGGGAATGGCTACTGTCGAAAAACAAACAGAGCAATCCGCCCTCCGACCTCTTCTTCTTCTTCTTATTGTTTAAATGTGCAGTTTGCTTGGAGGGTTGTCTCCAGATTACTGCACAGGCGTTTAGATGGGACAGAATAAGAATAGAAAGGGAAAATCATAGAATGAGGAATGAAAAACTACTAAAAATTAGTCACTGAAGTACCTCTTCTTACGGTAGGAAGGGCTATGTAGCATAAGCGAGCCATACAATTAACCATGCCAGAGACTACTCGCATATAATAACATACGGGCGATGCGATAAAATGATCGACGTTGAGGGATTTTTTCTTGACCCCTTTCCCCCACATGTTTAGCCCCATTGCTTTTAACATTTTAAGAATTTCGGGTCAATATTTACGAGTCACACCACAGCTGGAATCTCATTTCTAAGGGTAGTTTTGGGTTCCTATCATTCTATGCTTCATTGCTATATACTTTTTATCCACCGGAAAATATATTTTTTCTTGGGTTTTTTTATTTATTTGTTTATTTTTTTATTTTTGTTAGCATTAACCTAACCTAAAAACCTAACCTAACCTAACCTAAATGTATTTGGGGGCTATTAGGTTAGGTTAGGTTAGGTTAGGTTAGGTTAGGTTTTTTGGTTAGGTTAATCCTAAAAAAAAAAAAAAAAACCCAAGAAAAAAAATATTTTCCGGTGGATAAAAAGTATATAGCAATGAAGCATAGAATGATAGGAACCCAAAACTACCGTTAAAAATGAGATCCCAGCTGTGGTGTGACTCGTAAATATTGACCGAATTTCGCCCTCATTAGTTTAGCGATCTTAAAAACTTTTGGTTATACTGATGTTTTGGACCGACAGTTAGCCCATCGATCTGTTTAGGCCTAATAGGTCCGGTAGAGCATATACATCATTGCTATATATGGCATTAAGAGCGGAAATGTATTGCAAGGGAGAAAAAAAAAAAAAACGCTAAAATACATGTATAGGCCTAGGTTACTGTAAAACAATAAGTTTTTCAGCCAGTACCCAACCAGCGGGGGTGTGGGGGTGGCAGCCCCCCACCCATATACTAAGTTAGGTTAGGTTAGGTTGTTAAGTTAGGCTAATGACACAAAACAAAAAATAAAAATAAATAAAAACAAAAAATAACCCAACTAGCGGGGGTGTGGGGGCGGCAGCCCCCACCCATATACTAGGTTAGGTTAGGTTAGGTTATTAAGTTAGGCTAATGGCACAAAACAAAAAATAAAAATAAATAAAAACAAAAAATAACCCAACCAGCGGGGGTGTGGGGGCGGCAGCCCCACCCATATACTAGGTTAGGTTAGGTAAGGGTGCTAGGTTAGGCTAATAGCCTAGAACATTAAAAAAAAAAAAAAAATAGTCTAATAGGGGCGTGTTTTTAGATTATTGGATAATGGGTAAATATTCATTTCCGCTCCTCTTCAGTATAAAACAACACTATATCTGAAGGAAAAAATACAAAAACAAAATAAAACTTACTGAAATCGCTGTCGGTCCAAAAAGTCAGGTTTACCAAACTTTTACGCCATTTATAAGGTGTCAATTATTTCCTGGCGAACGATAGCGAGCCTGTAATTTAAGAGGAACCGGCCTTTGGCTGGGACATTTATCTAACGAAAAATATGCAAATTTATCTTGAAAGGGGGTCTTGGTGTAGGAATAGGTTTTTACACCATACCCGAAAGAGGAGTTATGGAGCTCCGATCTTGCTTCCAACCATCTTGACAATTTTACAAACACACCTAAACTTAGTTTGATGCAAAAATACCCTCCTGAAAATTTTCCCTGGGCGAGAGTTGAACCCGGGACCCGAGTGCTCCACACATACGTGCAATTTCAGTCTCTTGTCCTAATGGCAGTGTTCCAGGCAACCCTGTTAAGGGCTGCTTCACTTGTAAAGTTTTTGGATTCGAGATCGGCACATATACTCCAATCCCAGGTCTTCCTCGGTCCACCCATTGGTGCAGCTCCCTCCACAATCACAGACCTGCATCATCCATTCTCTCCACTCTGCCAATTTCAAGAAGCCAGGTGTAGCCAATGAGCGGACCAGTCTGTCTATATCCAGCACCCTGCTGTCAAGGTTCAATAACCCAGGAATTAGATTCACCCCTTGGATTTTACAATCACAAGCCAAGTCTTCATTCCCTCTTCTACCGATTTTATCTTCAACAGCTAGTTTTACCTCTTCTCTCCACCATACTGTACCCTTCACAGCCCTCCCTCTTCTCCTAACTCCACATACCACCTCATATTTCTTCCTTCAACACTGCTCACCTTTCACTTCCTCCAGGTCAAACCTAACTAGTCATTTTTCTACTGCTGTCTTGAACTCTTCCCAGATCTCCTCCTGTAACCTCTCCAGAATCTCCACCTCCCTCTAGCTCTCTTCCCCTACTTCTTCTGTATCCTAATTTCAGCTTCTACCGCATAATGGTCAGACAACCCCCCCCCCCCCTCAATAACCCTAGCATCTACATTACATTAATGAAGTCATTACATTACATTACATTAATGAAGTCAACGCACCAGGCGACAAAGGCCATATGGCACGAAATGTTGAAAGACGGGAAGTAAGTTAACTAAATATCATAGAGAACTCTACATGATGAAGGAAGGACATAATGCGGGAGATAGAAAACGAGGGAGATTCAGAAAGAATATCAGCAAGACATGGGGGCCGGCGGAGGAAAGTCAGAAAAGGGAAGAAACGCGCACGGGCAATGGAAAATAAGGGGCAAACGAGGAAAAGATGGGAGACAGAAAGCTGAATGGTACAGCGCGAGCAAAGAGTCGGAGGAGAACGGGACATTAAAAACGAATGGGTAAGTCTGGTGTGGCCTATGCGGAGACGGGCCAAAGCCGTCTCCCATCGGCGATTACGGTGGGAGAGATCAGACCACCCAGAAACGGACGGTTTGACAGAACGAAGTTTATTAATGGAGATAGTGGACCACTGAGTCTGCCACCTCGACCAATGAAACCTGGACAAGGCAGGGAAGAAATCAGAGGCCGGGACAGCAAGTGAGGAGTGGGCACCCCGCACGGCAGCAGAACGAGCAAGGCAATCAACCCACTCATTACCGCAAACGCCAATGTGACTGGGAACCCAGCAAAAATGTACAAGCTCTTTGAGGACGGAAAGGCGGAAAAGCCATTCCTGAATGGAAAGAACTAAAGGGTGTAGAGCAGGGGAGGACTGTAATAGAAGTAGAGCACTGAGAGAATCAAAGAACAAAGTAAAGGACGAGGAGGGGAAGGAACACATAAAACGGAGGGCAATAAAAATAGCGTTCAGCAGTTAAAATACTGGCAACGGGAGGTAAAGAATATTGGTACGAGCAAGTGGGAAAAAGGACGGCAAATCCAACGCCTACCGACGTCTTGGAGCCATCAGTAAACACAGGAGTGGTTGTAGCGTGAAGAGAGAGGTGACCTAAGAAACGAGACCGAAGAACGAGGGGAGAAGTAGAGGACTTGGAACAAGGGAGGATGGAAGGGCAAACCGAAGGACGAGGTAAAAGCCAGGGGGGAAAAGAGCAAAAGCGGAAAGGGAGGACGTTAGAAACAGGGAAAGAGCACGATGCGAGCAGCGAGAGCATGCGGACAGAAAACGGAGAATCAAGACGGGGGTGAGACGAAAAAGTAGCAACGACCGAAGGGGGAAGGGAAAGATATGAAGATGGGAATTGTTGAAGGCGAGCGTAAGAACGAAGGGACAGGAGAGCCCGACGGCGATAAAGAGAAGAGAAACCAGACTCAGCATAGAGGCTTTCAACAGGACCCTAGCATCTAGCACAGAATTCTTCATTCATTCATTCATCCACACATAATCAATCAGTGCATTCCGTTCCTTTGTCTCACGCTCCCTCCTCCACTCCACTTTCCATGTGTACTTGTGTATCATTCTATGTCGGAAGGTGTTGGCTATCCACAACCTCCTGCCCACACATACGTCCACAAGTGAACTGCCATTCCCATTTACCTCTGAAGGTATACCCCACCCTCCCACCACTCCATCAACTTTACTATTACCCACCTTCCCAATCAGAAATATTCTTTCGCTCTTACCAAACTTAGGAAAATTAAAGAAAAATAAGTTATTTAAGTTTAGTAATAATACAAAAAATACAATGTCTACAGTAAATACATACGCTATATTCCTTTCATGTTCACCTGACGGGAGAATAGTCCTTTAGAAGATGATTTCTTTATAAATTATTTAAAAATACAAAACTGCTGTCTCTGCAATGCATTATATTAATGCCCAAGTTTTCAAAATTAACATTATGGAATAAAAACTTTGTACTGAAAAGCATGTTAGTCCAGCCCTATGTCTAAATTAACTATAGGTAGCGCCAGTGAATTTGACAATAATCTTGGCCCCTTAACTTCTTATAACTCTAAATGAATGAAAGCAATCGAGCTGACGTTTCTATCATTTGGGAAGAGTCCACCAGGAAATAGGTGTGGATATTTACAGCCAGTTTGCTCTAGGCCCTTTTGAGTTATAGAGGTCAGGGATCAAAATTATTGTCAAGTTTGTTGGCACTACCTATACCTATAATTAGTGAAGCACTAGTGAAATTAGTCCAGCTCTAGTATACTTAGTCAAATGCTAGTGACATTAGTAAGATGACTACCTATACCGGTAAGTAGTTTAGTCTGATATGTAAAGTTTGACGCACAAGTCATGTATCTCACCATCCCAGTGAAATCGTAATTTGGCAGCGTCACACCCAACCCCCCCTCACTCCACCTCCTACCTTCCACCCCACCTTTCCTCCTTCCCATCCACTGTCCGACTCATAGTACTATACTACAGTATATCTCACCACTTGCTTTCATTAAACTATATTGTTACCCTAGCCATAAATCATTAGCCTATATTAAAAAGGTTCTCAACAAAGTTCAGGCGAGTTATAAATGTGTATTCGTATTTCATAAAACAATGTATGGATAGGCTACGCATGAAGCAATGTCAGACAACTCAAAGAGGGAGAGAGATGATCGTAATTCAACATCTAGGGTGTCAGGCAATAGATAGATAGATAGATTTCCCTTTCAGTTGTGGATCGGGATATTATAAATTATATGTATACTGAAAATATAGTTCTTTCCCCAAAACATATTTCCACTCATTGGATATTATTGAGAAATGGATGACCAATAAATATGCGTATATCTTTCTTAACTCCATCCTCCAGTGCTAGTGAACTAAGGTAATTGTATTCGGTCACTTGTTAGTCAAATTACTAACAATTTGTAGGCCAGTTAGATTTTTAATATGTATTCATTAGTTTCATTAATTTCATTAATTTCATTAATTAGGATTATTTGTAAGTAAATTGGTGGGTTGGTGATAATATGAATGTATGGCATTACAATACAATAATGACAATTAAAAGTTGGCAGTGCGCGGAATTTCGATGTGAGTATCCTAGATTAGAGACCTTGGAGTGCCACATGTAATTGTTGATTTCATTAATTGAGTTTAGAAGTGAAGTTGGTTGGTGGACAAAATATAATAATATATGGAAATTTTACACAAATATCAGGCTACACAAATTTAGGCTAGTCAACTTAACTATTAACTAATTGTTGGGCTAAGTTATTTGAGCTGTAAGAATTACTTGAATCACTTCAATGGTGCCTGACTAATTATAATACAAATAGTTTTGGACTCATTTATATCAGTCGCTCTACAAACTTTTGTTTTTGTCTGTGTACTATAGTCCGTTCATTCTAGGTTGGGTAGAAATCGTAACCCCTAACCTCTGAAACTAGAAAAAAAAGGGCTAGAGCAAATGAGCCGTCAATTTATACACATATTCCCTACCCAAGTCTTCCTATTTGGTAGAAACATTAGCTCGATTACTCTAGTCCTTTTGGAGTTGGGAGAGGTTAGGGGTTGCAATTTCTGCCAAACCTAGAATGAATGGACTATAGTTAAGAAGTTAAGACCATTTCCCGCCAGATATTAACAAACAATAGCTTATATAACTTTATAATAATGGTCGTGTGTGGTTTGAAAGAAAACTTTCATGCACCATACCTTAACCTATACCATTAATTAATTTTGTATATGATTAAAACATTAGAACTCTGGAAATCTGTTAGATGACTAAATAATAATTTAAGTATAGTATAAATATGGATAAATTTAGTAATAAAAAAACACAAGTATCTGAATTTGTTATACATACCCGGTATACTGTAAACCTTTCAAAAAGATGAATACTGTATTTGCCATCAATAAACTTTCCCTGATATGGTTTTTATCTTTAGTAAAGCACCATTATTATTAAGAAACAAGACACTTCATTTGGGGGAATTAGGACACCTCTTAATTTAATGCAGAAATTAATAAGCACCATTTTGATATCAGTATAACCACCTGATGCCTTGGTAAGATCATGTTTGTATTTTCTAGTCCCTAATTCACAGGAATTTTGCAAGCTATTCTAAAACTATGCATTCCATGTCCTCCTCAGCTGCATCTTTGCTCGAGGTTGAGCTTGGGGTCTTGGGAGAAGAGGTAGAACTTGAAGTTTTGCGAGAGGTTTCAGATTTATTGCCAGATTTTTTAAAGAATGCTGTAATGGAGGCTTTGGGAGTGCTACCCCCCTGGTCTTGTTTCTGGTTGAAGACTAGACTTCTTCTCTTACCACTAGTAAGTTTTTTACCCTTTTCCATGGGTATAACCTTGGTTTCTGCCCCTGTAACACTGGGTGAGGTTTTAGAACCGCTGGCAGGAGTGTTTGCAGCTCCACTAGCCAAACCATTGACGGGATTTTCTGTACCTTCGCTTTCTGGACTGCAAACCCTTTTTTTATTTTGAGCCTCTTCTGACTTGGTATTTTGTGTTGCAGCAGGAGTGGTTGAGGGAGAGGAACTATTACTGTTAGAGTGCGGCGTCATTTTCTTAGCAAACGCTATGATGGAGAGGTTCTTGGGAGTCTTGGGGTCGGGCTGTGGCTTGGAGACCGGGGTGGAGGGCATGTTGTTGAAGGTCCCGCTGGAATTGGGTGTCAATTTTTTAGTGAATGCCGTAATGGAGGGAGTCTTGGGGGTTTTTGGTGCCTTGGTCGCCAACTCATCAGGGCCGGCCAATGTCTTCATCTCATTCTTTGGCTTGTTGATGTATATCCAGTTGTTGGGCAGCGGCAGATCACCAACACCGTATTTTTCTCGAACTTCTTTGGTTACATACCTGTCAGAAAGAAGGGTTTATAAATTTAATTGTTGAGGTATCATTTAAATGGGAAAGTTACTATCAAGTTACTAGTGCCTGGAAACTGACCCTGAAAATTACATCCAGAAAAATATTGTCCCAAAATACTGTAATGATACCAGTACTGTATCTACAGTATATAGTTTTTATAAATAGTACCGGTACTGTACTCACGTAAACCAGAGTTAACATTTGGTCAAGGCATTGAATAATGATACAGAATAATATATTTATAACCATAAATTAATTAGGAAATATGTATTTAACCCTTTGGCGCACGATGACTCGTTCAGAGTCATTAGGTATTTTTTTCCTAGGCGCACGATGATTCGTTAAGTCATTAAACTTAAAAATATTCGCAAAAAATTAAGTTTTCGTCTGACGTGCGTCATATTTGGCATATATATTAAGTATTAAGTCTAGTTCAATGGGTACAATTGGCAACCCCCTCAGTTTAACGGTTTACTCACGGCTGGCTGGGAAGGGAGCAGAGTACAGCTCAGTCTGTTTTTCGATACTTTCACGTTTATTCGTGTATCTCAGTAACTATTTGGTTTATAGTAATTCTGAAGTTACCAGTGGAATCCTCATTAAATTCCACTTCCATATATGTATGCAAATCAAAAATGTTGTGCGCAAAATTTTGAGCTAGCGCGAGTTGGAGATAAGGTATTTCATTTTTTGTTTACAATTCTTATTTCGGAGTGCCCCAATGTGGTTGTTTTGTATTTATTCTATGTTTTTATTTGCTTATCTTCAAGTTCAATCAATAACGAAGCCAATGGTACCTCATTAATCCAAATACAAGGATTTTTTGGTGGATAAAAACGTCACAGAAACAAATTATCGCCGGGCACAAAACTGGCTCTGAGTGAGCTGAGATATACTTAGGGAGTGGGAAAAAACTTTGATTGGAAACTATAGGTGCGCCTAAGGGTTAATAGTGTCTCCACCGTCTATAACGTACTGTACTGCCAATGAGCTAAAAATGCATCCCAATCGCACATATAACAACACACTATCGTCAATATTAGGTTTTCATACTTCTTTCATGAATGACTCAAACCTATAATACACAAAATAATTGAAGAGATAATCTATGGAATAAATACATTCTTGTAAATAGATAAACTATTCAATAGGCAAATAAATCAAGCATACAATACCTGGGAATAAAGTAAAAATTTGAATAGAAAGGAAGAAAAAGAAAAGTACACAAAATAACAAAACAATAAATACCGGCAATACAAAAATTATAATGTAAAACTTGCAAAATACAAGAAAAAAAGAGAAGGCTAAGAAAACTACTCGAGACTAACAACATACGCACCACATCATAACCCCTAGCATGGAGCCTTCCTCGGGACATCTCCGCCAGCGGCCCAACTCGCGGATCTTGGCCTTGATCTTCATGCGCGAGATGTACATCTTATCTGGGGGATCAAATACAAGGTTAACATTTAAATATATTTTTATTTCTTTTATTTACGATAGTTTCTTCTCGCTTAAAAGTTGTAGTTCTGTTTACGTTCCTAAAAATAAATTTAAAAAACTTAAATTAAAATGTAAAACTTGCAAACTAAACAAACCAAAACTGGGACAAAGACAATATAAATGCAAAACAACTAATCAAAATCGCTATGTGGAAACAACGCTTACTGAAATAAAATTTATGAAATAAAATAACTTTCAGAGAAGCAATAATTTTGCACAATGTATTACGATTTTAGACCATTTTTGTTTGATTTACAACTGAATAAGGAAGCATAACTTTAAGCGAATTATGTTCCTTAATTAATGAACAATGTTATAATGAAACAACTTCATTAACCCCTCCACTTTGGCTGTCCTCTTAAGCTCCATACCCCTTGAATTGGGCCTTATGGCTTTATGGCCTTAACCTATAAACGGCGAGCAGGGGGTATTGAACACCACTGTTCTGGGCGAGCATATTAGGCTCCATTCATGCCTATAATCGTCATTTTACGATAAATATCGTTATTACTTATTGATATGCGCCTATTTTCCCTTCACTATGAAGATAGTAACCTGTAACAACAATAAAACAAGTGGAAATATCATTTTTCTGGTCAAAATCGCGAATATACATGGAGCAGCCCATTCATGAATTATGGAGCAAATTGAGGCAACCCCTCCCTTCACGAGGCCTCAAGCCTGACTGAGCTTACTCATTCACACACTCACTAGGCACATAAGCACATCCTCCACACATTTTGCTAATGTTAGCACAAAAATATACCAACGAATTAGGGAATAACAGGGAAAATATGCGATAATTGAAGGGGGAAGGGAAAGGGGGGAAGGAGGGGATGTGGAGGAGTGATATGAGGTATAGGGGGAAAAAAAAAAAAAAAAAAAAAAATTGTTTAGTGCTACTGGGGACGTTTAAAATGTTTTTTTTTAGGCCTTCCCTCTTAAGAGTTGCCACCCTTGCCCAGTAAAACTTCTTAAGAGCTATCTCGCCGTTGCCGGGTTAATAGCTATGCAATGGTAATAGGTAGAAAGATTGGTTGTTGAAATAAGGCTAATTAAACGGTATCATTCTCCATCATTCATAGTCCCATATAAGTGTACCGATCTCATTAAAATCAGACGAAATCCACAGGAAAAATCTAGAGTAAAATTTGTCCGGCCCCCTTAACCCTTCCTGCCTGGGTGTCCGTGTGAAAGGACACCACAAAATAAAGGCAGGAGCCCGGGTGTCCTGTTACTAGGCAGTAAGCTTTCAAGCCTATTCAGCTTGGTCTGAACGCTGTGCGTCCGACGCATGTAAACAAAGCCGATCGTTGCGTCACCGCACCTCCGAAAACAATAAGGAGACGTCGGATCAATGTTATTGTTGTGACGTCAGACGAAATTAGTGTCTGAAAAGCTCCGATATTATCAACATCGCGGCAAAATTCGCTCCACGGAAATCGTCATCACAACTGAACCAGTTGACTTAGAGAGCTCTACTCAACGCCAGTCTACAGATTGGAAACCGCACTACGTTTATAGATGTGTGGGAAATTTCTAGCAGTTAAACTAAACAAAAATACGGTAGCCTAGGCCTAGAAGTTTTTCGGCCAGATCGCCCGAGTAGCCCACACTGTCCTTTGGAGAGACAGCCCGGGCCCGGAGGGTTAAAGAGAGAGAGAGAGAGAGAGAGATATATATATATATATATATATATATATATATATATATATATATATATATATATATATATAGAAGGGTGCTGAGCTGGTATGGTCATGTTGAACGAATGGGAGATGAAAGGCTTACAAAGAGAATATGTGAGTCAGGTACAAGGGGAGATAGAAGGGCAGGAAGACCCCCATTGAGATGGAGAGACTGTGTAAGAAAGGCTTTGGATGATAGAGGAATGACTATAGATCAGGCAGGGGAAGTGGTGGTGGACAGGAGTGAATGGAGAATGCTTGTGAATAGTTGAGTGAACACGTGGTAATTTGGAGTAAGGGGTCGGGCGCAAGTTGGACTAGATAATAGTCCATCAGGCGCCTGGCCCGGGTAGACGATTAATATGAAGGGTGTGCCTGGAAGTGTGGTGGGAGGGCTTGTGGCTTTGGCTCCGCTGCATGTCTGCCTGCCGAGATCGGAACCTCTCCGGGTGGTCAGGGGCCGGGGGAGTGCTGGAGCGACCTTGGTAACCCTGGTCTCTGGGTCTTCTCCTGGGTGACCTGGATGTGTGAGAGTTTGTGTTTTTTATCTGTGTTTATTTTTTGTTTTATGTTGTTTTTGTGTTTTCCCTGTTCTTGCTGTCTTGAGTCGGCTACCCCCAAAATGGGGATTGGGCCTGAGCATATAGATATAGATATATATATATATAAAAAAAATGCAAGTCTGTGATTGTGGAGGGAGCTGCACCAAGGGGTGGACCGAGGAAGACCTGGGATCGGACTATACGCGCCGATCTCAAATCCAAGAACTTGACAAGTGACGCAGCCCTTAACCTCTGAAGTGCGCATGGGGGGTATGAGACACCACACTCCTGTGCTGACGTATTTGAGCTGTTCCCATCACTAACATATTTATTTTACCATAAATAGCATTAATACTTATCCATATGCACCTATTATAGGTTGATTATAAAGGTATTAACCTGCTACAACAATAAAACAAGTGGAAACAGCGTTTGGATGGTCAAATTCGGCGATACAGGCCGGGAGTTACACAATGTATGGCTGAGGCAACCTCCCAGCCCACCACTTTTCTCCACCTCTGGAGAGAGACTGTCGATCGATACTCTCTCTCTCTCTCTTGCACTCGCTTGCTAACAGTGATGACAACGCCCTGCTACCAACTCGCTAATGTTAGCACGAAAATAGACCACAGGAAAAGGGAATACCAGGGAAAATAGGTGATAACTGAAGGAGGGGAGGAAACTGTGGAAGGAGGGGAGGTGGAGGAGTGGATATTTGGCATGGCCCAGGGGCAAAAAAATAAAT
Source organism: Paralithodes platypus (assembly GCA_032716605.1). Taxonomy (NCBI): domain Eukaryota; kingdom Metazoa; phylum Arthropoda; class Malacostraca; order Decapoda; family Lithodidae; genus Paralithodes; species Paralithodes platypus. The sequence continues at coordinate 4,868,155 of CM064491.1, read as the reverse complement.
AAAAAAATAACACAAATTTTGTTTTTGTTTTTTTCGGTGTTCTAAATTGATTTTTTTTCCCCCTGACTCTTAAAGAGTCTTCCCGCAGTCCGCCGGGGGAACTCTTAAGAGTCTTCCCGCAGTTCCCAGGTTAACAGGGTTGCCTGGAACGCCGCCATTAGGATAAGAGACTGAAACTGCACTTATGTGTGGAACACTCAGTCTTAAAATTTTATGAAATACCATGGCTCTATGCCAAGCAGCTGAAAGAGCCGTAAAACATTCAAGAAGGGTAGATATTATTTACAGGTAAGGAGTTGACATAAAAATTGAGAAATTGTAGGAAAGGGGTAACCCACTGAGGGAGGCATCAGCCCTTAAAGCTATAAGAGCAGCTAAGGTCAGCCAAAGCGTCACATTTTTCCCTTGCCCCTCAACTTTCCCTTCATAATTGCTGAGGGGCACAGGGCCTTGGGTGGGGCTTTGGTTTCCCGAGCGTTTCCGCACCCTCCTCAGCTCCCTGCTTTGGAGTGGCTTCGGTCACCCAGGCTTTGTTAGTGGTAAGCAGGGAGGGTTTTGTCGGGGCGCTCGTTTATGGCCTTGGCCTTGCCCAAAACCTTGGGGCTGTTCGGCCAGACAGCCTGGGGAACAACAACAACAAACTATATTTTGAATTATATAAATTAAATGGAAAGAACTGGTATGGTTTTCCATTCTTATATTATTTGAACAGAAGGGCTTTTTTGGGAATCAGTGTATCACAATAAATTTAAGTGTTAGAATGAGTTACAGTATTTATAAAGTTCATCAGTGAACAATTAACTCCGGGTGTACTTACTATCCGGATCATTCCCCTTTCTGTTGTAGTCCCAAAATTCCTTTGTGAGGAAGACTTTGTTGTTACGGTTGCCATGCATAAGCCGGATCAATGAAGGCACGTCTGAAATTAAAATGGAAAACTTGTAAAACAAACCAAAAACAGAAACCGCACAATATAAAGACAAACAAACTTTTAAGAATTACTATGTGGAAATCATAATGTAAAACTTGCAAAATAAACAAACCAAAACATATACGACCACAGCAAAAAGACAAAACAACTAGCCTAATAAAAATGGGGGTGTAGTTGATAAGCACCATAAAAAAAAAAAAAAAAAAAAAAAAAATTAATTCAATTGCAAAACGTGCAAAATAAACTGGGACTGCACAGTATAAAGGCAAAAGAACTTATCAAAGGCTAGGGGGAAAAAAAAAAAAAAAGGGAAAAGTGGGGATTGGGCCTGAGTATATAGATAGATAGATAGATAGATAGATAGAAACAAGAGAGAGAGAGAGTGTGTACCTTCTTCCGGGAATGTCTTATAGAACCTGTACTTCTTGTCATCGTTGGTATCATCGTCTTGGTCTTCTTCGGTGCCACCATTACCATTGGCGGTATAGCTGTGGACCAAACTGATAGGCAATGGACACAGAGCCACAGCCTTGTACGGGTTCAAGATCTTCATGAGCTGGTTGTACGCTGAAATATAAAGATTACATAAGAACATAAAAACATAAGAAAATGGGAGTCTGCAGAAAGCCGATTGGCCCAAACAAGGCAGATCCCTCTATATTACATAAGTAATAATACTGTAGGCCTACTTAAATGTTTTCCTGTATTACAACTGTTTATGTATCAATCATTAATATAGTGCTATACAGTAGTCTATTCGCTGTAAGTAGGCGAAAAATCATGACCTCTATCCTCTGTAACTCAATAAGAGCTAGAGCAAATTAGCTGTAAATTTCCAAATCTATTCCTTGACTGACTCTTCCCAAATGGTAGAAATATTAGCTAGATTACTGCAGTCGTTTTTGAATTACAGAGGTTAGAGATCATGATTTCTCGCCTACTTACAGCGAATAGACTATAAGGCTCAGGATCCAGAAGCTGGTAGTACAGTTGGGGTTAGAAATTAGAGATGCTTGGAAGGCATTGTAGCCAAGATAATTAAATAACACTCGCATCATGTGATAAAACCATTAAAATAAATATTCCTCTTCCTTTTCATCAACAATCTGACAATATTTAAAAAAAAAATCATTAGTCCGGTATTTTAACCCTCTCACATCCTTATGACGCAGAGGTTGCCAGATTAGCAATAATAAATAGATTACTCCCACTCTTATAATTACCTCTCCAAAATTAGTTTTCTGCCCACAGCTAACTCAAAGACAACTGCAGAGGTTGAAGTAAATAAACTAAAGGTTTACAAATACCCCTGACGGTAACAATGGCTTTAAAGTATCCCTAATAGGCTCAAAAATTGCGTCAGGACATGAGAGGGTTAAGGAGGTACTGATGTCACAACTATACCAGGATTGTTATTGATGTCGGCCTCCCAGAGACAGCCAATGACTCTCGGCTTCAATTCTCTGGTCTTCTTCTTCATCTCCTTGTCAAACTCTGCCTGCTTCTGCTTCAATTTCTTAGTTCTCTCTCCAGCAGCCTGACAACAAAGTTTAGGGTTAATAAATAACTTAACGAATGAAAATATTAATTTATGGTCTACTGGCAATTTTTTGAAGACAAAGAAAAAGATGGGAGAGCATGGGGGGAGAACTTTACAAAGACATTCATTCTAGTTCTCGATTAGTATAAAAAATTGTCGGCATCATCTGATCGATCCTTTTCTTACATGGCTCCAAGGTTGTATTATTATGTTTTTTACACCAACCATAACTAATTTTCGTTATCAATGAGACAGTTGAATTCCGTTGAATTAAAATTATAAAAACCTATGACATACTACTAAAATTTACTAATAGAATACAAGTGATTCCCTGGAAACAATGTTGAATGTGAATGTATCAGGTGTCTAACCTGTGGTATGTCATCATTCTCTTGCTCCACCTCTTCCTCTTGATCACTCTTGGCCTCGTCGTCAGAGAGGTAGCCGTGGGGAACAAAGAAGTCGTTGTCAACCTCGTACTGGTCCTCTTCCTTGTCCTCCTCTTTGTCCTCACCTTCAGAATCACTGAGACTCTCACCCGCCTCCTCCTCCTCCCAGTCCTCGTCACTATCATACTCATAGTCAAATATGGCCTGAGGGGGATAGAAAGTAACACAAATATAAGTACAGTAACACCCATATGAGTCTTGGCTGGTAGTACAGGAGAGAACTCTGAATATAACAAACATGGCCGCCGGATGGCTTGCGCACCGACCGTAAACAAACTGCACGGTGGAATTTGACGGCTAATCGTTAAGGGGAGCCATAGTAAAGGCTGATATCCGGCAGGATGAATTTTTTTTTTTTTTTTTTTAGGAAAGGAAACGTCTTTAATACATTGACAATTTTGCCAGTTATATTAATTATGTATATAAAGAGAGAATTAACTGACCTCTCTACCGAAGGGTCTCCGGGCCGATATGGTGGAGCTTTTCTTCCTCCAGGTACCCCAGTATGCCGGGCGTCGGTTCTCACAGAATAGTAGTAGCTTGGGTCGCCCCTGTTCACCTATTGGGGGACCACCACCACCATCGTCCCCGGGGGTCTGTAGTAGCCCACCAGACATCAGTTCACCGGCTAACACATCCTCCTGGTCTACCTCCTCCTCCTCTTCTGTTTTAGATCATCACAAATAATAATAATAATCTGGTCTTTTATTTCTCGCAAGCGCCAGTTTTCCAGAGGAATTCACTAGCGCTCGTAACACATTGCACCACAATCAAGAGAAGTGTGGTGCAGTTCACCTGTAGTTCAAGCAACAACAACTATTTAACATGGCAGCAGTTAGAGTCTGTAACGACCTGTCACTGTGCCACTTGCAAGATCATAACTCCTACAGAAGAGCAAGGTTTTCAACTGTTTTTTGAAAGAGTCTATGGAGTTCAGCTGTCTAATTGATAAAGGCAATTCATTATATAACCTAGGAGCCACGAAAGAAAAGGACCAATCAGAGAAAGAGGACTGCTGGATAGCTACCGGTTCATCAAGACGCAGCACATCACTGCTTCTCAGGATCTCACCAGAATGTGCCAAAGGGCATCTCAGGTCAGCAAGATACTTAGGTTCACCAAACATAAGTGCCTTAAAAGTCACAAGACACAACTTAAACTCTATCCTAGCTTTAACTGGCAACCAGTGCAGCTCTATCAAATATGAAGAAGTGGGGGATCTTGGAGGTAATTCAAATATGAGCCTCGCTGTTCTATTTAGTATGGACTGAACTTTTTGTAGAAAGTAATTAGGAAGGCCAACCAATGTTACATTACAATAGTCCACACACACGTGATAGGACAATTGAGTGAACCAATGTCACATTACATTAATGAAGTCAACGCACCAGGCGACAAAGGCAATATGGCACGAAATGATTAAAGACGGGAAGGGAGTTAACTAAATATCATCGAGAACTCGAACATGATGAAGGAAGGCCATAATACGGGATATAGAAAACGAGGGAGATTCAGAAAGAAAATCAGCAAGACATGGGGGCCGGCGGAGGAAAGCCAGAAAAGGGAAGAAACGCGTGCGGGCAACGGAAAATAAGGGGCAATCGAGGAAAAGATGGGAGAGAACCAATGTTAGAAGACAGCGCTTGTTAACCCTCCCGCCTCGGCTACGCATTACATAAATATTCCCCGAGACACAGGTGTTTTGGCTGAAAAACGTCTAGGCTCAGAGATGGAGCTCCTTCGAGCCATGATGGATGCTTCACATGTCTCACTCCCCAGACTGGAACAAGACCTCACGGGCTTCACCGTGTTGAGCGGTGGAATGTACAGGCTCTCAGCCTATGCCCGAGAGGGAGTAGTTGGAATATAGAAAAAAAAAAAAAAAAAAAAAAAAGGCTAGGCTACCGTATCTTTGTTATTCTGACTTCTTCCTGCATTCCCACGCATCCCCAAGCGTAGCTGTGTTATTTACCTGTAGAATGGCGTTAAGTAGAGCTCTCTAAGTCAACTGGTTCAGTTGTGATGATGATTTCATTGGAGATACCTTACGGCAACAACAGCCACTTTACACTACTTTTCGATACTTAACAACAACATACAGGCACACACGAACAAGCGACGCTCTCCTTCTTGTGGCCGGAGATGCGGGGCGTCGGTCCAGCCGGCTGTTGTTTACATGCGTCGGACCGACGCCTCACACACCAAGGTCACAGGCTTTCAACCAATGGTACAATGTTGTACCACCCGGGTTCCTCGGGTCAAAACAAAATGGTACACACGTGTACCACCCGGGGTTGAAGGGTTAACCCTTAAAGAGCGGCGCGCAACATAAGTCGAGTTAAAGAAACTGGCAAAAAAAGGGTGAAAAATGGGTGAAAATAGAGTGAAAATGGGTGGAACAGTAATGAACCATACGTCCGACATCTGTGGCCTCCCGGCCCACACTAATTCCAGTTCCCCCACTGCACGGGAGGATGACAGTGTGACCAATAGTTCGCTAAAAGTGAACAATGTAGCAAAATCTGCTAAACTTCCATCATTGAGGTAACACTGTCAGGGCTCCACGAGTGCTACGTAGCTGAATGTGGTGTCATTGTGTAGCGATTTCCGCCTAGTTTTCGGCACAATACAGTTCCTTTCATGCTGATGGTTGATATAGCAGTCAGAATGGCCTGAAAAGGCCCAAAACGGCCACAGACCCCCCGCTAGACAAGGGTTAAGGAACCGTCTCACTGAATACAAGTTTCTGATTTGGAGATTACAAATTTTGATGACCTGATTGATGTGATTCTCATAGTTCAATTTAGAGTTAAAGTATACTCCAAGGTTTCGCACTGAGTAAAATATAATAAGATTAGATTTTCTTGTGGTCTATTTTCTGTATGCTGCCTCACCCAGACGGTAAGTGGCAGTTACTTTTTTATAAATAATAATAACAACAACAACAACAATAATAATTATAAAATTAAAATGTAAATCTTGCAAACTAAACAACCCAAAACTTGGACAAAGACAATATAAAGGCAAAATAACATCAAAATTGCTACGTGGAAACAACACATACTAAAATAAAATTTATTAAATAAAAGAAAACAATCCACCACATAGGGTGTACATTACTACATGAGCAAGTTAAATAACAAAGTAAATAAATAAAATTTTAATTGCTCCTTCATACCCATAGAGGAAAAATAAAAAAAACACACACATGCGCAACATGACAACTTACCAATAATTTCTATATCATTTTCATCCTTCCCCTTGTCTTGTGGAGGGAAGGTGCGCACATAGGAGCCCCTGGTATACTCTTCTTTGTGCAACTCTCGCAGGTAACAGTCATCGGCAGCCTTAGGGTCAGACGAGGGAGCAAAACATTCATCCAGCTTCTCCATACGGTCTTGAGTAAACTGGCTACGACACAGGGGAGCAAGTCGCATGTCCTCCTTTATCTGGGAGTTGAGGAATCATATTAAAATGTAAAACTGGCAAACTAAACAAACCAAAACAGGGACGATACAAGATAAAGGTAAAATAACTTTATCAAAATCGCTATGTGGAAATAACGCTTACTAAAATAAAATATAGTCAATAATTCACACAATGAATATGGCATCTGACATGAAAAATTATTATAAAAAGTTGAGTGGGAGGAAATGGATTTGTCAACATCTGTACCATTGGAAACAATAAGATTGGGATTTGAACTGGAAAAAAAAAAGTCTGCTCTATTGCAACAACCACTAAACTACTAAAAATGCTCATTCTCCTGCAACAAGCTGATCAAATATATAGATAACAAAACCAAAAATATACTAAATGGTTTTAAAGAGCTTCTACTAAAGAACACATTAACATTAAAACATTTCTATCACCTTCTAGTGGTTGTGTTTATTAGTGGCTCCTACATCACATGATGTAGTGCCATTAAGACTGTGCCACGGCCTGGATTAAAGATTATAGTAAACATTCGATGATCAAAAAATTTCTGGCAACATTTCTGGAATATTTTGCACTGGTATCGGAAACTAGACAGTTGATAGATTAACTTAGGCCAAGGGAATATTATAAATGTTGACCTCATAAGCTGCCAGACCAGTGTTGAGGATAAATGTTGAGGGAAAAAGCGCTCGTGTGATACCGGCTTTAGATGATAGGATGTCAATGGGCATGTGGCATCCGACTATGTCCTTAACCTCTGGACTGCGGATCTACTTATATAAGGCCTACCGCTGCGCTGCGGAACTCCTTATATAATCCCAGGCCTAAATTTTTGTTTTTTAAACCAGCCCAGTATCAATTGTTTTTTTTTGTATTGCCCCTTGGCCATGGCAAATATCACTCCTCCACATCCGCTCCTTCAATTATCACCTATTCTCCCTCTTATTCCCTTATTTCGTCGATATATTTTCGTGCTATCAATAGCGAGTCATAAGATGGGTGTGCTTGTATGTGCTACATAGAAAATGAAAGAGAAAGAGAGAAAATTCTCCCTACCAATAAATGCCTACAGTGGCCGATAGAGGTGCTGAACGCAAGGTTTACCGCGGTGCATTGTGGGAAATGGGCGACATCGCGGAGCTATCCACCCTCCCTCTCCTTCAACAATTCTATAATATATGCAGTTAGTCGACATTTCTGTAGGTGACACATACTTTGGTCTATGCATACTGTTATTTTATATATTTTAAAATCACCCATATTCATAAATAACGTATATTTACAATACAAAGTCAGCAGGTATTTTCGCGCCAATTTTGTTATGATAATTAATCAGCTTATAATTATGTTTGTAGTCATTATCAGCTGCATATGGACTTTCCCTTTATTACTATACTATATAAGCACTTAGTGTAGTCGTATACTGTATAGGCTAATAAAAACGTGTAGAATCACACACAAATTGAGAAAAACTGTGCATATCCTAGGTGTTTGGTATAGTGATGTCTAGTCGTAGCTCTGGCGCTAGTTCAGAAGCGTCCACCAGAGGTCTCAAAGGAATTGTTGGTAGGGAGAATTACACGACAGTGTCTCTCCAGACGTCATGACAGGTGGTAGGCTGGCAGGCTGACTCAGCCTTTGGTTATGTAACTCCCGATCGAATTTGCCAATTTTGACCATCCAAACGATGTTTCCACTTGTTTTATTGTTGTAACAGGTTAATACCTTTATAATCAACGTAAAATAGGCGCATATGGATAAGTATTAAAATGTAAAACTTGCAAACTAAACAAACCAAAATTGGGACAAGGACAATATAAAGTCAAATTAAATTATCAAAATCGCTATGTGGAAACAACGCTTACTAAAATGAAAATTATTAAATAAAAGAACACAATCCACCACATAGGGTGTACATTACTACATGAGCAAGTTTATCTGTTAATGATATTTATGGTACGATGACGATTTGAGTAAAGGAAAGTCGAAATACCTCCGCACAGGGAGGGGTGGCCACTACCCTACCTCAGCACTTCTTAGGTTAATCCTTAAATCAACCAAAATCTTGTAGCTCACCCTAAATTGTTTAAAGAGCCCGTTTTCCTCCATCTCCTCATCTTCCACTTCGCGCTTCATGGCCACAAAGAAACTAGCAAACTTGTTCTTCAGCTTCTCTTTCACTTTTTTCTTTTCGTCCTCAGCCTCCTTCCTCTGTTTTTCTTCATCTTCCTTCTTCTTCTGGCGTTCTTCCTCTCGTTTCTGCTTCTCTTGTTTCTCCTCCTCTTTCTTTTGTTCCTTCATTTGTCGCTTAGATCTGCAAGAATTGATATTTATTTGAAAATATATTTCAAGTAATATTCATATTCTTATTCCCAATGCAATACAGTATTTGTAGTAATTGTAATAGTAATTGTTAGGGGTCACTTGAAGCATGCTATGCTTACAGGTACCTACCCGATAGCACTATCGTTAGTGAGAGCCATTTGTATTTTGTACTATTGTTAATGTCTTGTCAAGTTGCAAATTTGATTTTAATAGAACATTTTGACAGATGAGGCACATGGGAGAAAGATTAGTGAACAGTTTCTGAATGACAGGAAAGCATACTACAGAGCTGTAAAATAAGCCAGAGGGAAGAAGACTGAGAGTGTCTCAGGTGGTAGGATGAGGGACATGAATGGGGAAGTGGTAGAGGGTGATGGTGTGGTGAAAGTATGGAAAGATCATTTTAGTAGCTTAGCTGTAAAGAGTAGGGGGAAGGCAAAGATCTCATCCATAGGAATGGAGAGAGGTAGAATAAACAGGGTAGTTGAAAGCCAGATAAGCAGAGAAGAAGTAAAAGAAGCAATCAATAGACTTAAAATGGGCAAAGCTGCTGGAGTAGATAACATCTCAGGTGAAATGCTGAGATATGGAGGAGAAGAAGCTGTTGACATAATGCATAGGTTATGTAAATTAGCATGGGAAAAGGAAAGTGTACCAGAGGACTGGAGGAAAGCAGTGATAGTACCCTTGTACAAAGGGAAGGGTAGTAAAGAAGAGTGTAAGAATTATAGGGGAATTAGCTTGCTTAGCATACCTGGAAAGGTACACACAAGAGTAGTAACACAGAGGCTACAGAAGATAACGGATGACAAAATAGGCGAGGAACAGGGAGGTTTCAGAAAGGGCAGGGGCTGCGTTGACCAGATAGCCTCAATGCGATTGTTGGTAGAGAAGTATCTGGCCAAAAACAGAAAACTCTATGCAGCATTCATGGATTTGGAAAAAGCCTACGACAAAGTAGACTGGGAGGGCCTGTGGGATGTGTTAACAGTATATGGTGTGGGAGGAAAGTTGCTAATGGCAGTAAAATCTTTTTATAGGAATGCAATGGCAAATGTGAAGGTAGGGGATAAGTTAAGTGAAAGTTTTGAGGTCAATGTAGGTGTAAGACAGGGATGTGTCATGTCAGCTTGGTTGGTCAATATATACATCGATGGAGTGATTAGGGAATGTAGGGCTGTATCAATGGGTGTGGGAGCTAGACTGGAATCAGAGGGAAGAACATGGAAGATTTTAACATGCCTATATGCGGACGATGCAGTCCTGTTGGCGGAAAATGCTGAAGAACTTCAGAGAGTGGTCACTGACTTTGACAGGGTATGTGAAAAGAGAAAGTTAAAGGTCAATGTAGGGAAATGTAAGGTAATGGTGTTTGAGAGAAGAATGCATGAAACTATAGATTTTAAGGAAAAATTAATAGAATCAAGAAAGAACACAAGAAAAGTTGTAAAATAAAATTGAAAAATGAAGTACTAGAAGAGGTTGAAAGTTTCAAGTATTTGGGAGCTGTACTATGCAAATATGGTAAAATGGAGAGTGAGATAAAAGAGAGAAAAATGCAAGGGAGAAAAGTGATTGGAGAACTTGATAGTATTCTCAAAGGAAGAATGGTTAGCCAGGAAGTCAAAAAGTCACTGAGAAACAGTGTGCTGCTCCCAACACTCTCGTATGGAAGCGAGACATGGACGGGAAGTGACGAGGACCTCTTCAAACTAAGAGCTGTGGAGATGAGCTTTTTCAGAATGGCAGCTGGCATGAATAGGCTAGATGGGCCAAGTAATAGGGAAGTGTACGAGTCCTTTGGAATAGAAGAGCAGGCTTTGGGCATTGATTGTGGTGTGGTTGAGTGGATAAAGAGAAGTACTTTGAGGTGGTATGGTCATGTTCAGAGAATGGATGAAGACAGAATGCCAAGAAAGATATATGGGAGTCAGGTGAGTGGAACCGCTAGTAGTGGAAGACCACCTATGGTATGGGAAAAGAAAGTGGAAAAATATATTGAAGAAAAACTTCCACGTAGTGGAAGGGGCATTGTGGCACGGGCAAGGGAGGCATGTCTTGACAAAGTAGCTTGGAGACGTTTCTGTCATGGCCATCCTCTAGTGGGGGTTTCCCAGGGGGAAGCAAGGCGTCGGAGATGATGATGATGATGATGATAATGATTTTGACAGTAATTGTAGTTTCTTTATTCATGCAGAGTTTAGTCAAATTTACCAGAACGTCCCCGACTTCCCAAATTGACGAATTCCTTGAACGTGACGATAGTGCGTTGTTATGTGAGTGATTAGTTTGCTTGGGAACCAATTAACTTGCTCATGTAGTAATGTACATTGTACACCCTATGTGGTGGATTGTGTTCTTTTATTTATAAATTATTATTTTACTTAAGCGTTGTTTCCACATAGCAATTTTGATTAGTTGTTTTGTCTTTTACTGTGTTCGTATAAAGTTTTGGTTTGTTTATTTTGCAAGTTTTACATTATAATTCTTTACTGCATATAAAATTGTAAAACTTGCAAAATAAACAAACCAAAACTTGGACAAAGACAATATAAAGGCAAAATAACTAATCAAAATTGCTATGTGGAAACAATCTATCTATCTATCTATATATTGCCTGACGCCGGCCACGAACGAACCGCCCCCACCGAGGCTGTTCGTTTGTTTTTCATTGCTTAAGTATTTTTCACGGGTGGGGGTTGCAAGCCCACCGACCCAACCTCTTTAGTCGCCTCTTACGACACGCAGAAGGCACGTGGGGCATATTCTGATCCCTTACTCCCAGGGGCTTGTGGAAACAACACTTTAGCAAAATAAAATTATGAACACAAATTACAGTTAAGTTGTTAAGCTTCATAAATTAATTTAGTCACTACTACGTTAATCATGACCTTTATTCGTGTTTACTCTCTTTTGTGTACTGGAAGACACACCTGCGTCTTCCTGGGATAAATAAAAGCTTTAGTGACCATCAGGGGAGTTTAGAAACATTAAGTTTAGTGTTTTCAACCCCTGCAGTTGTCTTCTGAACGACCTTATTGGCAGAAAAATAGTTTTGGAGAGATAAACATGATATTAGGAAAATGTTATACACAAATACTAAACGGCATCCTAAGAGCCTAAAATTATTAATTCCATATTGGCCATGCCTTCCCCCCAGAACTATTGAATTTAACCTAAGCATCCTTCCTTAGGGACTCAGGGCTGTTCGGCCAGGCAGCCTACGGAACGACAACCTCAGCATCCCATGCACTATTTGCGATATGGACCAAGTCATCTGCATATAACAACTACAGTACTGAAAACCAATTCCTTTGCCCCTCAACTTTCCCTTCATAATTACCGAGGGGCACAGGGCCTTGGGTGGGGGTTTTGGTTTCCCAGGCGTTTCCGCACCCTCCTCAGCTCCCCGCCTTGGAGTGGCTTTGGTCACCTGGGCTTTATTAGTGGTAAGTAGGGAGGGTTTTGTGGGGACGCTCGGTTATGGCCTTGTCCTTGCTCGGGACCTTGGGGCTGCTCAGCCAGACAGCAAGGGGAACAGCAACAACAAAAACAACAACAACCACCAATTCTAGTATTCTTAGACAGTGCCTCTAGTACCATGACAAATAGTAGTAGGCTTACTTCGGAGCCCTGGTGGACTCCCACATTTACTAAACATCTATCTCAACATTCTCATAATAATTTCTAACACACAACAGACAAAAAATACTCACTCTAATTCTTCCAGTCTCTTCTTTTTCTCTTCTTCCTTCATCTTGTCTTTCTCCTCCTTCTGCTTGAGTCTCTCTTCTTTCTTCTTTTCCTTCTCCACTAGTTCCTCTTGTTTCTTCTTTTCCTTCTCCAGCCTCTTATTCTCCCGTTCCTCAAATTTCTTCTTTCGATCATCCTCCTTAGCTATTTGCTTCGGGGTGAGTTTCTTGGCAATCCCCGGCGATGTTTTGGGAGCGAGTGAATTGACTGCTGATGGTCCTTTTTCCGAGGCCTCTTTGATGTTTTTATCAGGACTCGAGTTATCATCTTCCTCTTCTTCATTATCTCTATGTTTACCATCATTGCTACTGGTGTTGTTGGTTTCCTTACTCTCATTTCCGTTGCTATCCTCGTCACTTTCCATGTTACCGTCATGGCTTTTGCTCTCGTTCTCTGATTCAGTTACCTTCGTACTTTCTCCTTCCATCTTTTTAGATCCCTTCTTGCTTTGTGTTTCATTCTTTTTAACTTCCTTTACTTCTTTCTTGCTTCGTGTTTCTTTCTTTTTAGCTTCCTTTACTTCTTTCTTTTTAGCTTCTTTTACTTCCTTCGCACTTTCTGCATCAGTCTCTTGTTCTTCCTCGACCTTTTTAGCTTCCTTCTCCTTTTCTTCCTCTACCTCTATTGCTTCCTTCTCCTTTTCTTCCTCTGACTTTTTCTTTTCCTCCCTCTCCTTCTTCAGCTTTGCTTCTAGGGCTTTCAGTTTGATCTTATCCATGCTCTTACGCCGATCTTCGTCCGATTTGGGAGCCGGGCTGAAGTACTTGGTGATCGCTACCTTGCATGCAGATTTGGGAGTCGCTTTCTTCACATCTGCACCATCAGTATCCCTTTTAGCATTGTTGTCTTGCTTCTCATATTTTTCAGCCTCATTTTCTACCTCCTTATTGCTTTCTTTTTCTGTCTTCCCTTCGTAATTTTTATTGTCTTTCTTAGACTTGGTTTTGCCTGTATCTTTACCATTACTAGCATCTTTTTCTACACTTGTGTTTTTCCCATTATTGGCGCTGTTATTTCTTTTCATCTTAAGTTTCTGCAAGTTTCCCACATTCTTACTTTCATTATTTGTGCTCTTCTTTGTATTCTTTTGGCCCTTATTCTGACGTTTGCCCTTTGTATTCACCCCCCCTTTGTTTTCAGATTCAGATGCCTTGTTTTCCGATTCACTCACTTTTTCACTTTCGTCTTTTCCCGAATCATCTTTGTCACTAGGTTCTTGCTCTGCATCTTCAGTACTTATTTCATCATTCAAGGCTTTATTTCCTTTGGTTTCACTATCAGTTTTATATTTCCCAGTTTCCTGATCTCCATCAACTTCATCTTCTAGTTTCTTGGCTTGAGCATCATTCTTTTTCATTTTATTATTCTTGTGCTTGGTCTGTTTGGTTTGTCCAGCTGATTCACTAGTGCTGCCTTCCTCATTCTCCTCTTTTTTTATCTGCTTGTTTCCAGGACGGTTTTGTGTTTTTGCCGTCTTGTTCATCAATTTAGATTTTTTGGAATCCTCAGCATTTTTGGTCTTGCCCAGTGGCCTTTTCTTTCCAGTTTTCTTGTTTTCTTCACTGGTGCTTGGTTTGGCTGAAGCGCTCGATTCCTTTTTGTCATTACTATCAGACTTGCCTTCTGTTACGGTACTATCAATCAAATTTGCCTTGCTAGCTTTGCCGTCACCAGTTTTTTTTTCTACTTCTTTCTGCTCGGCACTTTCTTCAATGCCTTCCTTTTCCTTAGAAAGTTTATTGTCTAATTCCTTATCCTCAGAACTTACCTCATCTTCCGTTGCGGTTTCATCTGATATTTCCTTTTCTCCCTCTTCCTCAGTACTGGACTCTACACTTTTATTTTCTTTATTGCTGTCATCAGATTTCTCCTGATATTCTTCCTCATCATCTTTTCTTCCTCTTATCTCCACCTCTTCTTCCTCTCCATCCTCCTCTTCTGAGCTGCTGTAAGATAGTTCATTTAGCTGTATATACTTAGCTTTCTCTGTCTTTACAGCTAACTTTTCCGCATTCTCCTTATCCTCCGAGGAAATGCTGGAGTCGGAAGTCTTGCTGTTGTCCAAGCCTTCTGACACTCCATTAACATTTGTCTCCGTGGATGATGACAGTTCAGACTCCCCATCACGACTCTCTTCCCCATCCTCGGTGGAGGTGGAGATCTTGGCTTCCTGGGTGGGCTCACGGTACAGTCCACCGAGGAGCTTACGAGTCTGCTCCAAGGATTTCTTCTTGGATCGTGGTTGCTCACTCTCGTCGTCAATGCTCGAGCTTACTTCTTCGTCAGACACCAGGCTAGGAAGAAATAAATTATATTAGACAAGAAAACAATAAAGATGCAAAGCAATGAAGGAAATATAGACAGCAGACTAGTAAATATAGAAACCAGAATAGGAAGAAATAAAGATATTATATGCACCATTTAGTGTTTGAAAGGCAATTCCAAGCATTGCACAGGAATGCCTTGGTCATGTGAGACTGGATTCCATGCAGCATGATCCCTCCTTAACCCTCTACGACATATGACGCGATTTTTTACCCCTAATAGGGATACTTTAAAGCCTTTGTTACCATCAGGGGTATTTAGAAACCTTTAGTTTAGTTACTTCAACTTCTGCAGTTGTCTTTGAGTTAGCTGTGGGCAGAAAACTAATTTTGGAAAGGTAATTATAAGAGTGAGAGAACTCTATTCCTTATTGCTAATCTGGCAACCTCTGCGTCATATGTGCGTGAAAGGGTTAAGTCCCCTAACCTGAAAATTTTCCTCAGAGCCTTGTCCAAGGTCTTCCTTGGTCTATATTTACATTTGCCACTCTATCTATCTATTGCCAGATGCCATGATAGGTGCTTTTGTGTCCACAAACAAAAATAAATTATGTCAATAGATAAAATATAAGCCAATACATACTATGTAGGTTACAGCCGTACGCCCACATGAACATAACTCGGTTTATGTGCATCCTATAAAAAGGGAGAGAAAATAGAGATCATTGATTTTTCTTCCTACGTGTATGAAGGAGACAAAAGGCAAAGCTGCCTGTAACAAGTGTTCCTCCCAAAGTTGAGTGAGAGATCCAAATTCCAAGGTACGCTCGAGTCAAAACGTCTGGACACACGGAGCTTGAAGCAGTTTACATTATAGAATGAGGGAAAGACAGATTGAGAGTTCCATAGCTTACTTGTGGAGTAGAAGAAAGATTGGGAAAATCGGTTTACTCTTGGGCTATTAGAGAGATGAACAGAATAGAGGTGAGAATGTGTTAAAAGACAGGTGCTCTAAAAAAGTCCAGTGGGTCTTATGAAATGTCAGGAATTGAGTTTGAGACAATATTCGGTTTTGCATCATCCAAACTTTTTTCACATCTATCCCTCCTCCGCATTTTAAATCTTCTCTCAACCTATCATATTTTTTTGACTTCCCATATTGACTAATTCTTTTAACGTGACGATAGTGCGTTGTTATATGTGCGATTAATTTGCTCGGGAACCAGCTTAACTTCATCATGTAGTGATGTAGGCTACATCCTATGTGGTGGATTGTGTTCTTTAATTTCAACATTTTATTTTATTAAGCGTCATTTCCAAATAGCGATTTTGATAAGTTATTTTTTTTTACTCCTACTACCTTCACATAGAACTGCACTGGCTGCCAGTAAGAGCAAGAATAGAATTTAAGTTGTGTTTGGTGACTTTTAAGGTTCTCAAATTTGGTGAGCCTAGGTACCTTGCGGAGCTGCTCAGGCGCCCACCGGCACACCATGGTGTAGTTGTGCGTCATGACAATGACCCTTTTCGTCTTGATGAACCAAGGGCTTTCCAGCAGTCTTCTTTCTTTGAGAGGTCATTCTCCTACATGGCTCCGAGGTTGTATAACAGGTTGCCGCTGTCCATGAGACAACTGAGTTCTGTTGAATGCTTCAAGAGACAACTTAAGACTTTTCTCTTTGAGAGAAGCTATGATCTTGAGAGAGGTGTCATGACAGATGGCTATAGAGTTTAGGCTATTTTGCCACTGCTAGTGATTGTTAAATGTGTGTTGTATATAAGCCTTCTTTTGATGCATTGATTTTGTTCTTTTTTCTTTCTCTTTCCGAGCGCTAGTGAATTCTTCGGAAAAATTGGCGCTTATGAGAAATAAGTAACATGCTTATTATTATTATTATATTTATCTTGTGTCGTCCTAGTTTTTGTTTGTTTATTTTTCAAGTTTTACAACTTCATGGTAGTAATCTGGTTTCCTGTCTTACACATGCCACTGATCACCCTCCCTTCTCCCTATCATCAATTACTGTACAATAATTCCAACCTACCTAGCAGCATCATTTTTTTTGCCTTCGCCACTGTTACTCTTGCGTTTCCTCTTTTCCTTGCCGGCCTTGTCCTTGCTCACTGGTCGTCCGCGGGGTTTCTTTTCCTTCACGGTCTTATCGTTAGCAGGGGGGCGGCCGAGCAGTTTCTTCTCCTTGGTCACTTTCTCCTTCAGTGGTGGACGACCTCGCCGTTTCTTCTCGCTTGACTTGCTATCTATTTTTGCTAAACCTGTGGGGCATATGTACAGTTGGGGTCAGTTCCAAGCAGTTCACTGCCAAGACACCTAACCCATAAATCCTTCTTCTAAGCAATTCATTACCGAGATCATACTTCAAGATTGACTATAGTCTATTCGCTGTAAGTAGGCGAAAAATCACGACCTCTAACACATCTAACTCAAAAACGACTAGAGTAATCGAGCTAATATTTCTACCATTGGGGAAGAGTCAGTCAAGGAATAGAAGTGGAAATATACAGCCAATTTAGAGGTCATGATTTCTCGCCTACTTACAGCGAATTGACTATAGCGTCTCTCCATCCACTCTCATAATTTTAACACGCCTCACTCAATCATCCTTATCCATACTCTCAACATGT
>CM064491.1:4730179-4850712 GCA_032716605.1 Paralithodes platypus | reverse complement strand
TGATATTTATGGTACCGATTGACGATTTGAGTTAAAAGGCAAGTCGGAAATACCTCCGCACAGGGAGGGCGTGGCCACTACCCTACCTCAGCACTTCTTAGGTTAATCCTTAAATCAACCAAAATCTTGTAGCTCACACCTAAAATTGTTTAAAGAGCCCGTTTTTCCTCCATCGTCCCTCATCTTCCACTTCGCGCTTCATGCGCCACAAAGGAAACTAGCAAACTTGTTCTTCAGCTTCTTCTTTCCACTTTTGTTCTTTTTTTTTTTTTTCGTCCTCAGCCTCCTTCCTCTGTTTTTTCATTCATCTTCCTTGCTTCTTCTGGGGGCGTTCTTCCCTCTCGTTTCTGCTTCTCTTGTTGCTCCTCCTCTTGTTCTTTTGTTCCTTCATATTGTCGCTTAGATCGTGCAAGAATTGAT
Source organism: Paralithodes platypus (assembly GCA_032716605.1). Classification (NCBI taxonomy): domain Eukaryota; kingdom Metazoa; phylum Arthropoda; class Malacostraca; order Decapoda; family Lithodidae; genus Paralithodes; species Paralithodes platypus. Next base: position 4,850,292 of record CM064491.1, on the reverse strand, counting down.
ATTTATTTGAACAATAATTTTCAAGTAATATTCATATTCTGTATTCCCAATGCAATCACAGTATTTGTAGTAATTGTAATAGGTAATTGTTAGGGGTCACTTGGAAGCAATGCTATGCTTACAGGTACCTACCCGATCGCACTATCGTTCGTGAGAGCCATTTGTACTTTTGTACTATTGTTAATGTCTTGTCAAGTTGCAAATTTGATTTTTAATAGAAACATTTTGACAGATGATGACACATGGGATAGAAAGAAAGATTAGTGTAACAGTTATCCTGAATGACAACACGGAAAGCCATACTACAGAGCTGTAAAATAAGCCAGAGGGAAGAAGACTGAGTGTCTCAGGTGGTAGGATGAGGGACATGACTGGGGAAGTGGGTAGAGTGTGATGGTGTGGTGAAAGTATGGAAAGAATTCATTTTTTCGCTTAGCTGTTAAAGGAGTAAGGGGGAAGGCAAAGATCTCATCCATAGGAATGGAGAGAGGTAGAATAAAAAGGGTAGGTTGAAAGCCAGAATAAGAAGAGAAGAAGTAAAAGAAGCAATCACATAGGACTTAAATTGGGCAAAGCTGCTGGAGTAGATAACATCTCAGGTGAAATGCGTGCGATATGGAGGAGAAGACGCGGTTGACATATGCCATAGGTTCTGTTAAATTAGCCGGGGAAAAGGAAAGTGTACCAGAGGACTGGAGGAAAGCAGTGATAGTACCCTTGTACAAAGGGAAGGGTAGTAAAGAAGAGTGTAAGAATTATAGGGGAATTAGCTGGTGTCTTAGGCATACCTGGAAAGGTACATCACAAGAGTAGTAAACACAGAGGCTACAGAAAGATAACGGATGACAAAATAGGAGAGGAACAGGGCGGTTTCAGAAAGGGCAGGGGCGGCCGGGTGACCAGATAGCCTCAATGCGATTGTTGGTAGGAGAAGTATCTGGCCAAAAAACAGAAAAACTCTATGCAGTCATTCATGGATTTGGAAAAAGCCTAACGGACAAAGTAGACTGGGAGGGCGTGTGGGATGTGTTAACAGTATATGGTGTGGGAGGAAAGTTGCTAATGGCAGTAAAATCTTTTTATAGGAATGCAATGGCAAATGTGAAGGTAGGGGATAAGTTAAGTGAAAGTTTTGAGGTCAATGTAGGTGTAAGACAGGGAAGTTCATGTCAGCTTGGTTGGTCAATATATACATCGATGGAGTGATTAGGGAATGTAGGGCTGTATCAATGGGTGTGGGAGTAGACTGGAATCAGAGGGAAGAACATGGAAGATTTTAACATGCCTATATGCGGACGATGCAGTCCTGTTGGCGGAAAATGCTGAAGAACTTCAGAGAGTGGTCACTGACTTTGACAGGGTATGTGAAAAGAGAAAGTTAAAGGTCAATGTAGGGAAATGTAAGGTAATGGTGTTTGAGAGAAAATGCATGAAACTATAGATTTTAAGGAAAACTTAATAGAATCAAGAACGAACACAAGAAAAGTTGTAAAATAAAATTGAAAAATGAAGTACTAGAAGAGGTTGAAAGTTTCAAGTATTTGGGAGCTGTACTATGCAAATATGGTAAAATGGAGAGTGAGATAACAGAGAGAAAAATGCAAGTGAGAAAAGAGATTGGAGAACTTAATAGTATTCTCAAAGGAAGAATGGTTAGCAGGAAGTCAAAAGCCACTGAGACACAGTGTGCTGCTCCCAACACTCTCGTATGGAAGCGAGACATGGACGGGAAGTGACGAGGACCTCTTCAAACTAAGAGCTGTGGAGATGAGCTTTTTCAGAATGGCAGCTGGCATGAATAGGCTAGATGGGCCAAGTAATAGGGAAGTGTACGAGTCCTTTGGAATAGAAGAGCAGGCTTTGGGCATTGATTGTGGTGTGGTTGAGTGGATAAAGAGAAGTACTTTGAGGTGGTATGGTCATGTTCAGAGAATGGATGAAGACAGAATGCAAAGAAAGATATATGGGAGTCAGGTGAGTGGAACCGCTAGTAGTGGAAGACCACCTATGGTATGGGAAAAGAAAGTGGGAAAAATATATTGAAGAAAAACTTCCACGTAGTGGAAGGGGCATTGTGGCACGGGCAAGGGAGGCATGTCTTGACAAAGTAGCTTGGAGACGTTTCTGTCATGGCCATCCTCTAGTGGGGGTTTCCCAGGGGGAAGCAAGGCGTCGGAGATGATGATGATGATGATGATAATGGATTTTGACAGTAATTGTAGTTTCTTTATTCATGCAGAGTATAGTAACATTTACCAGCACGTCACGGACTTCCCAAATTGACGAATTCCTTGAACGTGACGATAGTGCGTTGTTATGTGTGTGATTAGTTTGCTTGGGAAACAGATTAACTTGCTCATATAGTAATGTACATTGTACACCCTATGTGGTGGATTGTGTTCTTTTATTTATCAATTATTATTTTACTTGAGCGTTGTTTCCACATAGCGATTTTGATTAGTTGTTTTGTCTTTTACTGTGTTCGTATAAAGTTTTGGTTTGTTTATTTTGCAAGTTTGACATTATAATTCTTTACTGCATATAAAATTGTAAAACATGCAAAATAAACAAACCCAAAACTTGGACAAAGACAATATAAAGGCAAAATAACTAATCAAAATTGCTATGTGGAAACAATCTATCTATCTATCTATATATTGCCTGACGCCGGCCACGAACGAACCGCCCACACCGAGGCTGTTCGTTTGTTTTTCATTGCTTAAGTATTTCTCACGGGTGGGGGTTGCAAGCCCACCGACCCCAACCTCTTTAGTCGCCTCTTACGACACGCAGAAGGCACGTGGGGCATATTCTGATCCCTTACTCCCAGGGGCTTGTGGAAACAACACTTTAGCAAAATAAAATTATGAACACAAATTACAGTTAAGTTGTTAAGCTTCATAAATTAATTTAGTCACTACTACGTTATCATGACCTTTATTCGTGTTTACTCTCTTTTGTGTACTGGAAGGAACACCTGCGTCTTCCTGGGATAAATAAAAGCTTTAGTGACCATCAGGGGAGTTTAGAAACATTACGTTTAGTGTTTTCAACCCCTGCCAGTTGTCTTCTGAACGACCTTATTGGCAGAAAAATAGTTTTGGAGAGATAAACATGATATTAGGAAAATGTTATACACAAATACTAAACGGCATCCTAAGAGCCTAAAATTATTAATTCCATATTGGCCATGCCTTCCCCCAGAACTATTGAATTTAACCTAAGCATCCTTCCTTAGGGACTCAGGGCTGTTCGGCCAGGCAGCCTACGGAACGACAACCTCAGCATCCCATGCACTATTTGCGATATGGACCAAGTCATCTGCATATAACAACTACAGTACTGAAAACCAATTCCTTTGCCCCTCAACTTTCCCTTCATAATTACCGAGGGGCACAGGGCCTTGGGTGGGGGTTTTGGTTTCCCAGGCGTTTCCGCACCCTCCTCAGCTCCCCGCCTTGGAGTGGCTTTGGTCACCTGGGCTTTATTAGTGGTAAGTAGGGAGGGTTTTGTGGGGACGCTCGGTTATGGCCTTGTCCTTGCTCGGGACCTTGGGGCTGCTCAGCCAGACAGCAAGGGGAACAGCAACAACAAAAACAACAACAACCACCAATTCTAGTATTCTTAGACAGTGCCTCTAGTACCATGACAAATAGTAGTAGGCTTACTTCGGAGCCCTGGTGGACTCCCACATTTACTAAACATCTATCTCAACATTCTCATAATAATTTCTAACACACAACAGACAAAAAATACTCACTCTAATTCTTCCAGTCTCTTCTTTTTCTCTTCTTCCTTCATCTTGTCTTTCTCCTCCTTCTGCTTGAGTCTCTCTTCTTTCTTCTTTTCCTTCTCCACTAGTTCCTCTTGTTTCTTCTTTTCCTTCTCCAGCCTCTTATTCTCCCGTTCCTCAAATTTCTTCTTTCGATCATCCTCCTTAGCTATTTGCTTCGGGGTGAGTTTCTTGGCAATCCCCGGCGATGTTTTGGGAGCGAGTGAATTGGCTGCTGATGGTCCTTTTTCCGAGGCCTCTTTGATGTTTTTATCAGGACTCGAGTTATCATCTTCCTCTTCTTCATTATCTCTATGTTTACCATCATTGCTACTGGTGTTGTTGGTTTCCTTACTCTCATTTCCGTTGCTATCCTCGTCACTTTCCATGTTACCGTCATGGCTTTTGCTCTCGTTCTCTGATTCAGTTACCTTCGTACTTTCTCCTTCCATCTTTTTAGATCCCTTCTTGCTTTGTGTTTCATTCTTTTTAACTTCCTTTACTTCTTTCTTGCTTCGTGTTTCTTTCTTTTTAGCTTCCTTTACTTCTTTCTTTTTAGCTTCTTTTACTTCCTTCGCACTTTCTGCATCAGTCTCTTGTTCTTCCTCGACCTTTTTAGCTTCCTTCTCCTTTTCTTCCTCTACCTCTATTGCTTCCTTCTCCTTTTCTTCCTCTGACTTTTTCTTTTCCTCCCTCTCCTTCTTCAGCTTTGCTTCTAGGGCTTTCAGTTTGATCTTATCCATGCTCTTACGCCGATCTTCGTCCGATTTGGGAGCCGGGCTGAAGTACTTGGTGATCGCTACCTTGCATGCAGATTTTGGGAGTCGCTTTCTTCACATCTGCACCATCAGTATCCCTTTTAGCATTGTTTGTCTTGCTTCTCATATTTTTCAGCCTCATTTTCTACCTCCTATTGCTTTTCTTTTTCTGTCTTCCCTTCGTAATTTTTATTGTCTTTCTTAGACTTGGTTTTGCCTGTATCTTTACCATTACTAGCATCTTTTTCTACACTTGTGTTTTTCCCATTATTGGCGCTGTTATTTCTTTTCATCTTAAGTTTCTGCAAGTTTCCCACATTCTTACTTTCATTATTTGTGCTCTTCTTTGTATTCTTTTGGCCCTTATTCTGACGTTTGCCCTTTGTATTCACCCCCCCTTTGTTTTCAGATTCAGATGCCTTGTTTTCCGATTCACTCACTTTTTTCACTTTCGTCTTTTCCCGAATCATCTTTGTCACTAGGTTCTTGCTCTGCATCTTCAGTACTTATTTCATCATTCAAGGCTTTATTTCCTTTGGTTTCACTATCAGTTTTATATTTCCCAGTTTCCTGATCTCCATCAACTTCATCTTCTAGTTTCTTGGCTTGAGCATCATTCTTTTTCATTTTATTATTCTTGTGCTTGGTCTGTTTGGTTTGTCCAGCTGATTCACTAGTGCTGCCTTCCTCATTCTCCTCTTTTTTTATCTGCTTGTTTCCAGGACGGTTTTGTGTTTTTGCCGTCTTGTTCATCAATTTAGATTTTTTGGAATCCTCAGCATTTTTGGTCTTGCCCAGTGGCCTTTTCTTTCCAGTTTTCTTGTTTTCTTCACTGGTGCTTGGTTTGGCTGAAGCGCTCGATTCCTTTTTGTCATTACTATCAGACTTGCCTTCTGTTACGGTACTATCAATCAAATTTGCCTTGCTAGCTTTGCCGTCACCAGTTTTTTTTTCTACTTCTTTCTGCTCGGCACTTTCTTCAATGCCTTCCTTTTCCTTAGAAAGTTTATTGTCTAATTCCTTATCCTCAGAACTTACCTCATCTTCCGTTGCGGTTTCATCTGATATTTCCTTTTCTCCCTCTTCCTCAGTACTGGACTCTACACTTTTATTTTCTTTATTGCTGTCATCAGATTTCTCCTGATATTCTTCCTCATCATCTTTTCTTCCTCTTATCTCCACCTCTTCTTCCTCTCCATCCTCCTCTTCTGAGCTGCTGTAAGATAGTTCATTTAGCTGTATATACTTAGCTTTCTCTGTCTTTACAGCTAACTTTTCCGCATTCTCCTTATCCTCCGAGGAAATGCTGGAGTCGGAAGTCTTGCTGTTGTCCAAGCCTTCTGACACTCCATTAACATTTGTCTCCGTGGATGATGACAGTTCAGACTCCCCATCACGACTCTTCCCCATCCTCGGTGGAGGTGGAGATCTTGGCTTCCTGGGTGGGCTCACGGTACAGTCCACCGAGGAGCTTACGAGTCTGCTCCAAGGATTTCTTTTTGGATCGTGGTTGCTCACTCTCGTCGTCAATGCTCGAGCTTACTTCTTCGTCAGACACCAGGCTAGGAAGAAATAAATTATATTAGACAAGAAAACAATAAAGATGCAAAGCAATGAAGGAAATATAGACAGCAGACTAGTAAATATAGAAACCAGAATAGGAAGAAATAAAGATATTATATGCACCATTTAGTGTTTGAAAGGCAATTCCAAGCATTGCACAGGAATGCCTTGGTCATGTGAGACTGGATTCCATGCAGCATGATCCCTCCTTAACCCTCTACGACATATGACGCGATTTTTTACCCCTAATAGGGATACTTTAAAGCCTTTGTTACCATCAGGGGTATTTAGAAACCTTTAGTTTAGTTACTTCAACTTCTGCAGTTGTCTTTGAGTTAGCTGTGGGCAGAAAACTAATTTTGGAAAGGTAATTATAAGAGTGAGAGAACTCTATTCCTTATTGCTAATCTGGCAACCTCTGCGTCATATGTGCGTGAAAGGGTTAAGTCCCCTAACCTGAAAATTTTCCTCAGAGCCTTGTCCAAGGTCTTCCTTGGTCTATATTTACATTTGCCACTCTATCTATCTATTGCCAGATGCCATGATAGGTGCTTTTGTGTCCACAAACAAAAATAAATTATGTCAATAGATAAAATATAAGCCAATACATACTATGTAGGTTACAGCCGTACGCCCACATGAACATAACTCGGTTTATGTGCATCCTATAAAAAGGGAGAGAAAATAGAGATCATTGATTTTTTCTTCCTACGTGTATGAGAGACAAAAGGCAAAGCTGCCTGTAACAAGTGTTCCTCCCAAAGTTGAGTGAGAGATCCAAATTCCAAGGTACGCTCGAGTCAAAACGTCTGGACACACGGAGCTTGAAGCAGTTTACATTATAGAATGAGGGAAAGACAGCTTGAGGAAGAGTTCCACAGCTTACTTGTTGAGAAGAAGATAGATTGGGAAAATCGGTTTTCTCTTGAGGTAGAGAGTTGAACAGAATAGAGGTGAGAATGTGTTAAAAGACAGGTGCTCTAAAAAAGTCCAGTGGGTCTTATGAAATGTCAGGAATTGAGTTTGAGACAATATTCGGTTTTGCATCATCCAAACTTTTTTCACATCTATCCCTCCTCCGCATTTTAAATCTTCTCTCAACCTATCATATTTTTTTGACTTCCCATATTGACTAATTCTTTTAACGTGACGATAGTGCGTTGTTATATGTGCGATTAATTTGCTCGGGAACCAGCTTAACTTCATCATGTAGTGATGTAGGCTACATCCTATGTGGTGGATTGTGTTCTTTAATTTCAACATTTTATTTTATTAAGCGTCATTTCCAAATAGCGATTTTGATAAGTTATTTTTTTTTACTCCTACTACCTTCACATAGAACTGCACTGGCTGCCAGTAAGAGCAAGAATAGAATTTAAGTTGTGTTTGGTGACTTTTAAGGTTCTCAAATTTGGTGAGCCTAGGTACCTTGCGGAGCTGCTCAGGCGCCCACCGGCACACCATGGTGTAGTTGTGCGTCATGACAATGACCCTTTTCGTCTTGATTGAACCAAGGGCTTTCCAGCAGTCTTCTTTCTTGAGAGGTCATTCTCCTACATGGCTCCGAGGTTGTATAACAGGTTGCCGCTGTCCATGAGACAACTGAGTTCTGTTGAATGCTTCAAGAGACAACTTAAGACTTTTCTCTTTGAGAGAAGCTATGATCTTGAGAGAGGTGTCATGACAGATGGCTATAGAGTTTAGGCTATTTTGCCACTGCTAGTGATTGTTAAATGTGTGTTGTATATAAGCCTTCTTTTGATGCATTGATTTTGTTCTTTTTTCTTTCTCTTTCCGAGCGCTAGTGAATTCTTCGGAAAAATTGGCGCTTATGAGAAATAAGTAACATGCTTATTATTATTATATTTATCTTGTGTCGTCCTAGTTTTTGTTTGTTTATTTTTCAAGTTTTACAACTTCATGGTAGTAATCTGGTTTCCTGTCTTACACATGCCACTGATCACCCTCCCTTCTCCCTATCATCAATTACTGTACAATATTCCAACCTACCTAGCAGCATCATTTTTTTTGCCTTCGCCACTGTTACTCTTGCGTTTCCTCTTTTCCTTGCCGGCCTTGTCCTTGCTCACTGGTCGTCCGCGGGGTTTCTTTTCCTTCACGGTCTTATCGTTAGCAGGGGGGCGGCCGAGCAGTTTCTTCTCCTTGGTCACTTTCTCCTTCAGTGGTGGACGACCTCGCCGTTTCTTCTCGCTTGACTTGCTATCTATTTTTGCTAAACCTGTGGGGCATATGTACAGTTGGGGTCAGTTCCAAGCAGTTCACTGCCAAGACACCTAACCCATAAATCCTTCTTCTAAGTAATTCATTACCGAGATCATACTTCAAGATTGACTATAGTCTATTCGCTGTAAGTAGGCGAAAAATCACGACCTCTAACATATCTAAATCAAAAACGACTAGAGTAATCGAGCTAATATTTCTACCATTGGGGAAGAGTCAGCCAAGGAATAGAAGTGGAAATATACAGCCAATTTAGAGGTCATGATTTCTCGCCTACTTACAGCGAATTGACTATAGCGTCTCTCCATCCACTCTCATAATTTTAACACGCCTCACTCAATCATCCTTATCCATACTCTCAACATGTCCAAACCACTGTAGTTTGCCAGTACAGGTCTCCCGCACTATCCGATGCCCTGATTTACAATATTATTATAGGTTTTTAGGTGTTTGTGTTTGGATTTAGGCTGGTCAGAGAACGCATCCTCATTTATTTTAATGTTTGCTATACGATTTTTCTATTTAAAATCGGGTTTTCAGGAATGTAGCCCATTCGTAAATCGAGGGAGACCTGTATGCATAATCTAACTGGTACACTGTACATCAAGTGTTTGGGTGTCATCACTCTTGGACTACCCATGTTTCACTACCATAAAGTAGTGCACTTCTCACAAAAGCAGCATACACTTCCTACCTTTAGTACAGAGGGAAAGAACCCCCATTGTTAATAGTGCTGAACTCTCTGAACTTCTTCCACCAACTTCTGACTTTTTACAACAAAATTAGCTATCATAATGTCCCCCGGGTAGCAAACTTCATCAATACTGTACCTGCAAATAAGATACTATAGTACTGCACACACATATTTGGCATTTTTTTTAGAATAAACAGTTTTAAAATTACATCAAATTATGAAGTACATTATAAAAAAAAGTATGAATGACCAGGCCAGGCTCAAACCCGGGCCTATAGCATAGCAGAACAACATCAAACCTGACCTGACCACCAAGGAGCTAGAAAGTAATACAGTAGCTTCATATGCAACACGTTTTATCCACCACAACCAGCTCTGACTCATGGTCATGTAGTCTAATGCATCACTCACATATAAACACTAGCAACTAGTACAAGAGAAGGGTAGTTGAAACCTATCACACAAGTTATGCATGTAATAAACTAAACTTAAACTAAAATTACCACTAGCTCATGTTAACCTCCCAATTCATACCGATACAGTATAGGAAAAGTTAAGCCAGGTTTCTGGTTAGCTTGAATGCTTTAAAATATTTAGATTAATGACAATGCTGTACAACAATAACATCACTCTTCTATCGCTATTAATGACAATGCTGTACAACAATAACATCACTCTTCTATCGCTATTAATGACAATGCTGTACAACAATAACATCACTCTTCTATCGCTATTAATGACAATGCTGTACAACAATAACATCACTCTTCTATCGCTATTAATGACAATGCTGTACAACAATAACATCACTCTTCTATCGCTATTATAACAATCAGTGTTCTTCAGAGCTCTCTCAGTGCATACCTCTTACCTTGCAGCGAGTGTGAGGCACCCGCCTTTCAACACAGTTCAACTCTCCAACCCAAGAATTAGCAAATTTTCTCAGTCTTTCTTCTACTCAACAAGCGAACTCTGGAACTCTCTCCCTCAATCAATCTTTCCTTCATCATGACTTAGACTGCTTTAAACTTTGTGTGACCAGGCATATTGACCCTATCGTCCCTTGAATTTGGCAACCTTTAGTCATTACTGGTAGCCTGCCTTTTGTCGCCTTCATACAAAAAAAAAAAAAAAAGAAATGCATGAGAAAAAAAGACGGCAAACTAAAGTTGACATAAAGGCTGTTATGTGACTGCCTTTAAAGTACTGTAATAGCATTACCCTGAGGGTCCTTGGTGTCAGGAGTGTTAACCACAGTGGGAGTCTCAGACAGATCATTCTCATTACGTGGAGTCTTGGGAGAGCTACTGGAGGCATCCGACAATTTGCGTTTCTTCTGGCTGGCGGGACTCACAATCTTCGGGGAGGTCCTGGAGTTAACCGGCAGAAATGATAGCCGACCTGGGGGTAGATTCAACAATGTATTTACCTACAAAGTTGATGGTAACTTTAAATTTATATTAACTAAACCATTCCACAATTAATTATACATTAATTATATTAATAGGAAGGGTAATATATAGGCTAGTATACTTGGTAATAACATTGGAGGCAAAATTATATTTACTGCGGTTAGTACAGTAATAAATATACTGTACACCCTTTGAACCATTTAATCTAAGTTCTGGGGCATCTTGGATATAATATACAGAATAATAATGTATAGGTATCTCTCTATTGACAAGACGTCTTAGACGATCCTCGACCTTAAATGGACCATGTACACTCGATGAAAAAACAATCTTTACACCAACGCTCTGATCATTCTGGAAGTGGGTCGAAATCTTGTGATAATACCTCACTGACGTATGTTTCACCCGATTCATTCCGTTCAGACAAGATTATAATTATACAGCTCACCAGTGTAAAGATAGTTTTTTTACCTTGAGTGTACAGTCAAAGACAAAAGTTGTGTAATAAATTTCTTAATTCACACTTGTCTCATATTCTCCTGTAACTCCTTACTCTCAGCTTTCACTCCACCAGTTAATGATCAAACATACCCTATGCCTCACCTCGCACCACATTCACATCCAGCAGTCTACACAATCTTTCCCTTGTCACCAACACATAATCCATCAAGGCCATCTCTACAATCTCTCCCCTCACAAGTCTATATCAAGTGTAGGCTACCTGTGTATACGTTTTTTTTTAAAGAACATACACAGAACATTACACTCATCTACTCTTTCAATCACACTCATGTTTACACTATTCACCCCAAAACTACCTACGACTCCCTAAACAGGCTATCCTACCCTAGCATTTAGGTCCCTTAAAACTACAAAATTTTCATTTTCCTCAAACCCTTCTATACAATCCCTCAAATCTTTCCAAAAACCCTCCACCTCCTTTATGCTTTTTTCACTTCCTGGCCCATATGCACTCACAAAAACCCACCTTTCACCCTTAAACTGCATTCGCACCCACATTAGCCTTGATGACACCTCGCTCCACTCTCTTATAACAAAACAGTAGGTGATACTAATTACACTCATGGATTTATGTATATAATACTGCCTTCATACACGATCCCTTATTTCACTATTACATAGGCATTACATCAGCTAACAACTGTTACCAACCAGTACGTACCTATCATAACTGTTCTTTACTCCATTTGAAACTGTATGTGTTTTGGAACAGATGAAACCAATTAGAGTGGAGAGGGATGAGGAGGAGACAGAGAGAGAGAGAGAGAGAGAGAGAGAGAGAGAGAGAGAGAGTGAGGTGTGGAAGAGAGAAGAGAGAGAGAGAGAGAGAGAGAGAGAGAGAGGAGAGATGAGAGAGAGAGAGAGAGAGAGAGAGAGAGAGAGAGGGAGAGAGAGAGAGAGAGAGAGAGAGAAGAGAGAGAGAAGAGAGAGAGAGAGAGAGAGAGAGAGAGAGAGAGAGAGAGAGAGAGAGAGAGAGAGAGAGAGAGAGAGAGAGAGAGAGAGAATGCCATAATGCAATACTTACTCTGCTTCATTTTCTTCAACACAGGACTGGTCAAACTCGGTTTCTCAACCTCACCAACTGTAAAGAAAGGGCCATGGATAAATTCTTCAAAAATTAGGAATTTATTTGTGGTTCTCTCCGTCAATGACGTGAGAGCCTATAGGCCTATGTAATACTGTATAAGTGTATATGGCCTTATCCAGGTCCCAAAAGACCCGGGTTAACCTTATTACTGTCAGCTGAGAACCATAAACCTCCTAGGGGGTACCTTAAATATTTCTTAATGTATGCCATTTGATTTGTTGTGTCAATGTTACCATTAGACTGGAGAAGTGCATGTAATGTGCCTTTGTAAAAGAGGAAGGGAGACCGGCCTAAAAGTATGGACTGTGCATTAGGTAAATAGCCGGCAAGATCCTGTGTAGCGGGTGGAACTGTTTTTCAGATGCCTATTTACTAAGAAACATTGAACAATATCTTTAACCTAACCTGGTTAACCTAACCTAGTATATTAGTGGACTATTTATGAATGTAAAATGTAAAAATATATTGTAACATTACCAAATTATTGAGATATAAGACAGGTCCACCCGCTGCACAGGATTATACTGAGTTGTGTTAGCGGGCGTACCGTCCGCTTCGTTAACATAGTCGCACGCTCGCAGTTACATTCGCGTCTAATTTGACTGCTGTTATTTGCCCCTGCTGGTAATATATATGATAATGACAATAAGTAATGGGGGGCTTTCCCCTCAACCCATTATTGTATCCCACAGCCAGTAACAAAACAAATTGGTAAAAATTTAAGAGACCCCGGACAGCCTTTTTAATAGTTATTTTTTGTTTTTTTGGCACGCCATGTTGTAGTTGTGCGTCATGACAATGACCCTTTTCGTCTTGATGAACCAAGGGCTTTCCAGCAGTCTTCTTTCTTTGAGAGGTCATTCTCCTACATGGCTCCGAGGTTGTATAACAGGTTGCCGCTGTCCATGAGACAACTGAGTTCTGTTGAATGCTTCAAGGGACAACTTAAGACTTTTCTCTTTGAGAGAAGCTATGATCTTGAGAGAGGTGTCATGACAGATGGCTATAGAGTTTAGGCTATTTTGCCACTGCTAGTGATTGTTAAATGTGTGTTGTATATAAGCCTTCTTTTGATGCATTGATTTTGTTCTTTTTTCTTTCTCTTTCCGAGCGCTAGTGAATTCTTCGGAAAAATTGGCGCTTATGAGAAATAAGTAACATGCTTATTATTATTATTATTATTTTTCTTTGATATAGCCTACAGTGTTGTTTAATACCGAGGATCGCCGCATTTTAGTATTTTCAACATTAGCCTAGCCTAACCTAACCTAGTATTATGGGTGGGGGCTGACGCTAAATCCATTAAATTCGAGCCAAGAACCTAACCTAACCTATCACAACTATTATCATAACGAATGTTTTAACGTGTGAACAGTAGGATAAAACTAACCGGTCTTCCCGCGACGGTCTAAACCCAGCTCACGTTCCCTGTTTAAGGGTGCGCGACGGTCTAAACCCAGCTCACGTTCCCTGTTTATGGGTGACCAGTTTCTCGTATTTCACTTAGCCTATAGTGAATTTGCGACGGTAATTACATGTACACCAAAAAAGTATCGTCCATGAAACTTCTAGAACACTGATAATTATCGATGGGGCTCGTATCCGGGTTGTCTTCAATTTTATCCAACAAATTACCCAACACCTGGCCATGAAATACAATAATGGGTTTGAGGACTTTGCCCCCCTTCAGTCTGAGCAATTTTATAGGGGTGACAATCAAATTGACAAAATAAGAAAAGTAGCACTTATCCGCGCATCTGTATTCTGTAGGGTCCCTTGAGTAAGGTAAGATCAACAAAAAAGGTAAATGTGTATCACCAACCAGTGACGCGTTTTTCAGGTTATTTTTTGTTGTTTTTTATTTTTTATTTGATATACAGTGTTGTTTAATACCAAGGACTGTCGCATTTTACTATTTTCCCATTATCCATCAATCTTAAGACACGGCCCCCGATAGTGGGGAGGGCTATGAAGATCAGGGAAATTACGGGATAAAAGGCGTAAATAAAGGGGTAATATTGGAAGAACTCTGAAAATAAAATATTTAAAAGTAACAAAACCTGAAAATGGAAAAACCCGAGCCAAGTTTTGACCAAACTTGGCTCGTTTTTTTCAATTTTTCAGAGTCCAAAATCACAGTAACCTCATTTCGAAAGTTGGCTTTTTTTTTTTTTTTTTCAACGTGGAATAAAGCCAGTAAGAATGTGGTTAAAATTAGCCTAACCTCACCTCACCTAACCTAGTATAATGGGTGGGGGCTACCGCCCCCACACCCCCGCTAAATCCCTTAAATCCGAGCCAACTTTTGCCATAATACTAGGTTAGGTTAATGTTAACCCCATAATACTAGGTTAGGTTAGGTTATTTGGTTAGGTTAACGACAAAACTTGGCTCGGATTTCATGGATTTAGCGGGGGTGGCAGCCCCCACCCATAATACTAGGTTAGGAGAGGTTAGGCTAATTTTAACCACATTCTTACTGGCTTTATCCACGTTGAAAAACAAAAAAATCCGAGCCCTCCCCACTATCGGGGGCCGTGTCTTAAGATTGATGGATAGCCTAATGGGAAAATAGTAAAATGCGACCGTCCTTGGTATTAAACAACACTGTATATCAAATAAAAAATAAAAAACAACAAAAAATAACCTGAAAAACTCGTCACTGGTTGATGATAAACATTTACCACAAAAAATAATGGGATGGATGTAGAGAGTTCGGGCATACGGTCATCATTGTTTACATAGGGCGATCGCCGCGGTCGCACTTACGTTCCCGTCTATTTCGACGCTATATTTTCTGCTATTTGCCCCCTGTCATTACTACATGAATACTAGGTTAGGTTAGGTTAAAATAGACGGGAACATGATGGGAAAGGTCCGACCCCACTACGCGTAATGTAAACAAAGATGGCGGTACGCCCGCTCACTACATCCTACCCAAAATAATTACATGAGACAGGAATCTCGTAATCGAGGAGGATAATATTCAAGGACACTAGTGCGACGTTATGAGAAACAATTTATTAGGGAAAATAAGCACCAATAGCCTAGATTCGCCATATTTTTCTCTATATAGTCCGCATGGAGGACTCAGGATTTTCGTTATCAACAAATTGAAAAATAGCCTAGGCTACCCACTTCACAGACAAATAGGCTACACCAAAAATCTAAGTCAAAGCGGGGGTGTGGGGGCGGCAGCCCCTACCTATAATACTAGGATAGGTTAGGTAAGGTTGTTAGGTTAGGCTAATGTCCTTTCAAAGGGGTATAGGCTAGTAAACACTAGGATAGCCTATACCCGGTCAGAGGTAAGAAGAAGAGTCCTGCAGTAGTCTCCTTGAATGCTACCAACAAAATTTCTGGGGTTTGTAGCTAATTTCAATTAGGCTAGCCTACTGTATGATAAAGATAAAAACTACCCTACGGTACCTAGCCTAGCCTAAAAAAAATAGAAGAAAAAAAAACATGGAAAATTAGCCTAGCCTAGGCCTAGTTTCGGTAATATTTTCCTTGAAATTGAACAAGACTTTTCTGTTAGGCCTATATCCCAGCTGCCAGCAGAAACTTGTAAAATGAAGACTAGCCTACCCTAACTTGTCCCGAAGGCATTTGTCCCATTTTCTTATGTTCTTATGAAGGCAGGTCATGGGCAAACATCCCGAAGCACATAGGCTACCTTAGGGTCAAATTGGATTTTAGGTCACGTACGTGTTTTTTGTATAATAATCCTTTTTCTCGTCAGTTCCTTCATTGATTAGTGTGTTTTATGGTGTTTTTCCTTCTGCAAATTCATATTAGGGCCTAGGCTAACCCATTATTTTGCAATATTAAAACATGCCCCCTAAAACTATATTTTGGCATTACCCTAACCTAACCTAACCTAACCTTGGGGCTGCCGCCCCCAGACCCCCGCAGGGTTAGCATTGATATAGAATATGACAAAATACTAAAAATACGGTAAAAAAATTAAAAATATTAGTTCTCAGCTGATCCAAGATGGCCGCCATTTTTCCTTCCACCCTTATTTAACCCACAAAGTATAAGGACAAATAATTTATTATGCAGCGGTAAAGACATATATTGTGGTGACAAATACTATATGACAAAGCTATAGTAGGCCTATACATTTAAAACATATCCCATACGTGACCTAAAATCCAGTTTGTCCACCTTACTCTGTTAGGCCCTAGGCCTAATTATAATTAGAGATAAAATGCAAAATACTAAACATATCCAACAGCAGACACTCGGCATACTCACCGATAGCACAGTCATCATCCATGATCAAATATCACTTAAAAAGCCCACTAAACAGTAATAATCTATGTGACAGAATCCGACCTCCCCCGTCGGCTTGAACGTCTCTGTGTCAGCTGTTTGTGCGCGCCAACATTTCGCGGGAACCTCCCCCATTGGTCCTACGACTCCTACCACCCGCGATGTAAACATTACGCAACCAATCAAAACGCATCAACAATGTAAACAATACCCAATCAGAAGTAAGCTCTTAAAATATTTTAGGTTTTGATTGGTTAGAGAGGTGAAATTGGGAGGTTATAGTGAGATTTCAGGCGATTTTAGCGACCAGCTGACGGGTCAGGGCGCCGTCTTCCGTCATGCTGTGTTTTATAACTGATTTTACCCCTTTAGTGTTCTTTGAGAGTGTACTAAGACCTATATTAATTAATAAGGTAACGGGTGTCTTATAAACTTTTAAAAATATGTATTTAGGACCTACAATGAATAGGCCTAGGCCAATTTGGTGGTATTTGGTTAGGCTATGGTGTAATTTTGATGATGCATATGTTTAGCTTGGGCTACTTTTTAGAAGTAACCTCGGGATGAATGTAGTGTCCGGGCGTACGGTCGTCATGTTTACATAATGCGATCGCTCGCGGTAAAGTTTCCGTCTATTTTGATGGCTATTTGTTCAGTCATTTGCCCCCTGCTGGCAATAGCCTATAGGGCCTAGGCCTATATATGATGATGACAATAAGTCATGGTGCATGATGGTGGGGTGACAACCTAGGCTATTATTGTATCCTACGGCAGTCAAAATAGACGAGATCATGATCGAGAGCGTCTGTGTAGTGTAAACAAGGCGGGCGATACGCCTGGTAACTACATTCTTGCCAGACTTGCCGTAACCTCTTGGAGGTATTGGGGTTGGAACCATTTAGGCTAGGGGGTAGCCTAATTATAGGGAAAAAGCTTGCACCCTTAGCCTATTTTGGTATGGATGTAGTTTTCGGGCGTACGTTCGTCATGTTTACATAGGGCGATCGCCGCGGTGAACTTAGTGTCTATTTTGATGGCGAATTTATCGGTTATTTGCCCCCTGCCTGACAATATATATGACAATGACAATATGTCATGGGGGGGGGGGGGGTGAGGGGGGCAAACCTAGGCTATTACTGTATCCAATGGCATTAAAAATAGACAGGAACATGATAGCAAACGTCCGACGCCATGTTTACATTTGTCGATCACCATAGGCCTAGGCTAGTTAAGTTTGCGTCTATTTTGACTGCGATTTTTTTCGGTTATTTGCCCCCTGCTGGCAATATATTATTGTATCGAAAGGCAGTCAAAATAGACGGGAACATCATGGCAAGCCGCAAAAGCGTCCACTACCGCTCCGCATAGTGTAAACAAGGGTGGTGGTACGCCCGCAGTTAACATTCTAGCCCCTATTTTTTCCCTTTTTTTTTTCCTCCAGATTTTGAGAAATTATTGTGTTCATAGTTTAGTTATAATTCCAGCATTGAATACAAGATGGGTTGAAGGGGGGCTTTACCCCTTCACCCCCCCATGACCTATTGAAATCATCATCTAGGCTATGTTGCCAGCAAGGGGTAAATATCAATTATACTCCATAATGAAGACGTTTGTAACCAATAAGGACATGCGAGGGAGGTCTGGGATGGGATCATGGGACTGCATTGCCTATTTTCCACATAACACTTGGACATAGGCCTAGCAAAGAAACTATTATTATTGTATACAAACAATAATATGGAATTACAATACACATAATGTAATGGGATAAATGTGTGCGCCCACTACGTAGAATCTTGCCGAATAGAGCCTACATTCTGTGAAAGCAAGTCAAGAGATAGAGATATGTCTTTTATAGAATGTTGTCTTTAACCCTCCCGCCCCAGCTACGCATTACATAAATATTCCCCGAAATCCGGGTGTTTTGGCCGAAAAACGTCTAGGCTAGGCTACCGTATCATTGTTATGCTGACTGCTTCCCGCATTCCCGTGCATCCCCAAGCGTAGCTGTGTTATTTACCTGTAGAATGGCGTTAAGTAGAGCTCTCTAAGTCAAGTGCTTGATTTGTGATGATGATTTCATTGGAGATAACTTTATGGCCAAAACAGCCACTTTACACTACTTTTCGATACTTAACAACAACATACAGGCACACACGAACAAGCGATGCTCTCCTTCTTGTGGCCGGAGATGCGGGGCGTCGGTCCAGCCGGCTGTTGTTTACATGCGTCGGACCGACGCCTCGCACACGAAGCTCACAGGCTTTCAAGCAATGGTACAATGTTGTACCACCCGGGTTCCTCGGGGCAAAACTTAATGGTACACACGTGTACCATCCGAGTTTGAAGGGTTAAGTAATCCATAGGCTATGTAAAAAATCTTATTACAATATCTTCTGCAGTATCAGAATGGAAGACATTGATGTGGAATTGTCTCAGCTTGCGGACTTGGCGCACATCCAGATTGGACGCCGGGAAAAGCGACCTCTATGTAACCGATGCAGGTAATATATTTGAGCCACGTTTTCGGGGGAAATTAAAAGTCCCTTACTGTATCCAGCCATTGTCCGACAACATGTTGACTTTCGGTTGTAAATATGCACCTATTTTCAGTGGAAATTTAGGAAAAACAATGTTAACTCAGGCCAACCGTGGTCTGAAACTGTGATGACTGACGTATGACATCATTGTTAAATGTTAACTTAATGTAAACATTAGTGTCGATAGAAAATCTTATACAGTACTGTATCACATTAACGCATTATCATTTTCAAGATACTTTGATTGGACGATTACTGTACATAACATTATAGCTATCGCCATGATTCATGTTCATCTGTAATTATAATATTTTGTTTTCCTGTTCTCTAAAGTCACATTCTCCGCTTGGGTGCGTTGTTAATTGTTAAGTCGTTAATTAATATGTTGCATCTACCGTTCCCCAAATACTCCTCCAGAGCAAAGTCTTTTTGATTCTCTGTCCTCACAACTCAGTGTCCTCAACTTAAATGCTTCTTCTGAAATCACTGTGTTGGGTGATTTTAATGTCCATAATATTGAATGGCTCACTCATTCAGCCAGGACTGATGATGCTGGTCTTGAATGTGAGCTATTTGCAGACTCATTTAATCTCACTCAACTAGTCAACCAACCCACCCGTGTACCAGATAATCCTAATTCCCACCTACTGGACTTATTTTTAAAAACCAATTCAGAAAATTATGATGTTACAGTGAGGTCCCCGCTTGGATCTTCTGATCACTGTCTGATACAGGCCACCTGTCTATCACCTACCACACCTTCCCACTCTGAACCTGTTTTGGTGACTAAATGGCATTACGATAGGGCAGACTGGGAGGGTCTTCAAGGTTTCTTTATTGATATTCCCTGGACCTCTTTCTTTTCTAATGATGCACACTCCACCTTGAGCCACATACAAGATTTTGTAAAAATTGGAATGGAAACTTTTATTCCTCATCAAAAGTACATTAAAAGATCTAATTCACCTAAATGGTTTGACCATAATTGTGCTAGAGTAACTGAACAAAAAACAATAGCCTACAATGCATACACAAGATCAAAAACACATGAAGCCTTTAATTACTTTAGAAACATCAGAAATCATGCCAAAACTGTATTAAACCTAACTAAATCAAACTTTCTCCACAAGCAGGCAAATAAACTTCTAAATAATCCAAATGATAAAAAATATTTTGGTCTACTCTTAACTCATTCAAATCCAACTTCACAACTGCTTCATCCATTCCACCATTAAATTCTCCGACTGGCAATCTTGTAAGTGACCCACGAGGTAAAGCTAACCTTCTTGCGGATATTTTCTCCACCAACTCAACCTTAGATGAAATAAATCAAGATGTCCCTGTACTTAATTTTAATTCGCCTGATATTCCCTCACTTAAGATCCACACCAGACATGTCAAAACTATTTTGCAGAATCTCTCAGTAGATAAGGCTCCTGGTCCAGATGAAATTCCTCCAATAGTACTTAAGAATTGCTCCTTGGTGCTCGCTCCTGTATTGGCAAAAAATTTCCGTCTATGTATTCATACCTCATGCTTCCCAGTACCCTGGAAAGAAGCAAACATCCATCCAGTTCCTAAAAAAGGTGCCTCTTCAGATCCATCAAACTACAGACCAATAGCTATAACTTCCACTCTTGGTAAAGTCTTTGAAATTATATTAAATAATCACATAATTAAGCATCTTGAGAATAATAAATTAATCAGTGATAGGCAATATGGTTTTAGACGATGTCGATCAACTGCAGACATTCTTTGCTTTCTTACGCATCAAATCAACCAAGCTACAGACCAACATGGTGAAACACATACAATAGCACTGGATATATCAAAGGCATTTGATAGAGTCTGGCATCAATCCTTATTGTCGAAGATGTCACACTACGGCCTTGCATCATTAGTTCCACTAATTTCTTCTTATCTTCATAACAGAAAAATACGTGTAATGGTAGATGGCCTTTATTCTCAATTTCACTCAATAAATGCTGGTGTTCCCCAGGGATCAGTTTTGGCCCCAACTCTGTTCCTCATTTATATCAATGATCTCATATCTACCACTCATAATCCAATACATTCCTATGCAGATGACTCAACACTCCACAGTTCCTTCACATTTAACAATTCTTTCACCCAACCCGATCTTATAAATTCAAAAATAAGCACTGCAATTTCTCTGAACCAGGACCTTTCTAGAATTGAAGAATGGGGACAAAAGAATCTAGTTTCCTTTAATGCACAGAAAACCAAGTACATTCAATTTTCTAACCGACAGAATCTCACTGACTCCCATATATTTTATAATGATGTAAATATTCCCACTTCCCCTAGTATTGACATTCTCGGTGTAACATTAACTACTAACTTGAGCTGGACACATTATGTTAGAAGCATTGCTAAGAATGCCTCTAAAAAACTGGGACTCCTGTACAGAGTTCGAGAATTCTTCACTGACGAGCAGTTGGCCGTAATATATAAAAGTCATGTGCGTTCTCAGATGGATTACTGTTCACCTCTGTGGAGTGGAAGTAGAGTGGTTGCATTGAGGCAGTTGGACAAAATTCAAAATAAAGCTATTAGATTAATCAATAACCCTGCAATCACACAGGACCTTCCTACATTATCCATACGAAGAAACGTTGCATCCCTTGCATTATTCTACAGATATTTTCACAGCAATTGTTCCGAGGAACTTGCTTCAATTGTGCCGCCTCTCCACATCTTTCCCCGTAGAACTAGGGCAGCTGAGAGCACCCATGAATTTACACTTTCTCCTCCACAATGCAGAACTTCTGCTTATCAAAATTCATTTATCCCTAGAACTACTAATCTTTGGAATTCACTTCCCTCGAATTGCTTTCCACAAACTTACAATCTACAAATGTTTAAATCCAGTTGTTACAAACATTTTATGAATGGAGGATGCCTTTAGGCACATGGACCTTTTTGTTTTATCTGTGTTTTTCCTTCCTCCGTTCATTGTCTCTTAAAAAAAAAAAAAAAAAATTACACATTTTCGATGGTAATGATTGGAAGGGTTAACTTTTCCTTTTGTTGTCAATACAAAATCAACACGTCGGACCATGGTTCGATAAAGGGGGTTATAATTTCCAGCTAGTTCTTAATAATTATAATAATATATATTATATGTAACCCATTATCATCGATGCGATGATCCTTTCCTTCCTGGTGGGAGACCCACTGATATACAGTATATGGTCATGGTTAGAGAAGGGGGAGGGGAGTGAAAAGAATAGCATGGTGGACTGAGAAGGTGAAATACGCAGTTAAAGAGAGAAAAAAAAAACATACAGTACAGTAGTTGGGCAGTATAGGTAATAAGGATTTGGAGAGGCAAAAAAGAGAAAGTTATGTTGATAAAGATTAGAGTGGTGAAGAGAATAGTTCAGGGAAAGTAAGAGATAAATGAATTATGAATTTGAAATGGTGAAAAGTGGAGGGAGTGCTAGAAACTGTTTTGGAAGGAGGTAAAGAAGGTTAGGGAGGGTGATAAAGGAAGTAGTAAAAGTGTGAAAGATAAATATGGGCGAGTACTGTACTAGTATTTTGATAAATTATTTAATGTAGAGGATGAAAGATTCAAACATAATTGGATGGGGCATGGGAGCAGAATTGGAGAGAGAAGAAATTATGCAATGGAGGAGAAAGCAGTCTTGAGTAAAGCATCAGATGATCAGGGATAGATTGAATGAGTGGTGAGATGCTGAAGTATGGAGGTGAGGTAGTGATTGAATGGATCAAGATACGTCTGTATGGTCTCATGCGCGAACCAAGAGAGAACGATAAAGTGCCTGACGGCATCTGGCAATAGTGCATGGGGAAGTGAAGGAGAGATAGTGCAACAGACCGTGATTCAAACTCTTACAATTTCTACTATTTTTTAATGTAATAAATAAAAAGTAAAATTTTCCCTTTTTTATTTTTCTCTAAATATTTTACTATTTATTACTATTTCTTCATAGTGGCATCCGTGACAAATGACGTCTCACAGGTATTTTCACATTGTCGCCTATGAAGATACTGTAGTTCTAATTTGTTGGTAGGCATTTGGGATCTACCAGCTTAGCCTATGGGCTAAATAGGGCTACAGTGCACCCCCAGTAAATGCGCCTATATGGGCTGCAAAATACGCCGCATTTACGGAATCGGCATATTGTGGAGTTAATAATCAATAGGAATAAATGCTTATGGTCAGACAGCCCCTCCGAACTAACCCCTTTTTAGCCTACCATACACCCGATAACCCACCCAATAACCATTTCTGAAAGAAAGATACACTTTACATTAGAAATATCAAATAAAACAACAAATATACCACCATTTACCTTAGATAGAGGACTGCTGGGCGCCATTTATTGGCCGCATTTTCGGTAGGCAACACTCAGTAATATGGCGGGAAGTACGTATTTCCCCTTGAATCAAAACGGCCAAACCGCATATACAGAATTTCGAGCCGCATTTACAGAGTCCTTAAAATATATAATTTCTGATTAGCCACCGCATATAGGGAAGGCGCATTTAGTGGGGGAGCACTGTATATATGATTAATGGCACTACGTCATTTGACTCCGAAGCAACCCGTATTATTCATGTTACAGACGTCCGGTGGGAGTGTGTTGGTGTCGTGACCTGGATGGTGTGAGGGTGTCCACTGGTTGTAGGGTGGTGGTACTACAACACCCCCATGAGGAAAAGAGATGTCTCCGCACCGCTCCTATCCTGCAGGCTGCCCTCCCTTCCCATGCCTACCTAGAGATCAAGGCCAAGCGCTTCCCATTCTCCAGGTACACCACAGTCATGAGCCGTTGTTGGTTGTCACTATTTTATCTTCATTATGCTTAGGATTTACTTGACCAATAGTAGTTCTGCAATAATTACGGACGTGAATGGTACTTTAACCTTTTTCTTTATGGAGGTCATTTCTAAACTGATTAAAGATATCTGGAATTAAATTAAAACAACTCCATCATACTGAAGGGGTTACTTAGATTTTTCAAGATTATTAGTTGTTGTTGCTGTTCCCCAGTCTGTCTGGCCGAACAGCCCCAATGTCCTGAGCAAGGCCAAGGCTAGATGATTAAGTGTTCTGTGTTGGTGGTGTAATGGTTTAGATGCTTATGTTCTGGGTGTGATGTTCCGAGTTTGAATCCCGGGATGACCATATGCTTGCATTAGTTTATTCAAGTACATTTGGGTTTGTAATTGATGATTAATGGTAAGAACCGTGTGTTACCGGTACTTACTTTTTTCAGGTTCCCCCAGCTGGAAGAAATACTGACCAGTCCGCAGTCAGTGTTGATGTATCCTGGTGAGAGAGCCACAGGTCTGGATACTCTGCCCCCCGTGGGACCCAATCAACAACCTTATAACATCATCATCATCGACGGAACATGGCAACAAGCTAAATCTATGTATCATAACTGTCGACACCTCCATACATTGCCTCAAGTTAGTGGGACCTTATTGTCTATCTATCTATATACTCAGGCCCAATCCCCACTTATCCTTTTTTTTTATTTGGAGGGGGGGTGGGGGGTGACTCAAGACTGAGTTAAAAATGTCTGATTAAAATTATTTATATCAAATGTTTTAATACAATCACAATAATTGATCTTTTCCCCTAACTCTAGTTCACTGCCATGGACATTTTCTCCGGTGACTTTCCAGGTGTGTCTGTCTGGGCAGTATGTTAGCAAGTATGTGATCCGCACCCAGCCCACGGAGGATGCTTTATCTACGGTGGAGACGGCTGCCATCGCTCTGGCCACGCTGGAACAAAACTGGTCCATCTACACCACACTACTTCACCCTCTACACTTGCTTTGTCAATACCAGGTTGGTCATGATTGGTTCTAGATACTTAATGGGTGGGCATAATTTTGTTTAGCCCTTTTTTTTGTTTTCTCTAGAGGAAAGGTATATGGAAACCTTTAAGCATGTTACGATGAAACATGGTATCCTTGCTGTAAAACAGCATCAGACATTCTTCTGTAGCTTTCTTCATGTTCCTGTGGCAATGAGTTTAATGCAATGCAGTATGTGGTTTTGTGTTATTTTGTGCTTATTTTATGATCAACAAAGCATTGTGGATGCCTGGTTGGGTGAAAGTTACGAGAGAGTGTCAGGGAATACCTTCGTAGACTTTGAACAGACTTACACTAAAGTTGTTTGAGTGAGCAGGGCGGGTTTAGGAAGGGAAGTGGATGTGTAGATCAGATTTTTGCCCTGAAATAGTGGAGAAATATCTGGAGAAGCGATAAACGTTGTATGTTGTCTTTATGAACTTGGAGAAGGCCTATGATAGTGTTGATAGAGAAAGTATGTGGAAAGTACAGTACTGATAATATACGGAGTAGATGGCAAGTTGCTGAAAGCAGTGAAGAGCATGTATGAGGGTGCAAAGGTGTCAGTACGTGTGGAGAATGAGCAGAGCGAGTTATTTGATCTGAATGTTGGGTTAAAACAAGGGTGTGTGATGTCCCCGTGGTTGTTCAATATATATATGGATGGAGTCATGAAAGAAATACTGTACAAGGAAGAGCAGTGGATGTTGGTGAACCGTTGATAAGGGAGGGAAACGAGTGGAAGCTACCTGTACTGCTGTTTGCCGATGAAACAGTTCTGATGAGCGATAGTAAATTGGAGTTGAAGGGTCTGGTAAATATGTTTGGAACAGTGTGTGAAAAATGGAATCTGAAGGTAAATGCAGGGCAAGGTTATGGTCTTTGAAAGGGGTGCAGCCACAGAGTGTAAGGTGAGGTTGAACGGTCAGGCTATGGAGAATGTCAGCTCTTTAGAACTAAACTTAAATATGCCCTTAAATTCCTCCTTTTCAATACTTATGTTAGATTCAGGCCGTACATTTTCAAACAAATATTAGGAATTCCTATGGGTGGAAATGCTAGCCCTTTAATTGCAGACTTATTCTTGCTTGCTTTAGAATTTAAATATATAAAAGACTTAGTTGACAGTAGCAAGAAAAATAAAATTCCAGAAAAATTAGCACTTGCTAAACTGTTAAGTAATAATAGTAGATATATTGATGATATTCTTGTTTGCAATTTGTTAAATTTTAATCAAGTTGCTAAACTTATTTACCCTAATTCTATTCCCCTCACACAATGTAACGTAAATTATAAAGTTGAAAATTTTCTTGATATAAATATAGAGATTGTTAATGAACAGTGCATACTTAAAGTATATCACAAAGTTGATGATTTTAATTTTAACGTAATAAACTTTCCTTTCCCTAGTAGTAATATCGATAGTAAAATAACTTATAATTGTTTTTATTCCCAATTAATAAGATTTTGTAAAATCTGCACTAAAGTAGATGACTTTTGGGCTAGAGCTAGGTTACTATACAGACTCTTAGTGGACAGAGGTTTTGAGGCAAGTAAATTGTTCCATAAATTTAATCTTTTTAGGATCAATTATTGTGACTGTATTCTAAAATTTGACATCAATAATTTTAATCAAGCATTTTTAACTTGAAGTTTCTTGTATAACCTCTGCTTACTTTTTGTCTGTATTTATTGTTTATCTTTTTCTTTTTCTATTATTATTATTATTAATATTAATACTGATGATTTTTTAAATTTATTGTTCTTGTTAACCCCTTCAGACATATATGACGCAGAGGTTGCCAGATTAGCAATAAGAAATAGAGTTCTCTCACTCTTATAATTACCTCTCCAAAATTAGTTTTCTGCCCACATCTAACTCAAAGACAACTGCAGAGGTTGAAGTAACTAAAATAAAGGTTTGTAAAAAACCCTGATGGTAATAAAGGCTTTAAAGTATCCCTAATAGGCTCAAAATTGCGTCATATGTCGGAGGGGGTTAAAAGAGTACTCTTTGTTTAAATCTGTTGTTACTTCATATTTTGCAATTATTTGTCTTTATATTATATGTATTCATTGTCGATAGTATCAATTGCTTACTTTTGCGATTTCCTTAGTTTATTTGTGCTATAAATGTAGGTTATTTGTAGGGTAGTTATTGATAGGGGTCACTTGAGGCATGCTATGCTTACAGGTACCTACCCGATAGCACTATCGTTAGTGAGTGCTGTACTGTATTTTATATATTATTTTGTAATAGTATAGATATCTTATCAATATTTGTATTTTGTACTATTGTTAATGTCTTGTCATGTTGCAAATTTGATTTTAAATAATATTTTGACATTTAACATGTAGTTTCTTTATTCATGCAGAGTTTAGTAAAATTTGCCAGAACGTCCCGGACTTCCCAAACTTGACTACTTCCTTTAACGTGACGATAGTGCGTTGTTATATGTGCGATTAGTTTGCTTGGGAAACAGATTAACTTGCTCATGTAGTAATGTACACCCTATGTGGTGGATTGTGTTCTTTTATTTAATAATTTTCATTTTAGTAAACGTTGTTTCCACATAGCGATTTTGATAATTTAATTTGACTTTATATTGTCCTTGTCCCAATTTTGGTTTGTTTAGTTTGCAAGTTTTACATTTGAATTAAGTATTTGGGCAGTGTGTTGGGTAAAGATGGGAGTATGGATGAAGAAGTGCAGAAGAGGGTTGTAGGAACGCTGAAAGCAGTAACAAGAAATAGGGTGGTCAGCATGGAAGTAAAGAAGTCCTTGCATGGTAGTGTGGTAATCCCGACATTGACTTACTGGAGCGAAGCATGGACGTTGGTGGAGACTCAGACCAAGAGTGAGAGGGGTGGAAATCAGTTACTTGAGAAGTGCATGCACACTTACATGGAGGGATAGACAGACGAATGAGAAAGTATGAGAGAGGTGTGGTGTGGATGTAGATGTGCTTGAAAGTGTGAAAAGGAACACCTTGAGATGGTTCTGTCAAATGGAACGTATGGGAAGCGAGAGAATGACTAAGAGAGTGTACGAGAGTGAAGTAGAAGGTCAGAGAGGGAGAGGTAGACCAAATGAGAGGTGGAAGGATGGAGTGAAGAAGTATATGAGTGAAAGCGGTGCTGAATGGGAGGGGCATCGACTGACTGGGGACATAGGTGCATGGGGCGTTACGTTCGTGGCCACCCCATTCGGGATCACGGTGTCCGGCAATCATTTACTGGAGTATTTTTTACCTGTTAATTGCGAGAAATTATTTCTCCAGTGAATCCAGATTAATTATGAAAATACATCCCCTTATGGTAGGGGTATCATTATGCTTCAAAATATAACTAGAATTTATTGGAAAAGACATCAACGTATATGAAATGCATACATTTTTATGTCACAATCTCTTATTTTTGTCTTTGATAGATAAAGCATGGAGCTGTTCCTCACCAGAGCAAGGAGCAGATGATTGCTTCGGGTCGCTGCCGAAAGCCCATGGGGAAGCGCACCTTCAAGAAGCTTCGGAAATGTGGGGCCAAGCAGTCTGAAGGCACCAACCTCTCTTCATTCATCACCTCAATTCAGAAAAGTAATGACGCCAATGAGGGTACTAGCGAGAGATGCGAGGACCATGAGGATTATAGGATGCGAGAACATGAGGGTAGCAATCATGTGGAGAAAGAAAAACACATATGCGAGGAACAAGCGACTACAGAGGTGGAACAGGGTTTGAGCCGTATGGAAAAACAAGAGGGGTCAACAGAGAATTGTATGTGTGAAGGCAGGAACCATACAGAAAAAAAAGGCCAGATAGGTAATGAACAAGTAGTGGTAGCCAAGGATTATATGACACTCAATGATGGAGATGGTAACTGTATGGAGAGAGGAGACCAGGCATGCACAGAGCAAAAAGGGTTAGTTTATGATTATGTGAAGCAAGATGTAGATGAGGATAGGAGCCATAATGGAAAACTAGTCCAGATATGTAAGAAGCCAGAGGGGCTAGTCGAAGATCGTATAAAGCAAGAAATGGGGAAAGGTAGAAACTTGGTGGAGAAGATAGAACCAAAAAGTGAGGAATTGAAGGGTTCAGAGGAGTGTGAAAAGGATAACACAATTAAAGACAGAGATAGCAATAATAAATGTAAGTATACTAGTTCTACTGGAGATCACAGACGCAAGAAGCAAATAGATATAAATAGGGATAATAACATTAGTATCAAAAGAGATGAAGATAGCCACAGCAAATGTAAGATTAATAAAGATAACATTAGTATTGTAGGTGATGATAGTCATAACAAGTGCGAGTTTAACAGTTGTCCGAGAGAAAGAAAATCCTCAGACTACCACAAGATCTCTGAATCTAGAGTTGAGACTTCATCCCAAAAGAAAGACGTTGCGGATATTCCTGGTGAGCACAGATGATGTTTGGTGCGTAGGAGATCTTTTAGTGGTGTTGCTGCTAGATTGTGATATTCCTGGTGAGCACAGATGATGTTTGGTGCGTAGGAGATCTTTTAGTGGTGTTGCTGCTAGATTGTGATATTTGAGATTCTATTATTGTTAACCCTGTCTGTATGGGTGGTGTGTTTTTATAGCTAGCTTTAGCTTTTTATGAAGCTTATAAAGGATGTGTGGTAGTTAAAAAAGATAAATTGAGATAGTTGTAACCTTTTAACGCTTACGTTGCAGTGTCCGTTACCAGACGGATACCGAAATCTGATTATTATGTATCGTGGGAGCGAGGCAAGCTATTGCAGGCAGCGTGGGACCCCTTCATCCGTCGCCCAGCATGTCTGGGCCATCACTGATGTAACTTGAGAGATGTCTCCGACATGATTGCAGAGTTACACATAACGAAAACCGCTAATTTTTAGTGATTTTGGCCAACCTTTGCAAGATCGTTGTAAGACAACCAGGTGTCGTACATAGATGATTCAGGTGTAATTAGAAAGCTCTATTACATTACTTTCGTGGATATATTACGTTCTGGCTCTTGTTTATGCATGGAAATTTGCAGGGAATGAAGCCCATTTTAGGCCAAAATGCCCACAATGAAAGAGTTAACTCCCTGAAGCACAAAAGAAACTTAAATTAAACTATATCAGGTCGCTTTGTTTTATCAGGCCCCCAATGAATGGCGTGCAAAGAAACAATTTAATATCTGTTTATACCCACAATAATTGTGTCTACTGTAATGAATTATACATGACAAGAAAGAGGAAAGCTCATACTACAATAGGAATGTATTAAACTTGGAAAATGTCTATATTTCTTACTGAAATTTGTTCGATATTAAAAAATTCATCGTTCTTCAGCGTTCATCTCATGACAATTGCTTTATATGCTGAGAAATAAAAAATATCCTTTGAAATAAAAAATAAAATATTTCCTCTTGCAAAATTTAAAAAAAAAATAGGAACAGCACAATATAAAGACAGAAGAACTTCTCAAAATCACTGTGGAAATAACGATTTAGCAAAATAAATTTTTGATATATAAAAATACAAAACCACCACATAGAATGTACATCACTATATGAGTACTGTAAGTACATTTGGGTCCCAAGCAAATTAGTCTTGCATATATTAGCATACTCTTGTACTCCAGGAATTAATCAATTTGGGAAGTTCAGGACATTCTGATAAATTCTGTTAAATTCTGTATAAATATAAGAAGTTAAATAACACAAAAAGATTTGTATTCATTTATTAACCCCTTCAATACTAGGATAACGTTTTCATAAACAAAATCTGGTATCTATTAGATATTTTTATTCGACTTGGGAAGGACATGTAGCAGAACTTATCCACTATCTCGAGTGCCTCATTGCCAAAGTTAACACTAGAGCTGATCATTGATCACAAGCTCACCTCTGCATACTATGCATACAAATTTCTCAACTTCAAACTGCCTCGGTAGGGGTCCCTTTATTCTATAGCAGAAGCCAATTTTTTTTTTAAAAGAATGTCATCCAAACTGAAACATTATGCTTAACCCTCTCAGGCTTGGAACAGCAATTAGTGTATTCATAAAACCATAAAAGATCATTTCTAGAAGCACCCCACTTAGTTTCTGCAACACACTTCATAACGCCGAGCACCATGCTGGATCACGACAACAATGAAAGGAAATTGGTTTGCCATCCATGCCATTAGTGCCTGGAATTCACTACCGAATAATGTAGTGACGGCACCAACAGTGGCTACATTCAAGTTGAGGTATGACAAACATGTAAGCACATAAAACACAAAGGCTAGCACAACTTGGAGGTGAGCGGACAAGATGTTCGAGCCAATATGCCAGGACACAGAGTTTGAAGTAATTTAAGTCATAGAATGAGGGAAAGATGGATTCAGGGAGAGTTCCAGAGCTCAGATGTTGAATAGAAGAACAATTGGGAATATCCTTTCACTCTTGGGTTGGAGATTAGCACAGAGTAGGGGTGAGATTGTGTTGCAAGACGGGTGCTACATATACTCGACGTATAGAAGTTGGTATACTTCGAGAGAGCTCTGATGAACACTGATTATTGGAATAGCGAGAGGGATGGAACACTGTGGCGAAGAGAGAGAGATTTCAGAGTCGATGAGTGGACGTGAGTTAATGAGACTAAATTAAGGCTTTCTTTTCTACTTTGTCAAGAAATATAAGGATCCTCCCCACACATGCGAACAATACTAAACACATGGGAAAATCCCAGAGGATTGGCTCAAAAGTGTAATAGTAAATATATACAAAGGAAAAGGGGATGCGCTAGATAGAGGAAATTATAGGGGCCTGAAAATGCTTGACCAAATCATGAAGGTCTGTGAGAGAGTCCTTGAGGGTTTGATCAGGCAAAGCATCTCTATTGATGATATGCAGTTTGGTTTTATGCCAGGACGTGGTACAACCGATGCTATCTTCATAGTCAGGCAGATACAGGAAAGATACTTACTAAAAGGCAGGGATCTTTACTTTGTGTTTGTGGACCTGGAGAAGGCCTTTGATAGGGTACCTAGAGATGTTGTACAGTGGGCTATGAGGAAACTTGGTGTGGGAGAGTGGCTGGTGCGTGTGATAATGAAGATGTATGAGGATTCGCGAAGTTCGGTGAGGGTGAAGGGTGTACTGAGTGATGAGTTCGCAGTCCGTGTTGGAGTCCATCAGGGTTCAGTGTTAAGCCCCCTCCTCTTTATTATGGTCTTGGAGGCGCTGTCTAGAATTTTTAGAGGCGGACTCCCGTTGGAACTGTTTTATGCAGACGATTTAGTCCTAATAGCTGACAGTATGCAGGATGCTGAAGCCAAATTCAGAGAGTGGAGAGAGGGCATGGCGAGCAAGGGTTTAAGAGTCATATTAACAAAACCAAGGTTATGCATTGTAGTTTGAGACGAGGCAATGTGGAAAAGAGCGGTGCATACCCATGTGCAGTGTGTGGAAAGGGAGTGGGCGTTAACTCAATTCAATGTAGCATCTGTCGATGTTGGGTACACCATGGGAGTAAGCGCTGTAGTAGAATAAAGGGGCCCCTGCCGAAGGATAAGTCAGAAATAGAGAAATTTGAGTGCGTAGTGTGCAAAGGCGAGCTTGTGTTAAGTGATGATCCTGTGGCTGTGAATTTTGGAAATGAGTCTTTGGAGCTGGTGAACAAGTTTTGTTACCTAGGAGATACCATCTCTGCCGGTGGTGGGGCCGAGGCTGCCACTGTTGCTAGAATTAGGTGTGGCTGGGGGAAGTTCAGAGAATTGATGCCAATCCTGACCATGAAAAGAATGCCTCTCCCCCTGAAGGGAAAGGTGTATGCCTCATGTGTTAGAAGTGCAATGACGTATGCCTCAGAAACATGGGCCGTTAAAGTAGAGGATGTCAACAGAATGGAGCGTAATGAGATGAGAATGGTGAGATGGATGTGTGGGGCCAGGCTACAGGATAGAATAACAAATGTTGAGCTGAGGAGACGTTTAGGTATAAAGAGTATTAGCGAGGTGATGCGTACAAGTAGACTGGGATGGTATGGACATGTGGAGAGAATGGATGAACAAAATTGGGTGACAAAATGCAGGTCTGTGATTGTGGAGGGAGCTGCACCAAGGGGTGGACCGAGGAAGACCTGGGATCGGACTATACGCGCCGATCTCAAATCCAAGAACTTGACAAGTGAAGCAGCCCTTAACAGGGTTGCCTGGAATGCCGCCATTAGGACAAGAGACTGAAACTGCACTTATGTGTGGAACACTCAGTCTTAAAATTTTATGTATGTATGTATGTATGGACACACTGTGCCCCTGTACAGAGCAAGAAGCTGTAGGCTACAGGGGCACCTACAGAGGCAGTTGAGCACACCCAGCTTCTGGAAAGCTGGTTCAACAAGAGGGGTACTATTATGATCTTTCCAAGAGAGATCAGAAGAAAAAGAGACTGAGAAGATGAAGGGTTGATTTGTTATTTTGTATATTGTTGAAGTATAAGGGATAGACCTGTGGGAGTTCTTGACGGGTAAATAAATAGAGATATTTGGTTTTGGAAGCATTGAGAGGAACAAGATTTTCTGTGCCCTAATTTGAAATGGTTGATAGATCAAAAGATAAGTTTTCTATGGCTTCACACAAGTTTTTGAGTGATTGCTTGCTGGGTGCATTCTGTAAAAAACCCTAGTTAAATAGTGTAAGGTATAGAGTCTTCAGCATATGAATGGATAGGACTGGAAGTAGGCTACAGTTGAGAAACTCAATAATGAATATTAGAAAGAGAACTGGATATAGGACAGAACCCTGAGGAACACCACAGCTATGGAACGGCCAGAAAGGAAATTAGAGATAAAGGAGGGATAGAAACCGAAGGAGCGGGCTAGTTTACAAGTTAGAGATTTGTGCCCGACTATGTCAAAGGCTTTCAACATGTCTAGTGCAATAGCAAAGGTCTCCCCGAAGTCCCGAAAGAAGGATGACCAAGAGTTAGTAAGATATGAAAGAAGATCACCGTTAGAGCGACCCCTAAGGAAGCCATACTGGCGAGCAAAACATAATGACAGCGCGGAGACACAACTTATTTGGCCAACTGTATGGTGGCGCTAATAAGTCACGTCTCCGCTGCCTTTACTTTTGGCTCGCTCTGTGCTGTATTAATGTCTTTTCAGATGTTGAATAGGGTAGGTAAGTGTAGGAACATGTTTGTATATCACTCAAATCGAATAAATAAAGTTTTAGACATGCTTATACCAATTATTGATCGAAATATACTTGGGTGCCGAGATATCACTTATTAGCCCAACTGTACAGTCGCACTAATAAGTGATGTCTCGGCACCAAGTATATTTTTATCAATAATTGGTATCGGCAATATCTAAGCTTCATTTCTTCATATCGAGTGAAATATACAAACATGTTCCTACACTTACCCACCCTATTCAACATCTGACAGACATTAATACAGCACAGAGCTAGCCAAACGTAATGACAGCTAGTACATAACTTATTAGCGCAACCGTACGTGGCCTCCCTTTCTTCTTCTTCTTCTTCTTTAGAACCCGCCCACAGACCGTGCAGATCCACAGGGCTGACCTTTGTATCGGTACTGGCTCAGAAACGTTAGTAGGAGGGAAAGTTTAGAGTAGAAGGATAGTTTAAGAGACAGTTTTGTTTGTTTGTATAAACACTTCCCTCACTTCCTCCCCCCTCCCCCTCACCTCCGCTCCCCCCCCCCCCCTCCCTCACCCATTTCTCTTCCTCCACATTTTCTCCAATATCCTCTTCATCATCTCCATGTCTTGTGTTTCCATCTCCTGTGTTAACCCCAATAGCGCCCCCACCCCTCTATCTTCCCTCTGCTTAATCTCCTCCCACCCCCTCTCCCCAACTCTATTCCTCATATACCTCTCCAACTCCTCTCTCTCCTCATTATATCTTGTACATTCGGTTACTATGTGTTCTACATCCTCCACTATTGGGTCCCCTCCCATTTCACATTGACTGCAGTGCGGTCCCACTCCATTCCATCTCCTTGTTCTCTCATTCGTTTCTAGCGATCCTGTTCTTGCTTTAAATAGGAGTTTCGATCCCCATCCCCCATCATAGTACAGTTCTCTAGCTGGTTTTTCCTTCTCTCTATTAATATGCCAGCGTGGCTTTATTTTCTACCCCCTCCCTCCATCTTCTTCTCCCCTCCTTTATCCCTTTCTCTATCTCTCTGACACATCCCCTCCCATTCTCTAGTATGACCAACTCCCCTCTCTCATTTCTTTTTCTAAATTCCCCCCCCACCCGGTCCTGTTTTATATTTATCCTCCCCAATCTTTTTTGCACTCTCTGTTCCATTTACTTTGCTCGCTCGCCCATCTGTATACCTTCCCCGGCCACCTATCTTCCTCCATCCCCTCTAGCCTCACTTTGTACTTCCCTTTCGCTTTCCCAATCCTTTCCTCAAACGTACTCCACCCCATCTCCCCTCGGATTGCTTCTTGAGCTACGTATTTATTTGCCCCCAATCCTGTCCTCCCGATTTTATTCTGTATCGTTTCTAATTTCTTCGTTTCCGCCTCTGTTGTTTCTACCGCCTCTAAGCCGTACATTATTGCAGGTACTCCTAATCCTTTCCACAGCCCTCGCACTATTTCATAGCTATTCGCTCTTAGCCTTGTCGCGCTCCATAGTCTTCCATTCCATTGTTGCATTTGTCCCACCTTTTCACTTTTCGCCTTCTCAAACCCTTTCTCCGTGATCGTTACCCCCAGATATTTATACTCCCTTGTCTTCTTCATTCTGTTTCCTTCCAGTGTCCATTCCTCTTCTTCTTGAAGCTCTCCATTCATTTTCATCACCTGGCTCTTTTCTTTACTAAATCTTACCTCAAGTTCCTTCCCGAATCTCGTTGCTTCCTCTAGTAGTCTCTGCAACCCTCCTCCCGTTTCTGCCATCAGAACTACGTCGTCAGCAAACAGCAGTACCCCCAGTCTCTCTTTGTTTATCTGAATCCCCTCCCCAACTCTTTTCATCCTCTGTGTCATTTCTTCCATATATAACGCAAATAATAACGGCGATAATACGCACCCCTGCCTTACCCCCCTCTTGCTTTCTACCCATCCCGTTTCTATATTTCCTAGCGCGTACTTCGCTTTTGTTCCTTGGTACATCGATGTTATGATGTTTATATACTTTTCTGGTATTCCACTCCTTGCCATTATTTTCCATTAAAATGTAAAACTTGCAAACTAAACAAACAGTAGCAGTTCCCTGTTTCCCTCCAACCTGCGGCCTGACTGAAAGCGTGACAGGGTTAATTGTGTCACCCACAATAGCCTTAACCAAGAAGCAAGATCACAAATGGAGCTCGTTTATCACGAAAAGGTAATTTATAGCCGATTTTAGGCTTTATTGGGGCCATAACTTCTGCCAACATATTTTTTAAATAGCGGGAGTAAGATAGTGAAAAATAAACAAACGAAACTAAGCTAGGCTAATTGAAAATTAAATAGCCTAAAGAGATGGGTAGATTATGGACGGTTTGGTACTGGATTTTGGTAAAAATCTGATTTGGGCCTAGGCCTACTTTATCCACTTTTAGAGGTGTTTTTTTAGTATAACTAAATAAGTTGGTCACCAATTATTTTGCAATATTTGAACACCCATATAGATTGTATATGCTCTAAACATAATATGAAAATGTGTTTTAAGCCTCGGCAAAACCTAATAAAAATGTATAGTACTAAAATGGAATTTTGTCGAAACATGTTTGTCAATACCTTCCTATAGACGGCACCGATTCGTACACACGCTATTTTCACCTGTCTCCCGAGGGCCGAGGTCTGTCCACCATCTTTTTAGTCCACTCCACCTGCCCATCTCTGTCGATAGGTTGGGTTGTTTGGTTAGGTTAATATACTAGGTTTCAGAAACAAGATTCGTAGTTGCGGTAGTATTTACGGTATCTGGACACTTCGAGCGAATTCATATTCGAGCGGAGGCGCATTTAGGTTAGGTTAAGTTAAGTTAAGTTAAGTTAAGTTAAGTTAAGTTAGATTGGATTGTGCATCCGCTCGATCAGGAATTCGCTCGAAGTTCCTCGCATTCGTATTTACAGATACGGCCGAATACCGGTAGGCTACTAAATGGGCGCCGGCCCAACCGCCATGTTGTATCCCACGTAGGCCTACTAGGTACTACGGACATATTGTAGGCGTTAGGTGTGGATTAGGCTTGTATCCAATGTACTAGGTCTATGTTACTGGATATTTATGATTTAAATAAGTGCTACGTTTTCGATAAATCTGGTTATATGGCTTTGCAATTAGGGAAATCATGAGCCGATTTCCGACATGTACCGTAGTTAGTCTTTTTCGATTCTCAAAATACGATCCAAGTTTTGCCAAAAATTGGCACGGGTTTTCCAAAATTATGCTTTTTGGGGTTTGCAATTTAGGGAAACATGAGCCAAAATTCTAAATTAGGTTACTGTAATTTGTTTACTCTTAAAATTCGCAAAATCCGAGCCAAGTTTTGGCAAAACTTGGCTCAGGTTTTCCAAAATTCGGGTTTTATGCATTTGCAATTTCGGGAAACCTGAGCCAAATTTCTAAATGAGGTTACTGTCATTTTGTTGTCCACAAACTCTCAAAATCCGAGCCAGCTTTGGCCAAAACTTGGCTCGGGTTTTCGAAATATTGGGTTTTAGGCCTTAGAAATACCTTAAAACCCGAGCCAAGTTTTGCTAAAATAAGTTTTAATCGCCGTTTTACGCATTTAACCCCTCATTTTCCCTGTACTTCATAGCCCTCCCCACTATCGGGCGGCGTGTCTTAAGATCGTTTTATAATGGGGAAAACGGTTTCGCCGAGGGTTGCAATTATTTCCAAACACTATATATTGATGAAAACTAACAGGGAAAAATAAAAAAATCCATGGGAAAATTGGTGACCATCTTATTTAGTTTTTCCGTTTTTTTTATAATCTTAAACAACCCACTACTGCAGTGCCATTAGAAAAAATATATGGAAAATAGTGACCAATAGCCTAGACTTGCCATATTTTTCTCATTAGGCTATAGCTTAGTCCACATTTCGGGTTTAAGTTTAGGTCTAGGATAGGATTGGGTATAATCCTGTGTAGCGGGAGGACCTGTATTTATATCTCAATAATTTGGTAATGTTACAGTATATTTTTACATTTTAGACTAGGCCTACATTCATAAATAATCCACTAATATACTAGGTTAGGTTAGGTTTTGATTAGGTTAGGTTAGGTTAGGTTAAAGATATTGTTCAATGTTTCTTAGTAAATAGGCATCTGAAAAACAATTCTTCCCGCTACAGAGGATCTTACCCAGGACTGATATGGGCCCCATCGGTTTTTATGGGTATTATTATAACCCTATTTGGCTGTACTAAACTGTATGGCCAGAAAGAGGCCACGAGCTAACGAAAAAAAGGCGCGCCATCTAGGCTAGCCTAGCCGGTTCAATGTTATTTTAATACCACGAATTTTGTTGATATAGGCCTATTTGAAGATAAATATTGAATCTAGCCTATATGCTCTAAAGATCATAAGAAAATTTGTTTTAACCCTCGGCAAAACATAATAAAAAAGTATGTTACTAAAATGTCTTTTTCGTAACAAGGTTGTCAATACGGTACTTTCAGTCATCGATAGCTCTAAAGATCATATGAAAATGTGTTAAACCCTCGGATAACCCTAATATAAAAGTATGGTACTAAAATTTAATTTTCGTAACAAGGTTGTCAATACGATACTTTCCCGTTATCAATGTACAATCAAGCTGAAAATTGCAGAGTAAACACCATAGACTTCATCGACTTTTCTTTCACCTTCGTATAATCGACAGCCAATTTATTTTATTTTTTTTTTATTAACCTCTGAAGTGCGCATGGGGGTAATTGGAAACGTCCCCCTGTGCTGACGTATTTGAGGTGTTTCCGTCACTAAAATATTCATTGTGCCATTAATAGCATTAATACTTATCCATATGCGCCTATTATGGGTTGATTATAAAGGTACTGTATTAACCTGAAACAACAGTAAAACGAGTGAAAACAGCGTTTGGATGGTCAAAATCGGAGATATAGCCCGCAAGTTGTATAATGTATGGGTGAGGCAACCTGCTTTCCCGCCAATTTCCCCCAAGGCCACTGAGACACAGTCGATCGATACTCTCTCTCTCTCTCTCTTGCACTCGCTAATGTTAGCACGAAAATATACCTCAGAATAAGGGAATAACAGGGAAAATAGGTGATAACTGAAGGAGAGGAGGAAAGTGGGGAAGGAGGGGAGGTAGAGGACTGAGATTTTGCATGGCCCAGGGGCCAAATAAAAAAATAAAAAAATAAAAATAAAAAAAAAATATTTTTTTCGATGTCAAAAGTTGATTTTTTTTTTCACTCACTCATAAGAGTCTCCCCGCAGTGCGCCGGAGGAACTCTTAAGAGTCTCCCCGCAGTTCCCGGGTTAAGGGATTAGCACTCAACCAGCGGGGGTGTGGGGGCGGCAGCCCCCACCCATAATACTAGGTTAGGTTAGGTAAGGTTGTTAGGTTAGGCTAATGTCTTTTCAAATCACTATTGGGGGGGGTGTCTCAACATCGATCGATAGGCCTAATGGGGAAAATAGGTTTTCCCGAGATTTCTAATTAATTACAAACACTATATATTGATGCAAATGACCTATTTTGTTTATAAAAAACACTCGGAAAATTCGTGGTATTAAAATAAAAAAAATCCGCCTAGCCTATAGGAGAGTACAGTATTGACAACCGTTTTAGAGTAGGGAGGCATGTTTTTACCGCTTTTTTATTAAGTTTTTCCAAAGGTTGAAATAATTGTTAATAACCTAGCCTATGATCTTTGCAACATAGACCTAGCCTACTTACAGTAACTTACTGTATACAGTAATAGCCTTCAGATATTGAGAATAAATTTGTGGTCATCTCGGTTATAAATACTTGCAAAGTTTAAACCCAGGGGGTAAGAGAGCCTTCATCTTATGTGGAGGAAAACAATTAATATATAACCCATACTTTACATCCTACTACGTGTCGTACAGTCGTATAGATCGACTAATAGGGGGGGGGCTTTAGCGGTAGACTTGTGATTCAACAACCGTTATTGTACAATAAAACCTTGCAATTGGCGCTGTCTTGGTATGGTACTGCCTAAGCTGGTAACTTGGTAAGTAGAGGGTAGGTGCCCTAGGGGACTCTACTAGTCATACCTGAGCTCTGTTGGCACCACACCAGAGTCCACCACAGTGTATTTACCTAATTGTAGTTTACAGGAGTTGAGCTAAGCTTGTGTTGTCCCGTCTCTCAGTCTACTTTCATCCAATTTTTTCTTGAAAATATGGATGTTCCTTGCCCCTACCACCTCCTCCTCCAGCCCATTCCATTTGTCAATACATCTATAGGGGGAGAGAATGACTAAGAGGGTGTACGAGAGCGAGGTGGAGGGAGAGGTAGACCGAATGAGAGGTGGAAGGATGGAGTGAGGAAGTACATGAACGAAGGCGGTGCTGGTTGGGGGGAGGGGCGTCGACTGACTGGGGACAGAGGTGCATGGGGGCGGTTCGTTCATGGCAACCCCTTCGGGGATCACGGCGTCAGGCAATAGATAGATAGATCTATAGAGACTATAGGGGAAGCTAAACTTCCTGATATCGTTTTTGCAGGTAGGTCTTTTTACTTTGTAGCTGTGGCCTCTAGTTATTCCTGTATCCATAATTAATATATCATCTCTCTCCATCCCATTCCTCAGTCATTCTTTCTCATATGTTTTTCTCATTTTCCATTGCAGCAAGATGGTTTGTTATGTGGGCAGCACTGTCTCAACAACCTGCTACAAGGCCAATACTTCAGTGCCGTAGACCTGGCCGATATAGCCCAACAGATGGACCAGGCAGAACGCAGACATATGGCCGAGCAGGGCGTCCATACCGAGGAGTTCCGCAGGTTTATGGAGGTAGGGTCTAAATTCGCTAATGGATCAGTCAAGGTATAGCACGAGTTTGACAACCCGAAGGGAAGATAGGAAAGTCTAATATTTATTACCAGTATGAATGAAATGTGTGTGTGGTTTCTTTTGATTATCAGTTGACTAATCAGATAAGTTTAACAACAGCATAAGAAACTACTCGTCATTCAATCATGTGCATTATAGTTCCATGTATAAGATCACGGATAGGAATAGAACTTATGTGGTCATATGTACATTAGCTATTATACATTTTTTTACTAATTTTATAAATCTACTTAACCCAGGAACTGCGGGAAGACTCTTAAGAGTCAGAGAAAAAAAATCAATTTTAAACATCGAAAAAAAAAATTTGATTTTTTTATTTTTTGCCCTTGGGCCATGCAAAATATCAGTCCTCTACCTCCCCTCCTTCCCCACTTTCCTCCCCTCCTTCAGTTATCACCTATTTTCCCTGTTATTCCCTTATTCTGAGGTATATTTTCGTGCTAACATTAGCGAGTTGCAAGCAGGGCATTGTCATCACTGTTAGCAAGCGAGTGCAAGAGAGAGAGAGAGAGAGGGTATCGATCGACAGTGTCTCAGTGGCCTTGGGGGAAATTGGCGGGAAAGGAGGTTGCCTCACCCATACATTATGTAACTCATAAGAACATAAGAACATAAGAAAATGGGAGTCTGCAGAAAGCCGATTGGCCTAAGCAAGGCAGATCCCTGTCCCACACAACCCCAAATCAATTACAAAGCCCAATTATAGGCTCAACACTCTAATACCCTGAGGATCATCCTACCAAAACGGTTAGAGATTAACGCAGGATTATGGGGGTCTGCAGAGCGCTGATTGGCCCAACCCGGCTGATCCCCCTTCACACCCAACCCTTCTCGTCCATATGCTTATCCAATTTTATCTTAAAGCTCCCTACAGTTTTAGATCCCACTATAGCACTTGGTAGTCCATTCCACCCATCTACAACTCTGTTACCAAACCAATATTTGCCTATATCTTTTCTGAAACGAAATTTATCTAATTTGAAACCATTGGTACGAGTTCTTTCGCTATCACTGAGCTTTAGTACATTTGTCATGTCCCCTTTGTTAATCCCACTAACCCACTTGAACACCTCTATCATATCCCCTCTAACTCTGCGTCTCTCTAACGAATGTAAACCTAATTTCTTCAACCTTTCTTCATACGGAAGATTTCTAATATTATGGATCATTTTTGTCATTCTACGCTGTACTCTCTCCAATGAATCTATGTCCATTCTGTAATAAGGACACCAAAATTGGACAGCATAATCCATATGGGGTCTCACTAATGACAAGTAAAGTTTTAAGATAACATCAGCAGTTCTGTTACTCACACTCCTAGAGATGAACCCGAGAATCCTGTTTGCCTTATTACGAACGCCTATACACTGCTTTCTAGGCTTCAAATCATTGCTAACAAACACACCTAGATCCTTCTCGCAGTCTGAATTTTCCAATTCTAAATTAGCTAGTTTATATTTAACATTTGTTTGCATCTTCCCTATCTTTAATACCTTGCATTTGTCAATGTTAAACTTCATCTGCCAATTTACTGACCATTCATGCAAGGCATCTAGATCCCTTTGGAGGCACTCCATATCGCCATCTGAATCAATTGATCTCCCCATTTTAGTATCGTCTGCGAATTTACTTATCCTACTAGTTATACCTAAATCTAGGTCATTTATGTATATAAGAAACAACAGGGGACCTAATACCGATCCCTGGGGGACACCACTTTTGACTGCTCCCCACTCTGACTTGGTACCATTTATGCTGACTCTCTGTTTCCTACCAATTAGCCATGACCTAATCCATCCCAACAACGCCCCACCTATTCCATGTGCCTCAACCTTTCTCATCAATCTCTCATGAGGGACTCTGTCGAAAGCTTTACTGAAATCTAAATATATAATATCGTATGCCTTGTCATTATCTACTGCTTCATATACCTCTGAGAAAAAACTAAGCAAATTAGTAAGGCAAGAACGTCCCTGAGTGAATCCATGAGAAGAATTGATTAAGTTAAATGTTTCTAAGTGGTTTCTCATTTTCCTAGCAATAATTGACTCTAGTAGCTTTCCTATTGAGAAGTGAGACTCGCGGCCTGTATCGCCAATTTTGACCATCCAAACGCTGTTTTCACTCGTTTTATTGTTGTAACAGGTTAATACCTTTATAATCAACCTATAATAGGCGCATATGGATAATTATTAATGCTATTTATGGTAAAATTAATATTTTAGTGATGGAAACAGCTCAAATACGTCCGCACAGGCAGACGTTTCTAATTACCCACATGCGCAGTTCAGAGGTTAAGAAGTGCATGCAGAGTTACATGGAGGGATAGACAGACTAATGAGGAAGTAAGAAGGAGGTGTGAGGTGGAGGTGCTGGAGAGTGTGAAAAGGAACAACTTGAGATGGTTCGGCCATATGGAACGTATGGAAAGCGAGAGAATGACTAAGCGGGTGTACGAGAACGAGGTGGATGGACAGAGAGGGAGAGGTAGACCGAAAGAGAGGTGGAAGGATGGAGTGAGGAAGTATATGAACGAAGGCGGTGCTGGTTGGGGGGAGGGACGTCGACTGACTAGGGACAGAGGTGCATGGGGGCGGTTCGTTCGTGGCCACCCCTTCGGGGATCACGGCGTCGGGCAATAGATAGATAGTGGGAGACAGTTCGGATTCTTGCCGGGGAGGTCGACGGTACTACAGCTAATTAAGGTGGTAGATGATTGGATGCAAATTCTAGAAGATGGTGATGTAATAGACGTGGTATATTGCGATTTTATGAAGGCCTTCGATAAGGTCCCACATAAAAGGTTAATAAAGTTAGAAGCTATAATATAGGGGAGAAATGTGTGAAATGGATAGAAGCCTTCCTGAAAGATCGGAGACAGAGGGTACTGGTGAATGGAATAGGCTCGGGGTGGAGGGAAATTACAAGTGGGGTACCTCAGGGATCTGTGTTGGGACCACTGCTGTTCGTTATATTTATCAACGACTTGCCTGAAGTTATAACTAATGGAAGTGAGGTATACCTGTATGCGGATGACACTAAGCTGTATAGAAGAGTGAGGAGTAAGGAAGATATGGGTTTGCTTCAAGGAGATGTGGAGGGCATGAAGGGATGGTCTGAGCATTGGTTAATGCCTTTTCATCCAAAAAAATGCAAGTACATGCGGATTGGGACCAGCAAGATAGACAAGGTAGGATACAGTATGTATGAAGCGATGGAGGAAGTGAATGCAGAAAAGGATATAGGAGTAGTGATAGACAATAAGTTAAATTTCTCAGAACATTTAGCGGAAAAGATAAACAAAGCCAATAGAATTGTAGGGCTGATAAGGAGGACATTTGTGTCACTTGATGAAGAAATCTTCAGGAATCTCTATGGTTAGGCCACACCTGGAATATGCGAACCAGGTGTGGGCTCCATATATGGTAAAGGATATAGAAGCAGTGGAGAAAGTGCAGAGGAGAGCTAGCAAGCTGGTACCAACGTTGAAGAACGCGGGCTATGAGCAGAGGTTGAGGACACTGGGGCTTCCGACACTGGCATATAGGAGAAAGAGAGGGATATGATAGAGACTTTTAAGATAGTGTCAGGAAAGTACGATGAGGATGTGTGTGAAGGTACCTTCTTGATGCGGGAGGGAACAAGAACGAGAGGACACTCTAAAGAAAATGTACAAAG
Organism: Paralithodes platypus; assembly: GCA_032716605.1. Lineage (NCBI taxonomy): Eukaryota > Metazoa > Arthropoda > Malacostraca > Decapoda > Lithodidae > Paralithodes > Paralithodes platypus. The sequence continues at coordinate 4,805,879 of CM064491.1, read as the reverse complement.
AAAGAATAGGCTTGAGAAGGCAAAGAACTCATTTTGTGATAGAGTGGTAAATGAGTGGAACGCACTGCCCCAGTATGTAGTCGATTCCGAATCAATAAGGGAGTTTGAAAGTAATCTTGATAAAGCATGGTGAAGACAAGATTTGAAGTTTGATTATAAAACAAAAATACAGAATAGTAAAAATGTTGCGTCGGCTACCGCCGCCGCCAACACCGTGAACGACCGCAGCAGTGCAAGTACTGGTACTGAGCTGGATACACAGGCATAGTTTGCCTTTTTCCAGAGGATCTACTGTAAGAAACTGTAAGATAGATAAATCTATTATTACTCGTTCTTTTCTTATTTTTTTTTTTTTTTTTTTCTTTTTTTCGTCACTAACAATTAATAATTTGGTTGTCTTTCAGCAACCGTCAGTAAACATGGATGACAGTGGCATGTTCAGCGTACAGGTTCTGACATCTGCTCTCAGAGTGTGGGACTTGGCGTTAGTACCTTACGCCTCTACTAGTCCCCTGGCTACTGATGCTCGCACCAACCCTACGTAAGTAATTTATTTTATTTTGTTTTCCGTCCATCAATTCATTATCTACAACCATCTTGAGGAATAGTTAAACTTGCAGTGTCAAAATATATGGTAGGATAAGATAGATGGCAGTGTTATGCATTATACCAATTGAAGATAGACTCACCTTCAGCTAAATGCTGCTAAAATATAAAATCTAAGATCAAGTACACTCACCTTCAGGCAAGTGCTGCTGCTCACATAATTAAATGTACTGTCTATGATTATTTTGCTGTCACGGTTAAGTATTTTCATATTCTTCTTTTGGGTGGCGTAGAGAGTGAATGGTGTTTACTTTTTTTGCACCCACTTTAAGTCATTGGCTAGAAGACCACAGGGGGATCTAGATATTTCTTACTACATCTGTGCATACGAATATACTCAACGAAAAATCGTAACATGACTTTCTATGCCCCCAGGAATCAACGAGCGTATATTTGCAATTTCAAGGACCACTGGTTGACTGTAAGGAAGCTGGGACATCAGTGGTTCAACCTCAACAGTCTACTGTCATGCCCAGAACTCATCTCCAACACCTACCTTGCTTTATTCCTTACACAACTACAACATGAAGGTGAGAGAGTGAGAGATTGGTGTAACTTGAACTGTCATTTACAGAGATAGGAGAGAGAAGAGTGGGAATGTGTAGAGAAAATACAAATAAATTGGCCAGTCTATTGAACATCATAAAAAATAGTGATGACAAAGGCACTGTGGCTGAATTTAAGCTATCAATCTCACACAACTACAACATTACAGGGAGTTGATAGAGTGAATGAGTAATATTTTAAGGTAAAAAAGCAAGCAAGGCGGTTGGCGGCACACAATGGCGGAAGGCGGACGCAAGTTTTGAGGCTCCGGCATATGTTGTGGGATGGTCAAGTAATTCACGGAATATCGAGTGCATACGGGGCTAGCAAGAAGAGGAAGGATTTAGTGAAGTGTTTGGAGGATATATTGGAGGGGTGATATATAGTGTAATAAGAGTGTGTAGTGACGGGACAGCGGTAGTGTTGTGAGTGTTGAGTTTGTAAACAAACATGGCGGAGGGAATTTCGGGTATGACGGAGACGGAAGGCAGGTTACAACGTTTTCGTGGATTTAAGAGCACAGATAAGCAGTTAGAAGAGGTTAGTATTGTTGTGAAGGATTTGGAAAAGTGGATGAGTGATATGGAGAAATGGAAGGGGGATATTGGCGAGAAAGTTAAGGCACTGTGTGTAATGTGTGGTGTGACAGGTGAGGAAGGGAATAGGCCTAGCGAAGGAAGTGAATGCAGGCCTATTTCGGCAGTTAATGATAGCCTAGAGATGGTATTGAAAAGGGTAGAGGAACTGGAAGCAGAGAATATGGCATTGAAGGAGCAGCTGAAGGAATACGAAGGACGTTTCACGGAAGTAAAGGAGTCAACTGCATGGACGGTGGTAGGTAAACAAAAAGTCAAGGACTTGGAGGATATTATGAAAGAGCAAAAGGAAGAAATGAATATGACCAAAAAAAGTTTTGAGAGTGCAGTTGTAGGGGTCATGAAGAACAAGGAGAGTGTCGTGAGGGAGGCCATGGACAGGGATAGGGGTGTAATCTTGTATGGAGACATAGAGACTCATATGAATGATAATGGAGTGAGAAAAGTGAGGGATATGGAGACAGTGAAGGAGGTCATGAAAGGTGTGGATGAGGACGAATATGGATGGGAAGGGCAGGTGGAGGAGGTCAGTAGGATAGGTAGATATAAAAGGGGAGAGATGAGACCTATAAGGGTACAGTTTAAAACTAGGGCAGTGGCAGAGACTGTGACAAATTTTAGTTGGAGGCTAAATACAAATGAAAAACTGAAACACATAAGACTAAAGAAGGATTTGAGTATAGAACAAAGGAGAAAAATGAAGGAATTACAAGAAAAGGCTGATGAAAATAATGGAAAGTTGGGTGAGGAGGATAAGAGAAATTTTTACTGGAGAGTGAGGGACGGAAAAGTGAGGAAGTGGTTTATAAGAGTAGAAGGGAGGGGAAGATCAGGGAGGGAAGAGAATGTGACGGAGGAGGAGAACGGGGTGGAGGTGTCACAGGGAGAGACAGGAGACAAAGTGACAGACCCAGTAGTGCTAACGGGGGAGTAGGGTACGGACTGGAGGAGCGGGATGGTGTAATTGCTGAAGGAATGGTAGATGGATTAAGGATTATGTTTAGTAATGTGGATGTGTTTACCCAGGACAAGAAAAGAGAACTGATATGTAGGTTGCAGGATGAAGAGGAAAAACCTGATGTCATAGCCCTACAGGAAGTAAGACCAAAAATTGCTAGAATTGAAAGGGAACTGGTGGAATATAGTTTGGAGGGTTTTGAGTTATATGAGAGAAATGCTATTAGAGCAGAGGTCGGAAGAGGACTGTTTATTTATGTAAGAAAAGAGCTCAAGGTTAATGAGGTGGATATGAGACAGCCGTATTGTGAGTATTTGTGTATTGAAGTAAAATGTGCAAGAGGATCAATTCTAATTGCCTCTATATATAGAAGCCCAAATAATAGCAGGGGAGAGGATGATAACCTACTGAAAGCTATGGAGGAAATAGATAATAGAGAGAACAAATTAAAATGTAAAACTTGCAAACTAAACAAACCAAAATTGGGACAAGGACAATATAAAGTCAAATTAAATTATCAAAATTGCTATGTGGAAACAACGTTTACTAAAATGAAAATTATTAAATAAAAGAACACAATCCACCACATAGGGTGTACATTACTACATGAGCAAGTTAATCTGTTTCCCAAGCAAACTAATCGCACATATAACAACGCACTATCGTCACGTTAAAGGAAGTAGTCAAGTTTGGGAAGTCCGGGACGTTCTGGCAAATTTTTACTAAACTCTGCATGAATAAAGAAACTATATGTTAAATGTCAAAATATTATTTAAAATCAAATTTGCAACATGACAAGACATTAAAATAGTACAAAATACAAATATTGATAAGATATCTATACTATTACAAAATAATATATAAAATACAGTACAGCACTCACTAACGATAGTGCTATCGGGTAGGTACCTGTAAGCATAGCATGCCTCAAGTGAGCCTATCAATACCCTACAAATAACCTACATTTATAGCACAAATAAACTAAGGAAATCGCAAAAGTAAGCAATTGATACTATCGACAATGAATACATATAATATAAAGACAAATAATTACAAAATATGAAGTAACAACAGATTTAAACAAAGAGTACTCTTTTAACAAGAACAATAAATTTAAAAAAGAACAAATATAAGATTTTGATTGGAGATTTCAATTTGCCAAGGATTAACTGGGCAAATTGTACTACTCCAGCGGGACAGGGTAGCCTGGAAAATAAGTTTATAGAAAAAGTGAGAGATTGTTTTTTAACGCAACATATTATAGAGATGGGACGCAGGGGAGTGTACTTAATTTGATTTTTAGCAATGAAGAGGATATAGTGGAACATGTTAATGTGGATAGCCCTATAGGTCATAGTGACCATGCCTGTATAAGCTTTAGGTGTAACATTAAATCAGAGAGGGATAATAGAAGCAATAGAAAAATATACATGTATGATAGAGCAGATTATGAGCTGCTGAGACGGTGTTTGGACATTGACTAGGGGGAATACTTGAACGGTGAAGACGCTGAAGGAATGTGGAGGAAAATTAGAGTCAAACTGGAGAATGCTGTATCTAGAAGTGTACCAGTAAGGGAATATAAGGATAAAACAAAATTGAGGAAAAGAACGAACCCAGAATTGCCAATGAAAAGAAAACTTTGGACATTGATTAGAAGAAAGAAACGATTGTGGGAAAGATTAAAATTGTTAAAAAAGAACAGGGGGTCCAGTATAGAAGCTAAAGAAGTGGATCTGGAACGCAGACAAATAAACAATAAAATAAGGTGGGAAACAAGGAGGGGGGTGAAGGAGAGGGAGAGAGAGATTGCTAGAAATGTGAAGGATAATCCAAAAATATTCTGGAAGTACATTCAGGAAAAGTTAACAAGAAGAATAGGGATCCCAGAGCTGGTAGGGGGGTTGAATGATGGGAGTAGAGCGGAGACTGATAAGGAGAAAGCAGAGGTGCTGGGGAAATACTTTGGGGGAGTACTAACAGTGGAGTCGGATGATGCAGTGCCTACTATTCCCATCAAACAGGCACCGGCACTAGAAATAATAGAGTTTTCCCATGCTAGAATAAGAAGGGCTATAGAAAATATGAACAGAAGTAAGTCACCGGGACCGGATGGGATACACCCAAGAATCATAAAGGAAGGAGGTGAGATGTTAGTAGAGCCATTGAAAATTTTATTTGAGGTATCGTTTAATACAGGACAAATCCCGATGGACTGGAGAGAGGCGAACATAACAGCTATATTTAAGAAGGGAAAGAGAAATGACCCAGGGAATTATAGACCAGTCAGTTTGACAAGTGTTGTGTGTAAACTAATGGAAATGGTAATTAGAGAAGGAATAATGGATCATATGAAGTCAAACCAACTTTTCAGTGGGAGACAGTTCGGATTCTTGCCGGGGAGGTCGACGGTACTACAGCTAATTAAGGTGGTAGATGATTGGATGCAAATTCTAGAAGATGGTGATGTAATAGACGTGGTATATTGCGATTTTATGAAGGCCTTCGATAAGGTCCCACATAAAAGGTTAATAGAGAAAGTTAGAAGCTATAATATAGGGGAGAAATGTGTGAAATGGATAGAAACCTTCCTGAAAGATCGGAGACAGAGGGTACTGGTGAATGGAATAGGCTTGGAGTGGAGGGAAATTACAAGTGGGGTACCTCAGGGATCTGTGTTGGGACCACTGCTGTTCGTTATATTTATCAACGACTTACCTGAAGTTATAACTAATGGAAGTGAGGTATACCTGTATGCGGATGACACTAAGCTGTATAGAAGAGTGAGGAGTAAGGAAGATGTGGGTTTGCTACAAGGAGATGTGGAGGGCATGAAGGGATGGTCTGAGCATTGGTTAATGCCTTTTCATCCAAAAAAATGCAAGTACATGCGGATTGGGACAAGCAAGATAGACAAGGTAGGATACAGTATGTATGAAGCGATGGAGGAAGTGAATGCAGAAAAGGATATAGGAGTAGTGATAGACAATAAGTTAAATTTCTCAGAACATTTAGCGGAAAAGATAAACAAAGCCAATAGAATTGTAGGGCTGATAAGGAGGACATTTGTGTCACTTGACGAAGAAATCTTCAGGAATCTCTATACAGCGCTGGTTAGGCCGCACCTGGAATATGCGAACCAGGTGTGGGCTCCATATATGGTAAAGGATATAGAAGCAGTGGAGAAAGTGCAGAGGAGAGCTAGCAAGCTGGTACCAACGTTGAAGAACGCGGGCTATGAGCAGAGGTTGAGGGCACTGGGGCTTCCGACACTGGCATATCGGAGAAAGAGAGGGGATATGATAGAGACTTTTAAGATAGTGTCATGAAAGTACGATGAGGATGTGTGTGAGGGTATCTTCTTGATGCGGGAGGGAACAAGAACGAGAGGACACTCTAAGAAATATTTACAAAGAAAGAAATAGGCTTGAGAAGGCAAAGAACTCATTTTGTGATAGAGTGGTAAATGAGTGGAACGCACTGCCCCAGTATGTAGTCGATTCCGAATCAATAAGGGAGTTTGAGAGTAATCTTGATAAAACATGGGGAAGACAAGATTTGAAGTTTGATTATAAAACAAAAATACAGAATAGTAAAAATGTTGCGTCTGCTACCGCCGCCGCCAACACCGTGAACGACCGCAGCAGTGCAAGTACTGGTACTGAGCTGGATACACAGGCCTAGTTTGCCTTTTTCCAGAGGATCTACTGTAAGAAACTGTAAGAAAGGATAAATTACCATCGCCAGGTCACCGGCTCCAAAGTGCCCCGAGGCTGTGGTATTATGTATTGTAATGATTAATGTAGAAGTTGGTAACAAGATTGAATTATTTGGCAACACTGTAAATGGACGGGAGTTGGGACAGAACAACAATAAAAGGCGGATGTAGCCAAACGCCTCCTGGGACTTTCCATTATACTTTGGCCTACAACCATACAACAGAGGCCAACCCTAACACCTTCACCCAAGAGTTAGCAAGGGGTAAGATTAAGTGCCAATCAGCCTCGTTGTGGGCCGAATCGACCAAGGTCCGAATCAGCCTTGGTCGGAATAAACCGACATTCGTGTAGTAGCTGTGCAGCCTGTGATGATATTTAGGGCTTTGTTTTGAATGGTCTGCAAGGTTTTGTGATGTGTTTCAGCTAGGTTGGAAGCCCAGGCAGGGCTTGCATATTCCATCACTGATCTTATATATTGTTTGTACCGTATACTGTGGTAGTAGTAGCATGAACACATGACCCCTACCAACTGCTACCCTAAAAATAAGCTACATTTATAGTACAGTATATAATATTATAAAATAAGCTACATTTATAGTACAGTATATAATATTATAAAATAAGCTACATTTATAGTACAGTATATAATATTATAAAATAAGCTACATTTATAGTACAGTATATAATATTATAAAATAAGCTACATTTATAGTACAGTATATAATATTATAAAATAAGCTACATTTATAGTACAGTATATAATATTATAAAATCAGGAAATCACAAAGGAAAGCAATTGATATTGTCAAAAGTGAATAGATATAGTCAAATAAAGTATAACAATAGCAAAGCATGAAAAAGTACTGGTAATAACTTGTGTTTTTTGTGTAGGTTACTCCATATTTGTGGTGGCGGGTGACCTACCACCTTCGGAGGCTGACGACACCTTACGCTGCCACCCGGCCACACAAACCACCAAGCCCAAACTGCTCTCGGAGGTAACCCATCATACATTTAGGCATATAAATATTGTTAAGCTTGAGTTACACACATATACTGTAGTTGTGGGAGATATTTCTCTTGAGTCGAAGATTTCTACTGCCATTCAAAAGTCTTGTAGCAACGAAACTTCATTCTTGAATTTATGAACTTAACATTTCATCTCTAGTTGTTGCAGTAAAGATCAAAAGCCATGTCATACCTCCACTAGCTCCAACTTGAACTATTTGGATGTCTAGTTGTGACAATGAGGATCAATGTACTGTACTATAACCACTGAGAGCCCTAACATCAGCAATGCTGATATCATCCTGGCATTGTCCCAGTTTTGGTTTGTTTAGTTTGCAAGTTTTACATTTTCATTAATCAATATTTAAAATTGATCACAATGCAAGAGAAGGGAGCTAGGTGAGACACAAGGCAAAGAAGTTTATATAATAAACAAGGGATGTGAAAGATAAGAACTGACACAAAGGAGGGGGTATCACAAATTTAATAGTGAATACACAATATGACGTCATAGTCAAGAATGGCAAGGATGCAAAGATTAACAGGGGAAGCCAATTACGTTACATTTATAGATAATAAATTGCACACACTCAATAGGCTAAAGATGAAAAATAGTGGATAGTATATGGTACATATTATCATAATAATAGTACAGAGGTTGGTATAAGTAGTAATCACCTATCACACTTACCGTGAGGGAAGATGATAAGCGACAGAGGCCAGTTTAGGGGGCAAAATGTGGCACACGAATTCGTAGCCTAAACCTAATCAAAAGCACTTGCCTAAGATCTAAATTCATAAATATTGTCGAAATATAAACACAACCTGGAACCTGTTATTAAGATCCCGATGTTCTGTAATTCCCTAGATGGCGGAAGAAGCTAAGGAGGATCTCGACCTTAAGGCTGCGTTGTCGGCCAGTCTTGCTAAAGCCGGCGTGAGTGGTACTAGTAGCGGCAGTGGTGGTGCTGCTAGTGGTGGTGATAAAGAAGAAGACTATGATGATCTACAAGCAGCTATACAGATGTCACTACAAGCATCATCACCCATACCTTCCGCCACAAGTACTGGTGAGTAGATCAAATTTAACAGTCACTTCTCCATTAATGATGTAGCTTTGCGCAGTGGCAGTATCGTAACCAATGAGGTTTAGTTTTCCGAGTGACGTATCTGCTACTGCTGAAGGCCCAAAACACGGTTAAAGTTTTCAATTTCATCTTTGCCTAGTACTTGCGACACCTCGGTTGGGTTACCTTCTTAGGAAGGTAATCAAGTCGTACCCCACCTGCTCGTGGTGACCTCGCAAACACCCATTTCTATTTATTTTTTCCATTTATTCTTTTTTCAAGATAGGGTGACACAAACGGGGGCGGCGCTACCTGGGTTTATCCCAGGTAGTAGTTTAATTTTACTGTAATTTTATTAAGTGTTTTGTATATTTTTAATTGTAGACTACATAAATATAAACAATGGCCGGCCAAGGCAAACGGAGGCAGAGTTTATTGGGAGATGAAGAGAGCTATGAATTTGAGGGATTTCTGGCAGAGGGTAATGAAGTGGAGGATCAATTGACTGTGGTGAAGAGACAGATGATGGGTCTGTTAAGATGGAAGGGAGTTATGGAGAATTGGAGGAGAGATATAGGTGTGAAGGTGGAGTCACTGACAGAAATATGTGGAGCCAGTTCAGTAGCAACTGCAGATGGGCCATTAATTGCTAACCTAGATGCTGTGATAAGGAAAGTAGATGAGCTGGAGGCAGAGAACATGGCACTCAAGGAGCAGCTAAAGGAGTATGAGAGCCATTTAAGTGAGAAAGTAAAGGGAGTAATAAGTGAGGAGAAAAATGAGTGGACGAGGGTGGGGAATGCTAAGGTGGATGTATTGGAAGAAATCATGAAGGAGCAGGTGGAAGAGAGAGAAAAAGAGAAAAGAGAGTTTGAGAAGAATGTAGTGCAGGTTTTGAAGAGCAAGGAGAAGGTAGTGAGGGAAACAGTAGATAGAGGTAAAAGCATAATAATTTTTGGAGACATTGAAGAACATTTAGCAGATATGAGGGAAAGAAGGGGAAGGGATGAGGACAAAGTAAAGAAAATATTGGAGTGTCTAGACGAAGGCTGTGATTGGGGGAAAGAACTGGACGAAGTAAGACGGCTAGGAAGATATAAAAAGGGTGAGATGAGACCGATAAAAGCAGAGTTTAAATCTAGGTCAGTGGTTGAAGCATTAACCATTGTAAGCTGAAGGCTAAATAGTTGTACTGGAATGAAACATATTAGGGTGAAAAAGGACTTAAGCATAGAGGAAAGGGAAAACTTGAGAGAAGTTCAAGCGAGGGCTGACGATGAAAATCGAAAATTGTCAGATGAGGAGAAAAGGATTTTTTTTTTGGAGAGTAAAGGAAGGGAAACTAAAGAAGTGGTACACTCAGAGTCAGAAAGAACGGAAAATACGAGGAGAAATGAACAAGGAGACAGTGAGTCAGGTAGTGGATCAAATCGGGGACAAGGAGATAGTGAGGGAGGAGCAGGAGATAGAGACAGTGAGTCAGGTAGTGGATCAAACCGAAGACAGAGAGATGGTGAGGGAGGAGCAGGGGATGGAGACGGTGAGTCAGGTAGTGGATCAGACCGAGGACGGAGAGATGGTGAGGGAGGGGCGGGAGATTGTGGAGGGGGGGGGGGGGGGGGGGGGGGGAGGAGAATAGAACTAGCAGGGAATGTGGAGGTAGGTCAGGGAAGGGATGGAGGAGGAGGTGAACCTAATAGGAGGCAGGGAGGGAAGAGAAACAAGGAGGAGGATTCCAATATACTGTGCTACTACACTAATATAGATGGAATAAAGAGTAAAAAGATAGAATTGGATGATATATTAAGAAAGGATCAACCACAGATAGTCTGTTTGACGGAGACAAAGCTGAACCAGGACTTTGACAGCAATATAATGTTTAGTGAAGGATATAATATATGGAGATATGATAGAAAGGGACTTTTAAAAGGGGAGGTGGAGTGGCAGTATTAGTTAAGAACCCTATGACAGCAAAGCAAGTGGAGTTAAATAATGACAAGGCAGAAATAATGGCAATTGAACTAAATGATATAGAAGAAAAAAGCTAGACATAGCAGTAGCTTACATGCCACCAAAGACCAGGGCATGGAGGGAGTTAGAGTTTGAGGAGATGGTCGAGGATATGATTCAGTCGTTGAGAAGATTGCTTTTAAGAAAGAATAGATTGATCTTGGTGGGAGATTTCAACTGTGGTGAGGTTAATTGGGAATCGGGAGATGCAGGGCCAAATCAGAGATCTTGGGGAAGTCGGCTATTAGAGTTGGTTACGGATAATGTACTTGCACAACATGTGAAGGAGAATACTAGAATGAGGGGTAATAACGAACCTTCTAAACTCGATCTGATTTTTACAAAAGATCCTCACGAAATTAGTGATATAAACTATCTATGTCCTGTAGGCAAAAGTGATCACCTATTACTGAAATGGAAGTTGATCTCGAGTAATGCCAATAGATTAGACAATAGCTATATAAATAACAGACTAAATTATAGTAAAGCTGATTATGTATCATTGAAAAGATATTTAGAGGAAGTAGATTGGGATCTTATTTTGAAGGAACAAGATGCACAAGGTAAATATAGTAGGTTCCTCGAAATTTATAGAGAAGGAACCAATCTGTTTGTCCCAAGATACAAAACTAGAAATTTTACTAAGCAGAAAGAATGGTTTAATTTGAAATGTAAAATAGCTCTGGATAGGCGTGATGCAGCTTGGGCTAGATTAAGAAGAAGGAACACTGAGAGTAATCGGAATAAATATAAACAGGAGAGGAATAGATATGTTAACATAATTAGGCAAGTTAAAATGAACTATGAGAAGAACATAGTAAATAAATGTGAAAGTGACCCTAAATTGTTTTATAAATATATAAACAGTAAGTTGAAGGTAAAGAAACAAATTACTAAATTAAGAGTAGATGCTAGGACGTATGAAAATGTATCGGACATGTGCGAGGTAATGAATAACAAATTGGGGTCGGTTTTTACTAGAGAGGAAAGTTTTGACGAACCACAGGCGGGAGTACTGGAGAGTGGTCTTAGCAAGATTGAAATAACTAGAGATGAGCTGTTATCTGCGATGAGAGGACTTGAAGTAAGGAAAGCTATGGGACCGGATGAAGTGTCTGCCTGGGTTTTAAAGGAGTGTGCAGAGCAATTAGCGGAGCCAGTGAGGGACATAATTCAAGCTTCCTTAGATAAAGGACAGGTTCCTGTTGAATGGAAAAGAGCTAATATCATTCCGATATACAAGAATGGAAACCCTGAGGACCCTTTAAACTATAGACCAGTTTCACTTACTAGTATTGTATGCAAGATTTGTGAAAAGCTAATTAGGAAGAGATGGATGAAAATGTTGGCGAGAAAGAAGATAATAACGCCAAAGCAATTTGGATTCAGAGAAGGGACATCTTGTGTTACCAGTTTGCTATGTTATTACAGTAGGGTGATAGATGTACTCCAAGAAAGAGGCGGATGGGTGGACTGCGTCTACTTAGACCTTTCCAAAGCATTCGATAAGGTACCACATAAGAGATTGTTATCTAAGCTTGAGACGATAGGATGTGTCAGGGGGAGTTTGCTGAAATGGATGGAGAGCTATTTAACAGATAGAGAAATGAGGACCAACATTAGAGGAACTTACTCATCGTGGCGGAAAGTTGAGAGTGGTGTGCCACAGGGATCTGTGTTGGCACCTCTTATGTTCCTTATGTACGTGAATGACCTGCCGATAGACATAAACTCCTACATGTCAATGTTTGCAGATGACGTAAAAATTATGAGACAAATAACAAATATAAGTAGTTGTGAGGAGCTGCAAGGGGATTTAGATAAAATATACGAATGGAGCACCAAGTAGAAAATTAAATTTAATATAAGTAAATGTCATGTGTTAAATATGGGAAGAAGTGTGAATAGACCAAATTGGGAGTACAGGATGGGAGATAATATAATTAGCAAGGCCGAAAAAGAAAAGGATTTAGGGTTGATTATACAAGATAACTTGTCGCCAGAGAAACATATTAACAAGCTCTTTAGCGGAATGTATGCAATGGCCGGGAATATGAAAGTTGCTCTGAACTACTTGGATGAGAACATGTTAGCAAAGATTATAAAAAGTATGATTAGACCAAGATTGGAGTATGCAGCAGTGGTGTGGTCCCCGCATCTTAGAAGCATATTCACAAGTTAGAAAGAATCCAGAGAGCAGTTACTAGATTGGTTCCAAGTCTTAGAGAACTGCCATATGAAAGGAGGCTAGACAAATTAAATTTATCGAGTCTAAAAGAGAGGAGAGAGAGGGGAGACATGATAATGATGTACAAATGCACCCGAGGGCTGGAGAGGCTGGATAGGGAGGATATATTAATTATGGATACAGGAATAAGTAGAGGCCACAGCTACAAAGTAAAAAGACCTACCTGCAAGAACGATATCAGGAAGTTTAGCTTCCCCTATAGATGTATTGGAATGGGCTGGAGGAGGAGGTGGTAGGGGCAGGGAACATCCATATTTTCAAGAAAAAATTGGATAAATTAAAATTAAAATGTAAAACTTGCAAACTAAACAAACCAAAATTGGGACAAGGACAATATAAAGTCAAATTAAATTATCAAAATCGCTATGTGGAAACAACGTTTACTAAAATGAAAATTATTAAATAAAAGAACACAATCCACCACATAGGGTGTACATTACTACATGAGCAAGTTAATCTGTTTCCCAAGCAAACTAATCGCACATATAACAACGCACTATCGTCACGTTAAAGGAAGTAGACTGAGAGACGGGACAACACGAGCTTAGCTCAACTCCTGTAAACTACAATTAGGTAAATACTAAAGGTAGCGCCAACAAACTTGACAATAATCTTGATCCCTAACCTCTTTGTAACTCAAAAAGGCCTAGAGCAAACTGGCTTTAAATATCCACACCTATTTCTTGGTGGACTCTTCCCAAATGATAGAAATGTCAGCCCTATTGCTTTCATTCATTTCGAGTTATAAGAAGTTAAGGGGTCAAGATTATTGTCAAGTTCGCTGGTGCTACCTATACCAATAATTCATATTTGGTGCCCTGACCACTAGGGAAGACCTTCATAGGAAACATCCCGCTTGTCATCAAGAACCAAATACTTACATCATAGCTGGCACGATTAATTCCCAATGGAACGTCATTAATTGGATGCCACTTAGAAAGAATAAATAAAATAAATAAATACAAATATTAAGCATGGTGTTGCGTTTCTCATTCCGCACTTGTCTCATGGCCGCGTCCCTTACTGAATCCGTTCTTTCTCGACGAGCACTCTCAGGGCCAACCTCAATGCTTCAGTGCCTCAGTCTAGTTCCCGTCGCCTTCGTTTTGTTTTTTGTTTTTTGTTTTTGTTTTTTTTCATAGCGAGTTTTTTTCATAAACTGACAATGTTTAGCCGTGCTAGGAATATATTTTAGCAAGTTAGGTACTGATTTAGTAGCTTTTTGTCTCTAGTATGTGTGGTTCGATCAGTATGTGCGGAGAATGCGAGTTCTTTGATCTGAATGTTAGGTTAAAGCAAGGGTGTGTGATGTTCCCATAGTTGTTCAATATATATGTGGATGGAGTCATGAAAGAAATACAAGGAAGAGTAGTGGATGTTGGTGTACCGCTGATAAGGGAGGGAAACGAGTGGAAGTTGTCTGTGCTGCTGTTTGCTGATGAAATAGTTTTGATCAGTGATAGTGAATGAGAGTTGCAGGGTCTGGTAAATATGTTTGGAATAGTGTGTGAAAAACGGAATCTGAAGGCCGGGAAGAGCGAGGTTATGGCCTTTGAAAGGGGTGTAGTTACAGAGTGTGAGGTGAGGTTGAACGGTCAGGCTATGGAGAATGTCAGCTCATTTAAGTATTTTGGCAGTGTGTTGAGTAAAGATGGGAGTATGGATGAAGAAGTGCGGGAGAGGGTGCAACAGGGGAAGAGGGTTGTAGGAATGCTGAAGCAGTAACAAGAAATAGGGTGGTCAGCATGGAAGTAAAGAAGTCCTTGCATGACAGTGTGGTAATCCCGACATTGACTTATGGGAGCGAAGCATGGACGTTAGTGGAGAGACTCAAACCAAGAGTGAGAGGGGTAGAAATGAATTACAGTAGGGTCTCACATAAAACGAGAAAGTCGATAAACGAGGCCGTTCTATGCGATTTCGTTTTATGTGAACACGGCATTTTGGTGGCCCAATATCGTCAATGTTCACTGTAAGTGTAAATTTCCGTCAGGAGCGTACGATATTTCGTACGTTTTGTACGATATTTCGGCGCTCTATATGAAAACTCCTCGGATTTGCCCCACTTTGGCGGCGGACTCGTTTTATGTGATCACATTCGTTCTTATCGAAAATTAAATATTAATATTTTAGGTCGCTCGTTTTAATCGAGACTCGTTTTATCTGAACACGTTTTATGCGGGACCCTACTGTACTTGAGAAGTGCGTGCGGAGTTACATGGAGGGATAGACAGACTATTTAGGAAGTACGAGAGAGGTGTGGTGTGGATGTAGATGTGCTGGAAAGTGTGAAAAGGAACACCTTTAGATGGTTCGGCCATATGGAACTTATGGGAAGCTAAGAGAGTGTACGAGAGTGAGGTGGAAGGATGGAGTTCAGAAGTATATGAGCGAAAGCGGTGCTGGATGGAAGGAGGGGCGTCGACTAACTGGGGACATAGGTGCATGGGGACGTTTCGTTCGTGGCCAACCCTTCGGGGACCACGGCGTCCGGCAATAGATAGATAGATTGTCTCTGTGAACACTTTAATTGGTATGTAGGCCCACGTGTATAATGCAAGTGGTTCACTTGCCTTTTTATCTGTGTTTTACTATTTCTTAGCTAGCTTTGTTGATTTGGAAGCTTACAGTACAGTATGTCTAGCCTAGTTTACCAGATTAAGCAAAGTTTTTTGGTTCCGCACGTCGGCCAGTGGGGTCGTGCAGGGCTTCTTCAGCATCTGGATTTGAGTACATGTAATTCTATTCTGCCATATTTAATATGGTAGTTATTTTAACTCCTAACGTCTTCTAGAGGTGCTCCTGTGTTTGCTTGTGCCCGGAGATGTTTTCTTCCCAAATGTCATTTGGTTGGTGTTTCTACGGTAAGGGTAGGGTGAAGGTGGGGTGTAACGAACATGGGGGTGAAATGAACAGTGTCCATAATCTCTGCCCTATCAATAATAAAATAGTTTCCCCAACACCTCAAAAGAAGAAAACGGATAGCTTGAGGATGACGGGAAACTATTGTATACATCGCGACGGACAGAGTTTTCAGGTCAGTTTTTTTATTTTTTAGGTGATCGATGTAATATTTCGCGTTTTAGTATAGGGCTTCTTGACTGTGAAAAAGTGCTGATTCTAGTGGTGTGATGCTTAATAGTGAAATGTACTTAGCTGCAATGATATCTGGTGAGAAAGGCTTCCATTCAGACATTTCATTCAGCATCATGCATGTTTACACATTTATGCTACGAAGGGGGTGTATCGATGGGGTGTGTACCGAACTGTTCGGTACACCACAAATTTAAATGGCGTTTAAAGACTCACCCATCCCCCCCAAAAAAAAAATCCAAATAATACAAAAAAGTACTTGGTTGTGTTGAGCTGGAGTTAGAAGAAAGAAACAATGTCGTATGTAAGGTGTTTTATGTTGGGAAAATCATTAGTTGTGACAGTATGGAATATATTTCTTTCTTGAGAATGTGCTCTAAAATTGGCAATAAAGACACTTTCAACATATATTTTATTTGAGATCACCAGTTTTTACAATCTCACTATACATTTTAATAGTGAAAAGGGTGGTGTTTCGATCACTCCCATGCATTGCTCGGACCACCCCATATGGTGGGTATGGTCCAATCAAGGGGTACCCTTTTTTAAAAATTCAATATGTTGACCTTAACTACTACTTACATGATTAGTAAAAATCACCAAGATTGGCCTTGACCCATAGTTTATTGTGATAGAACTATTTTTCAATAAAGTTTGTTAACTGATTTTTGGTGATTATTTTTTTCACTAATAGTGCGGATCACCCCCACCTCACCCTACATATCGATAATAGGGGAGATATAAATAAATACAATAGATAGAAATATAAGTAATAGAGAGAGAAAGCAGACGACAGGAGAAATTATAATGAGAAATGTATGCAAATAATTAGCGGTCTCTGTTTTCTAAAGGGTCACCGAAGTTACAATGTTTTCGGTCTGTTTTCGCCCGCAAATGTCAGCGTATATACTGTACACATATTTTCAGTGTTGTGGCCGACCTTGAAATTTTTGGGAGGACTGTGTCCAAACGAATCTGTGTATACAAAACGCGTGTATTTCGAGACCTAACTGTATTGACTCACGATGGGGCCGTGCAGAGGAACCAGGAGGGGCCACACTAGTGCTGGGAGACAAGGGAAGCCGCGTCCAGTTACGTCTGGTGTCGGCCGAGAGAGGAAGAATAGCGCAAGATGGCGCTGCTTGGCAACTGTGTATGGGAAGCTATGAGGACAAAATGGAACATGGTTGGCAAACCTGGCGCGATGTTCAAACTGAGTTATTCTTTAATATTAATTTATTTTCATTTCTAGTGGCGTCCGCAACAATGACGTACCTTAAAAATTATTAAAGGGTACCCCCTAGGAGGATTATGGGTCTCGAGCAACAGTTATAAGGTTAAACTGGGTCCTTAGGGACCTGGAAGTGGCCATATATTACATATAGGCTCTCACGTCATGGACGGAGAGAACCACTGATAAATACTACAGTACAGTATATCTTAAAACAATATTGGTTTTGCTTGTTACTCAGAAATTTGGTATTACAGTATAGTGTCGTGAAATTTGTGTTGTATTGCGACTAAAGCCAACTGTCTCAGTGAGCTGGAGGATCAGATGGCCGTACTAGAGAGATAGGACAGGTAACAGAGATAAGTTTGTGATTGGAGGAGCTTAACGGGAAGGAAAGGTTTACAGTATATACAGAAGGATTAGAAGTTAGAAATATGTCAAGGATGTTGGGCCCATCTCCTAGGCGGTCCGGGATATGGGTAGGGTGCTGGATTAATTGTTCAAGGTCATTTAGGATAGAAAAGATGTAGGTTTGTTCACCAGGTTGGTCAGTGAAATACGAGAAGAGCCATTGGTGGTGGTGAGCATTGGTGTTGGCATCTAGAGTATACTGAATGTAGATTATTGTTTATTTGGTTAAAGTCTTACAATAGTTCAATTCAGAAGTTTTCAAATAAAACATGAGGTATAGCCCCATGCCAGCCAGGGAGATTTTTTTCAAGTTTTACTTGCTAACCCTAGTCCTATAATTGCCTCCTCCTCCCCACCCCCAATATTAACTTACCTTTGAAGCACCTGCTAAATTAAAGACTACAGCAGTGACCTAGAGTATAAATGGGTACTACTAGAGAGTACTATCCCCCAGACTCTGACCTGGAGCGTGCCCTGCGACTTAGTTTGGCAGCAGGTCAGGGTGCATCAGAGCTGGGTGGCGACAACAACAGTAGTGGTGGTGGTAGTGGCGGGGCAGCGGGCTTAACCAGTAATACCCTGCCTCCCACATCACCCACAGAGGAGGAGAACCTTCAGGCTGCCATCAATCTCAGTCTTGATCAGGAAGGTAGGCATTTTATTATTTGGAAGATTTATTTTATACAAAGGCTGCCTGGAATATTGTCATTAGGACATAAGACTGTACAGGTCTCCCTCGATTTACGATTGGGTTACGTTCCTGAAAACTCGATCTTAAATAGAAAAATTGTATAGCGAAGCCCAAAATTAATGGGATAAATGGGGATGCGTTCTGGGACCAACCAAAACACAAACACCTAAAAACCTATAACAATATCGTAAATTGGAGCATCGGATAGTGAGGGAGACCTGTATCCGTATTTCTTATGGATCACTCGGTCTTTAAAGTGTATGTATGGTACTTTATGTACAGTATATACTGTACATTATGTATTTGTTATAATTGTACAGTAGCCTTTAGGAGTAAACATTTTAGTATATTAGCCCGTATTCCTAGACATAACCCATCATTATCAGTGATAATTACTAAAGTATTTCCAGTAAGTCAATATTATACATGTCTGGAATTTTCTGTTAGATTGTAACATGATGATCATATATTGGAGTGCTTTGTCTTCGTGGTGCAATGCATAAGTGTGTTGATTTTCGGTTTGAGCGCAATGCATAAGTGTGTTGATTTTCGGTTTGAGCATCCTAGGTTCGAATCCCCGGACTGCCACATGTGTTTGTTAATTTCATTAATCGAGTTTAGGAGTAAAGTTGGTTGGTGGAGAGAACATAATAATATATAATATGGGGTTAGAATAAGCTTGTACGACACGCAGGAGGCACATGAGGCATATTCTGACCCCTTACCCCCAGGGGGGGTAAAGCTGTCTTTGATTTGTCTTTGGATATATCTTGTTACCTCATGCAATGTGATTGATTTTATTGGTGGCTCAAGACACATGTATGTTCCCCTTCCAGTCTTGATTATCAAGGCACTACATCATTTGACATATGAGCCACTAATAAATTATGAGTGTGACAACCCAAAGGGAAGAGAGGAAAACCTAATATTTAGCAGTGGCTTTGGAGTCAAATGGCGTAAGAGTAGCCCTCCCTCCTTCCCCTTCCCATACTTGTCATCATAATATTCCAATTACTGTATATGGGAGCGAGAAAAGCGGCAGGACACCACTTGTTGACAACTGACGCATGGGAAGCGCACGGTAACTGATCAGCCTATTTTATGTATTTTAACATACCCAAAGGATTTTTTTGTTTTCTTATTCTCTAGAATATTTTACTATTTTTCTCTCTTATTTTCATAGTGGCATCCGTGAAAAATTATGTGGGGTATTTTCAGTGTAGCCTATCAAGATGGTTCTAAATTTTGTTGGAAGGCATATGGGGTCTTCCAGCTTAGCCTATGGGCTGAATAGGGCCATAAACAATTAATGGTACTATGTCATCTGACTCCGGAGCCGATGTCCTGTCTTTCCTTTGGGTTGTCAAACCCGTATTACAGTTGTTGTTGTCTAGGCTGCCTGGCTGTATTACAGTTAAAACAACTAGCGTATCATCTTGACTATCTAGGAATAAGGCCAAACATTTAGTAATTAGCACCGACAGTGATTGTTTCTGTCTAGGAATAAGGGCCCATTGTGTTGTGAATTTGTGTTTTGTTTTTGTGTGTTCATTGTTTTCTGTTGTGTTGTCCCTATTCTGGCTCTTTCTTAAGTCGGCCACCCAAAAAAACAAAAAATATAAATAAATGTAAAAAAAGTAAGAAAAGTGGGGATTGGGTTTGAGTACTGTATATAGATAGATAGATAGATAGTGTTGTTGTTTTGATATTTGTATTGTTTCTCCTGCAGGTGGTTCCAGCAGAGGTCCCCAACAACCACAGCCCAGTGTAGAGGAACTCCGGGAAAAGAGACTTGCCTTCCTTAATAAGAACACCCCCTGACAATACCCTTATGTCTTACTATCTTCATCTTAAATATAGTCTCTCGCTCTCTCTCTGTTTCTAAGTATTCTTCCCCCACTCTCCAATACCTCCCTCCCTACTTTTATGTTCACCCTCCCATAAGCACCCCTCACACCTCTCTCTCTCTCTCTCTCTCTCTCTCTCTCTGTTTCTAAGTATTCTTCCCCCACTCTCCAATACCTCCCTCCCTACTTTTATGTTCACTCTCCTCTCACCCTCTCTCTCTCTCTCTCTCTCTCTCTCTCTCTCTCTCTCTCTCTCTCTCTCTCTCTCTCTCTCTCTCTCTCTCTCTCTCTCTCTCTCTCTCTCTCTCTCTCTCTCTCTCTCTCTCTCTCTCCTCTCTCTCTCTCTCTCTCTCTCTCTCTCTCTCTCTCTCTCTCTCTCTCTCTCTCTCTCTCTCTCTCTCTCTCTCTCTCTCTCTCTCTCTCTCTCTCTCTCTCTCTCTCTCTCTCTCTCTCTCTCTCTTTTCACTCATAAGATTCACAAGTTCTTTATACAGCAACTCTTGTCTTTCCGCTTCTGAGAAATAAACATACAGTATAAGAATTCTGTGGCCTAAAGTAATCTCCCTTCAGTCTAGCCTCTGACAATAGTGCAAAATAGAGATCCTGTGGTAAATTAGAGTGGTCATCATTTTCTTTGGATGCCATTTTAACCCCTTCTGTAACGGCTAAGTCTCTTTAACTTTACTCTGGCTACTATTAGACGATTTGATACAGTTTAAAAAGAGCCTCCAGCAATTAACAAGCTTCGAACTATCTCGGTTAACCCTTTTTACTACCACAGATCCTTCATAAACTGCACATAAGCGTCTAAATATAGCTAGAATAATATAAAAAAAGTGGTTGCCGGTATAGAAAGGGTTAATGCCTCAATTATTAAAAATAATTTTATTTGATTTTTGATCATGTAGAATGTATAGCCAAAGATCAAACTACACATCCTGTATCGGTATTTCCCAAATATTTTCTATGGGTATGGAAATATTTGAGTGTACAGTACAGTAATGAGAAGAAAATATAATCCGTGGCACCAACGATGGCCGATCTGTGTTACTATAGGATCATCAGTGCAAAATAGTCCTGAATTGATGCCACATTATAGTTGCTGGATAAAATGCTTGTGTGAATCCGCCTCGGTATGTTCTTTAACCCTTGTCTAGCGGGGTGTTTTGGGCTCATTTGGGCATATTCAGGCCCTCCTGCATGATAAATCAAGCATCTGCATGAAAAAAAAATATTTAGCAAAAAACTAGGCACTAAAAGCTTTAAAATGAGACCAGAACGAGCTACGTAGCACTCGTGGTTCTCTTGCAGTGGTGCCACGAACATGGAAGTTTAGCATATAGCGGTATATTTTTCCCAGCTATGCTCACTACTGGCTACACTGCCGGCCTCTCGAGAACACAGGGAACATAAGTTAATGGGCGGCAGTAAGCCCTGGGAGTCGGCTGTCTGGCCCGCTGCTCTCCCGGCCATTTGCACTCGATTTTAACCCTTTAAAAGCCTTAATAATGCTCCTAACTTGCTGCAAATTGGTGCACGACTTAAGTCGAGCGCCGCTCTTTAAGGGTTAAAGCAGTTTGATTTGTTGGTACTTGTTACGGATTAGTGTTAGCATTTGAGAGTCTACCTTGAAAGACTGGACTTACAGTGAACAGGATTCAAACCCAGACCAGGTCACCACCCAAACCAGAAGCCAAAGTTCTGCCAAATGAGCCATTGAGTAGAAAAATATATTGAAGAAAAACTTCCACGTAGTGGAAGGGGCATTGTGGCACAGGCAAAGGAGGCATGTCTTGACAAAGTAACCTGGAGGTGTTTGTGCCATGGCCATCTTTTAGCGAGGGTTTCCCAGGGGGAAGCAAGGCGTCGGAGATGATGATGAGTCGCCCTTTGCTACTCTAAACTTTTCTCGGTTATATTCTTTCATGATTGTTTAATGTATAAAGAGGATGATAGGCAGGGGGAAGATAGAGTAAGTGAAACACAAGGCAGTATAGGAATTTAAATGTGTTTGATTTGAGTATAATATAATTGTTTTTGATAAGAAAAAGGTTAAGAAATGTAATATATAATAGTTGGTGATAATAACTAAAGTACTGTATTCTTATGCAGCTGACAGTAAATTGAATCCCTTAGCAACTGATTTCTTGTTGCTTAATGGAAAAATATGAAACTACAATGTCCAAGTCATATTATTGTCAACTTTTTGTAATTAGCAATATACAGTTGGGTCTACCTTTACATGGCTAATTAAACCCGGTGAGATCAGTGTTAATTATAATGTAAAACTTGCAAAATAAACAAACCAAAACAGGGATGACACAATATAAAGACAAAAGAACTTATCAAAATCGCTGTGGAAATAAAGCTGTAGCAAAATATATAAATTGAAATAAAAGAACACAAAACCACTGAAAAACCAGCTTGGGAAAAGGGTAATTTACCGTCAACTGCATAAAGCAAACTATAGACTAAGATAATAGATTACTATTATCGGTAATGCTGTACAGTCTAGTGATTTAGTGAGCTAGTGAATCGCATGTGGGTTTCAATGGGCTACATTAACTATAGGTAGTGCCAACAAACTTTACAAAAATCTTGATCCCTGACCTCTTTCTAACTTTAAAAAGGACTTTGAGCAAACTGGCTGTAAATATCTACCTATTTCCTGGTCGATTCTTCCCAATTGATAGAAATGTCAGCCCCATTGCTTTCATTAATTTTGAGTTATAAGAAGTTAAGGGGTCAGGATTATTGTCAAGTTTGTTGGCGCTACCTATATCTTATCTATAAAAAAATTACAAACCAGAAGCATAATATATACTGGTATATATAAATATGTTACAATGTATTATGTTAAAGATTGATTTTACTGTGTGACTTACCTTGTCCTAGCTCCATAATTACAGCTTGAGTTGTCTCTCTAGTGGATAGAAAAATAAAATTATTAACATAAAGGAACATACCCAATATATATTCCAGCTTTGTTCCATTTTGTCAAGAAATCCGTCTTGTTTTTTGTTTTGTTTTTAACCCGGGAACTGCAGGGAGACTCTTAAGAGTTCCCCCGGCAGACTGTGGGAAGATTCTTAAGAGTAAGGGAAAAAAAAAAAATCCATTTAAAACACCCAAAAAAATTATTGTTTTTTGTTTTTATTTTTGTATTTACCTTTTTTCTTTTTGCCCCTGGGCCATGCCAAATATCACTCCTCCACCTCCCCTCCTTCCCCACTTTCCTCCCCTCCTTCAGTTATCACCTATTTTCCCTGTTATTCCCTTATTCTGTGGTTTATTTTCGTGGTAACATTAGCGAGTTGGTAGCAGGGCGTTGTCATCACTGTTACCAAGCGTGGGAAAGAGCGAGAGAGAGACTATTGCGGAATAGTGTCTCTCCAGACAAGGGGAGGGGTGGAGGGCAGGGAGGTTGCCTCAGCCATACATTATGTAACTCCCGGCCTGTATCGCCGATTTTGACCATCCAAACACTGTTTCCACTTGTTTTATTGTTGTAACAGGTTAATACCTTTATAATCAACCTATAATAGGCACATATGGATAAGTATTAATGCTATTTATGGTAAAATAACGATGTTAGTGATGGGAACAGCTCAAATACGTCAGCACAGGAGTGTGGTGTCTCATACCCCCCATGCCCACTTCTTAGGTTAATAGAGAATATAAATATACAGTACAGTATAGTTAAAGTTATTTAATGTGGGAAATTACATTTGAGCATGATTTACTTTAGTATTTTTGATATTATTATTTAATTATTATTTTTTAGCCTGAGGCGCAAAACGGAATCTGCATAGTTTGTAGCAGATTTTAAACCTTTATATTTTTAATTTAGTTACCCCTATTCTCTTCATTTTGTTTCAATCGTGGTTTAAGGAAAATATTTTTTGAGGACTAACAATTACATTTTCCTATGTGCACATAAATTATAATGTAAAACTTGCAAAGTAAATAACAAAATAATTATGTTATGCCTAGCTCTCCAAAACAACAGAGACTATCTTCAGTGGCTGTATTAGTAAATAAAGAAGAACTACATCAGTCACCCAAGAAACATCCACAAAAACGTCAGGAGGGGCTGTATTCTATGACGGCACGGCCGTCTTGTCCGACAGAGCGGCGGCACATACAAACACCAGGAGGGCCACTCACAATGCCTGGCACCACCACAAGTGCCAATAACCCCGCCCAGGGCCACACCTCTCTTTCGTTTCGTAAACAAGAAGACATTCTTCCCCGCACTTCCACCACTGGCGAGGCAGGAAAAAATCAAGTGACTTACCCAAGAGAGAGAACATCAAGCAGAGCATACCCAAGGCTTATTTTGAATAGGTGGGACTCTCACCACCCTGACTCAGCGAGAACCTCTCTTGAGTCAAACTCAACGGCAACCTGCCTTGAGTCACACTCGGCGACCACCGGTCCTGAAGCAAGTATAGCAGCAACCTATATATAATAATAATAATAGTTCTTAAAGCTAGCGCATGCTAAGCCAGCTAAGGATAGCCCAATAAGGCCGACTAGGCGTATTTCCATTGGGGTCCTGTACTACTACCCCATCCCCGTGCTCATGAGGGATGGTAACGACTCGGTGCTTGTGAAAAATCTTTTATGCGCCGAGCGTGGGCGCGATCCCGGGCCTTCTGGCTGGAAGTCCGAGACGCTAGTCGCTACACCAAGCGAGCCGCTGCCCTGTTCTATATTCGCCGATAACCTATCGCAAATAACACTCAGTGGCTACTGGCCCTGGGGTAAGTTTAGCGACAACCTGTCCAGAACGAAATTCACTGATTAATTTTGGTGAGGCCTCCCAGCTGACCAGTGAAGAGAAGGAAGAGACGGAGACAAAGAAGGAAGAAGATATAAGAGGACACTCATTTCACTTTTCCTTATACAGTACTCCTCTGTTAAGATCCTTTCCTCTAGCAGTTCTTTAACTCTAACCCCGGGAAATCATTAGAGTTTGAATAAGAGTTACCATAGTGTTTGTTGTTCCCCCTTTTGCCGGGATCCCTACCTAACATTAACCCTTCCTGCCCGGGCAGCCTTTCTAAATGACAGCACTGAGAGCCCGGGGGATATGGCCGAAAAACGTCGTAATAGGCTAGCCCTATCTTTGTTATTTTAACTGCTAGAGAATTCGCACACCTCTCAAAACGTAGTCCTGTTTCATATATGTAAACTGGCGTAAGGTAGAGCTCTCTAGGTCAACTGGTTCAGTTGTGATGACGATTTCCGTGGAGAGATTCGATGCGATGTTAGCATTTATTATGTTCTATCCAACAACCAACTCTACTCCTAAAATCGATTAATGAAATATTACAAACACATGTGGCAGTCCGTGGATTCGAACCCAGGACGCTCACACCGAATATCAACACCTTATACATTGTACCACGAAGGCAGTTAATTATCAGACAATAACGAAGACTTGTTCTTGTTCTCCAAAACAATAACAACAAAAGTCGGACTTCTCCTTGTTTTGGAAGGGCTTGTTTACATACGGTTCGACGCACGGCTTTCAAACCACGCTTAATAGGCTTTCAAGCTTACAGATTTTAAAATGACACCCGGGCTCCTGCCCATCTGCCGCAGTGTCATTTTAAAATTACAACCGGGCAGGAGGGGTTAAAGATAAGACAATCCACACACTTTCTTTGGCTATTTTCTGATAATTAAATAATAATACTTACAGTACATCTCAGATTCTCATTGGTCATTTTCCACCAGTGCCTATCGAGATATATTTATATTCCAGTTACCGTAATAAAGCCTCCTCACAACACCCGCTCGGGCACATAACAACACTCACCCAACTCCATTCACACACCGAAACATTTCCTATTTTTGAGCGCGTTCTACTCCGTTGGTTAAACTAAGTACCTGTATCTACTTATTTGTAACTTGTTCTTATTGTACATTTTGTGCATTCGCTTATGCTTATTTTGTCATTGTCATCCTTATGGTATGTTTATTTTCACATGCTTATGCTTGCTTTGTCTAAGCAATAAACTCAATTAAACTGTATACTTGTTTCTGTTCTAATATCTAAGTACCTCTAGTAGAGTAGAAACCCCTGTTTAATCATATGGTATACTGTACTATATCAGAGCTAAACCGCTAGATATAGAGCATTACTGTATATTGGTGGCAGCAGGTGGTCTCTTCTTGGGGTGCCTAGACAGTGCAGAACAGTCTTTTCCGAGTCAACTTAAACATCATAACGGAACAACTCACGATGGCTTGCAAAATTCCGATACACGAATTCATTCCGGAAGTGGAAGATATCACGATGGCTTGCAAAATTCTGATACACTAATTCATTCTGGAAGTGGAAGATATCGGACAGTATATTCGAAGAATAGAACCTGCAATGAAGGTAGTGTACAGTACACAAACGAACGAGCGAGAGTGGCAGCATTGATTGCAGCCATAGGCTCAAAATCATATTCACTTATCGACGGTAAAGTAACTGAAGATCTAGATTGGGAAGGGTTAAAAGACCTCCTCATAGCCTCACTTCAGCCTCCACCAGGCCCTTACGTAGCCATGAAGAACATACAGTACATGCAATCTTGTTCTCGGGAAACCTAGGCGAAACCATAAGTCAAATAAGGAAAGATGCAAATGCAGCGCAACCCAAAGCCACCCGAAACAAACAACAAAATAATAATTGACCAGTAATTGCGCATTCTGCTGGATCATGTCACCTCTTACTTCGCGTTTCACGACCATCCGATAACGACATCACTATTATCAGGCAGTTGCTCTAGGGCGCTAACTCTGGGTCCAACCACATAAATGGGACCCAAGTTTGTGCCATTGGCAGAGTGCCTACCAAACCTGCGGGGTGCCCTGGGCAAAATTTGAAAATAGGACTTCAACCATTATGTCTAAGAAGTAGATGAGATTATGCACATATGCAAGTAAAAAAATAAGGAATATCCTCCCAAAATAACCAAGTGACGTTAAGTTTAACGTCACTCCTGTAGAAGGGGCCCTGTGGTGGGGCGCCATGGCCGATATGTTGGATCCAGTTATTTATTGGAAGTATACTGTATGTATGTACACTTTATAATATGTGGTTCATTAATCACATAGAACTACCCTATCTCATTTTACGTCACTCCTGTAGAAGGGAGACAGTAGCGAGGCACCCTGGGCTAAAGTTGGTGATGAACTCCGATATGGTCAAGGAATAGATCAGAATACTGTGCAGTATAGGCCTATATCTCTCCGCACTGACCAGTGTACAGGTACTCGCAGATGAATTTAGACCAGGAGATTGGATAGAGCTAGATGTTGAATTGCACTGACCAGTGTACTGGCAAATCACGTTGCACTTAGAGATCAGCAGCTACTCGATCCGATTCCACCCTGTCTGCCCTCTTCTGGTTTCGCTCACCTAGTCAGGTGTTCAGCATCGTAGTCAGGGGCGAGGTATCTGGTAGTAAGAAGAGCATGGGGGTTAAGATGTCTACTTAAAGGTCTTGAGGTCGACCCCCGCAGCATGGACACAGCCTGGGTGGTTCCGCTGAGAGCGAGATTGGGTCTGGGCACACTCTTTCCAATTTGGCGGGCACCCGAGCTGGGGCCAGGTGAGGCTCGCTTCTTTGTTTCTCAGGGCTGTGGCATGTTTTCTTCTGGTAGTGCGTCTCAGTTTTGGGTTGTCTTTGTATCTCTTTGGGTGGTGATGTTATCTCCCGAATGGCTTTTATTCCTATATCTCTGTCTTTGTTTCTTCCTGCTCTTTTGGGTTTTCCGTTTTCTGCTCTCCTCTCCTTTCTTGATGTCTTTCCGTTCTCATGGGCTTTCCAGTTTTCTTTCTCTCTTCTTCTTTCTTGCTGTTCCTTTACTCTGTCCTTCTGTATTTCTCATATTTCACCAAGAATTGACAAATGTTCTCATGCAGTCTTACATCTACTCAACAAGTGAACTCTGGAACTCTCTCCCTCAATCAATCTTTCTTTCATCCTATGACTTAGATTCTTACAGTAGATCCTCTGGAAAGATTGCTTTAAACTTTGTGTGTCCAGGCGTTTTGACTCCAACGTCCCTTGAATTTGGCTCTGACACTTTTTGCTTCGGGGGAAACACTCGTTACAGGCAACCTATCTTTTGTCTCCTCCATACACAAGGGGAAACAAACAAAACTAGGAAAAAGAGTAATCGCTCCTTTTTATTGCGGGACCCATACTGGAACGTCCTGGAAATATCCTGGAATTATTTGCCAATTAGAGCCTGTGGAGACGAGCGTGAGTGATCATGAGCATGGCAGACCCCCAATCCACTCTGCAGCAAGCCTGCCGCGCCACTGACTCTCACCTCACGTCTCACGTAAGACATATTTAGTGTTGTTAAAATGCGACGAGGACGAGGAGACACATGGAAACAGCAGAGGAAAGCAAAAGAAGATAAAAAAAAGAGAGACAAGAATGTCTGTAGTACAACAGCGGCTTAAGTCCCCTCCTACCCCAGGGCCCTTAATTAGACAGTACCTGGCCGCCCGTTTTCCATCCAAAATAACCCAGTGACAACTCAACCATGGCTGTGACCATTCCAGTTAAAATCACTGGAAGTCAGGTTGGGGTGGTGAGTAGTATTGACTACGCTAAGTGCATCACTTAGAGGTCCAAGCTTTGGCCAGACTGTTCCCCTGCCTGCCTGCACCTAGTATGTGGCCGGCGGTGATGAGCCACAGTAACTAGGTGGAGTACCACAACCATGCAGGTGTTAGTCCCGAGTAGATTGAAAGGAAAGTTTGCCAGGGAAAATCGTTTTGAGTACGTTGACCACTATACAATAGTTGTTGTGCTTGGGCCGACATAAACATTTGTATATGGAATAATACTGTTCTATCACAGTACTCCCACACTTTGGCTGAAAAGACGAAAAAATACATCCGGGTTTGTACAGGGGTGGATTTATAGATACTTGACTGCTTGTGCTTTTGCCATTGCATTTGCATTTTCCTATAAATCAACTCCGGTGACTTTTTTTCCCCCCACTCAATAAAGCAGCTCGCTACATGTGTAGGCTCCCTGCCGGGACCCGTAAACCAGCCACCATGCCGAGGACCTCTACCTGCCTGACGCCACCTCCCATGTCATGTAGTTAATGGCCCCACTCTTGATTCCTTTAGAACTAGGATCACCAATCATCACATCCCTAATCTTATGATCCCCATGCAACCACTAGTCCCCATGCACAACCCCCGCATATCATGCCGCCCGAGAACGGTACTCTGTGGGTCCCACTACGTAAAAGTAAAAAGCCAATATGACTCGAAGCCATGCATGTTATTCTTTCTCGTGTTAAAAAAAAAAAAAAAGACAACCTATGTGATGAAATTGTTGTTGTTGTTGTTGTTGTTGCTGTTCCCCAGGCTGCCTGGCCGAACAGCCCGAAGGCCCCGAGCAAGGCCAAGGCCACAACTGAGTGCCCCCACAGAACCCTCCCTGCCTACCACAATAAAAGCCTGGGTGACCGAAGCCACTCGATGGCGGGGAGCTGTGGAGGGCGCGGAAACGCCCGGGAAACCAAAGCCCCACCCACTGTGCCCCTCAGCAATTATGAAGAGAAAGTTGAGGGGCAAAGGAAAAATGTAACGCTTTGGCTTCCAATCTGCCAACTTCTAGGTTGGCAGATCGGGAGGTCAATCCACGGAAGAGACACCGTCACTTGAGATCTAGAAAATATTTAAGTAAAAGGAACAGTCAGAGTAAGCTATGGGTATGGCAGAGATCGCTCTGATATACCAGCCCATCACCACTGATAAAATTGTAATACAAGGGAGCCGCTTGAAAGGCTATCCCGAAATTACTACTGTACTGAAGCTGGACCAATCAGTACCGAGTTTGTGGCGGCCATTTTTAAAGACCACCTTTAAAATACAAAACGATAAGGTGCGACGGCAAAGACCTGAGAGGACCTTTAAACATTTTGTAAGGAGAAATAAGATTAATGTGAATATGTTGGGATGTTCTTTGTGTACTGTTAAGCCTTTTGCAATATGTTACATCTGGAAACATCCATTTCGTGATGTTAGGGAGGGTTAAGGAAAATTAGGCTGGCCCTTTAGGTTCTGAGGGCACTGAACTACAACAGGAACATATTACAATACTTAGCCTACTTATTTCGATTACTTATTACTTATTTACTTTAGGTATAGCCTAGCTTGGGGACCCACAGAGGGCTTCACACGGGTAGCATGATGTGCGGAGAGTTATAGGACTAGCCTAATGGGAAAGATTAGGATTGGGGAAAAAATCGGTTAGAGTTGTGTTAGCGGGCATATCTTTCACTTTGTTAATATAATCACACGCTCGCAGTTAAATTCGCGTCTAATTTGATCGCTGTTATTTGCCCCATGCTGGTAATAGGCCTATATATTATGATGCCAATATTTCATGGGGGTTTTCCCCCCTCAACCTATTATTTTATCCCACAGCCGGTAACCAAACAATTTAACTGACACCTGGCTGTGGGATGCAATAGGCCTAATAGGTTAAGGGGGGCTTTGCCCCCCTCACCCCCCATGACTGTTCACAGCGATAGTGAGACCACACTTGGAATATGCAAACCAGATGTGTGGACATAGATGCGCTTGAAAATGTACAACGCCGAGCAACTAAACTGGTACCTCAACTGAAAGACCTCGCCTATGAAGAAAGATTAAGGAGGCTAAATCCTACCGACACTGGCCTACAGAAGATCACAGGGAGACCAGATTGAGGCATTTAAGATCTAAGCTACGAAGAGAGATGCTGAGCCTTGGGACTGCAAACACTGAGGGACCGCAGGAAACCGGGGGGATATGATAGAAGTATGCAAGATTCTCCACGGGCACGACGTCACGACGATCTCCCAGCCACCAGGTTCTTCGAGTTAAGCACCACCAACCTAAGTGGCCACTCACTCAAGTTAGCCAAACCCAGACACTGGAGGACCGCACTAAAGGGTAACGCGTTCTCCATTAGGATAATCAACGAGTGGAATGCCCTACCTGACCAAGTGGTCACAGCACCATCAATAGCCACTTTTAAGTTTAGGTATGATAAGCAGATGGGTATAACACAAAATTAGTAAGGCTGGCACAGTCGATAGAGGTGGGGACAAGACAAGAAGATCTCTTCTTATTCCCCCACTAAACATGACTAGGTAAGCAAGATAATAACCCAAAAATACGACCATGACTGCACAGAGGGAATATTTCGGATGAGGGAAGACGATGTCACCAGAGGAAATACGAAGAAAATCTTCAAACCAAGGGCAAGACTCAACCTCAGGAAATACTCCTTCTCACACAGGATTGTCGGTGACTGGAATGTGTTGCCAGAGTGGGTAGTAAATGCCGACACGGTGAGTCGTGTCGACTCACCGTGTCTGAGTCTGGCCTGGACAAAGTGTGGAGGGCCCAGGATCAAAAGTTCAAAAATTATAGGGCACAAATAACCACCACACACAGGCGAAGCCAAGGTCCAAATAGTGACCAGGCTACTGAGGTGGAGCCACAGGCCTAGGCCTTTTCCAGAAGAACAACCCTGAGTATCTGTGAGTAAACAAGGGGGACGATACGCCCGCTAACACCACTCTTACGAATCACCTTCAATCACTACCACTAGAGAGAGGCGACAAGGGTTGCCGTTGCCATCAACTATTCTAAGCTTAAAATATCTTGCATGGCTTTGTTTACTATTTTAGATCAAAGTTTATGGCAAACCAAGACAACTGTGCAGTATCAATCATGCTTTAGACAGTGATAAAATGGAATGGGATTTTTTCATGAGCTATTCGATCCCTTTAAGCCTCTCCGACATATGACGCAATTTTGAGCCTATTAGGGATACTTTAAAACCTTTGTTACCATCAGTGGTATTTACAAACCTTTAGTTTAGTTACTTCAACCTCTGCAGTTGTCTTTGAGTTAGATGTGGGCAGAAAACTAATTTTGGAGAGGTAATTATAAGAGTGAGAGAACTCTATTTCTTATTGCTAATCTGGCAACCTCTGCGTCATATGAGTCTGAAGGGGTTAAGCAAACTACATAGGCTATGGCTGTGATTATACAGCTAGGCTATGTACTGGTACCGGTACTGTAGATTTTAAAACTTCCAAAGATATAGAAATTGAACAATTATTATATATATACTGTATATATATGTGTTTAAAAGTTATCCCCTTGAGCATCAGAAAAACAGTTTGCGTTGTTTACTATTTGTATGTGCTTTTTATCACAAACCATTATACTGTATGAGTGTATGTAACAGCCATTGCGGAGGGTGGGTACCAGGTAGCGTGCATAGCCCAAATACAGGAATCCGCGAGTTCAATTCTCGCTGGTTGAACCGTTGAATGTCTTTGATACTCTTCCCATGGCCTCACAACCCCTCTATGCGATGGCGGACATCATAAGAAGTTAAGAACATAAGAAAATGGGAGTCTGTGAAAAGCCGATTGGCCCACACAAGGAAGATCCCTCTCACACCGAACCCCAATTACAAGGCTTAATTATAGGCTCAGCTCACTAATATCGACCGACCTCACCAAAAGGGTCAGAGGTCAGAAAACGGGGGTCTGCAGAGCGCTGATTAGCCAACACCCGGCAGATTCCCTCTCACACCCAACCCATCTTGTCCATATGCCTATCTAATTTTATCTTAAAGCTCTCTATCGTTCTTAATCCCACTATAGCACTTGGTAGCCTATTCCACCTATCTACAACTCTGTTGCCAAACCAATATTTGTCTATATCTTATCTGAAACAAAATCAGAGGTGCAGTAGAACAGTGTTGCATTTGCAATGTGAATGTTAGAACCTGATCAAGCTGATTATACTTGTTACAGACAACATTCACAACCAAAGTCAATGGCCTCTCCAACAGTACAGTAATATTCGACATGCACTTCATACACTACACTTGTACACACAACATCAACAAGCAAATTAGAGCTGGAGTTACAGGCTGAATAAGCCTCTTCCAGGAATCTTATGCGAGAATCTGTGAGAGTCGATCAGTCTCGGATTCGAACAGGAGAATGTCTATGTCACTTATCCCTAAGGACTCGCTGGTGTAGTGACTAGCGTCTTGGACTTCCACCCAGAAGGCCCGGGATCGCACCCACTCTCGGCGCATTAAAGATTTTTCACAAGCACTGAGTCGTTACCATCTCTCATGAGCAAGGGGATGGGATAGTAGAACAGGACCCCAATGGAAATACGCCTAATCAGCCTTATTGGGCTATCCTTAGCTGGCTTAGCATGCGCTAGCTTTAAGAACTATTATTATTATTATTATTATGGTTAGGTTACATTATATAGGCTACCTGAAATAGTGTAATTTTTTACTGTACTGTACAGTATTTAATTTTTGTCTTTGGTGATTTTGCACTCTCCATGCTGGAAGGACCACAGCCATGTATGGTTTTCTTATAGAATATTTCTTAGAAAGTGGTATCAGTCTCCTGCAGAAATATTGGTATCATAAACAATACCTAACCTAACTCAACCCAACTAATTAACTTCACCAGTCCACAGAAAGAAGAATCATGGGTCCGAGGCTGGAGGACTTTGAGGTGCTGGGTACAATAGGTAGCGGGGCACATGGGACGGTGCGTAAGGTGAGGCGGAGACAAGACAGACAGGTACTCGTGTGGAAGGAGCTCAACTATGCTGCCATGACCGAGGCTGAGAAACAGGTGACTTGCAGGGTTGGAGTTTTTATCTATGCATTTACCAGGGTGATGATTATTGTTTGCCGCAATTTATTATATTTGCTTGGTACAATGACGAGTGGCTGTTAATATGGTCATATAGTAATATACACTACATTCATGCATGTCTCAGGAATACACTCCCTGATTTACACCAGGTATTTTTGTAACACCCTGTGTGATTAATGGCACTACGTCATTTGACGTAGGAGCCACTAATAATATCACGAATGCCGCCCAAGCTCGTCCCTCTGCGGGTCCCAGTAAAATGGTCATGAATTTATTATATAGTTTAAGCCAATGTTACCTATATACTAACACTAGGCTTCATATATAGCTGTACAACTAGATATTTTCTGATGGTCATGTTTAAATATTTTCTCTCACTTTAATAGGGTTTGGTACTGGAGGTAAACCTGTTGCGAGAGTTACGTCACCCGAACATTGTGAGGTTCGTGCACCATATTGTTGAGAGACAAGCCAGTACACTATACATCCTTATGGAGTACTGTCCAGGGGGCGACCTCAAGCGACTCATCTCTCGCTGCAAACAAACATCAACATTCCTTGAAGAGGGATTTATATGGAGGGTTCTCAAACAGGTAATTTACAGTATTGTATCAGTATAATGCTGTATACTAAGCAGTCTTTGAAGCTACTTACAGTACATGATTACCCATTATAAGGAGAGGGGTTTCTACTCTACTGGAGGTACTTAAATCTTCGAACAGAAATGTTTACTGGTACAGTATACAGTTTATATGAGTTTATTAACCCTCGCCGAATGGCGTATCTCTGCAAATAAATGGCCTGACCTAGTTTATATGCAGTCATAGTGAACACATTGTCATTTGAGAGAAGGGGTCGAGCGCCAGTTGGACTGGATAATAGTCCGTCAGGCGTCTGTGGATCCGGTATATATGAAGGGTGCGCATGGAAGTGTGGTGGGCGGGCTTGCAGTTTCGGCTCGCTGCATGTCTGCCTGCTGAGACCGGAACCTCTCCGGGTGGTCGGGGGCCGGGGGAGTGCTGGACCTTGGACCTTGGTGGGGGACCTTGGTGATCCATGGTCTCTGGGTCTTCTGGGTGACCTAGATATGTGTGAATTTGTGTTTTGTTTTTGTGTGTTCCTTGTTTTCTGTTGTGTTGTGTTGCCCCTATTCGGGCTCTGTCTCAAGTCGGCCACCCCCAGAAAAAAAAGGAAAAATGGGGAATGGGCCTGAGTACATACATACATACAAGTTATTTGTGTTCCCCCGTCAGATCTGTGAGGCCCTGAAGGTTTGTCACGACCGTCGACAACATGCAGGAAGACTGGTGCTACACAGAGACATTAAACCTGCCAATGTCTTCCTGGATGCTACGGGAATGGTCAAACTTGGGGACTTTGGACTGGCTCGCACCCTTAGCTCTGAGGCTTCCTTCGCTACCACCTTTGTCGGCACACCATACTACATGAGTCCGGTTTGTGATGAGTGGTTATTTTCTTGCCCTCTCTTCTTCCTTTTGTTTCCATTTTCTGTCATAATTATGTGCATTCCTCTCCTCTCCTCTTTCTTGTAGTATTGTATGTATTCACCTATTTGTAGTTTACAGGAATTGAGCTGCACTCATGTTGTCCAGTCTCAGTTTCTATGTATGTATGTATGTATGTATGTATGTATGTATGTATGTACAGTACTCAGGCCCATTCTCCATTACAGTATTATCTTTCTCTTTTTTTTTGCAATGTTTTCTTTTTTTGTTCTGCATGCACATTATTATCTCTCTCTCTCTCTTTAGAATAATAGTGATGATACGCCCCATGTTAGGTACAGTCAGGCCTCTCAATACGCGAGTATATGGGCGACACACGAGGGCGCGGAATGGAAATTCGCGTATTAGCAATAGAGTATTATATGGGAATAAATCTATATGGGCGGCACTGACTCCAAGTTGTCTACTTTAGGCCTATTTATCTCCGTCAATTGCCACAAAAGGTACATATATGTATACATAAACATCCAAATCATAAGAAAATATAACAATAATAAGTTTGTTCTTGCTAGGGGGCATGATGATGGGGGCAAAAAACTATATCACTGCACACGAGTCGGACTGCGTGGACTGAGGGTAGACTGGCGTCCCTGCGCAGATGGATACGCGGAATGGTGGGGGGCCTCGCGTATTAGCTGAACTCCCCGGAATTGCCCTTATATCGGCCCCGGATTCGCGGTTTAAAGGTACATCACACGTTTTGAAAGTTTTGGGTATGATTCGACCCCCTCCTCGCGTATAAGGTGAATCGCGTATTAAAAGCTCGCGTATTGGCAGGCCAGACTGTACTACGCCCAACCTTTGTTGTCAACCACAGGTCAACAAACCCCGAACCATGGTTTGATTGAGGTCAACAAATTTTGAGTTTTATCCAATTGATGTATTTTCTTTATAACTTGTTCTAATGTTATATCAAGACACATTCCATGCTTTCTTTCCCTTTGCTCGTTCATACAGCCTTTCCTAACCCATGCTCCTTCCACATCTATAAATAAAAAGGGCATCTGAATGAAAGGTTTAACCCCTTTGTACCGGTGATGTCTATCTATCTATCTATTGTCTGACGCCGTGATCCCTGAAGGGGTGGCCACGAACGAACCGCCCTCATGCACCTCTGTCCCCAGTTAGTCGACGCCCCTCCTCCCAACCAGCACCGCCTTCATTCATATACTTCCTCACTCCAACCTTCCACTTCTCCCTCGGTGCACCTCTCCCTCTCTGTCCTTCCACCTCGCTCTCGTACACCCTCTTAGTCAATCTCTCGCTTTCCATACGTTCCATATGGCCGAACCATCTCAAGTTGTTCCTTTTCACACTTTCCAGCACATCTACCTCCACACCACACCTTCTTACTTCCTCATTCGTCTGTCTATCCCTCCATGTAACTCCACACGCACTTCTCAAGTAACTCCTTTCCACCGCTCTCACTCTTGGTCTGAGTCTCTTCCCGAACGTCCATGCTTCGCTTCCGTAAGTTAGTGTCGGGATTACCACACTGTTATGCAAGGACTTCTTCACTTCTATACTGACCACTCTATTTCTTGTTACTGCTTTCAACGTTCCTACAACCCTCTTCCCCTGTTGCATCATCCATAGTCCCATCTTTACTCAACACACTGCCCAGATACTTAAAAGAGCTGACAATCTCCATAGCCTGACCATTCAACTTCACCTCACACTCTGTGACTTCACCCCTTTCGAAGACCATAACCTTGCTCTTCCCCGCATTTACCTTCAAATTCCGTTTTTCGCACACTGTTCCAAACTCATTTACCAAACCCTGCAACTCCCATTCATTATCGCTCATCAGAACTGTATCATCCGCAAACAGCAGTATAGGCAGCTTCCACTCATTTCCCTCCCTTTTCAGCGATACACCAACATCCACTGCTGCTCTTCCTAGTATTTCTTTCATGACTCCCTCCATATATACAGTAAACAACCATGGGGACATCACACACCCCTGTTTCAACCCAACACTCAGGTCAAAGAACTCGCTCTGCTCATTCTCCACACGTACTGCCGTCTTTGCACCCTCATACATGCTCTTCACTGCTTTCAGCAACTTGCCATCTACTCTGTATATTTTAAGTACTTTCCACATGCCTTCTCTATCCACTCTGTCATAGGCCTTCTCCAAGTCCATAAAGGCAACATACACCTTTTGTTTCTTCTCCAGATATTTCTCCACAACACAATTCAGGGTAAAAATCTGATCTACACATCCTCTTCCCTTCCTAAAACCTCCCTGCTCGGCGCCTATCCATTTCTCCGTTCTCACTCTCTCAATCACTACCCTACCGGTGATGTACTTTTCATTAGATAAGGTTCCTGGTCCAGATGAAATTCCTCCAATAGTACTTAAGAATTGCTCCTTGGTGCTCGCTCCTGTATTGGCAAAAAAATTCCGTCTGTGTACTCATACCTCATGCTTCCCAGTACCCTGGAAAGAAGCAAACATTCATCCAGTTCCTAAAAAAGGTGCCTCTTCAGATCCATCAAACTACAGACCAATAGCTATAACTTCCACTCTTGGTAAAGTCTTTGAAATTATATTAAATAATCACATAATTAAGCATCTTGAGAATAATAAATTAATCAGTGATAGGCAATATGGTTTTAGACGATGTCGATCAACTGCAGACATTCTTTGCCTTCTTACGCATCAAATCAACCAAGCTACAGACCAACATAGTGAAACACATACAATAGCACTGGATATATCAAAGGCATTTGATAGAGTCTGGCATCAATTCTTATTGTCGAAGATGTCGCACTACTGTTACGTGATTTGAATAAACGCGCTTGGCGCCACCTAACTCATTACCCACAATGCAAGGGGGTCTGCCCGCTACTAACGGCTAGAGAATAAACACAGCTGTCTCACTCCACCCGTCTCTTCTTCATTATCTGCATTGACCTCTATATCTGAACTCACCATGCCCATTACTACGACAACTAAGAACACGAAACATGGTGGCAACCTGGTGAAGGTGGAGATGAGAGGATAATCCCGAGTATGCTGTGTATTGGAAGAAATTCTGTTGTGTTGTGTTGCTGCCCTTGCCGAAACATTAAAATCTGCGAATGTCGGACCAATATGAACCTGCTGATTTCTCCTGCCCGTGAGTCAAGTTATCTTCTAGCAACTTACTGATACGTGTACCTGTGATCTACAAGTGTGGCAGGATGACTGACAACAGCTCTGCCCCTCACCAAGACCGCCGACATGCTGGTGTCAAGAATCCCCAACCCTTCTGTTTGGGAACAAATGTGGCGGAAAACTGGAAGCTGTTTAAACAACGTTGGAGTATGTTTTTTTTTTTTTTTTTTTTTTTTTTTTTTTTTTTTTCTATATTCCAACTACTCCCTCTCGGGCATAGGCTGAGAGCCTGTACATTCCACCGCCCAACACGGTGAAGCCCGTGAGGTCTTGTTCCAGTCTGGGGAGTGAGACATGCGAAGCATCCATCATGGCTCGAAGCAGCTCCATCTCTGAAGCGGCCGGTTGCTTCGCTCAAGTGCTTCACCGTCTCACCCTCCAGACTCAGACCCTCACTCTCAGAACGCCACCTATTGAGCAGTGAACTCACTAGGCATTGTCCCCCTGTAACATATTTTGAATATGGGAATATTCATACAGTGTTATTTAATCAGGGAACAACGAGGGTATTTTTTTGGCATTTCGGTGGGCTTTGTGGTAATGCACTGATACTAGGTACAGCACAAATTCAATCCCAATAATATCTTCCCATTGACATATCGGGATTTGAACCCGGGTCCATTGGATTACCAATCCAGTGGCATGACCACTCCACCACACCTCCCCTATGTATGCTCTTCTTGCAAAGATACACACTGAAGAAAAGAACATTCAAGTAGCTACTTTCCTACAGTACCTAGCAAGTGTACAATGGATTCCAGTTTGACAGTGAAGAAGCTAACAGAACAGTGAAAGACATTATCGACAAATTCGACCAGTTTGCCATTGGGGAAGTTAATGTTACATATGAGAGATTCATGTTTAATACTAGGAACCAACAAGAGGGAGAGCTTTTTGATCAATTTTATTCAAATTTGCAAACTCTTGTAAAGACATGTGATTATTGTGACTCTTGTAAAACGTCTTTGATGAAAGACAGAATTGTGTTAGGTATTCAGGACTCCAGTGTTCGTACTGAGCTACTTAAAATGAGAAATCTAACTCTGGAGATTTGTATTGATGCCTATAATAATAATAATAATAATAATAATATTTATTCAGTTAGCAATTTACAGAGTTGGTACCACATAGTTTGTTACAAATATGACATGTACCAGCCTTGCATAATTCCAACTAAGGATAGCCCAATAAGGCTGTTAGGCGTATTTCCATTGGGGTCCTTGTGGGATTAGGTTAGCTGGGGAAAATGGGGAGGATAAAGAAATAGATACTTTAGAGAAAGTATTTCTAGGGGGTTATTTTAAGATACCTTACATCCTATAGTAAATATCAGTAATCCGTAATCAGTAATCATTTCAGTTTGGTTTGTCTATCTCTTATGTCGCATTTAGTAGTAGACATAAGCTTGGTGCTCCCTTCTCGCAGCTGTCCGATTCAGGTGTTCCTTCAGGCTACGTCTGAAGGAATACAGTGTTCTCTTTTCACGGACTGACTGGGGTAGGTCGTTCTAGTCTGTTCTAGTTCTAGCCTGTAAAGCTGCTGAGAGTGCCAAGTCACAAACCAGAGTCCTGAACCCTCAAACTGTGAATAAAGTTAGGTCAAGACCAGGCAAATCTAACCAGGCATTTAGGTCTAACAGTGTGTCTAGAAAGTGTAAGTTTTGTGGTCTCTCACATGTATTTGCAAAGAGTAGGTGTCCAGCTTTTGGGAAAGAATGTCGGAAGTGTGGTGAAAAAGATCATTTTGCAAGCATGTGTAGTGCCAATGTTGCTGATAAATCCTCTAGGTCCAGAAAGAAAGCTGTATGCCAGGTTGCTGAGTGTGAACATGACTCCCAGAGTTATAATTCTGATGAAGAATGGGTAAATTCTCTAGATTGCATGTCTGTGAACTCTGTAAAGCCTGCTAGTAAGGATGTTAAATGTTGCATGTTGGTGGATGATAAAGAGGTAACTTTCCAGATTGACACTGGCTCATCAGTCAATGCTCTACCAGTACAGTATGCAAGGAATGTACAGAAGACTAATAGAATTCTTACCACCTGGAACAACTCCATTCAAACTCTCTTGGGTGTGTGTAGGAGAAGCATTAAGAATCCAAGGAATGGTAAGAAGTATTCTGTAGAGTTTGTCGTGTTTGAAGGAAATTTAGCCCCTCTTTTGGGACTTCGGGCTAGCAGACAAATGGGTCTAATCACGGTTAATGAAAATGCATTTGAATGTGTGGATGCTCTGAAAGTGACTGAGGCTGACTGTAAAGCTGAGATTTTGAGTGGCAGTCTAGGTACCCTGCCAGGTGTACAGGCACTTTCATTAGATCCTCAGGTGCAGCCAACCATTATGCCTGATAGGAGAGTTCCTATTGCACTTAAGACTAAGCTGAAGTCTGAACTTGATCGACTAGAAACTTTAGGTGTTATTGTACCTGTTAGTGAACCAACTGAGTGGGTTAGTCAGATTGTTGTTACACCTAAGAAGAATGGTGACATTAGAATTTGTATAGACCCTAGAGAACTCAACAAAGCTTTGCTCCGAGAGCGTTATACTCTTCCTGTACTTGAGGACACACTACACGAGTTGGGCCAGTCAAAAGTTTTCTCTAAAGCTGATATATAAATATAGAGATTGTTAATGAACAGTGCATACTTAAAGTAT
Organism: Paralithodes platypus; assembly: GCA_032716605.1. NCBI lineage: Eukaryota > Metazoa > Arthropoda > Malacostraca > Decapoda > Lithodidae > Paralithodes > Paralithodes platypus. The sequence continues at coordinate 4,764,768 of CM064491.1, read as the reverse complement.
ATCACAAAGTTGATGATTTTAATTTTAACGTAATAAACTTTCCTTTCCCTAGTAGTAATATCGATAGTAAAATAACTTATAACTGTTTTTATTCCCAATTAATAAGATTTTGTAAAATCTGCACTAAAGTAGAAGACTTTTGGGCTAGAGCTAGGTTACTATACAGACTCTTAGTGGACAGAGGTTTTGAGGCAAGTAAATTGTTCCATAAATTTAATCTTTTTAGGGTCAATTATTGTGACTGTATTCTAAAATTTGACATCAATAATTTTAATCAAGCATTTTTAACTTGAAGTTTCTTGTATAACCTCTGCTTACTTTTTGTCTGTATTTATTGTTTATCTTTTACTTTTTCTTTTTCTATTATTATTATTATTAATATTAATATTGATGATTTTTTAAATTTATTGTTCTTGTTAAAAGAGTACTCTTTGTTTAAATCTGTTGTTACTTCATATTTTGTAATTATTTGTCTTTATTATATGTATTCATTGTCGATAGTATCAATTGCTTACTTTTGCGATTTCCTTAGTTTATTTGTGCTATAAATGTAGGTTATTTGTAGGGTAGTTATTGATAGGGGTCACTTGAGGCATGCTATGCTTACAGGTACCTACCCGATAGCACTATCGTTAGTGAGTGCTGTACTGTATTTTATATATTATTTTGTAATAGTATAGATATCTTATCAATATTTGTATTTTGTACTATTTTAATGTCTTGTCATGTTGCAAATTTGATTTTAAATAATATTTTGACATTTAACATATAGTTTCTTTATTCATGCAGAGTTTAGTAAAATTTTCCAGAACGTCCCGGACTTCCCAAACTTGACTACTTCCTTTAACGTGACGATAGTGCGTTGTTATATGTGCGATTAGTTTGCTTGGGAAACAGATTAACTTGCTCATGTAGTAATGTACACCCTATGTGGTGGATTGTGTTCTTTTATTTAATAATTTTCATTTTAGTAAACGTTGTTTCCACATAGCGATTTTGATAATTTAATTTGACTTTATATTGTCCTTGTCCCAATTTTGGTTTGTTTAGTTTGCAAGTTTTACATTTTAATTAGTATTACTATAACAAAAATTATATAAACAATTGTTTTATTTAAATCATAATAGTACAAACTCCTTTTTCATAATGATTATTATCCAGAGCTAAAAGAAAGTACCTTGTAAGTTGTAACTGAATATAATAAACATAAATTCCACTTTAATTTAATTGGTTAGACCAAAGAAAGAGTTTAAGCATCATCATGATCATGAGGAGGAGGGTGTTTATTCATGGACTTAAAAAGGAAAACAAGTTTTGCTGCCTTCTCTGTACCGAGGCGGCTCCTCAGTTTTGAGTGCACTAGTCCATAAGAGGAGAAAACTCGTTCTACCCCAGAGGATGAGGCTACGGCAGTCAGAAGTTGACGCACTGCTGAGAGGATGTCACTGCCCAAAACACTTGCATGAGACTCCCACCAATCAGTAGCTGACAGGGTTTTGGTCACAGGCTCTGTAAACTTGAATGACTGGAAAGGAGGTGATTTTCCCTGAAACTTCATGATGGTGGGAACAAGTGTTGGATATTTCGCATTGGCGTATTCCATTGCAATATTCACCTCTTCTTCATTGAGCGTTTTCCCCTGAAGTGAAGGATGAAGCATGTTGGCAAGCAGGTGAGCCTTGGTAATGAATTGTTCATACCTCTTTCTCACCAGTTTTTCCATTTGCTGAGTGTTTGTGAGGTGTCCGCATAATTTCTTCCAAATATCAACTGCTTGAGCGATGGTGCATTTGTCACTCTGTATCTGATCTAGAGCCTTAGCTATTGGCTGAAATCGAACCAATAGTTCCTCAGCGGAGCGTTTTAGGCCAAGGTTGGATACCTTATTCCTTACCCCAGAAACAATCACTGCTCTTAATAGTTTTTGCCCCTACTATCTTCATTGGTACAGTACTGTTAGTTAGAGGAGACATAGACATAGGCCTATTGATGTGAAAACGTCCATCACAGAAATAGAAAATATGTAAATTCATCTGTTATATGCATTTTTAATTCACTTATTCTATCTCTGTTTAGTTATAAATATGCTAAACAATATCCTGTAGTAGTTAGATTTCATGTAGAACATCAAATTAATACAAATCAAAAAAATATATTTAAATCAAATAAATCTGATTTAAATCAAATAAATCATTTTTTTTTTATTTTTTTTTTAAATAAAAAAAATCAACAACCCTGCTCGCAAGTGGTCAATTCTCCTCTTTTTTTCCCATTACAGGAGGTGATGCAGGGCCAAGAGTACAATGAGATGAGTGACATATGGTCCCTTGGGTGCCTGGTGTATGAACTGTGTGCCCTCCACCCTCCCTTCCAAGCCACATCACACAAACAACTGGCTGCCAAGATCAAGGAGGCAAGGTATGGTGTAACAGTTTTTTTATTTGTGTTTATTTTAGTAATCGTTATTTCCACATAGCGATTTTGATAAGTTATTGTATCTTTATCTTGTATCGTCCCAGTTTTGGTTTGTTTAGTTTGTAAGTTTTACATTTTAATTTACCAATACAAAAGTGCTATACTGTAATTGATGAACTGTATTTTCCATAACTATTGCAAGAGGATCTCTAAACCTCGGTAGTCTATAACTGGGTGCTATGGGACCTGGCCAAAGGCATATATTACATATAGGCAGGGTGTCAAACGAAAGCCAAGCCCATTATTTTTACTCTGTATTATTGTATGTGCAAATTATAATGTAAAACTTGCAAAATATTAAATTATGGTTTATAGTTCAAATTGTGGAAGTGATAGAATGGCAAAAACAATGCTATTTTATATTAAATTTCCTATAGTCCTTCTCTTATTCATAAATTTCCTATATTCCTTCTCATATTCATTCTAGTCTTCAAACAAAATTGCTCTGGTTTGACGCCCTGTATACAGGCCCTCACATCATCGACTACGGAACCACTACTATATAAGGTTCTCCTTCCTACCCTGCGGGTTGTTAAACCCATAATAATCTAGAGCCACCACACCTTATCTGAGTTTATAGCTAACCTAGAGTTTATTGTCTCCTGCTACAGATATGACGGCATTCCCATCCAGTACAGCAGTGAACTGAGGAACATCCTTGGAATTATCCTGACCTATGAAGATTACCTTCGCCCCACAGCCCTTATGTTACTACACAACTCCTCCCTTGTGGCCAATACTTCGGGGGTCACAGCTGAGGAGGGTCGTGGAGGGGGGCCACGCAGGGGGTCCTGGGAGAATGATGTTATGCGGAGATTGTCACAGGAGTCTGAAGGGGAGACAGATCCGGAGAGAGAGGGGAATCAGAAAGGAGAGAGAGATACGGAGGATGAGAAGAAATGTAAAAGAGGGAGATATAGAGAAGATAAAGGATTTTTGGATGGAGAGATTGTACAGGAGCAAGCGAGGGATCTGATAGGAGAAAGAGATATGGGAGATCAGATAGAGGGGCAGGGTGAGACAGACAGAGAGGTAGCTAGTGATCAGGAAGGGGACAGAGATTGTGAGGAAGAAGATAGAGAAATATATGTGGAGGATAATGTTAGACAAAGGGAGTGTAAGGAAAGGGTTAGAGAGAGAAGACACATTTCAAGATCTAGAGAGACAATGGGAGAGAATTATTTGGTTGGAGAAGAAGATATTAGGGAAAGAAGGTGTAGCAGCGATGCAGAGAATGAGACGGAGGAAAGGAGAGCGATAGCATTGGACGAAAGTGTCGAACACGATATGGAGAGCTGGAGCGATGAAGAGATTGCCGAGTTAGAGAGAGCTCATAGAATCGCACTAGGGAGGGACTATACAGACAGACACGAGACTGACGGGTTAGTGAGAGACCAAACAATTACATTAGAGAGAGTTTACATAGACAGAAAAGGGGACGGAGAGAGTGAAGAGGAAGGGGAAAGAAGACGAGCACACACTATCAAAGACGACTCCAAGAATGTAAGTGAAGCAGAAATTGGAGATGAAGAAATTGAGGATGAATTATTAAGTGACTGGGAAGGAGACAAAGACAGCGACAGTTTAACCAAAGACCAAGGCCACGCTGACAGAATGATACAAGAGGTTATACAAAGAGGCAGAACCATCGCAAATGAAAATCTCAACTATATAATCTCGCCTCCAACCGAGACTTATCGAATTCCCAAACGAGAGGAGAGAGAACCAAGCAGGGAGAGAAGACTAGATTCCCCAGAGCGGCACAGGCTCCCCAAAACCAGTAGTGACACAAAGTGGTCCGCCAGGTGTGATAATGAAAAAAACTGGTCCGCCAAATGTGAGATCGAAACAAAGCAGTCGATCAAACATGAGAGTGAAACAAAACGGTCGGACATACGTGAACCCCGGGACAAAAGAAGAGAGGGGTATAGGAAGAGCAGCGAGGCGTGTTTGGGGGAGACGGTGGAGAGGATCTGTCAAGGGATGAAGGTGTACGAGCCTCCAGCTACTGTACGCTTGGAGTGTGTGTGTGGGGGCATGTCAAACAGTGCCTGGCGGGAGAGACTGTTAGCACTGAGGGAGGCAGAGGTAAGAATTTATTTATACAGGTAGTCCTAATTTTTATTTATTTTACCATCACTTTCCTTAACAGTCCTCATGTATTTATAATTGCCTGTGACTATTATTATTATTATGTTATACAGTATATATATATATATATATATATATATATATATATATATATATATATATATATATATATATACCGGTATATACAGTATATATATATAGGAGCAATACTCTCTTGTTGCGGGAATCGGAGTCGGATGATAAAAATCAACACCAGCGCTGGTACAAACATCTTTATTTATATATATATATATATATATATATATATATATATATATATATATATATATATATATATATATATATATATATACATATGCCAGACCTATGAGAGTTCCGTATGGAGCTCAGTGGTCTGGCTCTACTGTACATAACTAACTATATATACAGTATATATATATATATATATATATATATATATATATACGGTATATATATAATATACTGTATATTTAATATATATATTACTGTGTTCGTATACGTTTTGTTTTGCTTATTTTGCAAGTTTTACATTATAATATAATATATATATACAGTATATATATATATATATATATATATATATATATATATATATATATCTATATATATATATATATATATATATATATATATATATATATATATATATTTTTTTTTTTTTTTTTTTTTTTTTTTTTTTTTTTGCATCATAAAAATATCCAGTCAATGTCCCTCTCTAGATTTCACACAAATTATGAAGATTTTTTTGCAAACTATTGAGTTTAGCTGTCATTCCTTTACTCTTCATTATCATATACTGTAGTAAACTATAAAATATGTATATTCAGCCTATCTATTTGCCCTTTTATTATATATCTGTTTATTATTTTTACTAGGTGGCAGTGAGGGAGAGAGAGGTGGCAGTAAAGGAGAGAGAGCGTGAAGCCCGAGAGAGAGAACACAGAGTGGCGGCAATGGAGAGAGAAGCCAAACAACACCTAGTTCGAGCACAGATCTACCTCAGACAGTCCCGACCTAGACATAACACGGACACCTCACCCCAGAGACCAGCCTCAGATTTGGACACCACCGTCAGTGCTGATCCCGGAGATATGCGTGTTCGAACCACCGCCCGACCTGACCCTAAGAAAATCAACAACCCTTTCCTGGAAATGCAAGGAGTCCAACCCCAGCCAGAAAAACGCGTCTCGTTTAGGGACAAACCCGTCAAATTTAAGAGTAACACGCTAGATAACCCCAAGAGCCGATGGAAGAGAGGCAACATCTTTGGTCTAGTGGATCGTATGGCAGAGGGCAAGAAGGACGTTAAGATTAGTGATGAAGCAAAGGACAAGACATCAAACAAGACAGGTAACTCGCAGGCAAGTGCTACCGATCACACTCAACCACCCAACTTACCAAATCACAAAAAAACAATTTCACAAGATCTTGCTGACCAGCTCCGAAAGCGACCAGGTAGTGTTGATAACCTGTTTCGGCGGAAAGATTCAGTAGACGACAAGGAAAATCAAGTCGAAGAAACCAGAGACAAAAATTCCCTGAATCTTAAACCTCCCATCTGTTCTGAACGCCCCAGGATAAATAGACGTCTGGGAAGCGTCGAGAATTTACGCCGCCGAGAATCTGATAAAGAAAACCAAGAGCTTGGAGCTCGACAGAAGAATGTCCCGGACCTGAAGCCAAGTATTTGGGGACGGCAAGTGGGAGTGAAGGGTCCCAGGCAGTCGGCAAACAAACAACCAGCAGTCAAGCCAAGAGCAAGAGTACTACAGTTTTATAATGTGGTGTGAGGAAGGTTTATATTGACAGCGGTTGGAATGAGGAAACCTATCCAGTAAATATATTTTCCAAACTGTGAAGCAAATGTAAAACTTGCAAACTATAAACTATACAAATAAATTATTGTTGGCTTATGAAGTACACTGACTTGGTGTTTGTGCACAGTTGAGGCCATATGTTTTATCATGTACTGCCCATGATACAAATTAGAAAGGGAGCACTAAGTTGTTGTTGTTGTTCCCCAAGCTGCCTGGCCGAACAGCCCCAAGGCCCCGAGCAAGGCCAAGGCCATAACTGAGCACCCCCACAGAACCCTCCCTGCCGAGCACAATAAAGCCTAGGTGACCGAAGCCACTCCATGGCGGGGAGCTGAGGAGGGTGCGGAAACGCCCGGGAAACCAAAGCCCCACCCAGGGCCCTGTGCCCCTCAGCAATTATGAAGAGAAAGTTGAGGGGCAAAGGAAAAATGTGACGCTTTGGCTTCCATTCTTGGTAGATTGGGAGGTCAATCCACGGAAGAGACGCCGTCACTTGAGATCTAGAAAATATATAAGTAAAAGGAACAGTCAGAGCACTAAGTAATAAAGTACACTGAATCAATTGTTGTGGCTAGATATATATGAGACAGTGAGTGTTGGCATATGATTCAGACCGGGTATTTGTGCTCACCCACCCCTACAAAAAAAATAAATAAATAAAAGAAAAAATTAGATAAATCAATAATGATAGATATATTCAGAGCCTTGTCGGCTTAATTGCTTACCTAACTTTTAAGAATCCGTTTCTGAATTGCTCAATGGAAAAGGATCCATCCATCTATTGATTGACACTCAACTTCTGTGAAGGGTGGCCATACACAAAACGCCCTAAGTGGACCTATTCCCCATGAGGAAAATCCGTGCCAGTTTATAAAGGACTTGCAGGACTGAACACTCAATTTAAGGACCATCCGACTCAGAGGCCCTCTATGTATTTTTAGCACATTTTCTACAGTGGTGGGCGGCCAGTGCATCCACCAACTTGATTCACCCTAAGGTAAGCAGTATGGATTATTTAAGGTTTGTCTCCCCTAGATAGGTTGCTGACCAAGGCTGATAAGTCCCATTCACTTGAAACTGCCCTGGTGAAACTTATATAAATATATTACTTGTACAATTAAATTTGATATAAAATAAGGATGTGTGAGGGGTGATTATTTTATGTTTTAGTGAAGTACCGGTACATTGATAATATAAATACATCACACTTTACTTGGCTAAAAAAAAAATTATATAAAGTTAAAACAAAATGAATAAAAATGTAATATTTTATGGTACTAGTATTTTAGCATCGAATGTTAAATATTTATCATCTCTGGTCAATATATTTTATATGATATAGTTTTGTAGTTAATTGTGAATGAAAGCGTTGTTTCACCTATAGAGAATAAGTGAGTGACAATGTTCTAATACAGTTTATATTTTGTAGTACCAACTTAACCCTCTCTGTACCGGTGACATCCTTTTCATTATAGTCTGGCAATAATTAGACGATTTCATTCAGCTTACGAGTTACTGTACCTTATCACACAAGCTTTATATTTATATTCAATTTGTCCTCATAGGAATGAATGGAGAATGCTTATGAATAGATAAGTGATCACGCGGTCGTTGGGCGCCAGTTGGACTAGATAATAGTCTGTCCGGCGCCTAGCCCAAGGAGCCAGTGTATATGAAGGGTCATGTTGGATGTGAGGTGGGTGGGCATTGTGGTAGTAAATCTTCGCTGCGTGTCTGCCTGCTGAGACTGGAATCTCTCCGGGAGGTCTGGGACCTGGGAATCTTTTGCTGGAGACCCCAAATGGGCCTGGGTCTTTGGGTCTTCTCCTGGGTGACTTAGATGTGTGTGAGTTTGGTTCTTGTTTTGTGTTGTGTTGTGTTGTCCATGTTTGGGCTCTGTCTTGAGTCAGCCACCCCCAGCTATGGGGTATGTGCCTGTGTATATAATGTATATTATACATACAATCTGTCCTCATCAATTCTAAATATTTAATTATTAATTTATCTTGAGATTTGTATTTCATATACAGTACTTGACTACAAATTTCTGGACTGCCAGAATCAAAGCTTCTCATGATAGAGTTGAAATAATTGAATTATTGTCTCAATAGCTTCATTTTTACTGTCATTGTGTGGTTCCAAGGATCTCCACCACATATATTGTTAACCCTTACTGTACCAGAGGGTATTACTATAAATGTAACCTCCAGTACCAAGCATTGTGGCCAAAATGGTTTCAAAGTCAAGAGAGAGCATCCTCTCACCCCGAAAGCTGAACGTGTACTGAGCCAGCTTGCCCTTGGGACCTTAGATACTCTCTGAGAAGTGTTGCCAAGGTCTCAAAGCAGTGTTTACAAGTCATGGTGCCTGGTACCGCTCGGTACAAGGACCGCATACTACTGACGTACTGTACATGGTACGGTGCTGGTACTGGCGAGTTACTTTCTTACTGTCGGACATTGTACGTCGCTGATACAGAAGGGTTTAATGTACAGTACACAGACACCACTTTGAGGAACTAGAAATGGCTGATGATGGTACTTGGTGATTATACAGCAAGGGTTCTGGCTTTTATTGGACATTTTTATGTAGTTTAGGAAGAATGCCTCCGAATTAATGGGGTAGAATTGATCTTAATTAACCCTATGACTTACAAAACTCCCTCCTAACTGAATATAATCGTCTAAAGATAGCCAAAATAAAAGGAAGAAAAGCATCCTCAAATACTGAAAGGGGCCAGAATGTACTGTAGGGCAGACTAATATAATTTTACACATGCAGGTCTCCCTCACTATCCGATGCCCCGATTTACAATATTATTATAGGCTTGTAGGAGTTTGTGTTTGGATTTTGTCTGGTCCGAGAACGCATCTCCATTTACCCCTTATATTTTAGGGTTCGCCATACGATTTTTCTATTTAAGATCAAGTTTTTCAGGAACATAACCCAATCATATATCGAGGGAGACCTGTACAATATTATGAAGACATTACTGTTTACTGCATTCTTAATTTCAGATATGAATGATTAACATAGTTCTTGTGATACATAGTTCAGTTTTACCTTTCTACTCATTATGTTAATTTAGTGACTGTATTTTATCCAGACAGCTTTAACTGAACAAAGCTCATGTTTTTACCTCCAAGTGACTTAATAAAAGATAATTTTAGTCAAGGGATTTCATCACTCCGTTCAAATCAAAGGCAAATTAAATAGTGTAGGTTATTTTTCCAGTGTTTGATTGATTTGTTTTTTATTGACGTCGATCATTTATTAATTGCCGACTTGCGAGTTTCGTTCTATAAGGAAGTTGGAGATGTAGACAACAGTATTTAAAAAAATTTACAGCCAAAATACGGTCATAGTAAATTTATACATACATACATAGGACAAGAGACTGAAACTGCACTTATGTGTGGAGCACTCAGTCTTAAAATTGTATGTATGTATGTACAGTATGTATAAAACCCAATTCAACATACCATTTATCCATCTGAAACTTACATTATAATTACATATCTGTTTAATATCGATGTTCACGGCTCCAACTTCCTTATAGCCTGAAACTCGCAAGTGGTCAATTGAAATAAATTATCACTTTAATGAATACACTATTAAGAAACTAGACAACATAACTGAAATATGACTGCCAAACAGCAAACAAAACAATAACTAATTGCAACGTAAATATTATCCAAATGGAGATAAATAAATAGAATCGCCATGTGTTAAAAAGTACAGACTAAAAAGTAAGACTATGTTAACCCCTTCCGTACCGATGATGCTCTTTTAACTTTATTTTGGCTACTATTAGACGATTTTAGTCAGTTAAAACAGGGCCTCTAGCAATAAACAGGCTTCAATCTATCTCACTTAAACCTTTTTACTACCTCAGATCTTTCTTAAAATACACAAAATCGTCTAAATATAGCAAGAATAAAATTTAAAAAAATTCGCCGGTACAGAAGGGGTTAAAAAGCACATTGAACTGGAATACTTGAGATTATGACAGATTGATTTATGGATATAATAATTTTATTTGCTAAAATTTGCCTTTGGTTTGGTGTGTAGTAATGCACATACAGTTTGGTGTGTAGTAATGCACATACAGTACAATATATTTTAGCTGGTATTTAGCCATCATATTTAGTTTTGTACTAAATAATATATATTGGTTATTTAATATATTTTCTTTTTATCCTGGTTGATGGAAAAGATAGGATGTTATTGAAAGGGTTATACAGGTAGCTATAGATGAAGATGTACAATATTGTTTTTAATTTAAATTTTGATTATTCTGTATACCTGTTTATTCAGGAAGAAGTTGTACAACTACTGATACCTGTTACAGAACTCAAGACAAATGAGGTGATAATGGTATTACGGATGATGGTATTATCTAATGAGATGAGAATGGTGAGATGGATGTCTGGGGCCAGCCTGCAGGATAGAATAACAAATGGTGAGCTGAGGAGACGTTTAGGTATAAAGAGTATTAGTGAGGAGATGCGTACAAGTAGACTGGGATGGTATGGGCATGTGGAGAGAATGGATGAACAAAATTGGGTGAAAAGATGCAGGTCTGTGATTGTGGAGGGAGCTGCACCAAGGGGAAGACCTGGGTTCGGACTATACATGCCGATCTCAATCCAAAAACTTGACAAGTGGGGCAGTCCTTAACAGGGTTGCCTGGAATGCCACCATTAGGACAAGAGACTGAAACTGCACTCGGTCTTAAAATGTTATGTATGTAGGCTATGTATAATAAGGGCCATGTTCATAAACATGTTGGAAGGCCATCATCTTTAAGTTGAACTAAGATAAAGAAAGTGATTGCTGAAAATAATTTGATATCAGCCAGTGTTTTGAAGATTGAAGTTTGTGTAATTATATTGCTTATCACTGTGCCTGGAGTCACTATTAACCCCTTCTGTGCCGGTGATGTACTTTACATTACATTCTGGCAACTATTCAGCGATTTTCTTCAGCTTAGGAAGGAAGTCTACCCATTAAAAAGCTACAGACTATCTCCCATAATAATTTTAGCTACCACACATACTTCCTAAGCTTCATAAAATCATCTAAATGTAGCTGAAATCAAATAAAAAAAGACGTATCTGGTACAGAAGGGGTTAAGGTTTAAGATATATGGCCATAAATCGGGTCAGTACACTGTAATGTAACTGAATGTGGGGTTTATTTATTGTTGTGATGACTCGGCACACAGTCTTTGCTCACTAGCTACCACACCATTTGCTCACTATAGTCCATTCATTCTAAGTTGGGCAGACTGTCTTCGTGGTGCAATGCATAAGTGTGTTGATTTTCGGTGTGAGCATCCTAGGTTCGAATCCCCGGACTGCCACATGTGTTTGTTAATTTCATTAATCGAGTTTAGGAGTAAAGTTGGTTGGTGGAGAGAACATAATAACTCTAACCTCTGTAACTCAAACAGGGCTAGAGCAAATGAGCAATCAATTTATACACATATTCCCTAATCAAGTATTCCTGTTTGGTAGAAATATTAGCTCTAGTCCTTTTTGAGTTATGAGTGGTTAGGGGTTACGATTGCTGCCCAACCTAGAATGAACAGACTATAGCTACCTCCACAGAGTCCTATATCAACTGAATGTAGTCTGAATGTGGTAGATTGATTAGGACTATGGTGCCAAGAAATCACCTATTCATCTCAATCCCACTTACATGAAGGGAATCTCACAGATATCTTCAAGAGAGCCCTTGATGTCGAACATCAAATGGTGCCAGATCAACCTATCTTCACCAGGGAAGTGCGTTGCCCCTTCGGACAGTCTGTTGCACCAAATCAGAACCAACAATGGGGGGTGCCGCTCTCTTCAGTATCACTAGCATCGTGGCAAACATAAATTAAAATAGGTAGGTGAACTTAGGATTCACACTTGGAAACTTACCACTGTTGCTGACTGCAATTGTTCTTGTTCAGTTCAATCCCGTAACCCGCTGAGTTGTTGTGACACCGGCCGCACCACTGATGGAGACTTGACTAACTCCTGCCATCGTTAGAATTCACGCCGCTAGATGTAAATATTTGTCTCTAGATTGGATGTAGGATTTAGGTTTTTACACAGGTTATGGGGCTCCGATCTTACTTTTTCAACCATCTTGACAATTTTACCAACACACCTAAACTTCGTTTGATGCTGAAATAGCCTCCAGAAAATCTGCATCCAGGGCGGGAATCGAACCCGGGACCCTTGGGTTACGAGGTAGACACGTTGCCTCGAGACTAATAAAGTTACCTCACTTAGTCTGGTAGTCTAAGTGTATTTCCACATCTTGTTCAGTTTAGGTGAACGTATTTTCACTGACTTTACACGGAGTAAATACCTTTGGATCTAGCGAGAAAGTAGCTATATTGGCAACTAACGTACGTAGGTATTGAATAACATTAGCATCATGGTTCTCTCTCTTATAAACTTCTAAGATACTGTATATTCCAATAGCCACTCCACCTTTATTTACAATCCTATCAATATATGCTCACCATTATCCAGGTTTGAATTTATCATAACCCCTATATAGGTTTTTAATTATCTTTAATGATTTCTGAACCTTCGATTCAGGACTCATGTATGGTAATTCACGTATTGTGAGAGAGAGAGAGAGATTTGCATAGATACACTGGCCACACAGACCTTACGATCTCAGATCTCAGATGCTGGAAGTTTGCTCACATTCAACCTGTCCCAAAGAAGGGTGACCGCTCTCAACCCTCCAACTATCGTCCAATTGCTCTTATCTCTTGTCTTTCTAAAGTTTTTGAAACTATTCTTGCTTCCAAATTTCTTAAGCATTTCTCTTCTCATAATCTGCTCTCAGATCGCCAGTATGGCTTCCTTAAGGGTCGCTCTACTGGTGATCTTCTTTCATATCTTACTAACTCTTGGTCATCCTCCTTTCGGGACTTCGGTGAGACTTTTTCTATTGCACTAGACATATCGAAAGCCTTCGATAGAGTCTGGCATAAATCTTTAATTTCTAAACTACCCTCCTTCGGTTTCTATCCCTCCATCTGTGCCTTTGTCTCTAATTTCCTTTCCGGCCGTTCCATAGCTGCGGTTGTGGACGGCCATTGTTCACTTCCTCACCCTATAAACTCCGGTGTTCCTCAGGGCTCTGTCCTATCTCCTATTCTCTTTCTAATTTTATAAATGATCTCCTTAACTGTACCTTAATTCCCATCCATTCATACGCAGACGACTCAACCTTACACTACTCCATTACTTTTTCAGAACGCCCCAGCCAGCAATCCCTCAACGACAAACGTAATGAAGCCATAGAACTCTTAAATTCTGATCTAAATACTATTTCCAATTGGGGCAGAGAAAACCTTGTTAACTTTAATGATTCCAAAACCCAATTTCTCCATCTATCTACCCGTCAGGATCTCCCAGCGGACTATCCCTTATTCTTCAACAATACAAAAATCAACCCTTCATCTTCTCTCAATATTCTTGGTGTCTCTTTTTCTTCTGCTCTCATTTGGAAGGACCATATTATCAGTCTTGCTAAGGCAGCCTCCCAGAAGCTGGGTGTGCTCAACCGCCTTAGGGGGTTCTTTTCCCCTGCACAGCTTCTTGCTCTGTACAGGGGCATAGTGCGCCCTTGTATTGAGTATTGTTCACATGTGTGGGGAGGTTCCTCTCACACCGCTCTCCTAGACAAAGTTGAAAGGAAGGCCTTTCGTATCATTAACTCCCGTCCACTCACCAACTCTCTGCAATCTCTCTCTCTCCGCCGCAATGTTGCATCTCTCGCTATTCTATCGCTACTATAATAATCAGTGTTCCTCAGAGCTATCCCAGTGCATACCACCTCCTTTACGTAGGGCATGTGGTACCCGTCTTGCAACTCAATCCCACCCCTACTCTGTGCAACTCTCCAACCCAAGAGTGAAACGTTACTCTCAAACTTTCTTCTACTCAACAGCTGAGCTCTGGAACTCTCTCCCAGAATCAGTCTTTCCCTCTTCCTATGACTTAAATTGCTTCAAACTCCGTGTGTCCAGGCATTTTGGCCCTGTCAATCTTTCAACTATGGGGGAGGCACTCGCTATAGGCAGTTATGCCTTTTGCCTCCCTCAATCACATAGGAAAAAAAAAAAGTGAGGTGGTCAGGACTTTATTTCTAGTAGAGATAGCAAACCCGATAGTAAGGGAGAGTGGAAGGAAAGGATAGCAAAGAAGAAGGTGAGGTGAGGAAATAGCCTAAAATATGTGCGGAGAGGGGAGAATTATTTGGATGGTTTTTTTTCTGGACTCTTGCATTCTCCCTAGCTCATGTTGAACTGGGCCCGGCCCATAATTAGTTTTAAGATTAGAAGACATTCTTCCCATTAGTTTAATTGGCTATTTTAAGGCTTTCAGACTCTGTTCTTTGTCAATGTTAAGACCTTTTGTGCCATTTAGGTGTTGATATTATGCTGGCGAGCAAAAGCAAGCCTGTAATTTAGGAGAAACCATCCTTTGGAAGGGACATTTTTCTACCGAAAAATTTACAGATTTATCTCGAAGGGGGTGTTAGAGGTGTGTTTTTTAAAGCTTGATGAAAGTTTAGGAAACAAGCTTAATATAAAAAAAAAAAATCATATATCTTTTAATAGAAGTGGATAATGATACCATTTATTGCATAACAAACCTATCAGAGATGATAGCCTACTAAGGCAATTACTTCTGTTCGAAATAGAAGCTTTACGATAAATTACATTTTAACATAAATCTATAAGGTATGACGTACATGATCAAAAATGTTGATAGCGTTAGCCCTTTGAGTATCATGACGTGTTTTATTATTAACAGTTCATTCTGGCTATAAATAGACGGTTGTATAGCCTACAGCTTAGCAATCAAACAGGTAAGTCGATCTCGATTAACCCTTTGAAAGTTTGAATCACGGGTTCTAAATATTTCAAACAAAATAGTTGAGCCATCCTTAAATATTTACTAGTTTTCTTCAGCTCCAAGAAGAATGATAGAAAATGGTATTTTTAGGGGTAACCTTTTAATATACATTGAGTGCACGTATTTTAGATTATTAAATATTGGTTTCAGCAATTATTTTATGATAATTTGTGTTCTGTTGGACTTAATATTATCATTATTAAAGTGTCCCCATTGCTTTTTTAGTGTTTCGTACACCAGAAAAGGGTGCAGCTTGGTGTTGGATGCGTGGAAACCGAAAACAAAATATGTATTAAATCCTCGGTGGTACCTGTCAAATAGGTGTCCAGTAACTAAAATCGTACCTTAATCATATACTAAACTATAATTATATAGATATTTCAACAGCGATTTTGTGTGTGTCTACAATTAGCTGAGCAGTAGCCTACGTTGTTCATCAATCTTCACTTTTGATACCTGCGTATAACTTACAAGACGCAGAAGATTAACTCCGCTCTCTCTCTGTCATTATTTCTAAACTATGTATATCTTGAATATTATATTAACGTGTTGTTAAATATAATATTTGCTTGCTGACATAACTGGTGTATATATTTAATCAGTATAAACCATCAAATAGTGAAATGGACACACTTGTGTACACCCGCAAGGAGCTGATGGGTTACGTTGAGGTGATCAACGAACTCGGCGAAGGTTAGTTTGGCCTGGTATCTTTGGTCAAGGGAGTAAAATGTATGAAAGTGAGTACTGGAGATGGGGATAGTGCTCTGATGGAGGAGGCTCGGGTAATGTACGATGTAAATGGGGCTGGCGGCGCACCTAAGGTCATTGCCATTAGTCATGATGGCTTGGTTTTCATCATGGAGTATGTAGAGGGCATGACTCTGTTTGACTTTTCTTGTAAGCAGTCATTCAGTATCAACGAGCTCACCGAGATGCCTGAAGTAGACATTAACCGCAAAGTCAAGGAACTACATGATGCTGGTTACATCCATGGTGATGTTCATTGTCATAATGTTATGGTGTGTGGCACCCCAGATCATTATTACTCAAGGTTGATTGATTTGGGTTGTGCAGAGAAGTTTGCGATGATGATTTGGATACCGTCGATTGTATGTTTTGGTTTACACTTGAAGATTTTGTGCGAGATAGCAAGGATCTTTAATTAGGAATCTAAGGGGTAAACAATCAAGTAGAGGGTTCAGGGGCACTTATGGATCATCTCATAAATTGAATAACTTCTTCTATGAGCCCACCAACATTTGTGAGAGTCGGTTCATAACTGTGTGAGATATCTAGTCTCCAAGAATTATTCATATTAAAGGACCCCAAATACGAGATAAACCTGCACCCTATGTGTCCAATTACCACCACTGAGTTACTACAAATGACCATTGCTGATGACCTGGATGGATGTGGGTTAGTGGAGTTCTTTATGGGGTTACCTTACGATAAAGGCCGTAACATCCTGACCATATCCTGCACACTGCTCTAAATTATCCCTTTGAGGATATGACTCGTTTTAGCAGTCTCTACTGGTTATTATATGATTTTATGTAGCTTAGGAACGCTCTGTGGGAATTAAAAGGGTAGACTATCTCAGTTAACCCTTTGACTTCCACATACTCTTCCTAATCTGAATAACATCATCTGATAAAAGACTGTCACAATGTGTCATAATCCTCAAGGGGTTAAATTTATCTTTTGATAGTCTGAAAGTAAGAATATGGCTGGCACAAGTTTACCTCAATAACTTGTATATAATCTACTAAAATATGCATGTGAGTATGTTACCACACACAGTGCCAAACTGACAAATGCTTGGCACTATTCCCGTTATTTTAGTACATTAGTACTTAACATGTTATGAACAACATAATTTGTTTAAATCACGCACAATATTATCATTGAATAATACATTTCTGTTACACGTACAGTATATATATACCGTATAGCCTATACAGTATATATATATATATATATATATTACGTTGGAGAGAGTATATATATATATATATATATATAAGCCTATAAAAAACATAAACCTTATTTGTATGTAACATGTGTGATGCACATTAATAAAAGGGGATGTGTCGGATGGTTGAAAGCCACAGTTGCTCGCGCGTTTGGGGCTAGCAACACGTATTATGAAAAACATGCATCCTCCTTCATTCACTGTCCCCCCCCCCCCCCCCTTCACTCACTCAACCCCACAATTTGCCGGAGGATAACAGGTTTTTCACAATACGTAGACGGAGGTCTTTTAAAAAAACAAAAAAGCCTAATGATGTATAACCTATCTTACCTTTTCTATTATATTGTTTTTATCTTCTGAGATTTGATTATTGTCATCCGTATGTTTTGCTTATATGACTGACGTTTACAAAGATTTGAAGAACTTGCATCGTGAACATGTATTGCTTTTGTTATTATTAAGATAAATAATTCATACATCTCCATTGCTTTCTCCAATTTTGCAGGTATGTCCTCAAAGGTAATAAGATGACCAAGCCAACACAACACATTGCTATTAAACTGCTGCCTCGAGACCAAACCAAGAGATGCCTCGACCTCAAAGAAAACGTGTCAGGAAGGTGAGTGGGAGCTTACCAGTTTTTTGGATCTGATAATTTACGTGCAATTTGTTCCAAGTATGATCTGGTAGTGCCTGTGTCTGAGGTGTTCTATGCTGGATTAGGACCTGTTGCTATGACTCTTGTTCTGGAAGACTTGGCTGATGAAGGTTATATTTCGTATCATTAACTCCCGTCCACTCACCAACTCTCTGCAATCTCTCTCTCTCCGCCGCAATGTTGCATCTCTCTCGCTATTCTATCGCTACTATAATAATCAGTGTTCCTCAGAGCTATCCCAGTGCATACCACCTCCTTTACGTAGGGCACGTGGTACCCGTCTTGCAACTCAATCCCACCCCTACTCTGTGCAACTCTCCAACCCAAGAGTGAAACGTTACTCTCAAACTTTCTTCTACTCAACAGCTGAGCTCTGGAACTCTCTCCCAGAATCAGTCTTTCCCTCTTCCTATGACTTAAATTGCTTCAAACTCCGTGTGTCCAGGCATTTTGGCTCGAACGTCCCTTGATTTTGGCCCTGTCACTCTTTCAACTATGGGGGGGGGCACTCGCTATAGGCAGTTATGCCTTTTGCCTCCCTCAATCACATAGACAAAAAAAAAAAAAAAAAAAAAAATATGGTTCTAAGGCCAAAGGAAGGATTATTCTTAAGGGGGCCCACCTCGGTTTTTTTTTCTCTCTCTCTTTCTGGGTTGTACCCATTATAAAAATATATTGGTTGAAAATGGCAACAATTAAAACCCTCAATTATAATAAAAACAAACTCATCATAATTACCCGCGAGACGTTGTACCAGATAGTGTTAATGATTGCCACGGTACTGGTGAGAGATGGTGGGTTAACCCTTTCTGTACCGGGGACGTTTTTTTTTTTTTTTTGGGGGGGGGGGGGAATTCAGCTATTTTTAGATGATTTTGTGAAGCTTAGGAAGGATATGTGGTAGCTTTAACCCCTTCAGCACCATGACGCCTTTTGTTTCCTCTTTGTTTCTGGCTAAATTTAGACGATTTTATGTAGTTTAAGAAAGACCTATAATATCAAGAGGCTTTATTGAGATCGTATTTACCCATTTGAGTTGTAGAAGTAGATTATAAACTAAAGAAAATCGTCTAATGGTAACTAGAATATGAAGACAATTACGTAATGGTGGTGAAGGGGTTAAAGGATTAATTAAGATATAGTATGTAGCCTCTTAATTGGTAGACGTCCTTCCTAAGCTGAATCAAATCGTCAAATATTTGCCAAACTATAATGAAAAGGATGTCACCAGTACTAAATGGCTATAAATGGAAATGGCAACCCCCATCCATGTTTTGTGGGCGTTGCGGGAAAATGGGAAAAACCGGAAATCCTCAGTGGCCGGCCCCCCCCCCCCCCCCCCACCCCCGAACCCAGAACCCAGAAC
This sequence comes from Paralithodes platypus, assembly GCA_032716605.1. NCBI lineage: Eukaryota > Metazoa > Arthropoda > Malacostraca > Decapoda > Lithodidae > Paralithodes > Paralithodes platypus. Next base: position 4,745,426 of record CM064491.1, on the reverse strand, counting down.
TTGAGAATCCAGTCGCATCCCGCTGCCTGCAGTGTTAAGAGGTGCAGTGCTTGCGTGTGGGGTGTCAGTTTTGTCTCGGCGGCGGGGGAGGGTGGATGTGTTGCAAGTCGCGCGAGCAGGAACACCACGCGACCATCCTTGGCTTGAACGGGTCAATTGTTCAAGCAGATTTTCCATTTGGGATTATATAGATTAGCGTACTCACTAATCCTCAGGAAGAAGTATTTTATTGATTTTATATTGGCATTATTGAAAAAAACACAGTATGGTAATATACGCTTCACCAATAATTCCGTAAGACTTAAATCGAAACTTTCATAAAATAATAATAATAATTAAGAAATGGACCCTAGTCACAGTTTATGCAAGCCCTAACTGACTGAAACACAAATTCCCAAGGACACATTACCAGTGAAAATTATATTACAGGCATGAAAATACCGGTTGTTGACTAAATTAGGATGGTGAAAGAATGTTGAAATGTTGAAATACGTGAGATAAAAATATAATCAAGCCTTGTAATTGGGGTTTGTGTGACAGGGATCTGCCTTGTGTGGGATAATCTTCTTTCTGCAGACTCCCATCTTCTTATGTTCTTATGTAAAGTATATTAAGTAACACCCCGATCTTAACATTATTCATCAATTACATATGCACTTGAATAAACTAATGAAAACATATGGTCCTCCTTGGATTCGAACTCGGGACACCCACACCCAGAACTTAAGCATCTAAACCATTACACCACCAACACAATTACATAAATGGGTTCCCGATTGACCCGGAGACAGGCCCTGGTAGCCGCTCTGGGGATATATTCCTTCCTGGCCATAACCACTGATGTTATTGACTTTGAGGAACATAAAAAACCCGCCTTCAAATTAACCAAACTGGTGAGTATTGGGGTTGTACTTTATTCATTAATTTCATTGGAAGTGTTTGGTGTTGTGGTGAAATTAATAAAATGGAGATTGTGTGTAATGTATCTATCTATCTATTCTCTCTCTCTCTCTCTCTCTCTCTCTCTATATATATATATATATATATATATATATATATATATATATATATATATATACCGGTATATACAATAACCTGCGGCTTAGGGGTAATTTTCAAAGGTTGCGGTACGGAGGGGAAGAATACAGGTTAACCCCTTCTGTACCGGCGACGTCATTTTAACTATTCTGGTCACCATTAAACGAGTTTGTTTAGCTTATAATCCACCTCTAGGACTCAAAGGGGTAAATACGATCGCAGTTCACCTTCTGACTAACATAGGTCCTTCTTAAACTGCATAACATCTTATAACTTTAGCCAAAATCAAAGGTAAACCGGCGTCATGGTGCTGAAGGGGTTAAGGGGGGAGGGACTGTATTTTCTGGTCCCCCTTCTCCTTTATGTTTAGCCCCATTGTTTTGGAGATTTTAAGACGTTCGCCCATTAGTTTGGCGATTTTTAGAACTTTCGCCCCATGTCTGTAAATGTTAAGACCTTTCGTGCCATTTAGGTGTCGATTTTTTTCTAGCGAGCGATAGCGAGCCTTTTATTTAAAAGATATCGGGGTCATTTTTGTACCGAAAAATGTACAAACCACAAATTTATCTTGAAAGGGGTCTAGGGGGATGTAATTTTAAGCTTGATGGAAGTCTAGGGAACAAACTAAAAGCCTCCCCTTAAGGTGAAGCTACTTATCGCTTTTAGGGTATTTTTTTCAGTAATGCAGCCGGGTACCTAATACTTCGTTAGTGTCTCATAAACAGCACAGTTAGGTGAGGTAAATTGAGATATATAATCGAATGAAACGCAAAAAAACAAAAAAACAAAATGCACTATGTATACTGTATATATATATATATATATATATATATATATATATATATATATATATATATATATATATATATATATATATATATATATATATATATATATATATATATATATATATATATATATATATATATAGTCTATATAAAACAAATACAAAATAAATAAAATCCTTCATCAACATTATAAACACAAATATAAAACTAAAAACAAACAAATAAAACAAATAGAAACCCTTGATCAACAATATAAAGTTCCATCTCGCTATTCTAATTATCTTGACCATAATTGGAACATCGGTAGCTAGCCATAAATAATAGCCTATACAGTAGATGATCACTTATATAGGCTATGGTAGTGATTAATTGAGTAGAGATACATGGCCATAAATTACCGGTATTTGTGTGTATGTATGTATGTATGTATGTATTATTTAATTATTAAGATGTACACTATTTCAACTTTAGATTACGACATTAACCCTTTGAGGATTGTGACGCATTTGAACAGTTTATTCTGGTTATCATTAGACGATTTTGTTTATATTAAGTAGGGTATATGGGAGTCAAAGGGTTAATTGGAATAGTCTTTACCCTTGGAGTTCCCACAGATCCTCCCTAATCTGTATGAAATCGTCGACTGATAGCCAGGATGAACTTAAAATGCAGTCTATAATCTTGAAAGGGTTAACAGTGCAATCATCAATATAGACTATAAGCAACGAGCTGTTCTAATTAGCTTGGGCTATAACTACAACAGCGGTAGCCAACTATAAATAATTGCCTTGATGATTAATTTGATAATATAGGCTAGGGATTCATTTGGTCTGAGATGAGAAGAGAGAGAGGGGTGAAGTAGAGATTGTTCTTTTGTTTTTTGACGATTTTAAGACCTTTCATCCCATTTGTTAGTCAATATAATGACCTTTCGTGCCGCAGAATGCACACATTTATCTCGAAGGGGGGTCATGTGTTTTGTTTTTGTTTTTTAAGCTATATGGAGGTCTAGCAAAAACACACGCACACACACACAACTGCAAAACCGGTAGCCATCTATAAATAATGGCGTAGATGATTCCTTTGACAATATAGACTAATAATGGTTCATTATAGTCTGGGATGAGAAGAAAGGGAGGAAGGAGTGATGGAGAGGTGAGATAAAGTAGTACCGTATTCTGAGAGAGAGAGAGAGAGAGAGAGAGAGAGAGAGAGAGAGAGAGAGAGATCTTCCTTAACCCCTTTTCTACCGGTGATGTCTTTTTAATTGTATTCTAGCTATATTTAGACGCTTTTGTGCAGTTTAAGAAGGATCTGTGGTGGTAAAAAGGGTTAAGTGAGATAAGTCGAAGTCTGTTAATGCTGGAGGCCCTTTTTAAACTGATTATGATCGACTAATAGTAGCCAGGATAAAAATTAAAAATACGTCCCCGGTACAGAAGGGGTTAATGTAGGCTACCCTCCCTCTCCCATCATGAAGGAAACAGTAAACGTTTAGCAGGATGTTTTGTTGTATGTCATTGACCTGATGAAGCTGTAGGCAAAACGTTGTCAGTAAAGTGCGCCTCCTCATATGGTGTTTATCTATCTATCTATCTATCTATCTATATAATAAGGCCCAATCCACACTTCTCCCTTTTTTTTTTTTGGGGGGGGGGGACTCATGACAGAGCCCGAATAGGGACAACACAACAGAAAACAATTAACACACACAAACACACACACACCGTATTCTCTCTGCCCCTTTAGTACCAAGATTACACTTTTCAGTATATTTTTGGCAAACGTTAGACGATTTTACTTAGCTTAGGGAGGCTCTCATAGAAAATAACTTGTATAAAATCTCTCCAACTTCCTTATAGCCAAAAGCTCATAAGCTGTCCATTTCCCTAACTGTACAATTCCCGTTCCTCTCTGAGATTTTGTTTATGAAAGTAAACATACTGTAGTTGTTGTTGTTGTTCCCCAAGCTGCCTGGCCGAACAGCCCCAAGGCCCCGAGCAAGGCCAAGGCCATAACTGAGCGCCCCTACAGAACCCTCCCTGCCGACCACAATAAAGCCTGGGTGACCGAAGCCACTCCATGGCGGGGAGCTGAGGAGGGTGCAGAAACGCCCGGGAAACCAAAGCCCCACCCAGGGCCCTGTGCCCCTCAGCAATTATGAAGAGAAAGTTGAGGGGCAAAGGAAAAATGTGACGCTTTGGCTTCCAATCTTGGTAGATTGGGAGGTCAATCCACGGAAGAGACGCCGTCACTTGAGATCTAGAAAATATATAAGTAAAAGGAACAGTCAGAGTAAGCTATGGGTATGGCAGAGATCGCTCAGTTCTCACTCTGATAGACCAGCCCATCACCACATACTGTAGTATTATTGAATTAGGAGAGTTTCTTGTTATGCAGGAGTTAATTCACCTTTTATGCATCTGTTAAATAAGATACTACACTCTAAATTTAGTTATACTATTTTTACTTCTATAAATTAAATCTCAGATAGAAACGGAACTTGTACAGTCGGCCAAATAAGTATTGGTAAGTTAATTTTGATCAATAATTGGTATCAGCCATATTTAAGCATGATTTCTGCATTTCGAGTGAGATATACAAACATGTTCCTACACATACCCACCCTATTCCAACATCTGGCAAACATTACTACAGCACAGAGCGAGCCAAACGTAATGACAGCTGAGACATGACTTATTAGCGCTACCGTACGGTTGGCCAAATTAATCGTGTCTCCGCTGTCATTATGTTTTGCTCGTTGTGTGCTGTATTAATATCTGTCATATGTTGAATAGGGTGTGTAAATATAGGAATATGTTTGTATATCTCACTCGAAACGATAGTGTTGATACCAATTATTGATCGAAATACTGTATTCTTGTTGTCGCGACTTCACTTATTGGGCCGACTGTACATATGGAGAGGGGGTCAAAGCCATATAATGATAGATAGCCATAAACAATCAGGAAGGCCTTGCCCACAGCCTGATGAAGCTGTGTAGGTAGTTTGTGAGGAGTGGCCATTCTTTTATCTTTCTTTTTTTTTACGCCATTTTGGTGCCTCAGTTATCAAACAACGAGGTTCTATATTTGTTTTCCATCGTGTGGAATGTATATTAAAAGACCATAACTACTACTACTACTACTACTACTGATGATGATGATGATGATGATGATAATATTAATACAAATAAAGGTAGGGAAGAAAACACTTTACAGCCCTACACAATGGCTTATGTCGTATCATTGTCGTTAAAGATACCGTAAAATTATTGTCTGGAAGGATGTAGGGCGGGGGGTGGGGGTGGGGGTGGGGGGATACCAGTTAATCTTTGGTACTACTACAGCTGCTACTACTACTAGTACTACCAGTATTACTAAAGCTACTAATACTACTATTACTACTACTACTACCAGTATAGTGTGTGTGTGTGTGTGCGAGCAGTGTTGCGTGAGCTTATTAATTATGTGTGTGTGTGTGTGTGTGTGTGTGTATATGTGTAGGCAGTGATGCGTGAGATTATTGATTATGTGAGTTGTGTGTGTGTGTATGTATGTGTATGTGTATGTGTATGTAGGCCTAAGTTCCATGTGTGTAATACGTACATGTATGTCTAGTTACAGTCTCCACACGGTACATTGAAGCAATGTTCCCTAAGCCAATTTTCCCGATTAACTCGACTTCCGCCAATTCCTAGACATTGGACCGTAACTAGATTTGATATAAAGGCCGGCTATTACATATTGGGGTCAGTATCTTAATTGTTCTTGGGACGTTGAAGCTGAAACGTGCACATCTTTATTTTAACCCCTTCTGTACTGGCTATGTAATTTTAACTTCATTCTGGTTGCTTTTAGTCGACTTGATTTAGTTTAGCCTCCACCAATTGACAGGCTCGAACGATCTCACTTTACCTTTTTACTACTACAGGTCCTTCTTAAACTGCACAACATCGTCAACATATGGCTAGGATAAAATTATAAAGACGTCGCCGGTACATAAGGGGTTAATTAGAACAAGAGTTAAGAATTCACGAACAAAGCTTAACAAATAGCCACAAGACCCCACTTAAAGATAAATTTGTTCATTTTTCGGCCAATGGCCGATTCCTCCTAAAATGCATGCTCGCTGTCGCTCGTCAGGAAAAAATATCGACACCTAAATGGCACGAAAAGTCTTAAAATTAACAAAGAATTGATGCGAACATCTTAAAATCACTAAACTAATGGGGCTGAACATGAGGGAGAAGGGAGTCTAGAAAATACAACCCTCTTAAGTGAAATTCCCCTTCAGTACCGAGGACATCCTTATCATCATATTCTGGACACTCACGATTTGATTCAGATTAGGAAGTAGGCTTTCTGTGATCGGTGGTACAAGGAATAATTGAGATAATAAGTATCCTTTTAATTGGTAAACGCCCTTCATAAGCTGAATAAAGTCGTCTAATAGTTGCCAGTATAGGATGAAAAGCACGTCATCGATACTGAAAGGGTTAACCTCTTCAGGACGTTGACGTTATATTAATTTCATTCTGGCTTACGGTAACATCACAGGATTTAATTAGCTCAGGAAAGATCTACAGTAGAAATCAAGTTGATAACATATTAACTATAACTTCCCAAAGGTCCTTCTTAAGCTGCATTAAATTGTCTAATGATAATGAGAATTAGATTAAAAAATGCCAACATAATAACAGGTATAATAACATTCAGTGGCAACAGGTGCAACAAGCCTGAGGAAATACAGAGTTGCCAGTATAGCGAGTTATTGCTAGATGTTGATGTATTTACTTGCCTTACACCATTGCTACGTGCAAGCTATCAATGGCATGGAGGTTTCACTATTTAATGTGATGTTTGACTACTTTGCCAAAATGTCTAGTGATATTATACAAATCCTGATAAATCTAGAGATATTTATTGTCATCCACCGACTGATTTTCATATATTGCTACGTGCTGGCTAGCGACGAAATGCTTGGGACATTCGCTATTGTAGGTGATGATTTAGATACAATATTTCGTTACAATATTAGTTACTTTCTACAAATGATATATCCGCTCTCTGGCTGTAGTTTTAGAGGCCTACGGTAACGGTTTTTGTGTCCCAGCATTGGCAATTCTGCTGATTCATGCGGTCAGTCTCGCCTAGACTACGAGGGAGGGTGCACGTGTGTGTTGGGGTGTGGTGAGGATGAACACGCTGAAAACTCCCGTTAGTAGACCATATATCCAGCCCATTTAAGCTCTCCCCGGACTAAAATACGTATACCCGTGGCCCTGACGCCCTACTACAAGCATGGGGAGCGTAGTTCAATGGTAAAGTGGAGGCTAAGAGGTTGAAATAGGCCTAGAACTGTCGATGCGTCTTGTCTAAAATGGGGTCCAGGATTTCCCAGAGACAAACACTGGTGGCCGCCTTGGGTATATATTTCTTACTGGTGTTGACCACAGATGTCCTGCATTTGGATGAACTGCCCAATAACAACGACTTCAAACTATCCAAACTGGTGAGTAGTAGGCTACGATCTTGGTGACTTTAATTAATATGTAGGCTAGCCTAAGACTTGCAAAACAAACAAACCAAAACAGAAACGGCAAGGTGGGCCTAGCCTATTGTGGAGGGGAAAAATGGGTCAATTTATAGTTTTGGACCCCCATGCAACTTCATATTAATCTTACCTAATTTTTAAAATAACCTTTCCGGTAGCATTCAAGACAAGTAGAGCAGCTTAATTTACCAAGTTTTCTTTATAGGCTATAGCCTAGGCTATTTATTCTTCAAGGATATAGCCTAGGTTAGTGTTTTAGCCTATTGTTGTTTTTCATGGTTTGAGTGAAGGATTTGCATTTAGCCTACTCATAATCCATCAATTTGAAGATAGGGCGTCAAATGGCGCCATTTATTGGATGAATCTCGCTTTTACAGTAGGCTAGGTAAGGGAAATTGTGGAATAAATTGGATAGGCCTACATAGGTTGAGGGTGGGCCCCCCCCCGCCCTTTGACTTAGCCTATTGGCATCCTCATGTAGCCTATGTTGATCTGTAAGGGGGCAAAAACAGGTTGCCATTATTATTAGTGTTTATTATTGTCCATGTCTAAAATTAAGGTTTATAGTTCAAATTATGTCTTTAGAGGTAATATAATGGTAACAAAAAAATATTTCATGTTATTTTCTTTTTAGAGGTAATATAATGGCCATCAACAATGTTATTTCATGTTATTTTCTTTTTAGAGGTAATATAATGGCCAAAAACTATTATTTCATGTTATTTTCTTTTTAGAGGTAATATAATGGCCAAAAACTATTATTTCATGTTATTTTCTTTTTAGAGGTAATATAATGGCCAAAAACTATTATTTCATGTTATTCTTTTTAGAGGTAATATAATGGCCAAAAACTATTATTTCATGTTATTTTCTTTTTAGAGGTAATATAATGGCCAAAAACTATTATTTCATGTTATTTTCTTTTTAAGAGGTAATATAATGGCCAACAACAATGTTATTTCATGTTATTTTCTTATTAGAGGTAATATAATGGCCAAAAACAATTTTATTTCATGTTATTTTCTTATGGTCCTTCCCATATTCATTGGTCTACACACACAATTGCTCCGGGTTGACACGCTGATTTAATGTCCTAATCATAAAACCACGTGAAGGATGTAGGGGTCCCGTATTTAAGTTATCATTAACCGTGTGGCTCCTGTTTGTTGATAAAAGAAGTATAATACTGCCAATAAATGTTCCTGTATGACCGTATAAGACAGGTCATTCTTGTCGAACATAATTTGTACCCCACGTAACCATTATATATATATATATATATATACAGTATATTAGAGAGAGAAAGGACAAATACACTTCTTAATGAGCAATAGTAATAGTGTATATGGTATATATACCGGTATATATTTTGTTATATGTGAGTGAGGGAGGCAAAAGGCAGAACTGCCTGTAGCGAGTGCCTCCCCCAGGCCCCCCAGAGTTGAAAGAGTTACAGGGCCAAAATCAAGGGACGTTCGAGCCAAAATGCCGGTAATCGATAGTAATGTGAACACTGAACTGCAAAGCTGCTTTCGTCTGCATTCCTCGACAAGGCTCGGCATCTGGCTGACCCCGTCTAGGAATACTGACGAATGGTTGCAGTTAGCCTACAACCTATGTAATTCTTTTCCGCCTTCGCCTATCTATTAGAAACTGTAAATTGTTGAATTGTTATTTTTTTTCGTTACGGTACCAATATATATACTGTATATATACCGGATATATATATATATATATTGTGTGTGTGTGTTTACTTATTTACAAAATCATGCGTATAGTTGCGATCATTACTGTTGTACCGGTATACTAAATTCTGAATGTGACTTGGGCTGAATCGAACCTCTAGGCTACTAATTGTTCTTGTAATTGGTGGAGGCTACGGTACCTACCGCAGTGTATCCGAATCAAAGTACAAGGACTGGGAATCTGCGACTGCACATATACAAATCTTGTCAGCCCAGGCCAGGGTTCGAACTTACTTAATTACAGAGCCGACTCTTTGCTTCGATATTCATTAGGCCTATGTTACTATGTATGTAATCTTGATATCACTGACCTCATGATGTAGTGCTAACGATTCAACGAAGCTGACAGATCTCAACCCGGATAATCGAATCGAAGATGACAGAATCCTCTCTCTCTCTCTCTCTCTCTCTCTCTCTCTCTCTCTCTCTCTCTCTCTCTCTCTCTCTCTCTCTCTCTCTCTCTCTCTCTCTCTCTCTCTCTCTCTCTTTAACCAATGCCTGTATACAAATTTACCAAATGGTTCATTAGTACCGTTGGGAGGAAATACATTCTTAACGTTGGGAATTACAGATGCACTCGAGCCTTCTACACATTATGGACTTTCCCAAGTAACGTACACTGTAGTTGATTACAGAGGACGATCACTGTACCGTACATCATGTCTGATAGATACAATAGATAGATAGATAGATAGAGACTTCAGACTCAATAATAGGCCAATCAGAAACCGCACGTACAGATATGCTCAAAATCCTTCCTCATTCACATTCACTCACAAACGTACTCACTCGCTCAATTGAAGTTAGATGGATTATATTATAAGTAGTTGAATTCTTATATCACTTTAATTATAAGTACGGTAGATGAATTATAATGTAACTTTAATTATATGTAGGGCCTGAATTCTTATATAACTTTCATTTATAAACTACCATACCAGAAGAGTTGCTTTGTATTATCCAGTTACCGTACTGTACCAACTTTCTATTGAGTTACTTGATGGATATATTCAATATATATACCGTATATATATATATATATATATATATATATATATATATATATATATATATACCGGTATATATATATACCGGTATATGAAACCTACACGGACACTCGAGGAAAGAACAATCTTTACTTTAACGGTCTCAACATTCTGGAAGTTGGTCGAAATCTTGTGATAGTATCTCACAGCCTTATGTTCCACTCGATTTATTCCGTTCACACAAGATTATATACATCTCACCAGTGTAAAGATGGTGTTTTCTTCGAGTGTACATGGTCCTCAACCCTCATTTGGGTCACTATCATGGTTGGGGGAACTACCGTACTGCATTAGGGCTACCGGTATTTGAAAACTGGTGCCGGTAATTGTCTAATTTGGAGATCAGAGAGAGAGAGAGAGAGAGAGCGAGCGAGCAATTCAGAATAAGAATACCACGATATAAGTACGGTACTGAATAGCCTATGCAATAAACTCCAGGGCAAGTAAAGACGCTGAGCAAGGCAAACAATATAGACTATAGAGCAAAAATATATACGTAATACTGGGTGACAGACAAACACAAAATTAAGTACAAGTATACAAGGAACCCGAGCATCGTGGCCCATTAACTCTTCCTACTAATTATTTAATGGCACCTGAGACGTTTGGGGAAGGGGGACTTTTTTCTGGTGAGGTAGTCGAGGGCAGTCACCTTGGGAATTGTACCCTGTTCCAAGTAAGTAGGCTAAAACTCTTGCACATTAGCCTCTATCACTCACAAACGAGTAGAGGAATCGAGCACCAACGAACTTGACAACAATCTTGGTCCCTGACCTCTTTGTAACTCAAAAGGGTCTATAGCAAACTGGCTGTAAATATCCACACCTATTTCCTGGTGGACTCTTCCCAAATGATAGAAATGTCAGCCCGAGTAGTTAAGGAGCCAAGATTATTGTAAAGTTCGTTGGCGCTACCTATAGTATTTCTACCGTTTGTGAAGGAAGGGTCAAACTAGGATTCGGTGTGGACATTTACAGCCCAATTGTTCTAGCCCTCATTGAGTTATAGAGGTTAGGGTTCACAATGTCTGGCCTACCTATTTGGAACAGGGTATAGCATCGTGACCAACCAGCCCTACCTGGTCATTAATGTCACCTGAGACTCTTGGGGAAGGGTGAGATTAGGCTATGTTGATTGGATGGGTCGGGTAGTGGAGGGCAGTCACCTTGGCAACTAGTGTAGTCTATGTGTGTGTGTGTGTGTGAGAGAGAGAGGGGGGAGGGGGGGTGCGTGGCAATGAGCGGGAATACAGGAGAATGTGTGGAGTTGAGGGATTACAGGATAATGTGTATGCAGTTGAGGGATTGCAGGTTAATGTGTATCGAGTTGAGGGATTAAAGGATAATGTGTATTTAGTCGAGGGAATACAGGATAATGTGTATGAAGTTTTAATACTATGGGCATTTAATCACTTCCAGGAGTGTAATATGAAGTATGGAACATAACCTTGAATATACTGTATACCGGTATATATAGTAATGATGACCAGAAACAAAGGACTTAGTTTTGAGGCTGGATACCGGTATGTAAATTGTATCGTTTGCCCCCCCCCCCCCCCTCCTCCCTTTCCTCCCTCCTCCCTTTCCTCCCTCCTCCCTTTCCTCCCTCCTCCCTTTCCTCCCTCCTCCCTTTCCTCCCTCCTCCCTTTCCTCCCTCCTCCCTTTCCTCCCTCCCTCCTCCCTCCTCCCTTTCCTCCCTCCTCCCTCCCTTTCCTCCCTCCTCCCTTTCCTCCCTCCTCCCTTTCCTCCCTCCTCCCTTTCCTCCCTCCTCCCTTCCCTACCTCCTCCCTTTCCTACCTCCTCCCTTTCCTACCTCCTCCCTTTCCTCTCTCCTCCCTTTCCTTTCCTCCTCCCTTTCCTCCCTCCTTCCTTTCCTCTCTCCCGCCTTCCCTCTCTCACTCTCACTCTCTATCTCTTTCTCTCTTTCTCTTTCTCTCTCCCTCTCCCTCTCTCCCAAGTGCGTCTGGGGGGGGGGGGGGGGGGAGGTTCTTCATATGGTCCCAGTTGGTTACCGGTACCGTAGGCCTATGTAGTACAAAATGCTGTACCGGGCATATTGTTTTTATAAGAGAGAGAGAGAGTGAGAGTGAGAGAAAAGGAGGGGGGGGGGCGGGGGGCAGAAAAAACAAGAGAGTGAGTGAGTGGGAGGGAGAACGAAAATTAGATACCGTACAGAGCGAGAGAATGATCTCGGGGGTAGATGGAGAGAGAGAGAGAGAGCGCAAATAACAAAAGGGTCAGGGTTCGTGTCTTTTATTACCATTTTTGTAGCCAGCCTGACTGACAGGTTTTAGCTCCCCGTCTTTCACCTCTTCACATACTTCTACTCCTAAGGTCATTGTCTTTGTTTCATTAGTTTATTCAAGTGCATTGGGGTTTTTAGTTGATGATTAATGTTAAGAACGGGGTGTTACTTATAACTTGTTTTTCTTTATTCCTCTTTTGTATTCCTCTTCTTGTATCACGTGTTCTTCTTTATTCCTCTTCTGTTATCACGTTTTCTTTATTCCTCTTATCTCGCCTGTTGAAATTCTTGTATATTATTTATTTATTATTGTTTCTTCATCTCTTCATTCTTCTTCCAATACTTCTTCCACCTCTTTTGTTTTTCTGATATACTCCTTTCCTTCCATCTATGCTTTCTTCTTTATTCCCCTTTCAGCTCTTGACATTCATCTAATTTATGGCCATTCTCCTTATTCTAACTCATTATTCTTCCACCTGTTTATTATTATTATTATTCATTCCTCTTCTTCCACCTTTTGTTTCTGCTTCATTCTTCTTTCACCTCGTCTTTCTTCTACTTTCACCTCTTGATATTCTTTACGTTCATTAGAATTTGAGTAATTTACTTGCTAAACTAGAATTCATTTCAGCTTCTAGGTTAGGTGACCAAAATCGTGAGTGGCCACTGCAATCTCAATGATTTCGCAAGATGAAAGATGATGATAATAGTTTTTAACGCCGTAAAATTCCCTTGATTGATAGGGCTAGGACGTGCCATTGTTACAGGGACTTTACATTAATATGTCTGGACGCCAGATTTCACTGATTTTACAGATTTCACTGATTTTACAGATTTCACTGATTTCGTAGGTCGCGGATTTAGCATGACGTCGCTGAGAAGGAATGCCGGATGAAAACAGGTCATTCTCAATCATATATTTTTTGGCTTTTCCATTTTCCCTTGACCTATCATTTTTGCATATAATTCTTCAACAGTATTTCGCAAGGGTCAACATTTCCTAACCGGTTTTCTTTTTCTTGTTTCCTTCGGGTCATTCTATTTTGGCTTTCTTAGTAGCGGTACTTTTTTTCAGCTTTCCACTAACCGGTACCTAGTGTGTGTTTTGGATAGTATATCTTCACTAATAAAAGGGTCAACATTTCCTAACCGGTTTTCTTTTTCTTGTTTCCTTCGGGTCATTCTATTTTGGTTCTTATTTAATTATTTCAGCTTTACCGAAAGTTATTTCACTTAAAAGGTTCGTCTTCGGATTCGGTTCCTTATTTGTATTTATTTAATTATGTTTGATTTAATTAATATATTTTATTTAAAAATTTGTATTCTTTATTTTATGTTTTTGCCTTCGGATCTTGCTCAATCGTATATTATTTGTCCATCTTTCCGTGTCTATATTTTTTCCACTACGTTATATTTTCGGTTATGTTTTTTCACTAATAATTCTCGAAGGTCAAAGTTCAGGATCATCTTCGGCTTCAGGGAATTGTATTCGCTTATTTCTTTCTCTCGGGTCATATATTATTGGGTTATATTTGCCATTGTTTCCACTATCGGTGTGTATTGTTTTCGAATACATTTTCTCATACACAATTATGTCTAGTCAGGTCAGGTGAAGGTATTGAGGGATAAGCCTTTACAACGGCACCTCGTTGCTACTTTCCTAGTTTGCTGAAGAGTGTAGAGAGGGGAGAAGGGGTGTTAGAGAGAGAGGAAGCTGTTGGAGTGGCTTTGTTGTGTGTGTTATTAGTCTGTGTACGTCATCGAGGTGTCCCCCGACAGGGTGTGAGTATGTGAAACACGCTAGGACGTACTACAACACCCACTAAATGTCCGCCTGGGCTGGGATTGAACCCAAGTAACTGTCTCTTAAACTATCCTTCTACTCTAAACTTTCCCTCCTACTAACGTTTCTGAGCCAGTACCGATACAAAGGTCAGCCCTGTGGATCTGCACGGTCTGCGGGCGGGTTCTAAAGAAGAAGAAGAAGAAGAAGAAAGTCAAGCAGATTCACACGTGAGCGTGCTCTCCACTCGACCACCGCGGCTCCAGTATTTCCTTATCGTCATATCAGTTCATTTTCATTTTACAAGTTCTTTCTCTCGGGTCATTATTTGGATATCTTTAGGTTGCCATTGTTTCCACTATGGATTGTTTTCGAATACCGGTACATTTCCTCATTAGCTTATGTAATTCTTTGTCTCCTGTATTTCCTTCGGGTTTAGTTAATTCCCATTGTAATAATTCCTTCTCTAGGGTCATTTTAAATCGTATGTTATTTGACCATCTTTCCTCTTTCATCTTTTCACTTGTTGCCTATTATTTTCTAATACATTTCCTCATGAGTAATTCTCGATCACCAGTGTTTTCCTTACTGGCATATCTTCGGATTCAGTTCATTTCCATTTTTAACTTTCATTCTCTCGGATCATTGTCAATTGACCACTTGCGAGTTTCAGACTATAAGGAAGTTGGAGCCGTGAACACCGATGTTAAACAGAAATGTACCGTACGTTTCAGATGGATAAATGGTATGTCGAATTGAGTTTCATGTATTTATAAATGTACTACGGCCGTATTTTAGCTGTAAATTATGTTAAATATCGTCGTCTATAGCTCCAACTGCCTTATATAGAAGGAAACTAGCAAGTCGGCAATTGTGTAGCCCTACAGTATACCGGTATAGTATTTCAATGTGGCTACCTTTGATCTTCCATTTTCCACCACCTAAAATCTTCGAGTATATATTTCTTTTCACTAATAATTCTCAAGGGGTCAACATTTCATTACGGTACCTCTCTTCGGATCCCCCCCCCCCCCCCTCCCCTCTCTC
>CM064491.1:4606824-4730079 GCA_032716605.1 Paralithodes platypus | reverse complement strand
CGTCTAGGCCTAGGCTACCGTTTTTGTTTAGTTAACGGCTAGAAATTTCCCACGCATCTATAAATGTAGTGCGGTTTCCAATTTGTAGACTGGCGTTGAGTAGAGCTCTCTATGTCAACTGGTTCAGTTGTGATGACGATTTCAGTGGAGAGCACTTGCAGGCGATGTTAGCAATATGATGATCTTTTCACTACTGAAACAACGACATACAGACATACAATAACAAACGAGTCTTCTCTTTCTTGTTTTCGGAGGTGCGGTGACGTAACGATCGGCTTTGTTTACATGCGTCGGACGCACGGCGTTCAGACCAAGCTGAATAAGCTTTCAAGCTTACAGATTTTAAAATGACACCCGGGCTCCTGCCCTTAATTCGTGGTGTCATTTTAAAATTACAACCGGGCCAGGAGGGTTAAGAAGGATTTGTGGTAATAAAAAGAGTTAAGTGTATTCCTTCTCATATTCTTTCAAGTCTTCAAACAAAATTGCTCCGGTTTGACACCCTGATACCTATACTAAAATATGACTCCCTTATGTGACCAGGTGGCAGGGCTTGAGGAGAAGACGTACAAGGATCAAGTCGGACGTCACTCACTGCTGCGGGAGAGATACCCACACCTTCCTCCACAACTCCTGAAGACCGTCATGCCCACCACTCTCAAGTTCATGGTAAGGTCACATTATCAATATTTCCCAAATTGACTAATTCCTTGAACGTGACGATAGTGCGTTGTTATGTTTGCTTGCGAAACAGATCAACTTGCTCATGTAGTAATGTACACCCTATCCCTATGTGGTGGATTGTGTTCTTTTATTTCATAAATTTTATTTTAGTAAGCATTATTTCCACATAGCGATTTTGATAAGTTATTTTACATTTATCTTGTATCGTCCCAGTTTTAGTTTATTTAGTTTGCAAGTTTTACATTTTAATTTATGGGTATTATAAGTATATTTTTTAAAGTGTTCATAATAATATACCCATTTGAGGTACTGTATATTCGTATAGAAGTACTGTACAGGTCTCCCGCACTATCCAATGCCCCAATTTACAATATTATTATTGGTTTTTAGGTGTTTGGGTTTGGGTTTTGGCTGGTCCGAGAACGCATCCCCATTTACCCCATTAATTTTAGGGTTTGTTATACATTTTTTTTTAGTTAAGATCGGGTTTTCAAGAACGTAACCCAATCGTATATCAAGGGAGACCTGTACTGTATATTAGAATAACCCTCACCTTACCTCACGGCTCCTGAAGACCGTTATCCCCACTGCTCTCTAGTTCATGGTATGGGCACACTGTCAAATATTTTGGGTATGTAAAGGGTAATTAAAGTCTATCTATATACTCAGGCCATTTTTCCTATTTTTTGGGGGTGGCCGACTCAAGACAGAGCCAGAATAGAGACAACACAACAGAAAACAATGAGCACACAAAAACAAAATACAAATTCACACATATCTAGGTCATCCAGAACACCCAGAGACCAGGGTCACCAAGGTCCCTCCAGCACTCCCCCGGCCCCCGACCACCCGGAGAGGTTCCGATCTCGGCAGGCAGACATGCAGCAGAGCCGAAACCACAAGCCCGCCCACCACACTTCCAGGCGTACCCTTCATATAAACCGTCTCCCCGGGCCAGGCGCCTGATGGACTATTATCTAGTCCAACTGGCGCCCGACCCCTTCTCCCAAATGACCGCGTTTTCACTCATCTATTTACAAGCATTCTCTATTCATTCCTGTTTATTACCACTTCCCTTGCCTGATCTATAGTCATTCCTCTATCTTCCAAAGTTTGTCTGACACAGTTTCTCCATCTCAATGGGGGTCTTCCTACCCCTCTATCTCCCATTGTATCTGATTCACATATTCTCTTTGTAAGCCTTACTTCTTCCATTCGTTCAACATGACCATTCCAGCTCAGCACCCTTCTGTTCACTCTGGCAGACAAATGTTCCTGCTGCCCCACTCTCCTACATATCTCTTCATTCCTCAATCTGTCTCTATGGGTCACTCCACACATACTCCTCAAGCAGCTCATCTCCATCACATACAGCTTTTTTTTCTCCTTTGCCTTCAGAGCCCATGTTTCAGCCCCGTACATCACTGTTGGTAGAATGATGTATGGGGCCGAGACATAAAATTATGAACTAAAAGAACACAATCCACCACATACATATGACCATGAGGATATTATAACTTCCTTATTTATTATCCATGCCTCAGTGACCTTGATATATAATATAATTGTGTTTTGCAGGTTGTCCGTCATCCCTTTGAGAGAGTGCTGTCTGCCTACCGTGACAAGTTGGAGGACTATGAGCGGACTATGGACGGTACATCTAGGGATTATGGATTTCCACCCAACTACTCATTTAAGTAACACCCAATGCACTATAAACTAAAAGAATGTGCCCCCAATGGGATTATGTGAACTGCATATGGTCCTCCCAATTTCTACCATAAGCATCTAAACCATTACACCACCAACACACATTGGTGATGGGCTGGTCTATCAGAGTGAGAACTGAGCGATCTCTGCCATACCCATAGCTTACTCTGACTGTTCCTTTTACTTATATATTTTCTAGATCTCGAGTGACGGCGTCTCTTCCGTGGATTGACCTCCCAATCTACCAAGATTGGAAGCCAAAGCGTTACATTTTTCCCTTGCCCCTCAACGGTCTCTTCATAATTGCTGAGGGGCACAGGGCCCTGGGTGGGGCTTTAGTGTCCCGGGCGTTTCCGCACCCTCCTCAGCTCCCCGCCATGGAGTGGCTTCGGTCACCCAGGCTTTATTGTGGTCGGGAGGGAGGGTTCTGTGGGTGCGCTCGGTTATGGCCTTGGCCGTGCTCGGAGCCTTGGGGCTGTTCGGCCAGGCAGCTTGGGGAACAACAACAACAACAAAAACAACCACCACCACCAACACAATGAAACTAATGAATACATGTGGTACTCCAAGAATTCCAATCTAGGATATTCACACCAAAATTCCGCGCACTAACCATTACGCTATCAAGACAGTTAAATAGTAGAAGTGTTAGCTCAAATGCTGTACCGGTAGTTCTTTTTCAATTATAAGTGGTTATGCCTAGTTGTCAAGATATTTGGCCTCATTATAGTACAGGTTTGCAGGCTACTGACCACAAATGAGTTTAACCCTTCCTACCCGGGCTGCCTTACAAAAGGACGGAGGTCGTATCCGGGCGATCTGGCCGAAAAACGTCTAGGCCTAGGCTACCGTATCTTTGTTATTTTAACTGCTAGAAATTTCCCACGCATCCCTAAACGTAGTGCGGTTTCCAATCTGTAGGCTGGCGTTGAGTAGAGCTCTCTAAGTCAACTGGTTCAGTTGAAATATCAAAACAACACCCAGCACACGGTATCACACACAATTATTGTCCTCTCTCCCTCCCTGCCCACCCCGAACCAACTTCCAGAAGCACATCCATACTCATATCTCCACCGAACATCCACTCATCACAGACAACACGCAGCTGCATGCACGACCCTCCCGAAATCCATCCTTCCGAAATCTCCCTTCCTCGCGAGGACAGAGTCCACCTGGCCAGGCTGAGATGCGGACACCATCCAGCTCTCCTGAGCTATCAGAAGAGACTGGATGACTCCGTTGTCGACGCCTGCCCGGGATGTAACACAGCACCCCATACCATTAAACACATCATAGAAGACTGCATTTCACACAACCACTTACGCCAACAACACAATCTACACTCAATGAGAGCTCTGTGGGAAAGCCCGATCGTGGCCATGGCCTTTCTCAGGGACTCGGGGCTGTTCGGCCAGGCAGCTTAGGGAACAACAACAACAACAACAACTGGTTCAGTTGTGATGACGATGTCCGTGGAGCGAATTTTTCCGCAATGTTGACAATATCGGAGCTTTTCAGACACTAATTTAGTCATATCATACAACAACAACATTGATCCGACGTCTCCGTCTTGTTTTCGGAGGTGCGGTGACGCAATGACCGGCTTTGTTTACATGCGTCGGACGCACGGCGTTCAGACCAAGCTTAATAGGCTTTCAAGCTTACAGCCTGTGATAAGGACACCCGGGTACCGGCCCATCTGCTGCGGTGTCCTTATAAAAGGAGACCCGGGCTGGAAGGGTTAAATTAGAAAAGTTATACTTCTTTCAAAATGTATCCCCAACCTTAGCTTGTGCAGGTAAAGCCAGCAAGGAACATAGTTTACCTTGCCAGCTTCTTTGCCTTAACTATGACAAACATTTTACCTTAGCTTGTTTAGGTTCCTCATGTAACGTCATCTAGGGGAGACAACCTTAAATCAATCCTTACTGCTTACCTTAGGTTGTGTTCGCCACTCTCCTAGCAGCACCGAGGAGCTAAGGGTGAAACAGGTTGGTGGATGAACTGGCCGCCCACCACCGTAAAATATTTGCTAAAAATACAGTAGCCTACAGTACATAGAAGGCCTCTTGAGTCGGACGGTCACTAAGTTGAGTGTTCAGTCTTGTAAGTCCTTCATAAACTTCATGAATTATCCTCATGGGGAATAGATCTACTTGGGGCATTTTGTGTATGGCCACTCTCAACGGGAGTTGGGCATCGAGCAATAGATAGAAAGATAGATCTCCTCACGGCCCTCGATTCCAGTGTAATACTTGTGGCAAGCTTTTAACGATTCGCCATGTTTTTACTGAATGTCTTAAGTGTTCCCATCTACATTTATATATTTCAGCAATATAAATTTTACTGATTTGTTAACAGATTCTCCGTCCTCTCCGACATACCGTATTCGCTGCTTCCTCAAAGACTCCTCTTTCCTCGCTCAGATTTAATCCTCTCCTGCCTTTCCCTACCTCATCTTGAATAGTAGTCCATCTTGATCCAATTCTTCGGGCCAGCCCTGTGGGAGTTTGTTTGGGGACTGAGGTGTCTGGTTAAACTAATTTAGGGAAACCCCCCCCCCCCCCAAAAAAAAAGAGGCTTGTTTAGGTGACATAATTAATTGAGTTTCCGACTTCTCAGCTTCTTCCATGTCCTTCTAACTGTACACCTCATCCCCAGGGGCGGCTACTACTACTCCATCTACGGGAAGCGGATAGTGCGAGTGTACCGTCGAGGTGAGAGGTCGCACCGGGAGCCAACCTTTAGGGAGTTTGTGCAGTACCTCCTGGACACGGACGTAGACGAATATGATGAGCACTGGCGCCCCATGTCACTGCTCTGTACACCTTGTCATATCAGGTAGGCTAATGTTAATATCACCAAAGTCACCACTGCTTTGAAGTCATCATTTTCATATTATTATAATCATGTTTGGTACCGAAGCAAGCTAGCAGGGTGCATAAGCATATGCAACGGTGAAAGATTGAATTCACACACAAAAGTATTGGAGAGAAGGAACGGTAACTAAGGAAAATGAAAACGGGCCTAATTAGAGAGCCCAGAAGGAGAAAAAATAACTTGTCTTATAAAATCACTACCAATCACCATACCAAAGTGTACCATATTAATTGACTAATTCCTTGAACGTGACGATAGTGCGTTGTTATATTTTTATTTTATTTTTATAATGTAAAACTTGCAAAATAAACAAACCAATGTGCAATTAGTTTGCTTGGGCAACAGCTTAACTTGCTCATGTAGTAATGTACACCCTATGTGGTGGATTGTGTTCTTTTATTTATAAAGAATTATTATTTTGCTTAGCGATTTTAATAAGTTATTTTGTCTTCTTACTGTGTTCGTCCAAGTTTTGGTTTGTTTATTTTGCATGTTTTACATTATAATTTTACCGGTGCCCTATGTCTCTCTGTATTCCTTGTCACATCAGGTAGGTTTTAGTACGGTACATTCATCGTGAGTCATAAGTTATTGTGCGCTTATTTGATTCTGTATCTAACGCAAACAAAATAATGTGACGCGCATGGGTGCCTTATGTCACTCCTCTGCACACCTTGTCATTTGAGTTAGGCCAATGTCAAATTTTAATTGCTCTGAAGTTGCTACTTGTCTTATACTAAAACAATCACCAAAGCACTCTCTTATCATCCAAATTCACTGTGTCCTATGTCACTCCCCTGCACACCTTGCTCAGGTGGGTTACAGGACATTCACGAGTCATAAGCATACGCTTTTACAGATTAACTTGCTCATGTAGTAATGTACAGCCTATCCATTCATCTATCCATAGCCTATGATAGCGCAGTTGGAACGTGTGTACATGCTTAGATTGATATGCAGGATTCAAAACTGCATAATAAATCGTAGGCTTGGCCACCATTATTTAACTGTCTTCGTAGCGCAATGGATAAATGCACTGAATTTCGGTGTGAGCATCCTAGGTTCGAATCCCTGGACTGCCACATGTATTTGTTGATTTCATTAATTGAGTTTAGGAGTAAAGTCGGTTACTGGAGGGAACATAATAATTCATAAATTTTATTTTAGTAAGCGTTATTTCCACACATTTTACCTTTATCTTGTATCGTCCCAGTTTTGGTTTATTTAGTTTGCACATTTTACATTTTAATCTGTGTCAAACTCAAACTGAATATTAATGATGAGCACTGGCGCCTTATGTCACTCCTCTGTATTCCTTGTCATATCAGTACAGGAAGTGGGGTTTGTTTACATTCCTGGTCCTGTCCACCTGACACCTGACACAAAAAAATATTCTTGTGCTGATATTAATAGCCCTGTAATAGCTCCAGGAACTCAGGTGGCCATCCGGGCAGCGCAGTGAAGACTATTTGTCCGCCTGCGCGGCCATCCGTGATCCATGGGTTAAGCTTCTATCTATCTATCTATCTATCTATCTATCTATCTATATACTCAGGCACATACCCCATATTTCTTTTCTTTTTCTTTTTTTTTAACTGGGGGTCGCCAACTCGAGACAGAGCCCAAACAGGGACAACAAAACACAAATTCTCACACATCTAAGCTTACCGCGTTATTTTCAGGTATGACGTGATAGCCAAGATGGAAACACTCGGCCGAGACTCCGACTTCATCCTGTACCACAGAGGTTTGGCGGGCATAACGCACATCCAGTGGTCGCATCGCACCTCTCCCACCGACCACACCACCTCCGATCTCGCCTCCTCCTACTTCTCACAACTCACGTCCTCTGAGATACGCCGCCTTTACCACAAGTACCTCATGGACTTCCTCATGTTTGAATATGAGGTGACACCGTACTTGGAGCTCGTGGGTGAGAAGGCCAATGATACCTCCGTGCCGGGAGTGGAAGAGCAGGAGGAGGAGGAGGAGTATGATAATGATGATTATGAGGAGGAGGAAGAAGAAGAAGGAGATGAAGATGAAGATGAAGAAGAGGAGGAGCCAACGGGGGAAGAGGATAATGTAATCGACGACTACATTAAAAATGAGTACGAGAATCAGGCAGCGGACGAAACTAACACAGTTAATAGAGGAACTTGATATGGTAGTTGCAGCATGATTTATAACCAAGGATAATTTATTTCAGTAATGCTCCATAATAATTAAATTGTAAAACTTGCAAAACAAAACAAAATGGGACGATACAAGATAAATGCAAAAGAACTAATCAAAATCGCTACGTGGAAATAACGATTAATAAAATTTAAACAGTATTTCCTCCCTCAAATTTGTAGCTATGTTCCTGAAAATCAAAACTTTTCATGAAGCAATTTAGTTTTTTAAGTTTTCTTGTGATCATGCACCATTTTTGTCTGATTTACAACTTATTAATGAAACTTGGCAACTTTAAGTTAATTCTGTTCTCTAATTAAAGAACAGTGTAGCAATGAAACCACTTAAAATGAGGCAACTCTGATTGAGGAATGCCTGTACAATATATCACTTATCAATATATGTTAGTTTTATATAAATGTCTTCATAAATAACTGATATACAGTACTGTACTTCCATGAGTCTGAGGCTTTGGTGTATTGAATCACTTTATACTGTTTCTGGTATTATATACCAGTAATCAGTATATATATATATATATATATATATATTTATTATTTAAATTTATTAATATTTTATATCATAGCTCAGAAAAAATTTAATGGATATTATAGTGTCTGATCCACATTGAAAGTTCATTCCCTATTAAGATCTCAATCTTTGAAGTTGTTAGTATTTCTTCTGCAGTAAATAATGACATTACTGCACATGTAGTGATGGTTTTGTGAAGCAATGTACGCTCGGATGCCATAGTCTCTAGCCCACTCATAAATATTTGTGAACCTCACCCATTTCTAATTAGAGTAGTGGCATCGAATTTATTAATATATTTTTCTATGCATCAACTGTAAAACTATATACACTATTTACTGAAAAGCAATTCTATCCAAAAATCAATCTAGATGATTATAATCGCATAAATTAAAATGTAAAGCTTGCAAACTAAACAAACCAAAACTGGGACGATACAAGATAAAGGTAAAATAAAAACATAGGCGTCCACGAATGTATGTAATGGAAAACAACGCTAAACCAAACCAATGTTATTCTCAGTCTTTCTTCTATTCAACAGCTGAGCTCTGGAACTCTCTCCCAGAATCAGTCTTTCCCTCTTCCTATAACTTAAATGGCTTCAAACTCCGTGTGGGCATTTTGGCTCGAATGTCCCTTGATTTTGGCCCTGTCACTCTTTCAACTCTGGGGGAGGCACTCGCTACAGGCAGTTCTGCCTTTTGTTTCCCTCACACAAAAAAAACAAAAAACAAAAAACACCACTTATGAACACCATAGTCTTTGGCCAAACATTTGTTGAAACCACTAGTCTAGATTCAGAGATAGGGCCAATAAAACTAACCTATCTTTGCCAGGGAAATAAACAAACCAAAACTTGGACGAACACAGTAAAAAGACAAAACAACTTATCAAAATCGCTATGTGGAAACAACACTTAAGCAAAAAAATAATTTATAAATAAAAGAACACAATCCACCACATAGGGTGTACATTACTACATGAGCAAGTTAATCTGTTTCCAGGGAAAGCAGGAAAGCATAGAAAAGTATGAAAATATTGAATAGGGGGTAAGGGGGCCTTCATCTAGTGGTGGAGGAAAAAAAGAATATGCCTCACGCATCCTACTGCGTGTTGTACAAGGCGACTAATAGGGGGGATGGCAATAGACTTGTGGACCAACAGCTATTACTATGCAATAATGGCGATGGGCTGGTCTATCAGAGTGAGACGTGAGCGATCTCTGCCATACCCATAGTTTACTCTGACTGTTCCTTTTATTTATATATTTTCTAGATCTCAAGTGACGGCGTCTCTTCCGTGGATTGACCTCCCAATCTACCAAGATTGGAAGCTAAAGCGTCACATTATTCCTTTGCCCCTCAACTTGCTCTTCATAATTGCTGAGGGGCACAGGGCCCTGGGTGGGGCTTTGGTTTCCCGGGCGTTTACGCACCCTCTCAGCTCCCCGCCATGGAGTGGCTTCGGTCACCCAGGCTTTATTGTGGTCGGCAGGGAGCGCTGTGGGGGCGCTCGTTTATGGCCTTGGCCTTACTCGGGGCCTTGGGGCTGTTCGGCCAGGCAGCTTGGGGAACAACAACTATGCAATAAAGTCTTTATCTTAGCACTGTCTTGGTATGGCACTGCTGAGGCTGGTGGGGTGCGGATAGGTGCCACAGGGGACTGAATCTTACCTGGGTGCTGTTTGGCACCACACCTGTGTCAGCAACAGTGTTTGCATGTTCAGGACTTTATTGTTCTATAATCCAATTGCCTAATATACAGTACAGTCTTGTTATGGTGCTGTCTTTTTGTAACACTGTTAAGGCTGCTGTGGTTGCAGATACTGCAGGTGCAAGTGCTACAGCGAGACTGTTGAGTCTTGCTGAGGCATGGTTAGCATTATACCAACATCAGCCACAGTGATGACTTGATGGGGCAGTGCTGTGGCAGGACTTTATTGTACTACAGTACACTCCAACTACTGAAAGGCAACCCCGTCTTGAGCCGTTACAATGTATGTAATGGAAAAATTACGTTAAACCATTGTATGTATGTATGTATAGATACCCTGGACTGTTGTGTAAAGTGTTTAACGCTTTACCTAATTACAAAAAATACTAGTTAACTATTGGTATCACTGTTATAACATTAATAGTCAAGTTATGTAAGGCAAGAGACGTATGTTATAATATATATTATATGTATTTTTTTAACTGTGTATGGTATATAGACTCGCTATTTGTATGTGGTGGTTCAAGTCGTAAAATAAACTGTATTGATGGTGTAATTGTTAGTGTTTAAGATCTGTATGTGGTAACCCAGGTTCGAATCCCGGGAAGATCATATTCCAGATAACAAGTGAGACATCGAGACAGTGTGAGTGTTGCAACGGCTCGTTCGTTGTCTTACCTTGGGAGATCTATGACGCCTGAATGTCTTCTCGTGGCCCGTTGCAACTCTTGACTTATCGAAGCTGCATCGCCACTGTCTCGCTATCTCATCTCACAATCTCAGACACCTTTCTCTATCAAACGGCACCTATTGAGCTGCTTACTCACTAGGCACTGCCCCCATAGCATATTTTGAATATTGGAATTTCCATACAATGCTAATTCATTGGAAACAGCAATGGCGTGTCGGTGGGCTTTGTGCTATTAATCTAACTACTGTACTAATACCTTATGGGTAGCTAGTATCTTTATCAATTTTGTGTAGCGGTATTACTTGAACCATCACTTGTGTATTGCCAAGTCTACCTTAGTAATTTAATGTAAATATTGCATTAGCTTAAGTTTATAGTAATTATTGGTGCAGCAAAGCTGGCTGTGTGATAATTTTTAGATTATAATTACCGTATGCACTTTATAGAAAATGGTTAGTGGGTTTTAAATGTTCTCACTAAAGTTTGGCGGATGGACTAGCCACCCACCACTGTTGAAAGTATAGTGCTAAAAAAGTACATAGGGGGCTTCGGAGGCAGACGGACCCTGAGTTATGTGGTCAATCACGTAAGTCCTTGAATAAACTGGCACGGGTTGTCCTGACGGAGGACAGCTCCCTTGGGGTGCTTTGTGTATGGCCACCCTCATAAGGGGACTAAGGCATCCGGCAATAGATAGATGGACTAAGTTTACTGTGTATTTCTCATTGTTGCAGTGTGTTCATATCTTTAATGTTTTTTTTTTAACGATGCCATTAAATAAATACATAAAACTATACCATAAGGCAGTTAAGACTCCATAAGGCAGTTAAGACTCCATAAGGCAGTTAAGACTCCATAAGGCAGTTAAGACTCCATAAGGCAGTTAAGACCATAAGGCAGTTAAGACTCCATAAGGCAGTTAAGATTCCATAAGGCAGTTAAGACTCCATAAGGCAGTTAAGACTCCATAAGGCAGTTAAGACTCCATAAGGCAGTTAAGACTTTTTTAAACGGAGGCTAAAGAGGGGAATTGTAGTTATTGAGCCGTGGTACTAAGACTGGGGGAAAGTGTTCCTTTTCTGTTAACCCTTTGTAGATCCCATTAAGTATTTCTTTTCACAGGCCATAGCGCAGTTGGTAGAGAACTCTCCTGCAAACCGTGAGGTCAACGGTTCTTATTATAATTTAAAACTTGCAAAATAAACAAACCAAAACTTGGACAAACACAGTAAAAAGACAAAACAACTAATCAAAATCGCTATGTGGAAACAACGCTTAAGCAAAATAATAATTTATAAATAAAAGAACACAATCCACCACATAGGGTGTACATTACCACATGAGCAAGTTAATCTGTTTCCCAAGCAAACTAATCGCACATATAAAAACGCACCATCGTCACGTTCCAAGGAATTAGTCAATTTGGGAATCTCGAGCCAGCCAGTGTGTGTTATTGGCAGACGTCTGTTGTTGGTGGATGGAACGGTCTGGTCAGCAATCTGTGGCGACTATTCACTGATGTCCCTTATCATCAGGGCACCCACCCTAGCCCAGCTCTTGAGCAGGGAGTGCATGGTGGTAAAAAAACGCACCATATTAGATGATTTTATTCAAATTAGGAACGGTATATGGGTATAATTGAGATAGTCTTTACTCTTATAATTCTCAATCTTTCCTAAACTGTATAAAATCATCTAATGTTAGCCAGAATAAAACTCAAAACTCTTATAAGTTAAAAAGCTTTATACATGGAACAGGTAATGGTTAAATGTAAGAGCAACTATAATTGATATTTTCTGTAGCCATCTGAACAGAGACCCTATTGGTTTGCTGCTACAATCTGGGAAGAGGAACCTTTTTCTCTTATTGGAGATTGGCCACTTTGTTATTGTAAAGTCGCAGTCATTAACCCTTCTGCCTCGGCGATCTTCTTACGCTCCGTACCCGCGGAATCGGCACAGGTTGTTGTTGTTCCCTAAGCTGCCTGGCCGAACAGCCCCGAGTCCCTGAAAAAGGCCATGGCCACGATCGGGCTTTCCCACAGAGCTCTCATTAACGGATTGAGCGTTATGGCCTTATTTTCTTAATAGCTAAACAATGGTAATAAGTAGAAAGACATGTCTAGAAGCAGCTCGGCGAGAAAAATCGAATGGCACCAAGTAGAATTTCCTAGGACTTATAGTTTGGGCTACAGAGGACTTTTAAAGTCCAAAAAACGGTCCCCTGGGCCCTCCAGGAAGGCCCAGTCAAAATCGAAATCCTAAACTAATGGTCCGATTTTAATTCTGTTTGCGCCATTCGATTCAGCTTGCCAAAGTGTACTTATGGTATAAA
This sequence comes from Paralithodes platypus, assembly GCA_032716605.1. NCBI lineage: Eukaryota > Metazoa > Arthropoda > Malacostraca > Decapoda > Lithodidae > Paralithodes > Paralithodes platypus. The sequence goes on along the minus strand of CM064491.1, from coordinate 4,717,361 downwards.
TTTAAACAAACTCCGTTCATAAATAACTCGTCTATGGAGTTTTTAAACTTTAAAATAGGCCTAGGGGGCCTAAAAATAGGTCAAAATTAAAAACAAATTATACCGTTGAATCCGCAACGGCGAGACGAATCCAAATATGTAATAATATTGACAAGTCAAAATTCGACCAAAATCACCGATTTGCCTGGGTAGAACCAAACCCAACCCAAGGTTTTTTGAGAAAATATTTTCGATTCTGGGCGAATGGCTGGGCGAAAATGAAATCTAAGACCATGTCTAGAAGCAGCTCGGCGAGAAAAATCGAATAGCACCAAGTAGAATTCCCTAGGACTTATAGTTTGGGTTACAGAGGACTTTTAAAGTCCAAAAAACGGTCCCCTGGGCCCTCCAGTCAAAATCGAAATCCTAAACTAAATGTCCGATTTTAATTCTGTTTGCGCCATTCAATTCAGCATGCCAAATTGTACTAATGGTATAAATTTAAACAAAATCCGTTCATAAATAACTCGTCTATGGAGTTTTTAAACTTTAAAATAGGCCTCGGGGGGCCTAAAAATAGGTCAAAATTTCTCGAAATACTGTAACTCAAAAATTAACTAGGCCTTGTGAAAATATATAGGTATGTATACTATATCACTGCATATACACTTTTATGAATTTGAGCATTTTTATAGGTATAACGTATTTGTTGGTGTTTCTTTCGGCAGATAAAAAAAAAATTGGACAAGATATATGCCTCTCCTAATTAACATATATTATATATCCAGAATTATCCGAAATATATAAATCGGTTAGCATATCATATTTTTATGGGTTTTTGGACTCGGAGAATGATTATTTGATCTTTTACCACCATGTTAATGATGGACAAGTATTATGAATGATTTTCATAGGGCAAATAATAACAAAAGATTGTTTTGTTCCATGTCCGAAGTTAGCACGTTTTTTTTTTTTTTAAACACAATCGGTTAAATGATATTGTTCTAGCTAGAGCGTTATACAATAATTAATTATTATTATTATTATTATTATTATTATACAAGTGTAACAAATTTCCTTTGGTGGATGTTGTCTCTGGTAATGTTACTACAAAATTATATCAGTCACAACATCATCAATACAAACAAATTTCTTCAGGGTGATAGAAGTTTGGCAGGGTAGCGAAAAATGTACATATTTTCGTCATATATATAATATTTTTTTAGTACATAATTATACTCATGTCAGTTTCCTAGGACTTTTACATGCTCTTCCTTTGCCATTTCTCTAAACGGACCCCACAAAAAAAAACAATAAAAAGCGTTTCCATTATATAATGACAATGTCTAATTACTTATTATCGCCGATGTCCGAAGTTATCACCGCAGTACGAAGTTACCCCACTTTACGGTACTCTCGTGTGATACCGGCTTAAACATAATATGATTGGTATCAGAAAAATAAGGTTCACTGAATTAGAAATATATTTTTGCTAATTTTTACAGAGTGATATAAATAAAACATAATAATAATAATAATAATTAAAGTTGCAAGCAACGTTGTCCGGGGTTCGACGGTTTTGCAAAGCAGGGTATTGTGTTGGATACAAATGCTGTGTCACAGATATCAAAAGATCATTTAACTTATCGGGCATGGAGAAACTACAGAAGGAGCAGATTGTGCAAACAAACAAGAGCGAGAGAGGGAGAGATTGGCCGTAAAAGGGATCTGCCTCTATCCGTTTAGTAACAGAGTTGTAGAGTGGAATAGGCTACCGAGTGCTATAATGGGATCAAGAACAATAGAGCTTCAACTTGAAATTAGATAGAACGAGATGGGTTGGGTGTGAAAGGGATCTGCCATGTGTAGGTCAATCGGCTCTGGAGACTCCCGTTTTCTTATTTTCTCATTTGTGAAGGAGAGAGGGAGTATGGCGAGAGAATAGGATGTCATAAACGTAAGGAAGATAGCGATAAATATGAGAGAGAGAGAGAGAGAGCGCGGGATGGGTTGGGTGTGAAAGGGATCTGACATGTGTGGGCCAATCGGCTCTCTGCAGACTCCGGTTTTCTTATGTTCTCATTTGTGAGAGAGAGAGAGAGAGAGAGAGACTAGGTCACTAGGATGTCATAAATGTAAGGAAGACATAAATGAGAGGGAGTTTTTATGAGATGGGTTGGGTGTGAAAAGGATCTGTCTTGTGTGGGCCAATTGGCTCTCTACAGATTCCCATTTTCTTATGTTCCTATTTCTTACAATTGTGTTTTGGTTGCAGGTATATGATAACATGGGTGTATAGTAAGTAGTGTAAATAACAGGTAATGTTTATGAGATGGGTTGAGTGTGAAAGGGACCTGCCTCATGTGGGCCACTTGGCTCTCTGCAGACTCCCATTTTCATCTTGGTTGCATGTGTAAGGGATCTGCCTCATTTGGACCGGTGTGTAAACAAACAAGAGCGAGAGAGAAAGAGATTGGCTGTGTAAGGGATCTGCCTCTATTCGCTTGGTAAAAGAGTTGTAGATATGTGGAATAGGCTACCAAGTGCTATAGTGGGATCAATGACAATAGAGCTTCAACATATAATTTGATAAGACGAGATGGATTGGGTGTGAAAGGGATCTGCCGTGTGTGGGCCAATCGGCTCTCTGCAGACTCCCATTTTCATCTTGGTAGCATGTGTAAGGATCTGCCTCCTTTGTACCAGTGTGCAAATAAGAGAGAGAGATTGGCTGTGTAAGGGATCTGCCTCTCGTAACAGTCTTAGATATGTGAAATAGGCTACCTAGTGCTATAGTGGGATAAAAAACAATAGAGAATTTAAAGTTAAAATCAGATAGTCATATGGACGAAATGGGTTAGATGTGAAAGGGATCTGCCTTTTGTGGGCCACTTGTGTCTCTGCAGATTCCCATGTTCATCATCTGTAAGGAATCTGCCTCATTTGTACCGGTGTGCAAACAAACGAGCTACAGAGAGAGACGGGTGTGTAAGGGATCTGCCTCTATTCGTTTAGTAACAGAGTTGTAGATATGTGGAATAGGCTACCGAGTCCTATAGCCAATCACCTCTCTGCAGACTCCTGTTTACTTATGTTCTCATTTGTGAGAGAGAGAGCGAGGCTCCCTATTTCCTGTTCTCATGCACTAGTACAGTATGTCGTAATCGTATGGAAGACAGTGATAAATGAGAGAGAGAGAGAGAGAGAGAGAACTAATGCGTAGCCTATAGCAACACTCAAACAAGCACACACATAGCTACACAAGACCATCAACACAAGCACGCCTATCTAGCGACGAACTGTCCTGTTTACATATCATACACACTCATCGCCAATGATTATGCTCTGAGGTTTGTATTTGCTTATCTTATCCTGTGTATAAATGTAACCCTTACACATGTTTTTATTAAATAATGACATTAAACAGGATTCATGATTTAAATACAAGGCTAGATATTTATCGGAAGTACGTATTTACCTTCGGAAAGCTAAAATATAATGTTTACACATATGGGATAGGGAGGAGGGAGGGAGGTATAAGGGGTGGACCGATGGAAGGGAAGAGAACCCCGATATACGAGATACATAGCTTCATATGCGCGTATTGATCACTTTCATGCTATTATGTATGCATACAGAAGTAGCAGGGCACATATGTCAAGGTAATGTTTCGGTAAACTTTGTAAATAAAGGGGCCCCTGCCGAAGGATAAGTCAGAAATAGAGAAATTTGAGTGCGTAGTGTGCAAAGGCGAGCTTGTGTTAAGTGATGATCCTGTGGCTGTGAATTTTGGAAATGAGTCTTTGGAGCTGGTGAACAAGTTTTGTTACCTAGGAGATACCATCTCTGCCGGTGGTGGGGCCGAGGCTGCCACTGTTGCTAGAATTAGGTGTGGCTGGGGGAAGTTCAGAGAATTGATGCCAATCCTGACCATGAAAAGAATGCCTCTCCCCCTGAAGGGAAAGGTGTATGCCTCATGTGTTAGAAGTGCAATGACTTATGCCTCAGAAACATGGGCCGTTAAAGTAGAGGATGTCAACAGAATGGAGCGTAATGAGATGAGAATGGTGAGATGGATGTGTGGGGCCAGGCTACAGGATAGAATAACAAATGTTGAGTGAGGAGACGTTTAGGTATAAAGAGTATTAGCGAGGTGATGCGTACAAGTAGACTGGGATGGTATGGACATGTGGAGAGAATGGATGAACAAAATTGGGTGACAAAATGCAGGTCTGTGATTGTGGAGGGAGCTGCACCAAGGGGTGGACCGAGGAAGACCTGGGATCGGACTATACGCGCCGATCTCAAATCCAAGAACTTGACAAGTGAAGCAGCCCTTAACAAGGTTGCCTGGAACGCCGCCATTAGGACAAGAGACTGAAACTGCACTTATGTGTGGAACACTCAGTCTTAAAATGTTATGTATGTGTATGTATGTGTGGGTAGCGAATGCGGTTTTAAAGTAATTTAAGAATAGACAGTTTTCAATGCTGCGGCCAAACTATTCCACCCATTTATATTTTTTTGGTATCAAAACGTTCGGAATCGCGAGCCTCGCCCAACTACGCAAGCATGGCTTTGATCATCGGCGTAGTTTTCAAGATGTGGAATTTTAAGTGGAATTAGAGTTTTTTTCAAGATTGCCGGAAAAAAACCCACGTGCAAAAGCAAAACCTTCTCTATAAAATTTGCGGAGCATTAGTAGGGGAGTGAGTATGCCAAAGCCCAGTCGTTTCCTGTGAGTGGGAGAGACGGTATTTAAGCGTCAAGTTTTTCGGGAAATCGGCTGCCACGGACCTGTTTGGCCGCCATGCCGGATGTTTAGCATATCAAAAGTTGCCTAATACAAAAACGCACCTCTTGTGAAAGTTTTATCCCGATCCAAAAAGCGGTTCTGGAGTTATTGCGTCGAAACCGGCGCGTAAGAAGAATTTGGATGAAAACCCAGGTTTAATTATTACAATAGGGGTTCCCCGTAGGGGACAAACCAATAATAATAATAATAATAATAATAATAATAATAATAATAATAATAATAATAATAATAATAATAATAATAATAATAATATTTATTCAGTTAGCAATTTACAGAGTTGGTACCACATACTGTAGTATGTTACAAATATGACATGTACCAGCTTTGCATAATTCCAACTAAGGATAGCCCAATAAGGCCGTTAGGCGTATTTCCATTGGGGTCCTTGTGGGATTAGGTTATGGTACAGTTGGCCACAATAATTTGCATACACTCCATGATTTTAGGTATGGAAGGAAAATTTGTATGACTGAATTACAAGTGTATTTTCTTATCTATGTATTGGGCCTGAGTATATAGATAGATAGATTTATGTATGTATGTACTCAGGCCCATTCCCCACTTTTCCTTTTTTTTTTCTTTCTGGGGGTGGCCGACTCAAGACAGAGCCCGAATAGGGACAACATAACAGAAAACAATGAACACACAAAAACAAAATACAAATTCACACACATCTAGGTCACCCAGAAGACCCAGAGACCAGGGTCACCAAGGTCCCTCCAGCATTTCCCCGGCCCCCGACCACCCGGAGAGGTTCCGATCTCGGCAGGCAGACATGCAGCAAAGCGAAACCACAAGCTCGCCCACCACACTTCCAGGCTCACCCTTCAAATAGTTAAATAATACTGTATGACCAATTAACGGTTTCATAGCAAATTTTTCTTTCAAGTCAATCACACTATGCTTTCTTCCATACGTAAAATCATAGCGTGGATACAAACTAGTGTGGGAAACTGCACAATGATTAAAGTGTCTGACCGTGAAACACTCCGTCAGTCGGGAGTTCGCCCGGTACCCGTTTTCTTTGTCTTCTTCTTGGTACTGTGTGACCAGCCTGTGGAAAGTAAACAGTGGTATAATTAGGCCAGATATCTCCATTATGTAAATATGTATGTACTGTATATTATAATGTAAAACTTGCAAAATAAACAAATCAAAACTTTGACGAACATAGTAAAAAGACAAAACAACTCTTCAAAATTGCTATGGGAAACAACGCTTAAGCAAAATAATAATTCTTCATAAATAAAAGAACACAATCCACCACATAGGGTGTACATTACTACATGAGCAAGTTAATCTGTTTCCACTCAGGCACATACCCCATTGCTGAGGATGGCCGCCGCCAGACAGAGCCCGAACAGAAACAACATATAAAGTTCCTATTCTCAGGGCCCGGGACCACTTTCACGTTCTCTCGCCTGTTTCTCTGTCTCATCGAGTAGGAGAATTATACAAGCGGAGTAGGATTCCTAGTCCCCTGCCCCCAGAAGGAAAAGTAGGAAAGTAAAAGACACGGACAGAAACAGCTAAGGTTGGGTAGAGGACGCCAAACCTCACTCTGGATAGGACCAGCCCTCACCCATGATATAGATATCTCCATTATAATTTGTAATATCACCAACCCACCAATTAACTTACAAATAAACCAATTTAATGAAATCAATGAAATTAATGAATACATGTGGTAGCCTACTCCCAGGATTCGAACCTAGGATAATCAAACCGAAATCCAGCAGCACCATGACGCCTTTTTACCTTTGATTCTGGCTAATATTCAATGATTTTATGCAGTTTAAGAAAGACCTATGTTACTAAGAGGGTTTAATGAGATCGTATATACCCATTTGAGTCGTATAGGCAGATTACAAAACTAAAGAAAATCGCCTAATGGTAACCAGAATATGATGAAAATTACGTCATGGTGGTGAAGGGGTTAACCATTACGCTATCAATTATAATGTAAAACTTGCAAAATAAACAAACCAAAACGTATACGAACACAGTAAAAAGACAAAATAACTAATCAAAATCGCTATGTGGAAACAGAACTGGCAAAACAAACAAACCAAAGGAGGAACCAAACACTATAAGGACAAAAGAACTTATTCAAATCACTACCGGTATGTTGAAATAATGCATTGAACATGATTAACCCATTCTGTACCGGCGACGTATCTTTTATTTGATTTCAGCTACATTTAGACGATTTTATGAAGCTTAGAAATAATATATGGTAGCTAAAAGGATTAACTGAGATTGTCTGTAGGCTTTAAATGGGTAGACATCCTTCCTAAGCTGAACAAAATCGTCTATTAATTGCCAGAATATAATGACTAGTGCATCATCGGTACAGAAGGTTTTAAAGATTTAGTAAAACAGTACTACAGGTATGAACAAAAATAAAACACATAAAACCACATCTCTAACCTATGTACACTCACACGTACTAAAAGTTGCTCAGGGGTGGGTCCTTCCTTCCCCACCCTGGGCAGGTGGAAGGGGGGAGTCGGGTCCAAGTCTACCCCAACCTTCCACCCCCAAACTATCCCAACTCACCCACCTTTCTTCTCTAGCTAGCAGTTAGTGATTAGCAACGACTGTTCTCATGTATTACAAATTATTGTTAAACCATAATTGCATATGTTTACAATGGTCAATGTTAATAGATATACGGAAGCAACCGCACTCACTGAAATCCTGGAGACAACTGCCGGTCGTTCGCATAGACCAGCCGACCATACGTCCATCCAGCCGATGACATAATCAGCCAGCCTACGACTCGGCGGCCTGCCATTGGCTCGAGGCGGACGAGCTTAGTGCAGGTCGAGCCAGTCAACCTGCGCCACTTTGGCGTGACTGTGCTAATATATTAACACACTCGCTATTTTCTTTTTTTTCTTTGCGGGTCCCCTTAAGTACATACAACTATGTACATTCGTAAGTTCGCCAATGTACATAATTACATTTCTTACATGTTGCTGCTTGCCGGCAACACCTAATCCCTACTGACTGCCTCCCGCAGCCGCTCCGTCGACGCGCCCTTCTTGGTAAGGCAGTCTGCCAGTTGTCTTGATGTTGCCACCCATGTTACCTCCTTTAATTTCCCTTTTTCCAACATATCTCTAAGCACTGATATATCAATTCGCAGACGCTTGTCGTCCACCAATTTATAGGAGTATAGGGCTTCCACTAGGCTGCGGTTGTCTACAAAACACTTGATAGGGATACTCCCACATCCGGAGATCTCCTGCAGAATACTCGCCACATACACAGCAGTACTAGCACCATCCAAAAGTGCCAGGGTCTCTGCAGCAAGAGTTGACTTTATCACCCGTCGAACTTTCCTTGATTGCCAGTAAACAGGGCCTCTCACATTATCAGTGTTGCACAGAAAGATGATAAAGCCTCCTTGAGACCCATGGTCCTGCAGGTTGGCGAACAATGCGTCAGCATAGCACTCAATGTGGCACTCTTCTAAAGGTCCAATCTTCGGAATAAATAATCGTACATTATCCGATTTCACACGCCCAATCACCTTATTTAGTCTTAATATGTCAGACACCGTAGCCTTTGGAAGTGAAACACTCAGTTCGCACACATCGAACGCTATATCTGGGCGAGTATGAGTAGCCATCCAATTCAGTTGCCCGATCAACGCACGATATTTAGTTCTCTCCTGGTCTGACAAATCACTAGTCTTCTCTAATGCTCGACGCTTGCTCAGCGTAACCGGAGTCAATAATGCTCCATACTGGAACTGGTCAATTGTGACACTGCCATCCTCTGTGGTAACTACGTTGAGCCCCACATACTTAAAGCACTTGGAATCTGAAGTCCCGACCTGGAAGGTCCTGCGCAACTGGTTTATGACTTGCTGCTCAAAATTCACAGTACCAGCCCACAAGAAGTCATCCACATATATGCAGATGATACCTTCTGTTCCACCACTTCGACTCCACGAAAATAATGCAGGGTCCAGGGACGAGATTTTGGCACCTAGACATATCAGCTGGTCCTTCACCCTCATGTACCATTGCCTGGCTGCATCGCATAAACCATACACCGTCTTCCGCAGACGCCACAATAAACCATTGTCGAACTCGGGAGGAGGTCGCAGGTACACTTCACGCTCTATATTGTTCCCTTGTAGGTACGCAGCTTGTATATCCATGGTGTGGCATAACCAACCATTAGCTGAGGCGAGGGATATCGCCACACGGACAGCCTCCTTTGAGCAAGTGGGAGAATTCTTCTGCAGCTCTACAGTGTCCTCTTCAAAGCCCCTGGCCACCAAACGTGCCTTCACAATAGTCTTCCCATTCTTCAGCTTCTCTGTGACCACCCAACGTACAGATATGGCACATTGACCCACATCATCCACCTCGTCATACACCTCATTGTTCCTCCAATTCTCAATTTCTCTTTCCTTAGCACACACCACATCATCCGTATTAAAAAACACAAGCATTTCTGTCGCCTCGTCCACAGTTTCCCACGACGTAAGATCTTTGTCCAGATCCATCCAATTAATATTACCATCTTTGTCACTCTTAATGTTGTAGCAGTTGGGGTATTTACCAGTCATCTTCCCAGCTCGACTAACAATTTTGCCTGATATCCACTCACCACTCGCTTTATCAATACCCTTGATCCTTTGACCCACTTTAATTTTCACTACATTACGTTCAGACACACCAGAGGCGATAGCACCGGCATCCGTCTGACGTACAGTATGTCACCGTGGGGGGACCTCCACAGCAACTAGACCCCCACCACCCACAACATCAACAATGTTGCCAGGATGTTCGTCATCATCCGAGTCTAGGTCTGAATCTACAAAACTAGGCACCACATTACCATGTTCACTAGGTACGTCCAGAGTATGGGGAGAAGAATGGGGCACATCCACATCATTTGACACGGCAGCAGTATCAACACTGGTAGGTGCCATGGCAATTCGACATGTGTGTACCCTAACACACATTCCACAGTGCTACACCAAAAACTGCTTCCCGTCTCTCCCTATTATTGTACCAGGTCCGCGCCACTTATTACTGTCTAGACGCTTGTAGTAAACATCATCTCCGTAGTGTAGGTCTCCAGGGTCGCTTTCCCGCACATTATGACGAAGTGCTCTAGTCAGCCTTTCACTAGATTCCGCTATGGTAAATGCTCGTCTTGCAGCGTGAAGGGCAGTCAGGTTATCCTTAACTATACCAGCAGGTATGGCCTCGCCGTCTAGCGCTGGCAGGTTATCATAAAAAGCTCCAGGAATCCCAGGGTTCTGGCCAAACACCAACTGGTTAGGCGAGAAACCTGAGAAGGTTGACAGTGCGTTCCTGGCAGCCACAGCCCAAGCCAGAGCAACATCCAGACTACAGCTAGGACAATCCGCCAAAATCTTGCTAACCATTCCACCCAACACAGCATTGAGCCTCTCACAAGCACCATTATTCCAAGGGCTTTCAGCTGCCGTAGTCAGTATCTTAACGTTAAATGACTCGCCCAGAGACCTCGTCTGAATTATTAAATTCACAGCCATTATCTGACAATATTTTTCCTGGGGCACCAAATAACCCAACCCAACTGAGAAATATCCCACGAATAATAGTGCCTGCATTCTTGTCATGAATAACCACAGATGTACAATATCTTGTATACAGGTCCACTATCACCAAGAAATACTTCTTGCCCCACGACTTAAGGTCCATAGCAATCACCTCATTAAATCTGTGAGCCATCGGGACACCTACCACTGGTCTCGGGCTCGGTTTCTTATACCTTCTACACACTGTACAATCATTTGTCACTTTATCGATCCTCCGTTCCAGGTTTGAGTCCCTGATATCGGCTGATCCCTTACAATCTTCTTCAATTTCTCTGCTGTAGGGTGTCCAAACTGACAATGAAGTTTCAAAGCTTTCTTCTCTAGGTCCCCGTCATTGGATAATGCCAGAGCCACAGTGATACCAACTGCCCCGTCTAGTCAAGCCGATAGCGGCAACAGATAGTGTTCTGATGATGACGTTTTCAAATTTACGATTCTTTTCTTTCCATTCACTTTGATCTGATTTGTTTCACAATTTATTACCATTTTGGCTCTTTTAATAGAAGCCCTACTCAGTAACAACGGTAAATTACATCTCACCACATCAGTAGTAATAGTGGCACGCATATCCCCTATACAACAGGGAAACGTAACTTTCTTGTAGGAAGTCACGGAAATACCATTGCCAAAAGTGAAGCTGGAATTAGAGCATTCCTCCTTCACAAGTCTGCGCTCATGGTCAGTCAACCCCTGTATGTACTCGTCGAGCCAACGTGAACCACACACAGTGTTTGTACAACCCGTATCTAGGACAGCACACCCTTTTGATTCACTCACTAGTTTCAGTAATTTGTCTTCGCTCTCATTATCAGTCACATAGCCCACGAATAAGTTCACTGGTTCCTCATCGGACCCACCATGTCCCCCTCTGTTCTCGTAGGCATCAGGGCAATCACGTGCCCAGTGATATATTGATTCACAAATAGCACACTTGGTTATTTTACCAAGTGTCCCCACTGGGTTTTTCTTCCTCCTGTCCTGTCGTTGACGTCCTCTATTACCACGCACACGTTCATAGCCTTGCTGTCCACGCCAACCACGTCTACCGCGACTGTTTCCGCTCACATACAGGGCTTCCTCACTTTCACCAACATTGCCATCATATCCCACAAATAAAGGTTCCGATTTTACCTGTATGTGGGCGCCAAGTCCCATCGCACCACTTGAAAAGATACAGTTGAGCGTCGCCTTCATATTTGCGTACGATACCACCTGGGTTGCCGACATGACTAATTGCTTCTCCCTCTCCTCCAACACACAGGAGGCCAATAACATAAAGGCCAACACTGAATCATCAAGCTTCAATCCTTGTTTGGTAACTCCGTGGTACGCATGTTCGAACTCTAACACAAATTCCTTTATCTCTGCTTTCTCCTTCCTCCGTAGGCTATATAAAGCCTCAAATGCTGCAAACTTCCTGCTACCTTCATCGACCAGGAATACGTCATCAAGCCTTTTCAATAACACTTCCACGCCATCGTCGGCCTCCAATGTGGTCTTATCTATTTCAGAAGAGGCAATTCTAGCCCTCCCGGAAAGTGACAGATGGATCGCCAAAGCCCTCTTTTTCTTATCAATCGTTGTAAGTCGACACCAAACACCCACATCCTCCTTCCACATTTCGTATTCTTCATCACGCTCTAATTTCGGAGGCCATTTCAGTGAGCACGCCATAATGCCCAAACTATGCTCTGCTACCAATGTTAATAGATATACGTAAGCAACCGCACTCACTGAAATCCTGGAGACAACTGCCGGTCGTTCGCATGGACCAGCCGACCATACGTCCATCCAGCCGATGACGTCATCAGCCAGCCTACGACTCGGCGGCCTGCCATTGGCTCGAGGCGGACGAGCTTAGTGCAGGTCGAGCCAGTCAACCTGCGCCACTTTGGCGTGACTGTGCTAATATATTAACAGTCAACATATGAAATATATTAGGAATGTATTAATTCAATATACAGTACTGTATAATTGCATATAAAATGAGTCTGTATACATAATGTGGGTTACAAGAATCTCTGCTGTAGTGGTCTTTTCTTTCTCTCTCTCTCTCTCTCTCTCTCTCTCTCTGTTAACACGCAGACTACGAGATCAGTTCATCCAAGTTTTTAAAATATGTAATCGGTTTGATGTGTATCATAGCAAAATGTTTAGCCTCAATATGAATACAATACGCAACCATGGCTGGCAGTTAGAAGTGAAAAGGTTCAGCACTAGTATTTGTGGAAACTGTTTCCCATTTATGATCTGTTCTACCTGGAACAAACTTTCCTCAGAAGTTGTAAACATTTCCTCAGTTGAGATGTTCAAGAAGACAGTAGATAGTATTTTGCTCACTCTGTAAGGAGTGTAGTGCACTGAAAAATTTCTCTCCTTCCACTTCGAATATTTTCCCGAAATGGACTGCAAGGTCTTCGAGATACTAACTGTTCCTTGTAACTCCTTGTAACTCTCATAGCACACACTTTCTATCACCAAGATTTAACGGGTCTGAATGTGATATATTTCCCTTCATTAGTGTGTGTGATGAATGTTGCCTGCATTTGATACACATAGAGGAGAGTTGATGGTAAAACTGTCTATTAATCCTATTCATTATTTGGGGTTTGTAGAGGCGAGAGGCTGGGATCACAGATAGAGACAGAGAAGGGGGAAGTGAGAGGGCCGAGCCCTGCTACCCAAGGGCTCTATACGCAAACCTTACTAAAATTTAACACTGACTTTGATAGTAATTTGTATCGAGATCTACATTTAATTGATTGAAAAACAAAATGTATAGGCCACATAGAATTACATCCATAACGTTAATAGTATGTATGGTATTGAATAAATGAGAGAAACAGAATGCAATGATAGGCGAAACAATCAAGAACAGTCGCAACACTATTCCAGCCAATCTTTGCCTTTAGTCCTTTCCTTTTATAATATAAAAGCCCGACTGTGTAAGTAATTTGAGAACCTAGGAGTAGATTGTAGAGGGAACGTTGATGTGTATTGCAATAATGGTGAACATAATGTCCTGATTACTGTATGAGATTGGATTGAATTACGGTATTATTATATTGAAATCACATTAAGTTTTGGTCATAGAAATTAGTGCAATGAGAGAGACACACACACACACGCAGAGAGCTACAAGGAGTTACAAGGAATAGTTAGTATCTCGGAGACCTCGTGGTCCATTCCGAGGATATACTCTAAGTGGAAGGAGAGAGACTGTTTAGTGCACTATACTCTTTACAGAGTGTGCAAAATACTGACTACTATCTTCTTGAACTGCTCTACTGAAGAACTATTTACAACTTCGGAGGGAAGTTTGTTCCAGGTAGAACAGATCTGATATGTGAAAAAGTGTCCACACATATTAGTACTGAACCATTTCAAAGCCATGGTTGTGTGTTGTATTCATATTGAGAGAGAGAGAGAGAGAGAGAGAGAGAGAGAGAGAGAGAGAGAGAGAGAGAGAGAGACACACACACACACACACACACTCAAAGCACGGTATGACAAACATATCTTAGGAGGCGGGAATTAACGAGCATGCTCACTCCCGCAAATACAACTAGTGTTGTTGTTGTTGTTGTTGTTCCCCAAGCTGCCTGGCCGAACAGCCCCAAGGCCCCGAGCAATTCCAAGGCCATAACCGAGCGCCCCTACAGAACCCTCCCTGCCGACCACAATAAAGCCTGGGTGACCGAAGCCACTCCATGGCGGGGAGCTGAGCAGGGTGCGGAAACGCCCGGGAAACCAAAGCCCCACCCAGGGCCCTGTGCCCCTCAGCAATTATGAAGAGAAAGTTGAGGGGCAAGGGAAAAATGTGACGCTTTGGCTTCCAATCTTGGTAGATTGGGAGGTCAATCCACGGAAAAGACGCCGTCACTTGAGATCTAGAAAATATATAAGTTAAAGGAACAGTCAGAGTAAGCTATGGGTATGGCAGAGATTGCTCAGTTCTCACTCTGATAGACCAGCCCATCACCACACAACTAGTGTAAGTACAACTAGTGTAAGTACACACACACACACACACACACACACACACACACACAGCCCGTAGCCTAGTAGGTAGAGCTCTCGTCTCACACACGAGGGGTCGGGGGTTCAATCCCCGGCCGGGCGGAGACAAATTGGGCTGGTCTCCTTTCATGTGTTAGCCTCAGTTCACCTAGCTGTAAATGGGTACCTGGAATAAGTGGACGACGTTGTGACGTCCCATCTGGGGTTGGCAAAAATGGTACAAGGCGAGATGGGTATCATATGGTTCACCTAAGCTGATGGCTACCTAAGCCTTCGGGCGAGACGGTACCGTCTATAGTGAGAATGGTACCATACAGATCCACCCTAAGCCTTCATTTCCGATGTCGCCAATTGGCTAAAAATACAGACTACACACACATCCACAGCAATTCCAACGATACATATAATACCTACGCATATAGGAGGCGGAAAATAACGAGCATGCTCACTCCCGCAATACAACTAGAGTAAGTACACACACACACACACACGACCACTACAGACAAGATTGGTATAGCATAACCCACGTTGTGTATAGAAACTCATTTTGATAATACAATTATACAGTATATTGTATTTATAAATTCCTAATAAATGTTAGATGTCGGCTATTGTAAGTATGGGCAATGATGGTTTGACAATAATTTGTAATACATGATAACAGTCGTTGCTAATCACTAACTGCCAGCTAGAGAAGGAAGGTGGGAGAGTTGGGGATAGTTTGGGGGTGGAAGGTGGGGGTAAACTTGGACGCGACTCCCCCCGAGTAGGGGAAGGAAGGACCCACCCCTGAGCAACTTTTAGTACACGTGAGTGTACCTCCTTAAGGGCTAGAGCAAATAGGCTGTAAATATCCACACCTATTCCCTAGCTGACTCACCCTATATGGTAAAAAATATATGCTTGATTACTCTAACAATCTTCTAGTTATATAAGTTACTGGTTAAGATTTCTGGTCTAATTATAATAAATTTACTAGTAATTGGGTACAAAATTTGCATTAATCCCTTCAGCACCATGACGCCTTCTTACCTTAAATTCTGGCTATTATTAGACGATTTTATGCAGTTTAATAAGGACCTATGTTATTAAGAGAGTTTATTGAGACCGTATTTACCCATTTGAGTCGTAGACGATGATTATTATAATGTAAAACTTGCAAAATAAACAAACCAAAACAAAAGACAACAGGGTAATGGTAACCAGAATAGAATGAAAATTACATAATGGTGGTGAAGGGGTCAACATCAATGCTTCTTACCTACTAACGGCAATGTACGGCTCAACATATTTTGAGTTGCCATGGGTATTCCCAGTTCTTCCGTGTGTGGTCGTTAACGAACTTCCGGTCCCATTTGGTGGCCGCTAAATGTTTGTCTTCTTCCAGCTGAGCATCACCGACGACTGCCTCCTTCGAGTACACCATCTCCCCCGTCTCCTGCAAACAATTTATAATGTAAAACTTGCAAAATAAACAAACCAAAACAGGAATGATACAATATAGAGACAAAAGAACTTATCAAAATCACTGTGTTGAAATAATGTATTTTTTTGAATGTATAGAAGTGGTGATTGGGCCTGAGCATATAGATAGCTAGATACTGTAGATAGTATGTATGTATTTACTCAGGCCTATTCCCCACTAGCAAAACAAAAATAAAATATATAAGTAAATAAATTCATATTTGTTTTTATCAACCCACCAATTAATTTACAAATAAATGAACATAAAAGAACATAAAACCACCATCTACCATGTACATCAAAACCACTAATAACTATAACTTAATTTGTTTTACTTGGCAAACATATTATTCCCTTTGCAGCTAATTTCTTGATAACTACTGTATTGGAAAATATATTATAATGTAAAACATGCAAAATAAACAAACCAAAACTTAGACGAACACAGTGAAAAGGCTAAAGAACTTATCAAAATCGCTATTTGGAAACGTTTTAGCAAAATAATATTATAAAGAAAAGAACACAATCCATCACATAGGGTGTACATTACTGAAAATACTGTTTCTGCATCATATTATTACAAATTTGAATACACTAGCTCACCTGTCTCCTGCAAACAACAATTATAACTTTTATTTTTTTAACTTGATGGAAATTGTACTCCCTTTGCAGCTTATGAGATTCTTGATAATTCAAGGAAAAATATAAATTTAATATATCTCTGCATCATATTATTGTCAAATTTTATTACGCTAGCTCCCCCGTCTCCTGAAAACAATAACAATTAAAACTTAATTTCTTTTAACTTGCCGAACATTTTACGCGAACCTTAGCATTGTCAGTAGAGCGCCGGCTGCTAGTCAATGGGTCAGCGGATCGAAACAGCACTGTCAAAATGTTATTGGTAGATGTCAAGCCCGGGCAACTTGACCTAGCAATTCGTGAAAAACGCCTAATATTCATGGCCACCCCTTCTCGGGTATTATGGCGTCTGGCAAAAAGGTTTACTCCCTTGAAGCTAATTTCTCGACAACTACTGGAAAATGAAAATGTAAAACTTGCAAAACCAAAGAAACCAAAACAGGAACCGCACAATATAAAAAAATAAAACAAATTATCAAAAATCACTATGTAAAATTAACGCATTGAAGATTTAGAAAAATAATATGTTACAAAGAAATAAAATATAAAGAAAACAACTACAGTACAGGTATAGCCGGAATTGACCACTTGCAAGTTTCAGGCTATAAGGAAGTTGGAGCTGTAGAGATCGATAGTAAACAGAAATGCAATAATAATGTAGGTTTCTGATGGCTAAAGAGTATGTTGAATTTAATTTTATGTATCTATAAATGAACTAAAACCTTATTTTAGCTGGTAATTCTGCTAAA
Source organism: Paralithodes platypus (assembly GCA_032716605.1). Lineage (NCBI taxonomy): Eukaryota > Metazoa > Arthropoda > Malacostraca > Decapoda > Lithodidae > Paralithodes > Paralithodes platypus. The sequence goes on along the minus strand of CM064491.1, from coordinate 4,700,080 downwards.
TATCGATGCCTACAACTCCAACTTCCTTATAGAACAAAACTTGCAAGTGGTCAATTGGTAACAGCCTAGAAAAAAATTCAAAGAAACTTACCATGTGACTTCACCTTGAGAGGCCAATTAACTCTTAGAAGATACAGTACGATGACTCATTTCTTTTCTGCTTTCTGGCTATTACTAGACAATTTTCTTCAGAATAGGAGGGGTATATGGATGGTATGGGCATGTGGAGAGAATGGATGAACAAAATTGGGTGAAAAGATGCAGGTCTGTGATTGTGGAGGGAGCTGCACCAAGGGGTGGACCGAGGAAGACCTGGGATCGGACTATACGTGCCAATCTCAAATCCAAAATCTTGACAAGTGAAGCAGCCCTTAAACAGGGTTGCCTGGAGTGCCGCCATTAGGACAAGAGACTGAAACTGCAGCTGCGAAACGGCTAACAGGTTGGATTCTACGAACATTTAGAACTCGCGGTGAATTGCCTATGATAACACTCTTCAAATCCCTGGTGCTACCGCGGCTAGAATACTGTAACGTATTAACATCCCCATACAAATTAGGTGAAATTAATGACTTAGAAAGTGTACAAAGGAACTTCCCCTCACATATATATCTCAATAAAACAGTTACACTATTGGGATCGCTTAAAAGCACTCAAACTATATTCGTTGGAACGTAGAAGGGAACGATACTTAATAATATATACGTGGAAAATCGCAGAGGGTTTTGTACCAAATCTACATACACCAATAGCAATGAAATTCAATGATAGGAGAGGCTGGGAATGCGAGATCCCCAAGATGATAAATCGGGGGGCTATGGGCTCTCTGCGAGAGGGCTGGTTATCATATAGAGGAGCACGTCTCTTCAACAAACTCCCGCGGCGAGTGAGAGACATGAGAGGTGTCTCGTTAGACAGCTTCAAGAGAGCTCTCGATGTCGAACTACAAAAAGTGCCAGACGAGCCCATCTTCACAAGGGTGCGCTCCACCTCTTCGAATAGTCTGCTGCACCAATTCTCAAACAACGAAGGGCGGTGCGCTCTTCGGTGCCACTAGCAAGAGTGGCGAACTCCACATAGGTGAACACATAGGTGAACACATAGGTAGGAGGTGCACGTATGTGTGGAGCACTCAGTCTTAAAATTTTATGTATGTATGTAAGGAGGTCAGCGTGTTAATTGAGTCTTTACCCTTATAATTCCCACAGATCCTTCCCAAATTGTCTAATGATAGCCAGAATAAAAGGTCAAATTGTATCAGTCTTCAAAGGGTTAATATTCATGATGTAGACAACTATATAAAGCTGGTGTTACACAAATACTTTTTCCGGCAATATTTTGGAGCAAGTCTCGTCTGGTAACTTCAGAATTAAACTTTGATTAGTCTTGAGCCACCAAACATATTCTAATTTCAGTCTAGTTCCCGATACTAATGTAAAAAAGACCCAAAATATTGCACAAAAAAACTTCTACCTACCTATCTATTGCCAGACTATTTAACTATCTATTGCCATAACAAAACTGCTCTTAGACATTTGCCTAAAAAAACGCTTGTGTGACATTAATACATATAAGTTTAAAGACCGTTTTGTCCACGGAGAATGTTGTTACAGTCTCACATCCTAAATGGCAGCTTTCCAGGCAGCCCTGTCAAGGGCTGCCTATGTTGTCAAGTTCTTTATTTTGAGATTGGACCGGAATACCTTTGCCTCTACTTTATCACAATATCAAGTACCATAAGGAAGCAGTGTCTAGGGTCGGCATCTTCAGGAAAGTCTGGGGGCAGCTTGATGGGCGTCACCTTCACCAAATGTTTCACCTTCCACAGTCGAGCGTTATTCTCCGGGTTGTTCTTCACTATGGCAAAGTCACTCCGCTGGAATGAAAGTTAAATTCAATACAATATTTTTCCATATAATTTTGTAGTGGATATTGCCCTGGCAATAAATAAAAAACCCTGATAATCTATCTATCTATCTATTGCCTGACGCCGTGATACCCGAAGGGGTGGCCACGAACAAACCGCCCCCATGCACCTCTGTCCCCAGTCAGTCGATGCCCCTCCCCCCAACCAGCACCACCTTCGTTCATGTAGTTCCTCACTCCATCCTTCCACCTCATATTCGGTCTACCTCTCCCCCTCTGTCCCTCCACCTCGCTCTCGTACACCCTCTTAGTCATTCTCTCGCTTTCCATACGTTCCATATGGCCGAACCATCTCAAGTTGTTCCTTTTCACACTTTCCAGCACATATACCTCCACACCACACCTCCTTCTTACTTCCTCATTAGTCGGTCTATCCCTCCATGTAACTCCGCACGCACTCCTTAACCCGGTGAGACCCAGCGTCGCACGTGTTGAGTCGGCAGTGTTTGATCACCAACTCCCAGCGACGCATCACGTGCGACCGACATATAAAAAACACTTACGTGGCTCGTAAGGTAGGAAATGGCGGGAGAATAGGAGGGGGAGGTACCGTAGTGTGTGTGGGAGCCGGGCCAGTAGGTGTGAGCGGGCCGTCTCGGCTGGTGGTGGTGGGCTTAGTGGGGATACTTTACACCCTTAGTTCACCGCCACTTTGAACCTTCATTACTCCGGTCGTATGGGAGCTAGAGGCTTGAGATTTATGTGAGACACTCCTTAGGATGTATGCCGTACAATGCCATACTCAGTTTTTACCCTAGTGCTCCCGGGCGGGTGGTCATGCGGGGGAGACGAACTATTGAACCCCCCCCCCCCCCCCCCCCAAATGACCGAAATGAGTTTTTTATTTTTTTATTCATTTCTCACCATTCTCTTCCATTTTGGCTCAACAAATTTTTTTGAGGCTCCCCCCCCCCCCCCCCCAAAAAAAATGTCCGAGGTGATTTTTTTTTTTTTTTTTTCATTTCTCATCCTTGTCTTCCATTTTAGCCAAAAAAAAAAAAAAGTGAAAATGGCTTGGGACTGGGGTGAACAAAATATTATAACTAGCCGGGGCTCAACGGGTTAAGTAATTAATTTCCACTGCTCTCACTCTTGGTCCGAGTCTCTCAACCAACGTCCATGCTTCGCTTCCGTAAGTCAGTGTCGGGATTACCACACTGTCATGCAAGGACTTCTTCACTTCCATACTGACCACCCTGATAATACTGTGTGTAAATAGAACTATAGGGTAATTCAAAGGCCCATAGCTCTGAAACTATTGCATGGATTCGGCTCGGCTGCTGTTGGGCGTAGGTTGTAGAGGAATGCCGACCTAACAAGGTCATATGAGTTTTTGATCCATTGTGCAAACAAATAGCTTTTGAGAAATTTAATTATTTACCAAATTATTTGAAAAGCAACGGTCGCACCGATACGAATGGCGGTTAGGCGGCGTGTAATAATCATAATTAGTCAGTTACTCACCACATCCTCTTGGGCAACTCACTTATCTTAAGGTTTTCACCATAATATAATGTAAAACTTGCAAAATAAACAAACCAAAACTTGGACGAACACAGTAAAAAGACAAAACAACTTATCAAAATCGTTATGTGGAAACAACGCTTAAGCTTGATTTAGCAGTTCAGAGAAAAATTAGTAGGTCTGTAATCCTTTCCATTTCGGAGAACGATTGAGTAGAAATTATTGTGGTGAAATTACCTCGTCAGGCAAGGTAATTTTGCCGTGAGGTACATACTGTATGTTTAAGAAAATCTGTGGTGTTGCCCAAATTATCTTTTTGACAAAATTGATTATAGGTAGGAAGACCTGAATATATAGATAAAGCAGAAACAAAACAAAAATAATAATAATATTCCAAATGTGGCAGGTTTTATCAAGCAAAAACCGCCACTTGCGGCGAAATTATCCCGTTTTACCCTACCTCCACGGCTGTACCACACCGAGTATCACTACATTCCTCACTTAAAGTTATTACGTTCCTGAAAATCAACTCTAAATCATAATGTAAAATATACAAACCAAAACAGGAATGGCATAATATAAAGACAAAAGATGTATGCACTCAGGCCCATTCCCCATTTTTTTTCTGGGGGTGGCTGACTCGAGACAGAGTCCGAATAGGGACAACACAACAGAAAAAATGAACACACAAAAACAAAACACATATTCACACACATCTACAGTAGGCACCCAGGAGAAGGACCAGGGATCACCAAGGTCCCTCCAGCATTCCCCGACACCCGACCACCCGGAGAGGTTCCGGTCTCAGCAGGCAGACAAAAGAACTTATCAAAATCACTATGTGGAAATAACGATTTAGAGAAATACAATTTTGAAATAAAAGAACACAAAACCACCACATAGAATGTACTTGAAAGAACACAAAACCACCACATAGAATGTACTTGAAAGAACACAAAACCACCACATAGAATGTACTTGAAACAAATTTAAAGGGGAGCAATTATTTTCTATAATTTTGTTGGCAGTTTTAGACCATTTTGTCTGATTTACAACTAAATAATAAAGCATAAAAGTTACTTTTGTTCCGTAATTTATGAACAGTGTACTGTAATAATGAAAAAACGGAAAATGAAGCAACTTTCAGTGAGAAATACCTGTATCAATACACTCCTCAGTTTAGCTACTCTAAATTAAGTAACACCCCATTCTTAACATTAATCATCCACTACAAACCCCAATGTACTTGAATAAACTACCGGTAATGAAAGCATATGGTCCTCCCGGGATTCGAACTCGGTACACCACACCCAGAACACAAGCATCTAAACCATTACACCACCAACACAGTTAAAGGTTGAGTACACGATCACGATTAATATCCATTTTCGAATTTTGGACATCAATTTAATTATGTATTCAGACCCAACTGCATTATGGAAAGCCTAATGTTTTAGTGAGAGGAAAGAACAATGTATGGGGCCAAGATCACTAAGGACCGGCTTCGCTAGACATTAGCTCCTGAACCTATAGAAATTAAGGAACACCCCGTTCTTAACATTAATCATCCACTACAAACCCCAATGTACTTGAATAAACTAATGCCATAAATAAACTCTAATCCAGGGTGTCAAACGAAAGCCGAGTCCTGTATTTTTATCTTTATTGTTGTATATGTGAAGATAAAATTATGGGTTATAGTTCAAATTGTGTCTGGAAGTGATAAATTGGCCAAGACAATGCTTCTTCAGTTCATATTATTGTTTAAGTTTTTCATAATATTGTTTTGCTAAATCTTCAATGTGCTATTTCCACAGTGATTTTGATGAATCTTATGTTGTGCGGTTCGTGTTTTGGATTGATTGTTTTGCAAGATTTATATTTAAATTCCTTCTCATATTCATTCCAGTCTTTATTATAATGTAAAACTTTCAAAATAAACAAACAAAGACAGGAACGGCACAATATAATGAAGAAAAAAAAAAAATACTGTAATCAAAATCCCTACATGGAAATAACGATTTAGCAAAACAAAATTTTGAAATAAAAGAACACAAAACCACCACATAGAATATACATGAAACAAATTTAAGGGGAGCAATTATTTTCTATCATTTTCATTGCAATTTTGGACCATTTTTGTCTGATTTACAACTTACTGTAATTATAAAGCACGTAACACAAAATGGAACGACAACAAAAACAATAACACAAAATTGACTTGGTTTGACACCCTGCTCTAATACAAAGGAATACAAAGGAAAGCAAGCAACAACAGGCCTACTGATCCTTACTAGGCTGCTTGTAAACAAATAAAATAAAAATAAACATGTTCCAGCCCACCTTTTTGTCGAGACCAAAGCTCTTCATGACGTCTCTGTACCACCACGGCTTCCCCCTCAGACAACGAGTTCTGGTCACCAGGTGGAGCGGGGTTGGCTCGTAGGGCGGGTCCACTTCTTCGGGCGATCTGGTAAGAAAGATTCGGGATTACTCAAAGCTAACGAACCCTTTGAAGTTTCAAGATTATGACGCATTTTGACAGTTTATTCTGGCCATTATTAGAAAAAAATTTACAGCTTAGGAAGGATCTGTGGGAATTACATGGGAAAAGACTAGGCTACTCAAAGCCCTTTTAAGATTATAATGCATTCTGACAGTTTATTATGGCCATCATTAAACAATTTTATAAAGTTTAGAAAGGATCTGTGGGAATTATATGGGTAAAGACTATCTCGATTAACCCTCACACTTCCATATACCCTTCCTAACCTAATTAAAATCATCAAATAATAGCCAGAAAACAGAAACAAAATAATGCATAATAGCATCCTCAAAGGGTTAATATAATAATCATAATTTTGTAAAGAATTAATACAGGTTACATGACTAACTGATCTCACAGCCATAGGACTGACTAAGAAGGATGCTAGAGATGGACCTGCCTGGAACGACGCTATAAGATGAACATAAAGACTGACCTACACACATTTGGATCATAGTTTCTAATGTATAAGTATGTACAGTATGTATGTACTGTATGAATGTATGTACTGGTATGTATAGAAGGTTCAATGTGTAGTTTATAAATTCATTAACTAAAAATACAAAAAACCTACAGAGACCTTATGGTAGAAGAGATAGCCCAATGCACATAAGCTAGGTTACCACAGGTCAAATGGATTCTCTCCCTTCCTACCAAGCTTACAGTTCAGGGGTTATACTGGGATTATACTGGATAAATATGGAATAATACTGGGACAATACTAGATAACACTGGGATAATACAGGGAGGATATGTGGGATAATTACTGGAAGCCAAAATATGGTACTGTCGTCAGGCAGGTCATATGGATACTGTCCCTTCCCCACTAGCTCACAGTCCGGGGGTTATAATGGGATAATACTGGATAAATAATGGGATAATATTACTATGCCCTGTTCCAAATAAGTAGGCCAATACAGTACACTCAAACATTAACCACTGTAACTCATAAACAACTAGAGTAATCAAACTAATATTTCTACAATTAGGAATGGGGCAGCCAGGGAGTAGGTGCGGAAATTTACAGCCTACTGTATTTCCTCTAGCCCTTTTTGAATTACGGAGGTTAGGCTTCACGATTTCTGGTCTACCTATTTGGAACAGGGCACAGGACAATACTAGATAATACTGGGATAGTACCTGGGATAATACTGGAAGCCAAAGAACTGTCGTCCTCCATCAGGCAGGTCGTATGGATACTCCCCCTTCCTCCCCAGCTCACATTCTGGGGGCGAGGGATGGGTCACTGTTCCGCTCGACCAGGTCACTGATGATTCGTCTGTCGGTTCCACTGTCCGCCGGTGGGGTATTTTATAGAACGGCTTGGGGGGGCCACCGTTGCTGCGGGTGCCCACAATGTTGACTCCAAGCTGCCGCACAGGCATGCCTACATTCATGAAGCGAAGCATCTGAAAAAGTGAAAATGGTTTCTTTAATACAATAGCCTCATTTTAATTATATTATATTAGACGATCTTACTCAGCTTAGTAATTAGGCTACTGTACTTCTAGAAATATAAAGTGTAAAAATACAGTCCTGTATATCAATTAACATTTCAACTGCCACATGGTCTTCCTAAACTATAAGATATTGTCTAATGATGGCCAGAGAAAAATATTGATTAGGTAGTTCATAGAATGGCTTCAGGGCAGGGTGTCAAAAGAGAGAACAGGCCTATTTGTAATGCCAACAGTGTGCGGCGTGTGAAACCTCAAATTGACAAATGACTATTTTTGCCGACTTTACAACTACTGTACTTTACATGATAATTTACAATTTAACCAACACACCTAAACTTTGTATTGGCGCCCCCCACCCAAAACAATAATAATAAATAAATAAAGGCGGGTGTACCGCAGGCTGGGAAATTAGTGTTCCAGATCTAGTTGCCCCGGGCTAGTGAATTCAGAAATTTACTTGCCCTGATATATTCCTTACTTGCCCTGATATTTTTGTACTTGCCCTGAATATGAAATTTGTTGAATTAATACAAATTATGCTATATACTGTATATACAGTATATAATGTTTTTTTAGTTATTTTGTTTTGTTTTATTCAACAGATTTTTTTTCTTAGGGGAATACAAAGGTTGCACATAGCAAAAAAATAGCTTTCACAAGTTAGCATATAAATTATTATGTTCCTTCCAACAACCAACCAACCATACTCCTAAAATCGATTAATGAAATTTACAAACTCATGTGGCAGTCCGTGGATTCGATCCCAGGATGCTTACACCGAAAATCAACACCTTATACATCGCACCACGAAGACAGTTAAAGGTTGGTGGACACTGCCTACGATTTATTATGCAACTTCGAATCCTGCATATCAATCTAAGCATGTACACACATCCCAACTGCAACTCACGTAGGCTATGCATATGTGAATGGAAAGAGCAATTAATGGGGCCTTAACCACTTAGGGAAGTCCTCTCGATAAATTACTCCTGAACCAATATCAATTATTATGTTCCTTCCAACAACCAACCATACTCCTAAAATCGATTAATGAAATTTACAAACTCATGTGGCAGTCCGTGGATTCGATCCCAGGATGCTCACACCGAAAATCAACACCTTATAAAAGACAGTGACAAAGTTACAAACAATGCAATACCATCAGATGATTAGTTATCTAATTAATATGTCAAAAATAACTAATAGGGTACCAGTAAGTAATAAGCTGTCAGTGTACAGTTATATTATAGAAAACTTATGAAATCATACTCATGTTGAATATTAAGTAAGGTAAACCTCTGCAGAAAACTCATTCTGAAATCTGAACTAAACAAATAACTATCTATCTATCTAATATCTACCTATCTATTTATCTGTCTGTCTGTCTGTATGTGTGTGTGTGTGTGTGTGTGTGTGTGTGTGTGTGTGTAAGTGTAGATATTATATTGCAAAATTCATGGTTCACATCTCTAATGAATGCGAAGGACTAGCTTTAGTTTATGATAATAAATATTGCTGATTTTTTATTTATTTTTTTTTTTTTTTATATAGAAAATAGAAATATGTCCAGAAAGTGAGTGATAAAGTCATCTTTAATCGACATTCGACACCCGGTACTTATTACTTAAGCCCATGGCCTCCCAACCAATGTCTGCAATGGCAGACATTAAGGGTGAAGTAGACCAGTGTTGTATTTAGAACGTGAATACAAGACCCTGATCAGCATGATCGAATTGATTACACTGGTTACAAACTAAATTCACCACCACAACCATTCCAACAGTATGACTATGATAACACACATTTCACTTGAACCCCCATACACAAATAATAATTCGCGGTTAGACATTATCAATTACCAACCCTCCCACGAAACAAGATACAAAATCGAACGAACTGAACGTTGCCTCTATGCTGGAGCTTAGTTTGTACCCATCCCCTCAGGGATCAAGTTGTCTGGCAATACATATAGTTTTATTTAGGCCTAGGCATACTTTACATTGTACAGAGACTGCAGAGTATCATATATATTTTTGTATTAACAATTGTGTAACTAAATCCTTAAGATTGTTTATAAACACATTTTTGTAACATTAAGTAAATATCTTAGGTAGAAAACATAGGTGGAGTAGCTTACCAACAATTTTCACTTAAAAGGCGAGTCAATAAGATAAATCTATCGTCTGACAGACTGACTAGTAGATACAAAAAGTTAACAAACTTTTAAAACAACGGTTTTACCTAGTTGTACTTGTTGATGGTGGTTGTTTTAGTGTTAAGAATCTTGTCAAGGAAGCCTGTTGTTTCTTAGACACACTCATTATAGTACATTTTCTCACTAAACACGTGCTTCCCCGGCGACAATTGAAACACTAATGTTATTGATAAAGAGCGGCGAGCGAGCCGACCTATTCTCTATCCAACCGTCCAACGGTTATAATATTATGTAGGCCTACGGGGGGGGGGGAGGAGGAGAGGAGATAGAGAGAATAGTGACGTGAAATTAACGTGAATCGAAAACCAGCCGTTACGTTACCAGTAACCAATGGTCGTTGAAAGTGGAAATAGTAGATACATCTGCCTGTCTCTTATACTGTATTTATATTTATGGAAAGTGTGTATGTTTGTTTTTATAATTATTTTAGCATTTTTCAAGGGTTAAAAGGCAAACAATTTGACTTGTCCCCCGGGCAACCGCCGGGCAGACCAACATTAAAAAGCACTTGCCCGGCAACATATCCGGGCTAGCCGGGCTGCCGGGCTATACCTAATTTCCCAGCCTGGTGTACCGCCTTTATACCGCCTTGTTTACACTACACGTACGCTCGCGATCAGGTTCCTGTCTATTTTGACTGCCGGGAGATACCATACACTAATAAGTCGAGACCCCCCCCCCCCCCATGACTTATTGTCATCATCATATATTATTTATATATATATTGCCAGCAGGGGACAAATAACAGAAAAAATATACAGGAGCTTAACCGCGAACGATCGACCTATGTAAGCCTGACGACCGTCGGACCATACACCCGGATACTACATCCTTCCCCTCCATGCTTGCGATTAGAACACTCTCACCATTAGACCAAGAGAAGTACCGGTACTTTGCTTGGGCTTGGGCCTCCAAGTGATTTTCTGCATCCAGTTCCGTTCAAGCACTGCCACAACTTATGTCATTATATATGATAGGCCCCACTGGCTTTTAGTCATCTGTAATTATGTTATGATATATTCACCACCCTAGCCAAAAACAGAATACAGTATCTTCATTTTATTCACCATTATTAGTTCTACAAAGTCCCCATTATAGTCATAGTATTAGTTCTACAAAGATAAAGTTTGGCCTATGCTCTATACTATAGTTGCCTTATGGTCCTGCCTCCTGGAAGTGATTACTTGGCCAAAACAATAAAACTTCATTCTAATTTTACTGTATGCCCTCTCATACCGTAGGCTACTCAACACACTGACAAGAACCCGGTTTGACATCATGCTTCAGAGGGCTACTATTGCTTAGGGTACCTTAGGGCCACCAATTGGAAGCGTATGGCACGCCAGGATCCGATCAAGCACTGACAAGCAGCCTAATTTGTTAAAAAGGACACGCCAGTCAAGACAGAGGCAAAGATGTAGTATTCGGGTGCACCACCCGCCTTGTTTACACTACACGGACGCTCGCGATTATGTTCCCGTCTATTTAGACTGCCGTGGGATACACCCCACCTTAACTTAGGGATGGATGTAGAGTTCGGGCGTATGGTCGTCATGTTTACATAGGGCGATCTCCGCGGTTAACTTCGCGGCTATATTGACGGCGATTTATTCGGTTATTTGCCCCCTGCTGGCAATATATATGATGATGACAATATGTTATGGGGGGATGAGGGGGGCAAAGCCCCCCCTCAACATATTATTGTACCCAATGGCATTCAAAATAGACGGGAACATGATTGCAAAGGTCCGACGCCTCCCCCGCTGCCGCCATGTTTACATTTGTCGATCGCCGTGGTTAAATTCGCGTCTATTATGACGGCGGGTTTTTTCGGTAATTTGCCCCCTGCTGGCAATGTATATGATGATGACAATATGTCATGGGGGGGGGGGTCAAAGCCCCCCCTCAACATATTATTGTATCCAAAGGCAGTCAAAATAGACGGGAACATGATGGCAAAGGTCCGAATCCGACGCCACTACGCGTAGTGTAAACAAGGATGGCGGTACGCCCGCACTTAACATTCTTGCCTTAACTTATTGTCATAATCATATATATTGCTAGCAGGGGGCAAATAACAAAAAAATAGCCATTAAAATAGGCTAGACGGGAACTTAACAGCGAGCAATCGACCTATGTAAACATGACGTCGATGACGACCGTAGTGACCGTACGTCCAGATACAATATCATTCCCAAGACAGACCTGGGTCCACGGTTGCTCTTGAAAAAGATGTAGAAGATATCAAATTACTAAAAAGCAGTAGAGGAGAGAGAAAAACACCTACGACATCGCATTTTGCAACAATGGAAAACGAGGGTTGCGAAAATGCGAAGGTAAACTCGCCCGCGAGATCGTCAATAGCCTACCCACACATTAGGCTATACACATAATAGCCTAGGGCTAGGCCTATAGGCCTACCAGAAATTCATCATTTCTGTTTTGAATTTAAATATTGTAGGCTATTGGTCTTGAGCCTAGGGTAATGCCATTTTGTATACTGTATATAATCTAGAAAATATTTAATTAAAATGTAAAACTTGCAAACTAAACAAACCAAAATTGGGACAAGGACAATATAAAGTCAAATTAAATTATCAAAATCGCTATGTGGAAACAACGTTTACTAAAATGAAAATTATTAAATAAAAGAACACAATCCACCACATAGGGTGTACATCACTACATGAGCAAGTTAATCTGTTTCCCAAGCAAACCAATCGCACATATAACAACGCACTATCGTCACGTTAAAGGAAGTAGTCAAGTTTAGGAAGTCCGGGACGTTCTGGCAAATTTTACTAAACTCTGCATGAATAAAGAAACTACATGTTAAATGTCAAAATATTATTTAAAATCAAATTTGCAACATGACAAGACATTAACAATAGTAAAAAATACAAATATTGATAAGATATCTATACTATTACAAATAATATATAAAATACAGTACAGCACTCACTAACGATAGTGCTATCGGGTAGGTACCTGTAAGCATAGCATGCCTCAAGTGACCCCTATCAATAACTACCCTACAAATAACCTACATTTATAGCACAAATAAACTAAGGAAATCGCAAAAGTAAGCAATTGATACTATCGACAATGAATACATATAATATAAAGAGAAATAATTGCAAAATATGAAGTAACAACAGATTTAAACAAAGAGTACTCTTTTAACAAGAACAATAAATTTAAAAAATCATCAATATTAATAATAATAATAATAATAATAGAAAAAGAAAAAGATAAACAATAAATACAGACAAAAAGTAAGCAGAGGTTATACAAGAAACTTCAAGTTAAAAATGCTTGATTAAAATTATTGATGTCAAATTTTAGAATACAGTCACAATAATTGACCCTAAAAAGATTAAATTTATGGAACAATTTACTTGCCTCAAAACCTCTGTCCACTAAGAGTCTGTATAGTAACCTAGCTCTAACCTAGCTCTAGCTCTAAAGGTGAATTACACAAAGATAAAAAAAAGTGAGATAAGTTATTCAGCAGAATGTTAAATGCTCTAGTAATACCGGTACACCATTATTGGGAATATACTTAAATTTTCCCCTAACATAGGCTATAAAATAAATTGGGTCAAGTTAAAGGTAAATTTCTGTTGCCTGACAACTATCGGAATCTATGACGTCATCACAATACTGGAAGGCGCGAAATTTTAAAGACGGTCAACTATCAGACGCCGCCAGATATACAACTGTTGAATATTTGTTTTCTTTACGGACATAAATTTACGTTATTAGGCCTAGGCTATACACAAACCTGAGCATCCTTAAAATATTTTGATGCATACAAAATATACATCTTAGCTGGTATGAAGCTTATGTAATTCACCTTTAAAATAAAAAAAATCGGAGGCCCCAAACTGATGAATTACGGTGACGGCATAGCCTAACACGTTCTAAAACTAGCCTACACCAACATCCAGAGTTCATTGACATTGTTATTATTGTTCGGGGTTAAGGACTGGTAGTAGTAGCCTGGTAGGGACGTCACCACGTCCAATATCGCCCTGCCTTCGTAGAATCGTATCAGTTAATAACTTAGGGTAATTTTTTTGAAAAGACTCGCAGCGTTATTATACATAAGGCCTAATTTATTAGGGCAAGTGAAGCTCTATGGAATCCTTATAATATACCCGGTATATACTCACAGAGATTCCACTGTGGGAGAATAGTTTTGATAGTTAACTATAGTTTAGATGTAAATACTACCGCAACTACGAATCTTGTTACCGAGACCTAGTATATTAACCTAATCAAACAACCCAACCTAACCTAACCTAGAACCAGTACGTGGGATACAACACTAGCCCTTGCATGCCAGCTACTGTGGGTTCATATATTAGACATACAGTAACATCTTTGTAGAACATAACACTTTACCGTAGCGAGTGTAGGCTACTCCATTCCGAACACTTTTTGTAAACATTGAACACGTCCGTAGCAGAGCTCTCAAGATTGCGGGATAATCTTCAAGGACACTACATCCACCTTATTAGAAACAATTTATTAGGGAAAATAGGGACCAATAGACTCGCCATAGCGGCCATAGGCCTATTTTGGATTTTATTTTTATTTTAATACCACGAATTTTCAGTGTTTTTTATAAACAAAATTGGTCATTTTGCATCAATATATATTGTTTGTAATTAATTAGAAATCTCGGGAATACCTATTTTCCCCATTAGGCCTATCGATCGATGTTGAGACACGCTCCCCGATAGTGATTTGAAAAGACATTAGCCTAACCTAACAACCTTACCTAACCTAACCTAGTACCGGTATTATGGGTGGGGGCTGCCGCCCCCACACCCCCGCTGGTTGAGTACTAATCCCTTAACCCGGTGAGACCCAGCGTCGCACGTGTTGCGTCGGCAGTGTTTGATCACCAACTCCCAGAGACGCATCACGTGCGTCCGACATATAAAAAACACTTACGTGGCTCGTAAGGTAGGAAATGGCGGGAGAATAGGAGGGGGAGGTACCGTAGTGTGTGTGGGAGCCGGGCCAGTAGGTGTGAGCGGGCCGAGACAGCCGCGCGGCTGGTGGTGGTGGGCTTAGTGGGGATAGTTTACACCCTTAGTTCACCGCCACTTTGAACCTTCATTACTCCGGTCGTATGGGAGCTAGAGGCTTGAGATTTATGTGAGACACTCCTTAGGATGTATGCCGTACAATGCCATACTCAGTTTTTACCCTAGTGCTCCCGGGCGGGTGGTCATGCGGGGGAGACGAACTATTGACACCCCCCCCCCCCCCCCAAATGACCGAAATGATTTTTTTTTTATTTTTGTCTTCATTTCTCACCATTCTCTTCCATTTTGGCTCAATAAATTTTTTGAGGCTCCCCCCCCCCCCCAAAAAAAAATGTCTGAGGTGATTTTTTTTTTTTTTTCATTTCTCATCCTTGTCTTCCATTTTAGCAAACAAAAAAAAAGAAGTGAAAATGGCTTGGGACTGGGGTGAACAAAATATTATAACTAGCCGGGGCTCAACGGGTTAATACAAAAAATTGGCTGTCGATTATACGAAGGTGAAAGAAAAGTCAATGAAGTCTATGGTGTTTACTCTGCAATCTTCAGCTTGATTGTACATTGATAACGGGAAAGTACCGTATTGACAACTTTGTTACGAAAATTAAATTTGAGTAGGCCTACCATACTTTTATATTAGGGTTTGACGAGGGTTTAACACCTTTTCATATGATCTTTAGAGCTATCGATAACTGGAAGTACCGTAGGCCCTATTGACAAGTTATGAAAAAGACATTTTAGTCCCATAATTTTTTATTAGGTTTTGCAGAGGGTTAAAACAAATTTTCTTATGATCTTTAGAGCATAGAGATTCAATATTTATCTTCAAATATATCAACAAAATTCGTGGTAGCCTAAAAATAACATTGAACCCCTATTTTTCTTATTAGACTATAGGCTAGTCCGCATGGAGGAATTTCGTTATCGACACTTGGAAAAACCCGATTTCACAGAAAAATACACAAAAAATCTGTCAAAGATGTCAAATAGCGGGGGTGTGGGGGCAGCAGCCCCCACGGCCCCACCCATAATACTAGGATAGGTTAGGTAAGGTTGTTAGGTTAGGCTAATGTCCTTTCAAGTTTCAAAGGGGTATAGGCTAGTAAACACTAGGATAGCCTATACCTGGTCAGAGGTAAGAAGAAGAGTCCTGCTGTAGTGACTCCTTGAATGCTACCGATTGCGGGACTGAGTTTGTTTACGCGCGGCGCGCGGCAGCGCGGGACTATTTAGGCTAGCCTATATCGACAAAATTGAGTTACAAAACTTATCAAAACTATTCTCCCACAACAGAATCTAGGCCTATGTGAGTAGGCTATATTATAAGGATTCCATAGATGCATAGAGCTTCACTTTCCCTAATAAATTATGTATAATAACGCTGCGAGTCTATTCCCTATAATTATCTAACTTAGTATCCTGAGTTCATCAAAGATAAGGTAGGCCCAAGGGGATTTTTGGTAAAATTCTAGTTTCACGTACACAGCGACAAAAGGGAGGCGCCGTTGTAAAGGCATAGCTTCCCGACCAACTATGAAGATCAGGGAAATTGCTGGGTAAAAGACGTAATATAATGATAATAAACTACATTAACGACATTAGCCTAACCTAACAACCTTACCTAACCTAACCTAGTATTATGTAATAGCTATGGTGCCGCATATGGAGACATTTTTTTTTTTTTTTTTTACAGTAGGTATAATTCCTTATAATGCATTTCCGCCGCTTTGGACATATATAGGAATTAAGTATGGTATATGACAACTCTAAAGTAGCCATAGAAATTTATGAGTATGCTGTGAAAGCGAAACTAGAATTAAACCGGATTTTTTTCTGCAGGATTGACAAGTCCACCCCTGCATCTGCATCAGATAACATTATACATAGGCCTAATTTGAGCCAATATGTCTAAAGATCCATATTTACAATAGGCCTAACCTAGTTACAGTAGTTCACATACGCTTGACTCTAGAGAATGGTATAGATTCTAGAAATACTGAATGTGCTCTGATGTAAGGTTGGACTTGTGTATTCTGTAAAAAAAAAAAAAATTAACCTCTTGAAGAAACGCAACATTTTATACATACCTCCTTCCTCTGTTCCTTCTCTCCAGTATAATTATTATTGCTGTAGCCCCCAAGTCCTTAGTTATTGCCAAGAAAGTTATTACATGTATCCTAGCATGACATACTGATCGATTATTAATGCAATTTGTAATATTCTTGAGTTGAAAGGCCGTCTGTGTGGAGTGAATCGTCGGTGATCTAAGAAACGCTGCAGTGCTACTCTTACCTCGTGGGGCCGCGGTCTCCTGCTTGTGTCACATGACAATACTTACAGAGGGTCCGGGCCCTAGTACAGGTATACGGATACTCCAGCTAGATTGTGTGATGATGTATATGTACTGTAATATGTTTGTGTAACTGGTTGTTTGTATCTTCTTGGATTTGCTTTGGGTATTGGTCTATGACATGTGTGTTGTTCTACAAGATGATGGAATTTCTTTGATTATTTTGATATGGGTGTGAAGTTGGGAGTTGGGCATGTGAAATTTGTAGGGAGGAAGGTCTGTTTAGGCTACTTAGCCAAAATGCAGCCAAATAGGTAGGCCAGAAATCGTGACCCCTGGAGATCCTACTGTATAGTACAGTTTGTTTGTATGTTTTGTAGATGTTTAGGTGACAATCACCACGGTCGATCTGGGGATCCGCCGCTGATGAGCTCGTCCTGGAATCTTTACGACTCTGAATCTTACGATTCTGTACAGGACTGAACATGCCATTTTTATCGGCAATAGCTCAGAGAAGAGTGTTGAGAGGGGAGAAGGGGTGTTGGAGAGAGAGGAAGGTGTTGGAGTGGCTTTGTTATGTGTGTTTTGTCTGTATACGTCGTCAGGATGTTCCCTGACTGGGTGCAAGCATGTGAAACATGCTAGGATGTACTACCACACCCACTAAATGTCCGCCGTGGCAGGGATTCGATCCCGGGTCTTTCAGATTCACACGCAAGTCTGAAATAAACAAAAAAAACTAGCTGTAGGTTTCCAGGCTCAAAAACTGAAAATGCAGGTCTGTGATTGTGGAGGGAGCTGCACCAAGGGGTGGACCGAGAAAGACCTGGGATCGGACTATAGCCTACGGGCCGATCTCAAATCCAAGAACTTGACAAGTGAAGCAGCCCTTAACAGGGTTGCCTGGAACGCCGCCATTAGGACAAGTGACTGAAACTGCACTGATGTGTGGAACACTCGGTCTTAAAATTTTATGTATGTATGTATGTATGTATGGAACTGTTGTAACAACTACCATTTACACCTGCACTTACCTAAACAAAAGTAGTGGGGGGAATAAGATAACTTCTTGTGGTATCCCCTACCTCTGGTAGATTAATTGTCTGCGCTTCATATCGTACCTACTGTATATGTTTATCGTACCTTGTCTTAAACACAGCATCGTCTGTGCTGTCACAGTTGGCTCCGGAAGAGCGTTCCATTGGTTGATGGTTCTGATAGCAAACCAGTTTCCTTTTGTGGTGGTCCTCCAGTGGTCGCCTCTCGTTAGCTTCAGACTGTGTCCTCTAAGGTACTTGTATGTTGTTGTTGCAGATTGTGAAGAATTTGGAATAGGGGACTTCATCGAAGCCATGGAGCAACTTCTATGATTCCATCATGTCCCCCCCTCTTCCAACGTTCCTCTAGTGTTGGCAAGCTTAGGGCTTCACATCTTTCCTCATATGGGCAGTTTCTCAGTTCTGGCACTAGCTTGGTCGTCCTATGACAAAAAAAAAAACACAAAATAAGGAATTTTGGTGCTTTCTACCATAGTTAAGTCCTATTACAGCGGGAGACGGTGGGTGAGTGGAAAGAGGTTGAGGGAAAGATCTTTAAAATATAATCAGTTTTCAATGTGGGTTTAAGTTTCCATTTTTACCTAACATATGAGACACTGCGGTGATGCTGTAGGACTTAAAACAAGTAAAACAATTTTGCACTACTACAATCCTTTATTGGGTAAACAGGATGATCAGTGCCTAACTTTACACAATACATAGCTACATATTCATGCATGTGTTTTTAAAGCAGCGTTAGATACATCTGCATAAGGCAAGGGACTGCAATTAACGCTTTCAATCAGACGACACTAAATATTTTCTTATTAAAGTTGCTTCCAGATGATTTTGTTCAATTTGGGAGTGATAAGTTAGGGATGAGTTAGATTTAGAGGGTTGTTAAGATAGTCTTGTAGTTACCAACATGAATTGATAAATCTCTGATTATATGCATGGAAAACAAAGATATACTATATAATTGAATTAGAAGTGTAGGTTATTACAAAGTACATTATGTATGTACTCTAGATGTAGCATTAATAAAATAGAACATGTCGTCTGATAAAGGAAGTTAACCAAAAAGTTGTGAAAGTACAATCAGGTACTATTTTGTCTTGTGTGCAAAAACTGCTTCGTCAAATGGAATGTCACAAGGCAGAGTGTGGATCTAAATCACTGAACTCTATACCTTTTGTCTGTCGTAAAGGACGTTTTTGCAACTATTTTCCCAGAAAATCCTGGGGCTGTTCGACCAGGCAGCCTAGGAAACAACACCAACAACCCAGACAATCCAATAGACTTACAAATGTAACCATACTTCTTATAGATCGGTCAGCCTTGAAAGTGTAAGTACTGTATGTATGTATGTATTATCGGCAAGTATGAATGTATTATCGGCGGCAAAAGTCGTGTCGCCTCCCCTGTCTAACATTATTATAATGTAAAACTTGCAAAATAAAGAAACTACAACTGGGACGATACAAGATAAATGCAAAAGAACTGATCAAAATCGACATTTATTTTTGTCATGAAGATTTTAAATTTCAATATGGCATTAACGAATAGTGTATCCATTCTTTACAGCCAGATTCAAATGAGTAAACTCAGCATGGGAATCATATGAGAATATCTATAAACTCTCTGGACTGTCAAAATTGGTTGCAAAAACGTAATTTTGAACTAACAAAAGGTATACTGTAATATGATATCGAGTGTAGTCAAGGTAATCTGGCCGAAATTGGTAATGCTGCCTATCTACTGTATATATTTGTATAGCCAATATTAAATAATGTGAATTTGTGTTTTGTTTTTGTGTGTTCATTGTTTTTCTGTTGTGTTGTGTTGTCCCTGTTCGGGTTCTGTCTCGAATCGGCCACCCCCAGAAAAATAAAATAAATAAAACAAAAATAATGGGGAATTAGGCCAGAGTAAATAGATAGATAGATAAATAAAATATTAAATAAAGGCGGCATAACACGAGCAGTTTAGAAAGGCAGTATAGGAAGTATGGAAAGGCAGCGTTACCAGTTTCTGCCAGGTTAGCTTGAATACACTAGTCCATGAGCCAGATCCAGATATTTCATGAATCAATACCTTTCAAATGACGGGGGGAGGGGGGTAAATTTTCCGCATAAACTACAATTAACCCGCTGAGTCCCAGCTAGTTTATAATAAATGTACCATCCAGGACCGGCAGGTTTTGAAAAAAAAAAAAAAAAAAAAAAAAAATCCAGAAAACACCAGGAATGGGTTAGAAATGAAGGAAAACCCACAAAAAACGATCCCCTAGGTCATTAAGGGGTCCTACGGGGCGCCCGAAAGTCGGATTTACAAGAGGGGAAATTTGTAGGCAAAAACAGCCAAAAATAGGTTTTTGCACGCTCACGCGCACGCGGTTGGACTTTGAGTTTTCAACCATCGGCATTGTTATGTGGGATACTTACACAGTTCCCATACAAATCTTAGCCCTCTAGGTGCCATAGGACCGGAGTAATTAACACTGACGCATACGTATGCGTCGCTGGGGTTTAGCGTTACAAACATTGCCGACGCACTGTTTGCGTCGCTGGGGTTCTGTGGGTTAAAGACAAGTTCATTATATAGATATCCACTGAGAAAAACTATCAACTCAAAATAAGTATATCAATAATAATGCAATGTTAATATACTGTACAGTAATAAGTAATATAATAAGTAACATAATAAGCATAATAATTAGCTCTCTATAATGTTTAAAACAAATCTAATCTGGTTCATGGACTAATGAACTATTATATGTTACTGTCTCAACTGTCTTTCAAGAAACAGGACGATGAAATATTTTGATACTACCGGTAGCCGGTACCGGTATTGATCAAGAGACGTGAGCAACTGGCAATATGCAAAGCAAAATAAAATGCCAGAGCACTATGTTCTTAAAACCTTTCTTTACCAGGGCTCTCCTTTTAACTTTATTCTGGTTACTATTAGACAATTTTATTAACCCCCTCTGTACCGGTGACGTCTTTGTATTTTATTCTGACTACAGTACTGTACTACTAATCGATATTATTCAGTTCAGGTAGGATCTTCTGCAACTAACAGGTTTCGAACTATCTCACTTACCATTTTCACTACCACAGATCCTTCTTAAACTGCTCAAAATCGTCTAAATGTACCTAGATTAAAATAAAGAGACGTTGCCGGTACAGAGGGGGTTAAGTTAGAATAGGGCCTCCAGCAATTAAAAGGCTTCTAACTTCCTCACTTTATCCATTTTAGTACGACAAATCCATCTTAAACTGCACAATATCATCTAACTGTAACTACAATAAAAATATAAAGACATCGCCGGTACAGAAGGGGTTAAACATATATGTATGGTATATACTAAAAGAACTTTTAGTAAATACATTTGCCAGACAATCCAATAGACTTGAGACTGTAACTATATTCATTATAGATCACTCAGCCTTTAAAGTGTATTAACAGTTGCCCACATAAGTTCTGCTCCTCATTGTGATCTTATGTATGAAAGTAAAATTAGTATGAAAGTTGAGTTGAACACTGAATTAGAAACTACACTCGTAATTCAATCATGCACTTTATATTGCTATGTATATGATCACACAGAGAAACAGAACTTATGTAGGCAACTGTACATACAGGACAGTATGTATAAAATCCACACGTTATACCATTATGTTACTCTATTCCCAATGCTTCAAATTGTTGTTACAATATTGCATACAACCTATTTCAGTGAAATAATGTATCACCTTTCTCACAATCCTATGTCTTGATTAAATGCAGTTTAGTGTAAAATATTTTGTAAAACACGTACAGTACCGTCATTCTACAGAGACGATGGGGTAGAAAACTTTCAACACTCACTCCTAATCTATTAAGCTCTCTAAAGCCAAGAATGAATCTTATGTCAGTATTTATTTTACACAACAGGCATACTAAGAAAAAAAGGGAGGTGCCGTTGTAAAGGCCTATAGCTTCCCGCAGATCAACTGAACTGATACTCTGCAGCATAATTCTTCAGATTGTCTTTCCCTCTATGTATGACTTAAAATTTCTTCAAAAATATAAATACAGTTTTTGTACATAAAGTAAATAACTCAACTTTAGATAAAAGGACAAAACAAAACTGTATACACCATACAGTGATAATGCAGTTTTTAACGCCATAAACTCCCTTGATTGACAGAGCTAGGGGGGTACCCTTCTTAGAGGGACTTTACTGGACATTTGTTACGAATCGCAAAACCTGAGTGTCCAAACTATTGACGTCCACCGATGGCACAGGGTGGGATCGAACTGCCGACCCTCCAATCAGGGTATCAAACTGGGTCAATATTGTTTAAGACTTCAAAGAATATGAGAAGGAATACAGGAAAATTAACATGAAATAGCATTGTTTTGGCCATTTGAACACTTCCAAAGACACCATGTAAACTATAATCCATAATTTTATCATTAAATATGCAATAATAAAGACTAAGCAGAAGGGATTTGGCTTTCGTTTGACACTCTGCCTCTAATCAGCAGTCAGACGCGCTACCGACCATGCCACAGTAATAGATAATAACAAATAATAAACCTTTAGTAACCAAACGGAAAGAGAGGAGTCATCATTCTTCTAAAGGGGTTAATAGGAGGCACAGTCCAGTCCAGTACAGTAATGAGGTATTCACAGTCAAATCATAGTACAGTACAGTACTACTTTATACAGGCCTTCCTTACTATCCAATGCCCCAATTTAGGATACTATTATAGGTTTTTAAGTGTTTGGGTTTGGGTTTTGGCTGGTCCGAGAACGTATCCCCATCTACCCTATTGATTTTAGGGTTCGTTATACGATTTTTCAATTTAAGATCGGATTTTCAAGAACGTGACCCAATCGTAAATCGAGGGAGACCTGCACTCTATTCATTAGGAGTCTTGAAATTCTAAACAACCTCTCGTAACTCGAAGGTCTTACGCATTCCAGCTCTTTTCTTGTATTCTTCTTTGTTTCGTGTTACACGAATTGTGCTTTTTTACGCACGGTGATTCTATTTAGTTATCTCTGTTTATATAATATATACAGTACATACATTTAAAGACCGAGTGCTCCACACTAAGTGCAGTTCTGGTCTCATGTCCAATTGGCAGCACTCCAGGCAGGCCTGTTCAGAGCTGCCTCACTTGTCAGGTTTTTAAATTCAAGATTGCGATTATTATTATTTTGTTTTGTTTACTGAGTTTGGCAGGCATTCCAGTTGTTGTCGAGTTTCTTAAATATATTTCTCGAGTCAACCAGTAAATAGGTGTACAAATTTGCAGCCCATTTGCTCCAGTCCTCCCTGAGTTACAAGAGGCTAGGGGTCACAATTTCTTAACTTATCATAATGAAAAGGCAAAGAACTCATTTGTGGTAAATGAGTGGAACGCACTGCCCCAGTATGTAGTCGATTCCGAATCAGTAAGGAAGTTTGAAAGTAATCTTGATAAAGCATGGGGAAGACAAGATTTGAAGTTTGATTACAAAGCAAAAATACAGAATAGTAAAAATGTTGCGTCTGCTGCCGCCGCCGCCAACACCCTGAACGACTGCAGCAGTGCAAGTACTGGCACTGAGCTGGATACACAGGCCTAGTTTGCCTTTTTCCAGAGGATCTACTGTAAGAATACTAACTAATTAAGTGCACTTATAGGGAGAGTGTGAGGAAGGGAATCTCATCTGTAAATCTAATCTCCACACATACTAAAAAGAAAAGGAATAAAATGCATGCACACACACAGACACTTGAAAAAGGGGACAGCATCAGTGCCAGTGAGCTGCAATTAGCAAGCTTGGATTACAGGCTTACTATCGTTCGCCAGGAAAATAATTGACACCTAAATAACATGAAACGTATTGACAAAGAAATGGGGCAAAAGAACAATGAAGTCTTGACACAACACTGCCCCACCATGTAAACACTACAGATGACACTGGTTTAGCGCCAATCATGACCACCCCCTTGGGGATCAAGATGTCTGGCATTATATTGATAGATTAACCCATGAACTGCTAGAACCTGTGCAAAATAATAAAGTTGAGGGAGGCTGGGGGGGGGGGAGTAGTGGAGGATGTGGTATGGAGAGATGCCACTACTTCGTATGTGTCACCTAATTTTGAGACATTTCCCAGCACTGGCATGATATTTGAAGGGTTGTTTTTACACATGTTTAAATACAGCGCTTCCGGAAGGACCACTGCAGTCCCTGGGTTAATATATAGATACAGGTAAAGAAGTAACTTTGTACAGTATCATGTGGCAAGTAAAGCCGGTATCACACGAGAGCTTTTATAGTCAACATTCGATGATCAACTTTTTTTCTGGCTACATTTCTGGAATATTTTTCACTGGTATCGAAAACTAGACTGATGGTAGATGAATATAGGTGACCGAAATATTTTAAGTATAGACCTCCTATGCTACCAGACCAGTGTTGAGGATAAATGTAGAGAGAAAAAACGCTTGTGTGATACCAGCTTTAGCAGCTCTTTTAAGGATCTATTATTGTATTGTGCAGGGTTATCAAAGGGGGTTAGAGCAGGGACTTGTGATGATAGTCTATGGTTCTTATCAGTAGACAAACTCCATTTCTGGCGGTGGAAATCATTGTAGGTTTTCTGTAATCCTAGCCAATCAACAGGATATGTTAGTTGTTGTAATTGCAAAGAGAAGTATTGGATCATTATTACGCGTTTGATCTTCTCTTGTAGTACAGTAAACCCTCGCTCTTTCGGACTAATTGGGGGAGACCTCTGTCCGAAAGAGTCAAAAGTCCGAAAGGGCCGAGTCCGAACTCACACTTCAGCCATTCGGACTTGTCCGAATGTCTGAAATAATGCATCTATCTCCTTTATACATATATATAACTATGTCTTATTTGGTCTTTTTTTAATCTATGAATCAATTCTAATACGATGGAATTGAAAACAATTTACCCTTCTAATACACAAATAATAAAATGAAAAAGAGAGTAAATAAAAATGTCTCCTTTGTCTTTCAGAAACATAAGTCCGTCTCGTATATGTTAGTATTTTATCGCTCGCTCGCCCCTAGCCACTCTCTCTCTATCTATTTATCTCTAATGCATCTAACTAACTCCCTTATACATTAACATAACTATGTCTTATTTGGACTTTTTGTAATCTATAAATAATTTCTAATGCGATGGAATTGAAAACAATATTATCTTTCTAGCACACAAATAATAACATGAAAAAAGAGTCAATATAAAAGTCTCCTTTGTCTTTTCAGAACCAATTAAGTCCGTCTCATAATAGTTCGTGTTTATCGCTCACTTCCCCTTCTGCAACTCTCTTTCTATCTATCTTGTCTTTTCAAAACCAATTAAGTCGTCTCATAATAGTTCGTGTTTATCGCTCACTTCCCCTTCTGCAACTCTCTTTCTATCTATCTTGTCTTTTCAGAACCAATAAGTCCGTCTCATAATAGTTCGTGTTTATCGCTCACTCCCCCTCTGTAACTCTCTCTTTCTATCTATCTATCTCTCTAATGCACATACGTAACTCCCTTATACATTAACATAACTATGTCTTATTTGGACTTTTTGTAATCTTTGAATAATTTCAAATGCAATGGAATTGAAAACAATATTATCCTTTTAGCACACAAATAATAACATGAAAAAGAGTCAATATAAAAGTCTCCTTTGTCTTTTCAGAACCAATTAAGTCCGTCTCATAATAGTTCGTGTTTATCGCTCACTTCCCCTTCTGCAACTCTCTTTCTATCTATCTTGTCTTTTCAAAACCAATTAAGTCCGTCTCATAATAGTTCGTGTTTATCGCTCACTTCTCCTTCTGCAACTCTCTTTCTATCTATCTTGTCTTTTCAGAACCAATAAGTCCGTCTCATAGTAGTTCGTGTTTATCGCTCACTCCCCCTCTGTAACTCTCTCTTTCTATCTATTTATCTCTCTAATGCATCTACGTAACTCCCTTATACATTAACATAACTATGTCTTATTTGGACTTTTTGTAATCTTTGAATCATTTCTAATGCAATGGAATTGAAAACAATATTATCCTTCTAGCACACAAATAATAACATGAAAAAGAGTCAATACAAAAGTCTCCTTTGTCTTTTCAGGACCAATTAAGTCCGTCTCATAATAGTTCGTGTTTATCGCTCACTCCCCCTCTGTAACTCTCTCTTTCTATCTCTCTATCTCTCTAATGCATCTACGTAACTCCCTTATACATTAACATAACTGTCTTATTTGGACTTTTTGTAATCTTTGAATCATTTCTAATGCAATGGAATTGAAAAATATAATATATAATAAATATAAGGCCGAAACTCGGCTCTTCGGTCCGAATGCGAAATAATTTTTCTCAGCCTTTCAGACAAATCCGAAAGGCTGAAGCATGAGTCCGAAGTTAAATGTAGTCCGAAAGTGTAGTCCGAAAAGGACGGAGGTATTTTCTCAGCCTTTCGGACAAATCCGAAAGGCTGAACCATGAGTTTGAATTGAAATGCTTGTCCGAAAGCCTTGGAATTCCGAAAGAGTGAAGTACGAAAGAGCGAGGGTTTACTGTATTTACGAAAGCGCCAAGGTCGGTGGACACCATTTCTATGACAGGGATAGCATAACTACTCTCCTCGGGACTTTGCGCAGGCCAGGTGACGGCCTGTGTTCTTACTATTTTTACTTTGTGATGAACGAAGTAATTTTTAACGTATTGCGATTCTGGTTAGCTATTATTTGTGTGTGGAGATTAGAGTTAATGTTTTGTTTGATGTGTTTAGCATGCATTTCAGTTAAGTAGTCGAGTTTCATAAATTTACGACCATCATATCATATTAGCTGGCTAGAAATAAAGCAAAACTATACTAACCATCATCGACAATAAGGGGGTTTGTCTAGGAGTACGGGGCTATGGCTAAACTGTACAGTATTATGTCCATAGTGCACAGCTGCCTTACAACCTTCTGTTCAATGTATAAGGAACTTTTTTTATAAAATTATAAAATTAAAAGGCACCCAAAGGAGAAGCAATGCATACAATTATTGTAAAATAAGTATACAGTATGTAACCTTTATATAATAAGTATATAGTATGTAACCTTTATATAATAAGTATACAGTATGTAACCTTTATATAATAAGTATACAGTATGTAACCTTTATATAATAAGTATACAGTATGTAACCTTTATATAATAAGTATACAGTATGTAACCTTTATATAATAAGTATACAGTATGTAACCTTTATATAATAAGTATACAGTATGTAACCTTTATATAATCAAAGATTAATCTATCGTAAACATATCTAGCATAAAAATATTGCAATCTTAAATACAACTTAAATGTTAAATGCTACAAGTACCACATTATAAGGGCCTTGCAGAGTGTGTTAACATTAAAAACTACAATCTCTTAGAAAGCCGGTGTCACAGGAGCGATTTTTCCATCAATTTTTCCAAGCATTTGTTGTCTGGCAGCTTCAAAATATAGGTTCTGTGAGCATTTATCTCGCTAACACAATCTACCTTTAATCTAGTTTTCGATGGTAATTTTAAAAAGCCTCAAAATAGAATGACAAAAAACGTGCTCATCGAAAATTGCCTAAAAATGCGCTCCTGTGACACCACCTTAAAGACTAATAATAATAAAACTCATAATTAGCACCATTTTTATATGTCTCAGCTGATGATGATGATGATGCAGTTTTTACCACCATACACTCCCTGCTGAATAGCAAGGCTAGGGTGGGTGCCCTGACGAATCAGGGACTTAGTGAATAGTTGCCACAGATTGCTAGACCGCACCGTTCACCAACAGCACTGACATCTGCCAATAACTCACTGGCTGGCCCGAGGCTCGAACCGTCAACCTCACGGTTAGCAGGCGAACGCTCTACCAATCGAGCTACGGCCTGTGGCCTGTGAAAACAAAGCTGCAGTAATTTTATGATGTGCATCATACGAAATACATCATAGTTTTTATTTCACTTGGCGGAAAATTGAATCCTTCAGAAGCAGAGTTTGTTATACTTACTGGGAAAATACGTAACTACACCCTGTTCCAAATAAGTAGGCCAAACACTAAACCTTTATAACTCCCAAACGACTAGAGTAATCCAGATAATATTTTTACCACTTGGAAAGGATCAGCCAAGAAATTGATGTGGAAATTCACAGACCATTTGCTATAGCCCTGCCCGAGTTACAGAGGTTAGGGTTCAGGGTTTCTTGACTACCTATTTGGAACAGGGTATAGTATTGTCTCTGCATCTTATTAAAGCCTATAGGTAGCACCAGTGAATTGACAATAATCTTGACCGCTTAACTTCTTATAACTCAAAATTAATGAAAGGAATCGGGCTGACGTTTTTATCATTGGGAAGAGTCCACCCGGAAATTGGTGGGCCAGTTTGCTCTAGAGTCTAGACCCTTTTGAGATAAAAAGAGGTCAGCAATCAAAATTATTGTCAAGTTCGTTGGCACTACCTTTAGTCATCATACTTAACAACACATTGCGCTGCTAAAGCTTTGTAATAGCCGAGTAATCTGGTTTCGGTTTTGTTAGCAATATAAACTATTAATAAGAACTTAACATATCAAAACTATAATTATACAGATACAACTAATATACAGTAAATGCGCATAATGCAATATGATATAGCGTGTTAGCATAAATACAAAAATGCATACAGGTATACTGTACAGTACAGTACAACAAATCTTAGCACCACTTGAGTAACCGATATCTGCCACCAGTATTATTATTATATATTCATAGTGGCCAGACTTTTAAGAGTAATTTTGTAACTCAGTGGTCTGGTTAACCAATTTAGTACCGGGGACGTATTATCAACATACTCTGGCAAGTTTTAAAATTTAATAAATATTAGACAATTTTAATCAGGTTGGGGAGGATCTGTGGTAGCTAAAAGGATCAACTGAGATAGTTTGTATCCTTTTCATAGTTACAGGTTATTCTTAAGTACAGTATGTATGTATATAGTCAGGCACATGGGTGACCAATGCGAGACAGAGCCCAAACAGGGACAACACAACACAACACAAAAAAACAAAATACAAATTCACACACATCTAGGTCACCCAGGAGAAGACCCAGAGACCAGGGATCACTAAGGGCACTCCAGCACTCCCCAGGCCCCCGACCCACCGGAGAAGTTCCGGTCTCAGCAGGCAGACATGCAGCGGAGCAAACCACAGTGCCCGCCCACCAGATCTTTCCTAAGCTTAATAAAATCATCTAATAATTGCCAGAATATAATGAAAAGAAAGTCACCGGTACTGTACGGGTGAAACTATTTATTAGAAGAAAAACAAATATATCTACAGTGCGCTGCGTTTCTAAGGCACCAGAATATATTGTTAGATATGCTTAAGTAACAGCCCTTGTCTTTATTGTACAGTATGTATTACAACCTCATATGATTGAAAAATTCACTGACTGACACTTTCTGCAGCTCTTTCTACAGATGTACTGTACAATACTTATTACATCATGTCATACAACTTTATTCTTTAAAATATAATAGCAAGAAACATTTAACTACTGTATATGCGAAAATCACAACAATAATAACAATAGTAGTAATAATAAAACATACATACATAAATACAAGTTTAAAGACCGTTTCATCCACACACAGTGTGGTTTCAGTCTTAAGTCCTAAATGATGGCACTCCGGGCAACCCTGTTTTGGGCTGTCTCTTTTGTCAAGTTCTTTGTTTTGAGGTCGGACCGTAGTACAGTACTGTATACAGTAGTACAGTATTCATCGAACTCCGTAAATATTCAAGATTAAATTGACTTCTTATCTCATTTTATCCAGAAGAAAATAAACTAAACAATTAATCGGTAGAAGAATCATAATTTTTGTACATAATAATCACCACAGGTCGTAGCGCGGTTGTTAGAGCACTCGCCTGCAAACTGAGAGGTTGAGGGTTCGAGGCTCAGGTTAGCCAGTGTGCGTTATTGGTAGACGGCAGTGCTGTTAGTGGACGGTGCGGTCTAGCAATCTGTGGCAACTGTCCACTAAAGTCTCTCAAACATCAGGGCACCCACCTTGGCTCTGCTCCTGAGCAGGGAGTGCATGGTGCTAAAAACTGCATCAATATTAATGATACAGAAAGAAAAGATATCCTGAGACTTAACAAGACTTTAACAAGTCCTTGGAGTGCCACATGTATTTGTTGATTTCATTAATTAAGTTAAGAAGTAAAGTTGGTTGGAGACAAAATATGAATTATGTACTGTACTTTTCACATTAATCTTCAAATCCTTAACCCTATCTGATCCTACCACCAGTAATCAGTTCTTAGCTCAGGCTATGACAAGCCCTATGAGAGTCTTGTAATGTGACTCGGTGGTCTAGTTAAACTACCATATTATATAAAAAAAACAAAAAAACAGTCACCAGTGCACTGCAGATGGAATTTTTCTAAAGCAATCATTATACTGACCATTTTTTATGCCTACTTTTAAAGACATCTTACTGGTATTATGTACGGTACAAAACACGGTCAATGGAATTTAAACTCAACGAAAAAATAGATATGCACAATTCTCCGCATATACAGTATAAGGTTATATTAATTTGAATCTTTGATCCTTTAACCCTTGTCTAGCGGGGTGTTTTGGGCTCATTTGGGCATATTCAGGCCCTCCTGCATGATAAATCAAGCATCTGCATGAACAACAAATTATTTAGCAAAAAACTAGGCACTAAAAGCTTCAAAATGAGACCAGAACGAGCTACGTAGCACTCGTGGTTCTCTTGCAGTGGTGCCACGAACATGGAAGTTTAGCATATATCGGTATATTTTCCCAGCTATGCTCACTACTGGCTACACTGCCAGCCTCTCGAAAACACAGAGAACATGAGTTATTGGGCGGCGGTAAGCCCTGGGAGTCGGCTGTCTGGCCCGCTGCTCTCCCGGCCATTTGCACTCTATTTTAACCCTTTAAAAGCCTTAATAATGCTCCTAACTTGCTGCAAATTGGTGCACGACTTAAGTCGAGCGCCGCTCTTTAAGGGTTAAAGCCAAGGCCTAAAATAAAGCATTGTATTGTATTGTATCACTTGTGTTCCATACTGATTCTAATGGGTGCGTTGTGATTGATGCTCTTAAGTGTACAGTCGCATGCAGTGAAAGGTGATGCACATTTTCTTGGACAATTTTGAATCACTGATGAAATACTTTCAAACATTTCCAAGTTAAAACGTTTCCAAGTCAATTTTTGTTGTTTTCCTTAACCAATGTTCTCGGTCTCAAGTTAATCATATAGTACTGTAGTGTACAGTATCAGTTATTTATGCAAGCGACTATTTCCTTCTACTGTTGGTGAATTTGTATGACTAGATGAAATGAACAAACAAAAACAAATATTACTGGCTATCATAATTCTTGTGATAATAGTAAATCGGTGTCTTGTAGAACAAGGGTGTCAAACCAGAGCCATTTTGTTTGAAGACTTAAATGAATATGAAAAAAGAATACAAGAAAATTTATATGAAATAACATTGTTTTGACCTTTTCATCACTTCCAAAGACATAATTTGAACTGTAAACCACAATTTAATCCTCACAAACACAATAATTATAATGTAAAACTTGCAAAATAAACAAACAAAACAGGGACGACACAATATAAAGACAAAAGAACTTGTCAAAATCACTATGTGGAAAGAACGCTTTAGCAAAATATAATTGTGAAATAAAAGAACACAAAACAATAGAGGCTACAAATAATGGACTCGGCTTTCATTTGACACCCTGCTGTAAATTCACACGAATAAACATAACATATATCCATTTAGATTTATACACAAGATAAAAAGAAAATCAAACGGAAAGAGAAGGAACTAAATTATAATGTAAAACTTGCAAAATAAACAAACCAAAACTGGGACGACACAAGATTAACGCAAGATAAATGCAAGAGCCAAAACAAACAATTAAAAAACATAAAAAAGGCAAGCACGACACGAAGACCCGTGTCTGTTTACTCAAGGATTTGCAGGATTGACTACTCAACTTAGGGTCCGTCCAACTCCGAGGCCCTCTATATATCTTTTTAGCACTATTTTTCCCACAGATGTAGAGCATAAATGTAAAAAAAAGTAGTTGAAATATAGAAATAAAAAAAGGAAAAGATAAATAAAAACTAAAATGTGAGCGTTCGTGAATCCACTTGGAGAATTGGCGCTCATGACAAATAAAATACCGGCATATTATTAAGACTCAAAAGAGCTAATTAAATTGAGCCATTTAAATGATGGAGCACAATGATAGTTCAAAAGTATTTGGCAAACTACAGTACATTGAAATCTAGATGCCATAATAATCTATTCAGTGACACAACTCTCCTTAAAAAACAAAGTCTTAAGACATACAACAAACTCACTCAGTTTAAGTTCCATCCATACATCCATCCATATACTCAGGCCCAATCCTCACTTTTTCCCACTCAGTTTAAGTTAGGACTACTGTATAAATATCTTTACAACTTGAACAAATACAGTACTGGGGAAGCTGCCTGAAAATGTTTCTACTCTAATCTTTACTAGTGAGTGCGGCCACAGGCTGTATCGCGGTTGTTAAAGCACTCACCTGCAAACCAGGGGGTCGACGGTTCGAGGCTCGGGCAAGCCAGCATGTGTTATTGGCAGACTAAAGTGCTGTTGATGGACGGTGCGGTCTAGCAATCCAACTGTCGATTGAAGTTCTAGGTACCTCCTGAAGCTTTTAGCCTATTTAACTTAGGAAGACTTAAGTTTAATCCAAGTATATACAGTACAGTATAAACAGTCTGAGAGTTATTAAGGGGAGATAGGTAATTTTTCTGGTCCCCCTTCTTCCTCATGTTTAGGGGGTCCAGAAAAAGAAAAAATCCCCTTAAGAATCACTGGCTACTAAAATGCTTTTGTCCTGAGGTTAAAACTTAAAGACAAAATAAAATACAACCTAATAAAATAATAAAGACAAATACAACCTTAACCTGTCTATCAGTACTTAACCCATTCCGTAACGGTGGCGTCCTTATCATTATATTCTCGTTGCGATTAGTCAATTTTACTCAGCTCAGGAAGGCCCTCTTACAGAAAGGGCCAAAATGCTGGCATGTGCGGGAAAGGGTTAGTTTTATCTAAAGCATCCAGCAGCACCAAAATGTTGACATATAATAATAATTCTTAACTTAGCACTAATTTATTTATTTCCCTTGATTCTTGTTTCTTCGGGATGAGTATGATTAATTTCTGTATAAAGCTTAAAATTGTATTTACCTAATTGTAGTTTACAGGAGTTGAGCTAAGCTCGTGTTGTCCTGTCCCATCTCTCAGTCTACTTTTATCCAATTTTTTCTTGAAAATATGGATGTTCCTTGCCCCTACCACCTCCTCCTCCAGCCTATTCCATTTGTCAATACATCTATAGGGGAAGCTAAACTTCCTGATATCGTTCTTGCAGGTAGGTCTTTTTACTTTGTAGCTGTGGCCTCTAAGTTATTCCTGTATCCATAATTAAAATCTCAACGAAATCCAATACAATACTGGGTAACTGTTTAACAAATCCAATACAATACTGGGTAACTGTTTAACAAATCCAATACAATACTGGGTAACTGTTTAACAAATCCAATACAATACTGGGTAACTGTTTAACAAATCCAATACAATACTGGGTAACTGTTTAACAAATCCAATACAATACTGGGTAACTGTTTAACAAATCCAATACAATACTGGGTAACTGTTTAACAAATCCAATACAATACTGGGTAACTGTTTAACAAATCCAATACAATACTGGGTAACTGTTTAACAAATCCAATACAATACTGGGTAACTGTTTAACAAATCCAATACAATACTGGGTAACTGTTTAACAAATCCAATACAATACTGGGTAACTGTTTAACAAATCCAATACAATACTGGGTAACTGTTTAACAAATCCAATACAATACTGGGTAACTGTTTAACAAATCCAATACAATACTGGGTAACTGTTTAACAAATCCAATACAATACTGGGTAACTGTTTAACAAATCCAATACAATACTGGGTAACTGTTTAACAAATCCAATACAATACTGGGTAACTGTTTAACAAATCCAATACAATACTGGGTAACTGTTTAACAAATCCAATACAATACTGGGTAACTGTTTAACAAATCCAATACAATACTGGGTAACTGTTTAACAAATCCAATACAATACTGGGTAACTGTTTAACAAATCCAATACAATACTGGGTAACTGTTTAACAAATCCAATACAATACTGGGTAACTGTTTAACAAATCGCCAACAAATTTCTTATAAATCATTTCAACCTGTAATAAAGATAACAAATATGGGTAGTATTCTGTTCCAAATTGTGTAGGCCAAAACTATTGAACTCTATAACTCACAAATAACACGAGTAATCAAGTTAATATTTCTACCATTTGGAAAGGGTCAGCCAGGGAATAGGTGTGGACATTCACAGCCCATTTGCTCTAGCCCATTATGAGTTACAGAGGTCAGGGTTCACAATTTCTGGCCTACCTACTTGGAACAGGATATTGTATTCTATATAAAGTTACAACCTACATATAACTGGCTTCATCATAATAATTATCTGAGGTTAACTATGTTGAAATATCAAGGTCAACACTTTGTGTGAAGCACTCAGTTTTTAACTTTATGTATATACAGTATAGCTTCATTCCTTAATTTACTTTACCAAGAAACTGCTACAAGCCTCACAAAAGGCACACAACTACTGGTATCACACCTCAAGTTATTACCGGTAATGGCTGTGGTGGTGGCTGTGGTGGTGGTGGTGGTGGTAGAGGTGGAGGACAGGGAGACAGACTTGGCAAGGAAGGCTTTCTCCAGTGTGTGTCTGAGGGGGGACTTGAAAGGATGCCTGATTGATTGTGTGTGTCTGTTTAGCTGTGTGTCTGTTTAGCTGTGTGACTGTTTGGCTGTGTGTGACTGCTTGGCTGCGTATGTCTGTTGGCTGTGTGTGTGAATTTGGCCGTGTGTGGCCTTCAGGTTACACGTGATTGCTTTGTTCTATGTGACTATCTGACTGTGCGTTGTTTGGCTGTGTGCGGCTGTGTGTGGCTCTCACGTTAAAGGAGCTTGCTTCGTTCTGTGTGGCTGTCTAACTGTGTGCGTCTGTGAATGGCTTTCAGGTTGTGAGGGACTATCTTGATGTGCCGGACTATATTGATGTGAGGGACTATCTTGACGTGCCGGACTATATTGATGTGAGGGACTATATTGATGTGAGGGACTATATTGATGTGAGGGACTATCTTGACGTGCCGGACTATCCTCCCCCGCACTTCCTCTTTCCGTCTGGCCGTCTGTCTCCAAGCGGCTGACACTAACCTGAGGCCCCACACAACTACTGGTATCACATCTCAAGTTATTACCGGTACTGGTAGGGAGGGAGATGTGGGAGACTGACTTGGTGAGGAAGGCTTTCTCCAGTGTGCGTCTGAGGGGGGACTTGACTGTGAGGCTCGGGGGGTTACCTCGGACCGGGCTCTTCTCTATACTGCTGTCATCATCACTGTTTCTGAAGATGGGGAAATATATAGTAATATGAGCAATAGCTAGGAGTGCATACAAATTTGCAAAGAGCTAATAAATTCCTTTAATAAATTTATGCACAGTATGTATCATATATATATGGATTTATTACAATGTAATAGGCCTACTTGCAAAACAAACACACTAAAACAGGAACTGCACAATATATACAGAAAAGAACTTATCACAATCACTATGTGGAAATAACGCATTGAAAATTTAGCAAAACAATATTATGAAATAATGAAATGTGTAATTATAATGTAAAACTTGCAAAATAAACTAACCAAAACTGGGACGACGTAAGATAAATGCAAAAGAACTAATCAAAATGGCTATGTGGAAATAACGTTTAATAAAATAATGATTCCCCCAAAAGCAGCACTTTTGGTGGCAGAGTCGAGAATTTAATCCCCAAGTGAAACACAGTACTGTACACTATTGTACAGTCCATTGTTTTTTAGCTGGCGGTAAATTTTCATGTTCCCATCATTAGTCTATCTATCTATCTATATGCTCAGGCCCAATCCCCACTGTTTTTTTTGGGGGGGAGGGGGGGAGGGGGGGGGGGGGGACTTCAGACAGAGCCAGAATAGGGATAACACAGCAGAAAACAATGAACACACAAAAATAAAATACAAATTCACACACATCTATCGTAATTACTCAGCTTTAACCCTTTCAGTACCGGTGCGGTTCATTTAACTTACCACAGATCCTTCTAAAACAGTATAAAATCTGCTAAATAATAATAATGTAAAACTTGCAAAATAAATAATAACGGGTAGGTAGAAGTAATAAATAATAACGGGTAGGTAGAAGTAATAAATAATAACGGGTAGGTAGAAGTAATAAATAATAACGGGTAGGTAGAAGTAATAAATAATAACGGGTAGGTAGAAGTAATAATCTTAAATTTAATCCTTTACTCACAATCCTCACACATACGGCTGCCCAAGAACAGCCCTCTGTGCATGTTTAGCCCCATTAGTTTTGAGATCTTCTTAAGATATTTGCCCCATTTGTTAGGCAATTTTAGGACCTTTTGTGCCTTCCTCTATTTATTATCTCTTTAAATAAAAAATAATAATAATCTAGGTGTAAATTTCTATCTGGAGAGCGATAGCCAGCCTTTAATTTAGGAGAAACCAGCCTTCGGCCAAGGTATTTTTCTACCGAAAAATGCACAACTTCATCTCAAAGGGGGTCTTGTGGTATTTCTTTAAGCTTGATGAAGGTCTAGGGAGAAAACTGAAAGAATAATAAATAAATAAATAAATAAACAAATCAGAAGTAAGTCTATCTATTTATCTATATACTCAGGCCCAATCACCACTTTTAATTTGTTTTCTTTTTCGGGGGGTGGCCGACTCAATAATAAAACTATTTGTCAACAGCCTACTGGGCAGAACCCTCATTAGGCTGAGGACTCAAGACAGAGCCAGTAGGTATCAGTAAAATCTCCCTCAATCTTTTACCCACACATAGCCTACTGCTGCCCGAGACCATCCCTCTGTGCATCCTCCCATGAACAGAACCAAAAGAACTTATAAAGAGACTGACCTTCTTGCTGCCATGATTGAACCAAAACCTTCCTGAACAGACTTCTCACAGCTGAAATGAACATATAATATGTAAGTAAATACACATTTACAGAAATCAAAACAAATACATGTGATAATATTTCTTGTACTCGCTAAAAACAATCTTGGAATTCAGATGAAAGCTTGCAGTTCTGTGTTTCATTTTCCTTGCGAGTACAAGAAGTAAATACATGTTCATGAATAAATACCTATCACTATATACTGCAAAGAATGCATGCTCTTAAAAATTTGCACATACAGTACTGTATGAAGGTCATTCACAATATCTATTTGTATTAAGGGAATGCCTGAATGGTTCGTATCCTAGCCCTGTCAGCTATATTTGTCATCAAATAAACAACTTGTCATGCTTAGGGGATTTTGATTTTGATTAAAAGACTGACGTACATGTTGAGGAGAGCCACATTGAGGTCGTGTGTTGAGCCGTGGTAATTCCCTTCACCTCCCTTCAGCTCGCACTCCAACCTGCAACAAGATTATAACCCATTCAGTACCGGTGACGTCCTTATCAATATATGCTGTAACTATTAGACACTCTTATTCAGTTTAGGAAGGACGTCTACTTATTAAAAAGCTACAGACTATCTTAATTAATCTTTCTAGCTACCATATATCCTTCCTAAGCTTCATAAAATTGTCTTAATGTAGCTGTAATTAAATAAACAAAACGTCACCGGTACTGAACGGGTTAATACGTATAATACCCTGCTATAGATATAATACATTACTTCAATAAGTAACACCCTGTTTTTAACATTAATCATCAATTACAAACCCCAATGTACTTGAATAAACTAATGAAAGCATATGGTCCTACCGGGATTCGAACTCGGGATACCACACCCAGAACATAAGCATCTAAACCATCCCACCATAAATATTTCACCACACCTTGGCTAATCTTACAGCTTTCCTAGAATATCACCCATCATGAACTATAGCCACAACAGTTACCAGATCTTATGGTTCTCTTAAATACATATAGACATACATTTTAAGACCGGGTGCTCCACATGAAGTGCGGTTCCGGTCTAACATCGAAATGGCGGCGCTCCAAACAGCCCTGTTCAGAGCTGCCTCACTTGTCAGTTTTTTTTTCATTCAAGATCAGATCATAATTATGGTCTGATCCCACAACTTTCTTGGTCTATACCTTGGTGCAGTTCTCCCCAAGTTTACAGAGTTGTGCCTTTTCACCCAACTTAGTTCATCCATCCTCTCCACATCCATATCTCCCAACAAGAGCTAGTCACCATACCTTGCCTACAAGCCTACGAGTGAGTGACTCTTATAGGGCAGAAAATATGTTAAGCAGGCCCACAAACTTAGAGGTACTCTAGATATTGTAATAGTCCAAGACAACTAACCTGAGAGCCTTGACTAGTGTTTGCTGTTGGGCCATAAGGAAGGAGACTTGAGAGCGCAGTATGGCAATCTCTCCGTCCTTCCCACGCAGCTGGTCTTCTAGGTCCGCCACACTCTCCTCCAGCGACAGACACATCGCCTGCAACATAACACAGCATGAAGAATAGCAGAGCAAAAATGTTTTGTACAGTATATACTGTACTGTATAATATTATATTAAGTACTGGTATTAACCAGGGAACTGCGGGGAGACTCTTAAGAGTGAGTGAAAAAAAAAATCAACTTTTGACATCGAAAAAAAAAAAAAAAAAGAAAAAAAAAAAAAAAAAAAAAAAAGTTTGGCCCCTGGGCCATGCAAAATCTCAGTCCTCTACCTCCCCTCCTTCCCCACTTTCCTCCTCTCTTTCAGTTATCACCTATTTTCCCTGTTATTCCCTTATTCTGAGGTATATTTTCGTGCTAACATTAGCGAGTTGCAAGCAGGGTGTTGTCATCACTGATGGCAAGCGAGTGCAAGAGAGAGAGAGAGTATCGATCGACTGTGTCTCAGTGGCCTTGGGGGAAATTGGCGGGAAAGCAGCTTGCCTCACCCATACATTATACAACTCGCGGGCTATATCTCCGATTTTGACCATCCAAACGCTGTTTTCACTCGTTTTATTGTTGTTTCAGGTTAATACCTTTATAATCAACCCATAATAGGTGCATATGGATAAGTATTAATGCTATTAATGGCACAATGAATATTTTAGTGACGGAAACACCTCAAATACGTCAGCACAGGGGGACGTTTCCAAGTACCCCCATGCGCACTTGTTAGGTTAAGTACTGTAATTACAGTATATGTAAAAATTGCAAAATAAACAAACCAAAACAGGGATAACACAATACAAAGACAAAAGAACTTATCAAAATTACTATCTTCTTAACACTAATAACCCCCAAATGAAAATAATGACAGCATGTGATCCTCCCAGGATTCGAACCCTGGACACCACATACAGAACTTACATGTTTTAACTATTACACCATCAAGACAGATTTCTACATAATTCTACAACAGTAGACTACAAATGCCCAGTTAAGCCCCTGTAACAAGGATATACTTTAGTTAGCCCTGTAAATCAAGGGAGTGCACGGCCTTAAAAATACTGCATCAAATTTCTAGAACAGAAGCGGAATCAACAAAACTTTTGATGGCATGGATTTAAAGTGAATCCCCAATAAACAATACCAGAACCAGGGTGTTCAACCGGAGCAATCTTGTTTCAAGATTGGAATGAATTCATATTATCAACAATCTACCAATTAACTTACAAATAAAGAATGTAGGGGAAAGAATGTAGCAAATTTACATGACTTTATATTGCATTGGCCATTTTATAATTTCCAAGGACATAATAAAAACCGTGAAGCTTAAATATATATCTGTATACTTAACAATAATGACTAAAGAAAGGACAAGGCTCTGGTTTGACACCTTGACCAGAACTAACCCGCCTCTCCTCCAGTGAGTCATGTGGCTACCATTAAACGATTTTACTCGGTTTAGGAAGGATTAATGATAGTCGACGAATTAATGGAGATTTAATACACCTCTCTGATTACTAGACGTCATTCCTAAGCTGCATAAAAAAAGTCTAATAATAGCTAGAATATAAGGAGTAATGGTATCACCGATACTGGAGTGGTTAAAGGTGGGGGCTCATGGGTTGAGATAAACACGGCATGATAATCGCCAAGCTGTACATAATTATCTTG
Source organism: Paralithodes platypus (assembly GCA_032716605.1). Taxonomy (NCBI): domain Eukaryota; kingdom Metazoa; phylum Arthropoda; class Malacostraca; order Decapoda; family Lithodidae; genus Paralithodes; species Paralithodes platypus. The sequence continues at coordinate 4,659,726 of CM064491.1, read as the reverse complement.
CAAAATGCAATGGCACTGAAATAATTATTAACAATGGTATAAAGGATTTTGCGGATCGTCTATACCGGGCCTGTGACGTCATAGTGACGTCATACCAGTATCCTTAGCCTAGACTGGATGGTGGACTTATACTCTTGTGACGTCACAGGCCCGGTATAGACGATCTACAAAATCCTGTATACCATTGTTAATAATTATTTCAGTGCCATTGCATTTTGCAAGATACAGTCAGGACCCCCAATACACGATTCCACAATTCGCGAAAACCCTAATACACGAGTTACCCCTCGAAAATAACATTAATTAATTAAGCATTAATTATGCGAGGTGGTACCACAATACACGAATCGAGAGCTAAGAAGGGGCCAAATCCGCTATTCCCGCTTGATACGCGAGCACGTCTACGTTTCACGAGGCCCAGGAGTAGCTCTGAAAAAAGAAGAAGACGGGCATACGCCTGCCTTCCCTCCCGCTTACCCTCCCTCCCTCCCTCCCACAGTCCCGCTCAAGCGCTCATAGCCGTGCGGAGTGACCAAACGTTTGTAGTGCCTGCCACTTTTTTCGCCATGCCACGCCAATATAAGAAGATAACACACAAAATGAAGGTGGAATTGTTGTTTCGCAAGAAAAGAGGAGAAGGAAACTGTGCAATAGGCTTGTCAGAGTAAACTGTTCGTACGATTTGGTTAGGGAGGGAGAAGTTGGAGAAAATCGTGAAGTCCTACGGTCCTAGCCTATCTACTACTAATTTTAAGGATAGTTTCATATTTTTATTCATTGTTCTTCTTATATATAAGATATAGACTGTACTGTAGAGCCAAAAATGTCGAAAATAGGGCCAAAAATTTCGAAAATAGGCCATAATTGAGAGATGTCACCCAATCTAATTATTCCCATTTAAAGTTAGTTCCACAATACCCGAATTCACAATACGCGATGCCTCCTGTCACCCCTATTCTCGCGAATTGGGGGTCCTGACTGTAATTATGTACAGCTTGGCGATTATCATGCCATGTTTATCTCAACCCATGAGTCCCCACCTTTAAGGAGTTTTTTTTTCTGGACCCCCTTCTCCTTCATGTTTAGCCCCACTAGGTTTCAAATTTTAAGACTTTTGCGCCATTAGTTTGGCAATGTTAAGACCTTTTGTGCTTTATTCCTAGCGAGTGATAGAGAGCTTCTAATTTAGGAGGAACCAGCCTTTGATCGGAACATTTTTCTACCAAATATGTCCAAATTTATCTTGAAGGGTAGTCTTGGGGGTATTTTTTTAAGCTTGATGGAGGTCTAGGAAGGAAACTAAATACAATAATAATAAATAAATAAATAAATAAATAAATTAACAAGTAATTACAAATTCCCCCTTAAATGAGAACTAACCCGACTTTCCTCCAGTGTATCATGTGCTCCGGGAGGATGGTCCAGACAGAAGAAGTCACGTACACATTTCCTCTCGCGAATTGTGGTGTGACCTGAGATAAAGAATTCAAGATCATAATAACGAACACAAACATTCAATTTACCAAGATGAATCAGTGACGGGCATACATAAGAAAATGGTACAGTAATACTATACCTAGATAATCAAAAATATACTGTAGTATGTCAATATTGCTATTGAAAACCGTAACACTTTTATACACTAATACTGTAACGGGTACTGGTACCTTCACAGGGACTGCATGTCCGCAAGTTTTTGTCAGATTAATTTAATTGTTAGCTATATATGGGCTATTGTGGATAATCCAAAAAGCTGGTACAGTACTGGATACGTTGTGCTTGTCATTATATGTAGAAATACACTGATGTACCCTTGTACAACCATGAGCAATTATAATGTAAAACTTGCAAAATAAACAAACCAAAACTTAGACGAATACAGTAAAAAGACAAAAGAACTTATCAAAATCGCTATGTGGAAACACTTCAGCAAAATCCATCATCTCCAGACATCACCTTTTGCTCCCCAGAACTCACCCCCACAACATCCTGGAGGGTGGTCAGAACCTTAGGCTCTGACCACCTCCCGATCATTATCACCCCCAAAACCAGACTCACCCCAGCTAGCCACAAACACACATGCACCAATTATAAAAGAGCTAACTGGGAAACATTCACAAATGAGACAGAACAACACTTCACAAATCTAAACAGTACACCCATCACTAACATCAACAATGCTGTACATTGTTGATGTTAGTGATGGGTGTACAGGGCGGGTGCCCAACCCCGAAAGAGGTTGAAATAGGGGAGCTATCCCCCCGCCAAAGGCGGCTTTCTAGGGCCTTTCCTAGCTGATGCTGAGAGGATTGGGTTCTAGTCATGTGGTGATGGGCTGGTCTATCAGAGTGAGAACTGAGCGATCTCTGCCATACCCATAGCTTACTCTGACTGTTCCTTTTACTTATATATTTTCTAGATCTCAAGTGACGGCGTCTCTTCCGTGGATTGACCTCCCAATCTACCAAGATTGGAAGCCAATGCATCACATTTTTCCTTTGCCCCTCAACTTTCTCTTCATAATTGCTGAGGGGCACAGGGCCCTGGGTGGGGCTTTGGTTTCCCGGGCGTTTCCGCACCCTCCTCAGCTCCCCGCCATGGAGTGGCTTCGGTCACCCAGGCTTTATTGTGGTAGGCAGGAAGGGTTCTGTGGGGGCGCTCGGTTATGGCCTTGGCCTTGCTTGGGGCCTTGGGCCTGTTCGGCCAGGCAGTCTGGGGAACAGCAACAACAACAACAACAACAACAACAACAATGCTGTACACATACTCAATAAAACTATCCAAAATGCTGACAAGAAACACATTCCAAGAGGTAACAGAAAAAGACACAACCCCAACTTCACACCAGAAATTCAAAAACTCATCAGACAATGCAACATACTGAAACACTCCCCAGCACCCCACACAACAAATCCAAGCACTCAACACCCAGACTAACAACAAAATACAAGAACAACAAAAACTAAATTGGAATAACTTCCTATAAACACTTGATCACAAAACAACCCCAAAAAAACTCTACAAAACACTAAACAGCATCACACTTTCCAACAGCAACACAACACAATCACATGCTGCAATCACAACAACAGACTCTACTCCTTCATGTAAACAAGCAAACACTCTCATCAATCACTTCTCACATGTCAGCCACCTAAAACCTCACAAAGACGACCGACGTGTCATCCGACGTAAGAGACAATTCCCCACAGACCCTGACTATACACCCTTCACCAATCACCAGACAAAGCATATCATCAATAATCTCAAGCATTCACCCGCCTGTGGCCTAGACAACATAAGCAACATACACCTCAGACACCTGGGACCACAAGGAATACAAGCACTCACTAACATATCAAACTACAGTTATTCACACAACACAATACCAGACATCTGGAAGCATGGTATCATCATCACAAAATGAGCCAAAACTATGTTATAGATTTGTAAATGGAAAAATAAAAACAAAAGAAGGTATTGTCAGACTAAGAGTTGGAACGAACAGCTATGAGAAAGATAAAGACTTGTGTGAAGTTATGAATGAAAAGCTTCAGTCAGTGTTTGTAAAAGAGGAGGAGTTTATAGAACCTGATAGAGAAATGAGAACACCACAGATGCCTGAAATGAAAGTGACAAAAAGTGAAGTGCTGAAATTGATGCAGGATTTGGACGTGAGGAAATCAATGGGCCCAGATGGAGTGGCTGGATGGATCCTCAAAGAATGTGTGGAAGAGCTAGTGGAACCAATCTATGACATCATCAAATCTTCACTGAATGAAGGAGACCTGCCAGTGGAATGGAAGAGAGCTAACATAGTACCTATTTACAAAGGAGGAGACAGAGAAAATCCGCTTAACTATAGACCGGCATTGTTTGCAAAATTTGTGAGAAAATTATAAGAAAAAAGTGGACACACTTCATAGAGAGACAGGGGGTGCTTAGTGAGAAACAGTTTGGATTCAGGGAAGGGAGATCTTGTGTATCTAATTTATTAAGCTTTTATAGCAGAGTGGTAGATGTTACACAGGAGAGAGAGGGATGGGTTGACTGTGTTTACCTGGACCTGAAAAAGGCCTTTGACAGGGTGCCTCACAAAAGGTTATTGTGGAAATTGCAGGTTGTTGGCGGTGTACATGGTAGGATGTTAAAATGGATGGAAAACTTTTTAATAGGAAGAGAAATGAGGACCACAATACGAGACGAATATTCACAGTGGAGGAGTGTGACGAGCGGAGTACCACAGGGATCAGTGTTGGGTCCAATAATGTTCCTACTTTATGTAAACGACATGCCAGAAAACTTGAATAGTCATATGAATATGTTCGCGGATGACGCTAAGATCATGAAGAATGTCACCTGTATAGAAAGTTGTCAGGGTCTTCAAAAGGACCTACATAAGTTGCACAGATGGAGCCAAACTTGGAAAATGAGTTTCAATGCAGAAAAGTGTCATGTTTTGGAAGTGGGAACAAGTGAGATAAGGCCAAGCTGGGAGTACAAATTAGGAATTGAAAAAATCGGCAAAACACGGCATGAGAAGGAACTTGGAGTGATAATACAAGATGATCTATCACCGGAGAAGCATATTAACATGATCATTGGAGGAGCATATGGAATAATGACCAATATGAGAGTGGCATTTAACTATTTGGACGAAGAAATTTTAAGAAAACTGATAATGACTATGATAAGACCAAGATTAGAATATGCAGCAGTGATATGGTCACCACATTTGAAAAAACACAAACAAATTAGAGAAAGTCCAAAGGATAGCAACGAAGATGATCCCAAGATTGAAGGAGTTGACATATGAGGAAAGACTTAAGACACTACAACTGCCTACCTTGAAAGAGAGAAGGGAACAAGGCGACTTAATAACGATGTTCAAGGGAGTAAAAAGTTTGGAACGAGTAGATAGGGAAGATCTATTCGAGAGGGATGATGGAAGGACAAGGGGACACGAGTTTAAACTGAGGAAGGGCAGATGTCGTAAGGACACAAAGAAACTCAGCTTCCCATATAGAAGTATAGAGACTTGGAACAACTTGGAGGAGGAGGTGGCTAAAACCTGATATCATAGCACTACAGGAAGTAAGACCAAAATTTTTTAGAATTGAGAGGGAACTGGTGGAATATAGTTTGGAGGGTTTTGAGTTATATGAGAGAAATGCTATTAGAGCAGAGGTTGGAAGAGGACTGTTTATTTATGTAAGAAAAGAGCTCAAGGTTAATGAGGTGGATATGAGACAGCAGTATTGTGAGTATTTGTGTATTGAAGTAAAATGTGTAAGAGGATCAATTCTAATTGCCTCTATATATAGAAGCCCAAATAATAGCAGGGGAGAGGATGATAACCTACTGAAAGCAATGGAGGAGATAGATAATAGAGAGAACAAATATAAAATTTTGATTGGAGATTTCAATTTGCCAGGGATCAACTGGGCAAATTGTACTACTCCAGCGGGACAGGGTAGCATGGAAAATAAGTTTATAGAGAAAGTGAGAGATTGTTTTTTAACGCAACATATTGTAGAGATGACAAGATATAGAGATGGGACGCAGGGGAGTGTACTTGATTTGATTTTTAGCAATGAAGAGGATATAGTGGAACATGTTAATGTGGATAGCCCTATAGGTCGTAGTGACCATGCCTGTATAAGCTTTAGTTGTAACATTAAATTGGAGAGGGATAATAAAAGCAATAGAAAAATATACATGTATGATAGAGCAGATTATGAGCTGCTGAGACGGTGTTTGGACATTGACTGGGGGGAATATTTGAACGGTGAAGACGCTGAAGGAATGTGGAGGAAAATTAGAGTCAAACTGGAGAATGCTGTATCCAAAAGTGTACCAGTAAGGGAATATAAGGATAAAACAAAATTGAGGAAAAGAACTAACCCAGAATTGCCAATGAAAAGAAAGCTTTGGATATTGATTAGAAGAAAGAAACGATTGTGGGAAAGATTAAAATTGTTAAAAAAGAACAGGGGGTCTAGTATAGAGGCTATGGAAGTGGATCTGGAACGTAGACAAATAAACAATAAAATAAGGTGGGAAACAAGGAGGGGGGTGAAGGAGAGGGAGAGAGAGATAGCTAGAAATGTGAAGGATAATCCAAAAATATTCTGGAAGTACATTCAGGAAAAATTAACAAGAAGAGTAGGGATCCCAGAGCTGGTGGGGGGGTTGAATGATGGGAGTAGAGCGGAGACTGATAAGGAGAAAGCAGAGGTGCTGGGGAAATACTTTGGGGGGTACTAACAGTGGAGTCGGAGGACGCAGTGCCTACTATTCCCATCAAACAGGCACCGGCACTAGAACTAGTAGAGTTTTCCCATGCTAGAATAAGAAGGGCTATAGAAAAAATGAACAGAAGTAAGTCACCGGGACCGGATGGGATACACCCAAGAATCATAAAGGAAGGAGGGGAGATGTTAGTAGAGCCATTGAAAATGTTATTTGAGGTATCGTTTAATACAGGACAAATCCCGATGGACTGGAGAGAGGCGAACATAACAGCTATATTTAAGAAGGGAAAGAGAAATGACCCAGGGAATTATAGACCAGTCAGTTTGACAAGTGTTGTGTGTAAACTAATGGAAACGGTAATTAGAGAAGGAATAATGGATCATATGAAGTCAAACCAACTTTTCAGTGGGAGACAGTTCGGATTCTTGCCGGGGAGGTCGACGGTACTACAGCTAATTAAGGTGGTAGATGATTGGATGCAAATTCTAGAAGATGGTGATGTAATAGACGTGGTATATTGCGATTTTATGAAGGCCTTCGATAAGGTCCCACATAAAAGGTTAATAGAGAAAGTTAGAAGCTATAATATAGGGGAGAAATGTGTGAAATGGATAGAAGCCTTCCTGAAAGATCGGAGACAGAGGGTATTGGTGAATGGAATAGGCTCGGGGTGGAGGGAAATTACAAGTGGGGTACCTCAGGGATCTGTGTTGGGACCACTGCTGTTCGTTATATTTATCAACGACTTGCCTGAAGTTATAACTAATGGAAGTGAGGTATACCTGTATGCGGATGACACTAAACTGTATAGAAGAGTGAGGAGTAAGGAAGATATGGGTTTGCTTCAAGGAGATGTGGAGGGCATGAAGGGATGGTCTGAGCATTGGTTAATGCCTTTTCATCCAAAAAAATGCAAGTACATGCGGATTGGGACCAGCAAGATAGACAAGGTAGGATACAGTATGTATGAAGCGATGGAGGAAGTGAGTGCAGAAAAGGATATAGGAGTAGTGATAGATAATAAGTTAAATTTCTCAGAACATTTAGCGGAAAAGATAAACAAAGCCAATAGAATTGTAGGGCTGATAAGGAGGACATTTGTGTCACTTGACGAAGAAATCTTCAGGAATCTATATACAGCGCTGGTTAGGCCACACCTGGAATATGCAAACCAGGTGTGGGCTCCATATATGGTAAAGAATATAGAAGCAGTGGAGAAAGTGCAGAGAAGAGCTAGCAAGCTGGTACCAACGTTGAAGAACGCGGGCTATGAGCAGAGGTTGAGGACACTGGGACTTCCGACACTGGCATATAGGAGAAAGAGAGGGGATATGATAGAGACTTTTAAGATAGTGTCAGGAAAGTACGATGAGGATGTGTGAAGGTATCTTCTTGATGCGGGAGAAGAACGAGAGGACACTCAAAATTTACAAAGAAAGAAATAGGCTTGAGAAGGCGAAGAACTCATTTTGTGATAGAGTGGTAAATGAGTGGAACGCACTGCCCCAGTATGTAGTCGATTCCGAATCAATAAGGGAGTTTGAAAGTAATCTTGATAAAGCATGGGGAAGACAAGATTTGAAGTTTGATTATAAAACAAAAATACAGAATAGTAAAAATGTTGCGTCTGCTACCGCCGCCGCCAACACCGTGAACGACCGCAGCAGTGCAAGTACTGGTACTGAGCTGGATACACAGGCATAGTTTGCCTTTTTCCAGAGGATCTACTGTAAGAAACTGTAAGAAACTGTAAGTGAGAGCGAAGAACATTAACGTGTTCAAATCTAGGTTGGATAAAAGTAAATATGGAAATAGGACAACATAAGCTATGATATGTTAGTCCAAAATACTGGGAATTGGGAATATCCATTACGATACTTGTCTAAGTAAAATGGATTGATTGTAAAGTAACTAAGACAGGACAACACGAGCGCTGCTCAGTTCCTGTAAACTACAAATAGGTAAATACATTCCCCAAACCCAACAAAGACCCCACGATACCCTCCTCGCACCGCCCCATCACACTCCTTTGCACCCCCTCCAAAGTCATGGAACGCCTAGTACTACAACTAATTACACCCGACCTACCCCTAGCTCCAACATAACATGGCTTTAGGCCACTGCACTCCACAAACACTCTTCTCACAGACCTTACACAAAGAGCTTTTGACGGTATCAACTCAGCTAGACCACCACACAGATCACTATTAGCCACACTCGACATTAGTAAAGCCTTCGATGCCATCCCACGCCACAACCTAACAAACAAAATCTACAACAAAACATGCACAACACAAAAAGGTGGCTGGCCAACTTCCTAGCAGGCAGATGTGCAAACGTATCTTTTGCCGGTCAGTCATCTAGAATCAGAAACTTTTCAAACGGAGTCCCATAAGGATCCGTCCTATCGCCCGCACTCTTCAATCTGTACATGCACGATATAACTACACCCAATACGCCCCAAATAAACTTAGCCTCCTATGCAGATGACATAACACTCACATGCACACACCATGACCCAAAAAGAGCAACAGATCTCCTTCAACCCTATCTCAACACACTACATGGCTGGTGCACTACAGACTTAATCTAGCCCCAGCCAAATCCACCGCAACCCTGCTCACAAGCTGGACAGAACACGAATACATCCCTCAACTCACCATAAACAACACACCCCTAACACATACACACACACACAAAATCCTAGGAGTAACATATGATACTCATATGACATTCAAACAGCACACCACAAACATTAAAAAGAAACTGACACCCAGACTTAACACCCTCAGGTCACTTGCTCACACAAAATTTGGACACAACAAAGAAACCACCACCACAGTATATAAACAATACATAAGATAAGTGATGGAATACGCAAGCCCAGCCTGGGCTTCTAACCTAGCTGAAACACATCATAAGACCTTACAGACTATTCAAAACAAAGCCCTAAAGATCATTACAGGTTGCACAGCTACTGCACCCACAGATCACCTACATCAAGAAACCAAAATCCTCAAAGTCAAAAACCATCTGGACATGAGAGGCACTCAATTCCTGGCAGCAGCCTCCACAAACCAGGACCACCCACTAAACTACATGGCAACACACCCACAGACACCAAGAAATATCAAAACAACACCCAGCACACGGTATCACACACAATTATTGTCCTCTCTCCCTCCCTGCCCACCCCGAACCAACTTCCAGAAGCACATCCATACTCATTTCTCTCGCCGATCCATCCACTCACTCACAGACAACACGCAGCTGCAAGCACGACATCCCGAAATCCATCCTTCCGAATCCTCCCTTCCTCGCGAGGACAGAGTCCACCTGGCCAGGCTGAGATGCGGACACCATCCAGCTCTCCTGAGCTATCAGAAGAGACTGAATGACTCGGTCGTCGACACCTGCCCGGGATGTAACACAGCACCCCATACCATTAAACACATCATAGAAGATTGCATTTCACACAACCACTTACGCCAACAACACAGTCTACACTCAATGAGAACTCTGTGGGAAAGCCCGATCGTGGCCATGGCCTTCCTCAGGGACTCGGGGCTGTTCGGCCAGGCAGCTTAGGGAAGAACAACAACAACAACAACAACAACAACAACAACAACAACAACAACAACAACAACAACTTCAGCAAAATAATATTATAAATAAAAGAACACAATCCACCACATAGGGTGTACATTACCAGTACTACATGATAATAGGTATACACCAACTTAAATCCTTGAACCTTTAATATTAGGTTCTGAAGCGTCTGGGATACAATACAACCTTTTAAGTCTCACTCGCGTGTGTGGCTGTTAGTGCTCACGACTGTACAAGGAAGCATAACCTACCTATAATATTGTCGATGAATGCCTGTAGTCCAATCTGTCGGTCCTCCAGGAAGATGGGGTCAAAGTTATCACCAAACCATCGCTTGGGTGGCAAGGCAAACCTCAACCCAGGGAACTCTGCCCGCAACTGAAAAGAAGATTAGTTAGTTATACTGTACTTGATTTTTATTAACTTGGCGGATATTTTTCTCGCTTAGCAGCTCATTTCCCGATAACCAATGGAAAACTATGAAAGTACTATGTCTAATGATAAAGTACGACAGGTTGAGTGAGAGGTATCCTGACCAGGATTCGAACCCACTCACTCCAGGTATATTTGGGAGAGTCGGGCACCATAACCAATCCGCTTATGGCCGAGTGGTTACGGTGCCGGACTCTCCCAAGTATACCTGGAGTGAGTGGGTTCAAATCCTGGTCAGGATACCTCTCATTCAAAGTACTATGTCTCTGCATTCTATCATTGCCAAGATTTCGTAATTAACAACATATTTGGTTATAAAAACATGTAATAACTGAGTAATTATGATGGAATCAAGCCAATTTCTTTGCCAGCTGTAGTTAGTTAAAATAGGACTGCAGAGGCTATCAACCCTTCTGGATTATTAATTATAATGTGAAACTTGCAAAATAAACAAACCAAAACTATAATCTACAGTATTGCCACCCTAATTTATATATAAAACTTGACTACTCAACAGAAATACAGTACAGGCCAAACACAGCAAACCAAACAATATATATAACCGCAACGTAATAAAGTTATAAAATAAAAACTCAACAACTTAACTGAAATGCAAACAAAACATTAACTAAGTCTCAACACAAAAAAAAAACTAAACTGAATCACAGCATGCTAAAACTGACAAATTTGTTTATCACAAAATAAGGGGTGGCCAAACTGACGTACCCTTTTGTTAAGTCTGACAAAGTCGGTGTAGCGTCGGAACACGAACCACTGATCCCCGGTCGGCTGGTGGAATACTTGGATCTTGAACACCTGAAACAAATATCAGAAAGGGTTATAATTAAGTGTATACTGTATAAATTGTCTATAGTAACAGTATCACCTTATTTACCAACTTAATGAAGATAATGAATAAATGACTGACAATGATTTATCAACCGCTAAATTAATGAAGGACTGTAACTTACTGATTAACAGTCTAATTGGGTGACTGGTTCCCAATAGACAAAGAGTGAATGAATGATTGTTAGCAAGCTGATTGAATGACTGACTGAAGTGATTAATTAACTGATGAGTAATTAACTTACTAAAGGGCAAGGAAAAACATTACTTCTTACTGAGCGGCAAATTCACAGGAGTGCTTTTCCTCAAAACAAATTTGGCAAATCTATCTGGCCTGGTAGCTACTGAATTAAACTTGTATATCATGTATGGTAACTTCTATCAAATAAAGCAATCTCCCTTCAGCTTAGTTGTCGATACCAGCGCTCAATAGACCCATAAAAGGTACAGTACATTCATTAAGACCGAGTAGTCCACACGGAGTACGATTTCAGTCTCGTCCAAATGGCAGTGTTCCCGGCAGCCCTATTCTGGGCTGCCTTATTTGTCAGATTTTAAAATATGAGATCAGATCGAACGACATGATCTCAAGTCCATATACGTTTACCCCTAGTAGGTGTCAGAAAAATAATGACTATCAAGAGATGCTGTGAAAACCTGTTGTGTGACTCAGTTAGTTAGGTTTATTTGTAAATTAATTGGTGGGTTGGTGAAAACAAACATGAATATTTTACATGGTCAATGATTTTCCTAACCACCAGCTTGTCTGATAATTATGTAATCAAATCAAATGTGCTAATTTAGTCAATCAGTACTCCAATTAATCATTCATAAAACAGTTAGCCAATCATTCAATAAATCAGTTAAAAAAAGTATTGTTTTGCTAAGTCTTCAATGCATTGTTTCCACATTGTGATTTTGATCAGTTCCATTATCTTTATATTGTGAGGTTCCTGTGTTGTTTGTTTTGCAAGTTTCTCATTCCACATAGCAATTTTGATAAGTTATTTTACTTTTATCTTGTATTGTCCCAGTTTTGGTTTGTTTAGTTTGCAAGTTTTACATTTTAATTTAATAAAGCTGTTAGTTAATCATTCATTAAATAAATAAATAAAAGGAGGTATATATTATATCATAATTTAATATAAATGTAGGTTATTTGTAGGGTAGTTATTGATAGGGGTCACTTGAGGCATGCTATGCTTACAGGTACCTACCCGATAGCACTATCTTTAGTGAGTGCTGTACTGTATTTTATATATTATTTTGTAATAGTATAGATATCTTATCAATATCTGTATTTTGTACTATTTTAATGTCTTGTCATGTTGCAAATTTGATTTTAAATAATATTTTGACATTTAACATATAGTTTCTTTATTCATGCAGAGTTTAGTAAAATTTGCCAGAACGTCCCGGACTTCCCAAACTTGACTACTTCCTTTAACGTGACGATAGTGCGTTGTTATATGTGCGATTAGTTTGCTTGGGAAACAGATTAACTTGCTCATGTAGTAATGTACACCCTATGTGGTTGATTGTGTTCTTTTATTTAATAATTTTCATTTTAGTAAACGTTGTTTCCACATAGCGATTTTGATAATTTAATTTGACTTTATATTGTCCTTGTCCCAATTTTGGTTTGTTTAGTTTGCAAGTTTTACATTTTAATTTATATATAGGAATAATTTAGAATATGCCAGGTCGCTTATCGGTGTCGGTGCCATTGGTCTGAACGGATTCACCCCCACCCACAAAGATTACAAGCTTCCCCCTATCATAGCCTTATCATTAACCTTGGTGTATATCTGTAGGGCATACACACACTATCCATACATATACAAGTACCTGTACACATATAATCACATACATTACATACCGGTACTACACACAATCTACACATACTGGTACTACACACACACACACACTACACATACATAAAACATACTACACATATATATACACACACACTACACATATACTGTATATATATATATATACACACTCACTACACATATATACACATAGTACACATACACACACACACACACTAAACATGTATACAAACACACATAGAGTATCACACATTACTAACACCATGTAAGGGCGAGGCAAAATATATATGGCAACCTTTATATGTAGCATATACAGTAAAAGTCCGTTAATCCGACGACCGATGATTCGAATCTCCCAATAGTCCGAATTTTTCAATTTGAGGCCAAATCCGAATTCACCCGATGGTCCGAATTTCAAGAAGTCCCAAAGTCCCCTTTTTGAGGCATTAGGCCACTCAAATGACACATAATGGAGCACACACATATCATATGTTCATGAATTCACTTTAAAAGTTTACCATTGTCATTGTAGCCTATTATCTACTTCAAAACATTCAGATTAATGGTCAAAGGAAGCTACTGATATAATCGTAAACACCTTCGTCTTCTTCTTCTTCCACATCGTCTGCTAGAGAGTTTGTTTTGCTCTTGAACGCATCCTTGGGACGCTCCGATGCGCTACTGGCTTGCACCGCATTTTCTGCAAGCGCATTCAGTCTTGAGCTTGAAAACGCACCTTTCAAGAAGTCCCAAAGTCCCCTTTTTGAGGCATTAGGCCACTCAAATGACACATAATGGAGCACACACATATCATATGTTCATGAATTCACTTTAAAAGTTTACCATTGTCATTGTAGCATATTATCTACTTCAAAACATTCAGATTAATGGTCAAAGGAAGCTACTGATATAATCGTAAACACCTTCGTCTTCTTCTTCTTCCACATCGTCTGCTAGAGAGTTTGTTTTGCTCTTGAACGCATCCTTGGGACGCTCCGATGCGCTACTGGCTTGCACCGCATTTTCGGCAAGCGCATTCAGTCTTGAGCTTGAAAATGCACCTTTGGACGTATTAGTCTTGAGCTTGAAAACGCACCTTTGGATGTTCCGATACGCTACTATTTATAGTTCAGTGATCGGAGCATCCCAAGGGTGCTTTCAAGACAACAAGACAAGGGTGCTTTCAATACAATATAATATAACAGAGCACGTCACAAAAGGAAAATCACAAAAGGAAAATTACAAGAACCTCTCAGGGAAGTGCCGTTGTTAAGGCATTACTTCCCGAACCACATCTGATCTTCAAGAGCAAGACAAACTCGCTAGTAGACGGAAGAAGAAGAAGACGTTTATATCAGCAGATTCCTTTGGCCATTAATCTGAATGTTTTGAAGTAGTTAATAGGCTACAATGACAATGGTAAACTTTTGAAGTGATTTCATGAACATATGATATGTGTGTGTGCACCATTGTGTCATTTGGGTGGCCTAATGTCTCAATGTTTTCGTCATACACAGGTTCATAGGGGTAAAGTCCGATAATCCGAAAAATCCACTAATCCGAACGAGAGCCGGTCCGCTGCCCTTCGGATTAACGGAAGTTTACTGTATATAGTTACTTATTACTGACTGCTATCTAATTCATTCAAGCTACCTCCAGATAATTTTATTCAGCTTTGGAAGGATCTCTCACAGTCAAAGAGTTAAGCAATCTCAACTGAACCTTTGAATGTTAGATGTTCTTTTCAAGCTGCATAAAATTCTTCAGAAGAGTCAGAAAAGTCATTCAATTGAAAAGACTTCATTAATGTCATATCATCATCGGTAACACTGTAATCCTGCAGATGACTAGAGAAGCACACACATATACAACACATACACACATAGACATACTTACACACATACACATGGTACGACTGAATATTAAATACTTTGACATCCTTAACCCCATCAGTGCTGGTGACGTCCTTTTTGTTATATTCTGGAAACTATTAGATGATTTTATTCAGCTTAAGAAGGACCTCTAGCAATGAAAAGGCTACATACTATATCATTTATCCTTTTAGCTACCACAGATCCTTCTTAAGCTGAATAACATCTAATAGTTACCAGAATATGATGAAAAAGACATCACCGGTACTGAATGGGTTAACAAATAGATTTAATAAAAACATATCTCCATTACCTTCATCAATATTACCTTTATATGCCTACGATACCTTTGCTTTCCTCATTTTGAACAAAGCAGAGAGAATAGCCACAAGAAGTTACAAGGAAAAGTTAGAATCTTGAAGAACCCTAAAGCCCATTCCAAGAACATATTCTTAAGTGAAATATTATGTAATGCACTATACTCATTGCAGAGTGTGCATCTGCAATTACTACCTACTCTCTTCTTAAACTGCTCTACTGGAGAGAGTGAGAGAGTGAGAAAGTGCTGGTGAGAGACTGACGGTGAGAGACTGCCAGTGAGAGAAAGTGAGAGTGAGCTAGTGAGTGTGTGTGTGTGTATGTACTTACTCAAGTTGTACTTTGTGTGTGTTAGAGAGAGAGAGAGAGAGAGAAGAGAGAGAGAGAGAGAGAGAGAGAAGAGAGAGAGGAGAGAGAGAGAGAGAGAGAGAGAGAGAGAGAGAGAGAGAGAGAGAGAGAGAGAGTATTTCTGTTGGACGAAAGAGAGAGAGAGAGAGAGAGAGAGAGAGAGAGAGAGAGAGAGAGAGAGAGAGAGAGGTGTGAGAGAGAGGAGAGAGGTGTGAGAGAGAGAAGTGTATGAGAGAGAGAGAAGTGTATGAGAGAGAGAGAAGTGTATGAGAGAGAGAGAAGTGTGTGAGAGAGAGTGAGAGTAAGTGAAATAGAGAGTGTGAGATAGAGAGTGTGAGAGAGTGAGTGTGAGAGAGTGAGTGTGAGAGAGTGAGTGTGAGAGAGTGAATGTGAGAGAGTGAGTGTGAGAGAGAGAGCAGTATCTCCTTATCTTAGACTCAGCCTCCTTTTCACCCTTCTAATCAGTCAGTACAAAGGAGTACAAAGGAAATCAAGCAACAACAGGTCTAGTGACCCTTCTAGGCTGCTTGTCCTCCAAAACACTGAGGATCAAGTGTCCAAACAGTGGTTTAGAGTGGGTAAGGGAACATTGGAAAGGGAACTACTGCCCTGGACCTAATGTCCGTGGCAGGACTAGGAAGTTAGTAGGGGACATATGGGTTAGTAACTGAGGGGAGGATAAAATAAAGTTATTCATTTACAAACGCAGTCAGTCGCGGGTTTGATGCGAGATATTTGTCTAGGCGGAGTTTAAATGAATCAACGGTGCTGCAGTCTATAACGTCTCGGGGAAGCCCATTCCACAAGTTTACAACTCGATTGAAGAAGAAATTCTTAGATTCGTGTGAGTTAAAAGATTTACCAATAATTTTGCAACCGTTTCCCCGCGTGTAATTAGATTGGTCGATAGTGAAGTACTTACTACAGTTCATATTGTCGATGCCTTTGATGATTTTGAACACTTGAATTAAGTCACCTCTTAATCTGCGCTGGGTTAAAGGAAATAGATTTAATTCTCTAAGACGCTCTTCGTATGGTTTGTTCTTTAGGCTAGGTATCATTTTGGTAACTCTACGTTGAACTCGTTCTAGCTTGTTTATGTCTTTTTGGTAATAAGGGCACCAGCATTGAACGCAGTATTCCAGAAGAGGGCGGACTAAGGAATTATAAAGGGTTAGGATAACGTCTTTGGATTTATGCTCAAATGACCTGCCTATAAAGCCAATTATTTTGTTTGCCTTCTTAACAACTTCTGAACATTGTTGACTCGGTTTTAGGTTACTCGATATTGTTACTCCCAGATCGATTTCTCTGTTTACATTCTTAAGCTGAGTGCCATTCATCGAATAGTTTGCTTTCTCATTTAGGTATCCGATATGTAGTACTTTACATTTATCCGCATTGAAACTCATTTGCCAAATTTGGGCCCAATGTGACAATTTATCTAGATTGTGCTGCATATCGTCAACTTGATCTTCTGAGAGTACGCTATTTGCAATTTTTGTATCGTCAGCAAATTTTGAGATTGTACAGGTGAGACCCTCATCTATGTCGTTGATGTAAATTAGAAAGAGAATTGGTCCTAGTACCGATCCCTGGGGTACCCCGCTACTTACATTGGTCCATTTAGATGCCTTACCGTTTATGACTACTCTTTGCTTTCTGTCGCTGAGCCAATTTTCTATCCATTTCAACACACCGTCTTGTACTGTATTCCATGCGCTTTTAGTTTTAGCAGTAAACGTTTGTGGGGAACTTTGTCAAAGGCCTTTTGAAAATCAAGGTATATAATATCTACAGCTTTACTCTCATCGTAGAGGTTGAGGATATCGTGGAAGAAGTCTAAGAGGTTTGTTAAACAGGAACATTTTTTACGAAAGCCGTGTTGAGTATCTACATTTTGTGAGGATTTTAATCTATGATTAGCAAATTTTTTAGCAAGCAGGCAGTTTGAAATATCAAATATCTTTATTCCACCATTTGGGTTTATTATTATGGCCTGGATGCCGTATTTTCGATGGTATGCAGTCTTGCACTGCTTTTAGGTAAGTGGTTTTGAATAACTTCCAAGATGTATTTATGTCGTTATTGTTAATTAAAAACCTCCAGTCAGTTTCTTTAAACATAGCTCTAAGTTTATGAAAGTTTGCTTTCTTGAAATTAGGGACTTTTTCAATGCTACTATTTGGTTCGTTACTAGTAAAGTTTAAAGTGAAAGTTATCGTACGATGGTCGCTGTTACTGAATTCATCACCAACATTCAAATTCTCTATTAATTCTTCTTTTGTTGCAAGTACATGTACAATGTCAAGAACGTTATTACCACGGGTCGGTGTTCGAACAAATTGATAAAGCGAACTCTCTTGCAAGTTCGTATACAAGTCATGTCCGGAGTGTGAAGTAAGAGTATCGCCCAACTTGGTCACAGGTAAATTAAAGTCGCCAAAAAATACGGTATCTTGTGAGTTACTTACATCTGCAATTTGTTCATAAATTTCTCGGTCAGTTTGCACTGATTGAGCTGGAGGTCTGTATATTAATGCAAGTATTATTTTTGTACCTTTATTATTCTTTATTAGCACAAAAGATGTGTCGACGTTCACAATTTGAGGTTTTGGCAAGAGGGTCGGGTTAAGACTTTCTTTGATATAAAATAAAACGCCACCTCCATTTTTATTTATTCGGCTTTTCTCAAACATTACATAACCGGGAAGTGAATACTCTGCTAAAAATTCTCTATCTACTGTATTGAGCCAAGATTCTGTTATACCAATCACATCATAATTTTCAGTAAACACTAGTTCCTCTAAATCTGAAAATTTATTGCGTATGCTACGAGCGTTTGCATAGAAAACCTTTAAAGTTGCGGTTTTAGAACTCACAGAACGTTCTTTAATCAAATTTTGGTTCTGGTCGGATCTACATTTACATTCATGGCTGTCATCGGTCCTCGGTCGTTATCCCTGGCGGTTTTGAATTTGGGTCGTGTTGGTGGAGCTTTATCCAAATTCGCGGTTCTTGACAGATTAGCATTTAATTCCTTCGCAGGTTGCCGCCCTCGCTGTCTTCGGTCCTCCTTCCTGGTTGTCCTGTGCTGAGTCGATTTCTTCTCCGAAAATCATTCACCGCATCGTTGAGAAGACGCCCAAAACGTGCTGCTCCCACCTGGTTCAGATGAACTCCATCGTCTGAAAACAAATAGTCATCGTAGTAGAAATTGTCCCAGGTGTCGACGAATCCCACGTTTTCCTTCCTGCAGAGGTCTGCTAGAGAACGATATGTGCTGGTGGCTATGTTGTAAAATCGGCTCTCTACACCAAGCCGGGGGACGATTCCTGAGACGATGATCCTTGATGACTTCTCCTTAAACGACTTGATCAGATGCTGGTACTTTAAAAGCAAATCTTCCGACCGGGTTCGCTGTACATCGTTGGATCCAACGTGGATGACGTACATTGTATTAGCAGGGGCCAGCTTAGATACTTCGTCAACTGCAGCAACTACGTCGTCCACACCACCACCAGGGATACAAAAACGCTTCCTGGTCTTAGGTGCTCTGGCGCAAAACTCTGTGAGCTGACCACGTATCATCGAGTCTCCCACGAGCCGGACTTCTTCTATTTCCGCTTCGTCATCTGAGTCTGTGAGTATCTGGAAGCGGTTTTGACACTCGGTAATCGGTATGGGTTTCCTGGTCTTGGGGCAAACGTTGTTCCTCACGACACGGAAGTTGTCTTGAGGGGGAAGAGAGTCACTATTTGTTTCTTGAGTATCGGAACCATCAGCTGAAATGGCTACTGCAGGCATTGAATTGTTGGCAGTTGACATTGGGGCGTTGGTGGCTGCTGGAGTTGCGGTGACAATTGAAGTTTGTGGTACTCCAACGTTGAGTGTTACAAACTCTTGGAGTGATTCCAGCTTCATGGTGAGGATGTTGATCTTGTTGTAGGCTTCATAGGCTTGTAGGCTTCAGTGGCTGATTAACCCCTTCAGTACCGGTGATGTCCTTTTCATTAGATTCTGCCAACTGTTAGATGATTGTATTCAGCTTAGGAAGGACCTCTAACAATCAAAAGGCCACAGACTATCTCATTGAATCCTTTTAAAAATCTACCACAAATCCTTCCTACACTGAATAATATCATAAAATTTTAGCCAAAATACCTGTATGATGAAAAGGACGTCACCTGTATTGAATGGGCGACTCGAGACAGAACCAGAACAGAAACAACATGTAAAGTAATAATCAAATTTCTATAATGAAGGAAAAAATATTACAACAAACCCTTACAGTGAATCGCAACCGCTCCTCCAGGACCTCGTAGCCAACAATGGGCATGCGGTAGAGGCAGGTGTTGATGTCACCGTTGTCGGGGGTGACAGGGAAGCCAAGCGTGGCCAGCGGCCCTGATAGGGGTGAGGGATCGGCCGCCGGACCTCCTGTGGTGGGACAAAATTATAATGTAAAACTTGCAAAATAAACAAACCAAACAGGGACGACACAATATAAAGGCAAAAGAACTAATCAAAACAAGGAGAGGATTCAGTTTACTTTCATAACTAGATAGTGTTAACCTTTTTTTATTTTATTTCAGCTACATTTAGACGATTTTATGAAGCTTAGGAAGGATATATGGTACATACATACATACATACATACAAGTTTAAAGACCGTTTTGTCCACAGAGAATGTGGTTACAGTCTTACGTCCAAAATGGCGGCTTTCCAGGCTGCCCTGTCAAGGTCTGCCTCTGTTGTCAATGTCTTTATTTTGAGATCGGACCGGAGTACCCGAGCTCACATCATTCTAGGTCCACCCCTGCGCGCAGCTCCCCCCCACATTCACAGTCCGGCATTTTTTCACCCAGTTCTGATCATCCATTCTCTCCAAATGGCCAAACTAACCAAGTCGGCTCGTGCGCATCACTTCACAGACACTCCTAATGCCCAGACGCCTTCTCAATTCCTCGCTCGATACCCTGTCCCTGAGATTAACCCCACATATCCATCTCACCATTCTCTTCCCATTCTGTTCCATTCTACAGGTATTGATATTTTCCGCTTTAACCAGCCACTTCTCCGAGGCATAGGTCATTGCACTCCTAACACACGAGGTATACATCTTCCCTTTAAGGTGGGGTGGGAGCCCTCTCATGGTCAGGAGTGGCAACAGCTCTCTAAACTTTCCCCAGCCACTTCTGACTCTAGCTTCAGCGCCACCTCCGGCGGAAAGGAGAGAGGTATCCTTACCAAGATTGGAACCCACTTATCCCAGGTATGTTTGGTATAGTTGGGCAAAGTAACCACTCGGCCGCTTATGGCTGAGTGGTTATGGTGCCTAACTCTCCCACATATACCTGGGGTGAGTGGGTTCGAATCCTGGTCAGGATACCTCTCTCCCAACCTGTCCGACATCATCATTAAATATTTATAAGGGATATTGCCCAGTAGGCTGTAGGCAATTAGTTTTTAAAAATACTGTAATAATAAGCCAACTCAAGTTAATTGATAGGATCAATACAAAATTCTTAATGGCAATTTATACACTTTAACGAGTCTAATGACCTGAGTCCGTAGTGTTGTCAGAGCTTGGAGTGGAGTCGGAGGAGGTCAGGTTGCCGGTTGAGTTGTACCACCCACACCTCATCTCACCTCTGTAACAAAAAATTAGCATTGGTTAAGCTTCACTACTTTTTTTTTTTTTTTTTATATGTGATTGAGGGAGGCAAAAGGCATAACTGCCTATAGCGAGTGCCTCCCCCATAGTTGAAAGAGTGACAGGGCCAAAATCAAGGGACGTTCGAGCCAAAATGCCTGGACACACGGAGTTTGAAGCAATTTAAGTCATAGGAAGCGGGAAAAAATGATTCTGGGAGAGAGTTCCAGAGCTCAGCTGTTGAGTAGAAGAAAGTTTGAGAGTAACGTTTCACTCTTGGGTTGGAGAGTTGCACAGAGTAGGGGTGGGATTGAGTTGCAAGACGGGTACCACGTGCCCTACGTAAAGGAGGTGGTATGCACTGGGATAGCTCTGAGGAACACTGATTATTATAGTAGCGATAGGATAGTGAGAGAGATGCAACATTGCGGCGGAGAGAGAGAGATTGCAGAGAGTTGGTGAGTGGACGGGAGTTAATGATACGAAAGGCCTTCCTTTCAACCTTGTCTAGGAGAGCGGTGTGAGAGGAACCTCCCCACACATGTGAACAATACTTACTACATTTGTATGTAAATAAAACATACTGGTAATAATAATAATAATAATAATAATAATAATAATAATAATAATAATAATAATAATATTTATTTAGTTAGCAATTTACAGAGTTGGTACCACATAGTATGTTACAAAAATGACATGTACCAGCCTTGCATAATTCCAACTAAGGATAGCCCAATAAGGCCGTTAGGCGTATTTCCATTGGGGTCCTTGTGGGATTAGGTTAGCTGGGGAAATGGGAAGGATAAAGAAATAGATACTTTAGAGAAAGTATTTCTAGGGGGTTATTTTAAGATACCTTACATCCTATAGTAAATATCAGTAATCCATAATCAGTATTCATTTCAGTTTGGTTACATACATGCTAGTTTTTGTTTTTTCCCCTTATGTGCATGAAGGAGACAAAAAACAAAGCTCATCCATTACACCATGATCAAGTCTACGAACATCAACGGCCCAGGGTGCCAAACGAAAGCAGATTCCATTCTCTTTAGTCTTTATTATTGTACCTGCAATTGTGCATAGATAAAATTATGGTTTATAGTCCATATTATATCTTTGGAAGTGATAAAATGGACAAAATATTGCTATTTCATGTCAATTTTCACATACTGTATTCCTTCTCATATTCATTCATGCCTTCAAACAAAATTGTTTAGGTTTGACACCCTGCATAAACCTCTTTGACTGCCCACATCTCATTACCATGAAGCAGCACAATTATCAAACTTGCACCATACATTTCTTCTTAGTGTGCAAGGAAATCAAACTCTGAACTTTGTCTGGCTATCTATCCAAACATCATAAAAGCCATATTATAGACCAAAGCTATATTTCAAACACCAAAGCTATGATGCAGTTTGATGCAGGTTATAACGCTGTACACTCCCTTGATTGACAGGGTTATGGCATACCCTTGTTACAGGGACTTTACTGGACATTTGCCACGAATCACTAGATCTGAGTGTCCAAACTCTTGACGTCTACCAATGGCACAGGGTGGGATCGAACTGCCGACTCTTCGACGCAGTCAGACGCCCTACCAACCATGTCACGGCCCGCAGCAAATAAAGCAAAATATACTAAACATCCATACCAAACACTCTACAGTACTGTACATGCCTCTCATCATGGGGTGGAAGTGGCGCTAGGAGGTTGGCATTGTGGTTGGCATTAATGGATCCCGTGCCGTTATTATCCAGCAGACGACTGATGACCGCCTCCGCCACCCCTTCGCAGTTTAAGGCTTCTCGGGAGGGTGCACGAGAGGCTGCCCGGGACTGCGAGGGCGTGTTGTCCCGGGAGGCGGCCAAACTTCGATTCACTGCAGCTATTCGGTTCGACATGCTGCGGGTTTCACTTTATCTGCAAAAATAAGATACCGGTACATATTTCTAAACTCTCATTCTCTTCTGACTCAGTGGTCTGGTTAAACAATTATAGTCCCATAGTTGTTGTCGTTGCAGTAGCTCCAATATGCCCTCTATGTGAATCCTGAGGCGTCTACCTGTAGTTGGTACAGTAGTCCCTCGAATTTTGCGTGTTTCAAATTTGCGAATGGGACCCAAGATTTGACCTTTTTTGCGGAACTTGATATGTGCGATATTACTTGAGTTTTGCGGGTGGCGCCAAATGATACGGGGTTTCCGCACTAGTTTTCAGGGGGGGAGGGGTAGCAGGGTCGTGACGTCGGGCCGCCCTGCGGCCCATTGTTTACTGTTTATAGATTCTCCCACGCTCCTATACGTTCTCACGCTCTCGCATAATCGACTTCCTTGGGCAAAATTGAAGTGTTACCTGTGCCCTGGGTCCCCTGAACTATAAACCCCTAGGTCCCCTGAACTATAAACCCCTGGGTCCCCTGAACTATAAACCCCTGGGTCCCCTGAACTATAAACCACAAGTATTTTCTTTGCAAAATAAAAATAAAGGATACAAACAAACAAAAAATCTTTCGTTTAAACCGTACAGCCCCAGTGACGCGTCTGACGCGTCGGCGATGTATGTAACGCACAGCCCCAGCGACGCGTCTGACGCGTCACCCTAATTGCGCCGACCGTAACCTCAGGTGTAGCCACTCAAGAGGGCTCCGATTTGTATGGGAACTGTGTACGTATCCCACGCAACCGTGCCAATGGTTTAAAACTCTCAAAGTCCACGTGCGTGCGCGTGAGCGCGCAATAACCTGTTTTTTGGGGGTAATTTGGGGGTAAGAGCATTGCAACGTCCCAAAGCTGCTTGTCAGTACAGCTATTTCTTTAGTAATATAAGGGGACTTCACTCTAACATAAATTCTGTACACCAATTTCTTCAAGCAGAATCCCCTACTCTCCTTTTTTTGACAGAGACTCAAGTAACATCCACATCTGACACATCTAGATTTAATTTTCCAGGTTATCAACTGCTCCAAAATTTCAGACCTAAAGGTGGTGTAT
The DNA here is from genome assembly GCA_032716605.1 of Paralithodes platypus. Taxonomy (NCBI): domain Eukaryota; kingdom Metazoa; phylum Arthropoda; class Malacostraca; order Decapoda; family Lithodidae; genus Paralithodes; species Paralithodes platypus. Next base: position 4,635,560 of record CM064491.1, on the reverse strand, counting down.
GTTGCTTCGCAAAATCTGAAATTGCCCTGGAGGAGGTTACTAGTTTCAATTGTCCCTATTTTGATTATTCTATATACAAATTATTTTCTGCTGGTAAATTTAAATACATATGTTGCATCTACCGTTCCCCAAATACTCCTCCAGAGCAAAGTCTTTTTGATTCTCTGTCCTCACAATTCAGTGTCCTCAACTTAAATGCTTCTTCTGAAATCACTGTGTTGGGTGATTTTAATGTCCATAATGTTGAATGGCTCACTCATTCAGCCAGGACTGATGATGCTGGTCTTGAATGTGAGCTATTTGCAGACTCATTTAATCTCATTCAACTAGTCAACCAACCCGACCGTGTACCAGATAATCCTAATCATAATTCCCACCTACTGGACTTATTTTTAACAACCAATTCAGAAAATTATGATGTTACAGTGAGGTCCCCACTTGGATCTTCTGATCACTGTCTGATACAGGCCACCTGTCTATCACCTACCACACCTTCCCACTCTGAACCTGTTTTGGTGACTAAATGGCATTACGATAGGGCAGACTGGGAGGGTCTTCAAGTTTTCTTTATTGATATTCCCTGGACCTCTTTCTTTTCTAATGATGCACACTCCACCTTGAGCCACATACAAGATTTTGTAAAAATTGGAATGGAAACTTTTATTCCTCATCAAAAGTACAGTAAAAGATCTAATTCACCTAAATGGTTTGACCATAATTGTGCTAGAGTAACTGAACAAAAAGCAATAGCCTACAATGCATACACAAGATCAAAAACACATGAAGCCTTTAATTACTTTAGAAACATCAGAAATCATGCCAAAACTGTATTAAACCTAACTAAATCAAACTTTCTCCATAAGCAGGCAAATAAACTTCTAAATAATCCAAATGATAACAAAATATTTTGGTCTACTCTTAACTCATTCAAATCCAACTTCACTACTGCTTCATCCATTCCACCATTAAAATCTCCGACTGGCAATCTTGTAAGTGACCCACGAGGTAAAGCTAACCTTCTTGCAGATATTTTCTCCACCAACTCAACCTTAGATGAAATAAATCAAGATGTCCCTGTACTTAATTTTAATTCACCTGAAATTCCCTCACTTAAGATCCACACCAGACATGTCAAAACTATTTTGCAGAATCTCTCAGTAGATAAGGCTCCTGGTCCAGATGAAATTCCTCCAATAGTACTTAAGAATTGCTCCTTGGTGCTCGCTCCTGTATTGGCAAAATTTTTCCGTCTGTGTACTCATACCTCATGCTTCCCAGTACCCTGGAAAGAAGCAAACATCCATCCAGTTCCTAAAAAAGGTGCCTCTTCAGATCCATCAAACTACAGACCAATAGCTATAACTTCCACTCTTGGCAAAGTTTTTGAAATTATATTAAATAATCACATAATTAAGCATCTGGAGAATAATAAATTAATCAGTGATAGGCAATATGGTTTTAGACGATGTCGATCAACTGCAGACATTCTTTGCCTTCTTACGCATCAAATCAACCAAGCTACAGACCAACATGGTGAAACACATACAATAGCACTGGATATATCAAAGGCATTTGATAGAGTCTGGCATCAATCCTTATTGTCGAAGATGTCACACTACGGCCTTGCATCATTAGTTCCACTAATTTCTTCTTATCTTCATAACAGAAAAATACGTGTAATGGTAGATGGCCTTTATTCTCAATTTCACTCAATAAATGCTGGTGTTCCCCAGGGATCAGTTTTGGCCCCAACTCTGTTCCTCATTCATATCAATGATCTCATATCTACCACTCATAATCCAATACATTCCTACGCAGATGACTCAACACTCCACAGTTCCTTCACATTTACCAATTCTTTCACCCAACCCGATCTTATAAATTCAAAAATAAACACTGCAATTTCTCTGAACCAGGACCTTTCTAGAATTAATGAATGGGGACAAGAGAATCTAGTTTCCTTTAATGCACAGAAAACCAAGTACATTCAATTTTCTAACCGACAGAATCTCACTGACTCCCATATATTTTTTAATGATGTAAATATTCCCACTTCCCCTAGTATTGACATTCTCGGTGTAACATTAACTACTAACTTGAGCTGGACACATTATGTTAGAAGCATTGCTAAGAATGCCTCTAAAAAACTGGGACTCCTGTACAGAGTTCGAGAATTCTTCACTGACGAGCAGTTGGCCGTAATATATAAAAGTCATGTGCGCTCTCAGATGGATTACTGTTCACCTCTGTGGGGTGGAAGTGGAGTGGTTGCATTGAGGCAGTTGGACAAAATTCAAAATAAAGCTATTAGATTAATCAATAACCCTGCAATCACACAGGACCTTCCTACATTAGCCATACGAAGAAACGTTGCATCCCTTGCATTATTCTACAGATATTTTCACAGCAATTGTTCCGAGGAACTTGCTTCAATTGTGCCGCCTCTCCACATCTTTCCCCGTAGAACTAGGGCAGCTGAGAGCGCCCATGAATTTACACTTTCTCCTCCACAATGCAGAACTTCTGCTTATCAGAATTCATTTATCCCTAGAGCTACTACTCTTTGGAATTCACTTCCCTCGAATTGCTTTCCACAAACTTACAATCAACAAATGTTTAAATCCAGTTGTTACAAACATTTTATGAATGGAGGATGCCTTTAGGCACATGGACCTTTTTGTTTTATCTGTGTTTTTCCTTCCTCCGTTCATTGTCTCTTAAAAAAAAAAAAAAAAAAAAAAATTGCCTTAAATTTTTTACTCTTGTAAAATACGTTTTCGGGGGCTCTGTAGGACCATTCTTTAAGCTTTTTGAGCGGTTTTTCGTGGTTTTTCCTTCATTCCTAACCCATTCGCTATTGTTTCTGGAATAAAACCATTTTTTGAAAACTGGCCGGGTTCTGGTGAACAAACATTACAAAACTAGCCGGGGCTCCACGGGTTAACACCCTGAATCTGTATTTCTGTGTTTTTCTTTATTGTAGGATGTATAATTAAGTGTATGTGTCATAATGTGTGTATAAACAAAGACGAAAATCCCCCAAAAATAGGGCCTCGATGATGAGATGTCGACCATATTCAATTAATCCCATAAGGTTAGTTATTTGAAATTTGAGATTTTGAATTTTGCGGGCCGCAATGTCGACCATATTCTCGCAAAATTCGAGGGAGTACTTACTAAGTGTTTAATTATTTAAGTGCCCTAACTAAAGAGCAACTGGGATGGATGTAGATTCGGGGCGTACGGTCGTCATATATACATAGGGCGATCGCCGCGGATCAGTATTTACTGAGAAATAAAAGTCTTAAAATTTTACGGGAGGGTCTGTACGCCGCCACATACGCGCGGCCCCGCCCACTGCCCAAAATGTACAAATATTATATTAGATTAGATTAACCTAACCTAATCTAATCTAATCTAATCTAATATAACATTACCTGGGAAAGAGAGGGCAGGGACCCTGGGTGACCCATAGCGCATTTTAAGACTGTTATTTCTCAGTAAATACTGATTTCCGACATTCAATTAAACATCCTACAAGTTCTAACCAGTCCCCTGAACAGTTTTTAATAGGTTACTTGAGGATATTTTAACGGGACCATAGGTAAACATTTATCTGTAATTCTAGCTGTGGCTCCAACTCTATACGAGTAGCCTATTACATATTTACAATGATTTCCGTTTAAGTGTTTATTTCCATATTTAGGCCTAGGCCTAATTGTTTCTGACATTATAAACTGGGGCAGTTTCGTAATAAACACTAGGTTAGGTTAGGTTACGCTGATAAAAAAGCTAAATTGCATTTTCTTAATAAAAAATAACATGAAATAGGCCTAGGCTAGCCCTAGCCTAGTAGCCTATGAAGGAAAAAGGGGATAATATTCAAGGACACTACATCCACCTTATTAGAAACAATTTATTAGAGAAAATAGGCACCAACAGATTCGCCATATTTTTCTTCATATAGGCCTAGCCTTAGTCCGCATGGAGGATTTTCGTTATTGACAAATTGAAAAAATACCCTTTTCACAGAAAAATACACCAAAAATCTGTCAAAGATGTCTAATAGTGGGGGTGTGGGGGCAGCAACCCCCACCCATAATACTAGGATAGGTTAGGTAAGTTTAGGTTAGGCTAATGTCCTTTCAAAGGGGTATAGGCTAGTAAACACTAGGATAGCTTATACCCGGTCAGAGGGAAGAAGAAGAGTCCTGATGTAGTCTCCTTGAATGCTACCAAAAAGGGGAATAGGCCTAGGCTAGGCTAGAAAATAATGTTAAAATCGATTTGAAGCCATTGCTGTAATTTTACAGAAAATAACCAATGCCCTAAAGACATAAATGGTCCTCAGACCACACGTGACTTTACATCTGTGGAGGTCCTCAATATTTGGACCCAAATTCAGGAGTCTCGTTAAAAAAAAAAAAATCCTCATCTAGGCCTATCCCTGACTCAAATGTACCAATATTCGTAAGTCACCAATGCATACCACCAAATTCCAACTCACCATCGTAATAAAGTGTAATATTAGCCACCATTAAGGGATATAAAGCACAAAATACGCAGTAGCACTGAGCCCAGAAGGACCTCCCACTCCAGTCATGCAGAAGGGTAAACAAAAGATGATAAAAATTGTGGAGAAAATAATCCCCCAAACGCCTTATTTGTGCATAATTATGATATTTATATGTATAGTACTTATAATAATACTCATATCTCTTCAAAAACACAATACTTCCATAACAAAATAGTGAATATTGGACAAAAATCAACTTGTTTCCGTAATTGAGTCTGCATGCGTCCCAGCTGGTCTGAGTCACGGTTGTAAATACATTTTTACACCTCCCATTGAGCTGTCATGCCTTGGGGTGGCTGCCAAATGTGGTGTCAATCCAATATACAAGCTAGACTATTGGAAATCATTATGTTTACTAATTTTTCATTGCACGCGTAGCTGCACTCGCCTTCCCACTCCATTCCCGGGGGTTTCTCCAGGCGAGCCTCTTCTGCCCTCCATCTATCTATCTATCTATTTACTCAGGCACAATTTGTGTTCTTTTTGTTTTTCCTGAGGGTGGCCGACTCGAGACAGAGACCGAACAGGAACAACATAGGCACACAACACACAACAAATATATAATAACAATAATAATAATAATAATAATAATAATAATAATAATAATAATGAACAAACAAAAACAAAACAAATTCACACATCTAGGTCACCCAGGAGACCCGCCCTCCATGCTACACAATTTTCCCATCCCAAGTAGCTCTCGACATGATCGACTTAATAGGCACGTTCACAGCAGCCACAACTGTGATATTTTTGGTCTAAATATTTTGATTGATATGGCCCCACAATGGACAATAAACAAAAAAAATTATCTAGACGGAATGATCTCCGAAGAGGTGGCCACAAATGAATCGCTTCCATGCACCTCTGTCCCAAGTCAGTTGATGCCCCTCCTCCCATCCAACACCGCTTTCACGCATATACTGTACTTCTTAACTCCATCCTTCCCCCTTTCCCTTGTCTACCTCTCCCTCTCTGTATTAAATAAAAAAAAAATGGTTACCTTAATTTGTTATGTTCGCCACACCACTAGAGGCACTGACGAGCGTGACGCATCCCGTTGTTGGTTCCGATTTGGTGCAGCAGACTGTACGAGGGGGCAGTGCGCTTCCCTGCGAAGATGGATTGGCACTTTTTGAAGTTCGACATGCAGCCAGGGCTCTCTTGAAGTCATGTTATATTGATCTTGGATGGCGTCGTTGAGTGAGTCCCATTTTAAGCCACTTATTACATGCCTCGAACACTCAATCCCATCTGTTAACTCATTTATTATCTTAACCACGTAACTCATGCATCTTCCCATACGTCTCCCTATCTAATAAACTACATGTTGACAGAATAGGAGATAGTATTCAAGTCATGTGGGTAAATGGTTAGACATGAGACAGTGAAGCTAGCTATCTATCAAATTAATTGAATACTTCAAGCTAAATTTGTAAATATTTTGATAGAGAATGTCCCGGCCGAAGGCCAATATCTTCTAATTACAGGCTCGCTGCTGCTCACCCAGAAAAGAATTGACACCTGAATGAGGTAAAATATTTTGTTAACATCAAACTAATGGGTGGAACGTCTTAAAATCTCCATAATGGAGCAATACAGGGAAGATTTAAAAAGATCCCCCTCGGATCAAATAGGTTTAATACAACCAAACAAAGCCGTTACATACGAAGGTTGTTCATGTTTTACTAATGAGTAGGCATACACTTTTCTTAAATTAAGATATGAAAATATATAACTCTCTGTTCATTTAGGCATTTTCTCATTTCCTGTTTCGGCATTGCATGGCCGCTTTTCTCTGCACTGGGATCCTTCCAAGCAATTAACGCATTTATACAGTACTTTTCTCAACGGTAGACTTTCTTTTAAATCTTAATATTTACTTCAATCTAGTTCAGATCATATATGAGTATGCATATCATATCATATTAATGCAGTAATAATGTACGTTTCTGATGGATAGAAAGTATGTTGAATTTGATTTTATGAGTTTATGAATGTACTACCATCGTATTAAGCTGGCAATTCTGCTATATATTATTGTCTACAGCTCCAACATCCTGATAGCCTGAAACTCGCAAGTGGTCCATTTAAGTGTAGCGCCCCTTTTCTCCTGGACAGCTGTCGTTCACAAATTTATATCAGGCTTACAAAACATATATTATTAGCATCATTCCAACTACATAATGGGATAATATAGCTTCATATAAGAATATAGATGGATCATATACACTAATACCCATGAGCGTTGGGAGGATATTATATATGGTTTGGTTTAAATAAGGGAAATTGAACTCGAATTGTTAACCCGCATTAATAGGAGAGGAGATAACCAAAGGAACATTGTGAGCAGAGGAGAGCCGCGTTCAATTATCATTTTCTATTAATTTAGGTGAGCTATGAGGCTCTTGTTAGGTCTAGGGGCCATTTAAGACCTTCCTTGACCAATACACTATGGGTTGTATATTAATTTAAGCGGTTTAATGTGGATTTAGAGGTATGTGGAAGGTAGGGAAATTTTGTTCAGTCATCTCTGGATAAGTACATGTAGCCTAGTTTATTGAATAGGCCTAGTACCTACATTATTATTCATTGTGTATGTGTATAATATGAATACTTGTGTTTGGAATATATTATACATGCCCTAGCCAATATATGATATGTATAATTATAGCCAGAGAGTTTCATTCCTGATTTTGACAGCTCGTTGTTTGTGTCCTGTGATCCTGTCATTTATTCCGGCTACTAGGTCTAGCTTTTACCCTGTTCCAAATAAGTAGGCCAAAACTCTTGAATATTAACCTCTTTAACTCACAAACGATCAGGCTAATCAAGCTAATATTTCTACCATTTGGGAAGTTTACCAGGGTCCAGGGAATAATAGGCCTAGGCTAGATGTGGAATATGTCACATTAGCCTAAGCTACAGCCCATTTGTTCTAGCCCTTTTTGAGTTACAGAGGTTAGCGGTCACAAATTTCACTATTTCTGGCCTAGCCTATTTATAATGAATGGACTGGGACTGTTAATTTTCTACAAGAATGGCTTCTCGGACGTGTCACGTGCGTGACCCTATTAGGCTACCCTAATATAACAAACGATAAATCTACAGTTATACTATCCCTATTTTGTAGCTATTCTGTTGGTACTAATGGGTTAATATTATTAGTAGCAGACTTAGTATGGTTTGATGATGCGTGGAAATGTATATTTGACTTGAAATAGATACATTGAAGTATTACAAACCTTCGCGACATAAACAGGGAACGTGAGTTGGGTTTAGACCAGTCGTGAGACAGGTTAGTTTTCGGTTAGGTTAGGCTAATGTTAAAAATACTAAAATGCGACGGTCCTCGGTATTAAACAACACTGTATATCAAATAAAAAATAAAAAACAACAAATTACCTGAAAAACTTGTATCTGGTTGGTGATAAATTGTTATCAAAATACGTTTTTTTTCCAGTTTCCGCGTCTGCTGAACCATCCAAAAACAAGCTAAAAAGGTGTGTTTTGAAGGGGGGAGGTGGTGGGGGGTAGTGGGGTAGGGGTAGTATAACTGTAGATTTACCTAACAAACAACTAAATTACACCACTATCTATCTATCTATATGCTCAGGCCCAATCCCCATTTTGGGGGTAGCCGACTCAAGACAGAGCAAGAACAGGGAAAACACAAAAACTACATAAAACAACAAATAAACACAGATAAAAAGCACAAACTCACACACATCCAGGTCACCCAGGAGAAGACCCAGAGACCAGGGTCACCAATTACACCACACCCTTCACAAATTTCACTAAACACATGATACATCTCACATTCACATTAACAACTAAAACCTAGTCTCCAATGAAGGCACAAAACACAAAACCCATCATAAATTCATAATTTCCGTTTGTGAATACCTAAAGTCATAATTATCTGGCCACCCCTTCGGGGATCACGGCGTCAGGCAATAGATAGATAGATAGATAGATAGATATTTATCTAGGCTACAGTATTAACCTGGGACTGATTTTAGGGGAGTAAAGCGGAAGCCGTTATAGTAGATAATTACAGACTTGAGATAGGTTAAACCATTAAACACTGGCTAGTTTTCAAAGGTTTTCTAGAAAACCTTTGAATACAGATGTTATTTACTTACTTGAGTTTACTTGAGTTATAAGGCGTATGAAGCTCAGCTTGTGTGTCTCTCTGTCGTTCTTCTCAGGATATCAGGCTCTCGGGGTTTGTACGTCTCGCTATACTTGACTGGATCGCTCTTCCAGTGCTTTTCCAGGCGTGACTTGAACTGATTTATGGTCTCACTTGCAACCACTTCTTCTGGCAAGGAGTTCCAGATACCAACCACACTTTGTGAGAAATATTAGGCCATATTTATGATTTTCAGCCCAAGTATTTAGAATACGCATAGCCTAGGAAGCTAAAACTAAAACTCTAAAGTATATAGTACAATAGGGCCAATAGGCCTATCCTGTTACTATATCCTAGGTATACAGTATAGTATAGGTACTCATTATACAGTGGGTTATGTACCGGTACTTATGTTACAATACAATGTTGCAATCCGGTTGCCTCATTGGCTCATTGCATCAGGTTGTAACATTGCCAAACTTACCCTGTTCCAAAAGTAGGCCAAAACTCTGGAGCACTAACCTCTATAGCTCACAAATGACTACAGTACTGAGTACCGTAATCAAGCTATTATTTCTACCATTTAGGAAGGATCAGCCAGGGAGTAGGTGTGGTACAGCCCATTTGCCCTTTTTGAGTTACAAAGGTTAGGGTTCACAATTTCTGGCCATTTATTTGGAACAGGGTTTATCAGCATCAGATCAAAGGTCTTAGGGTTCCTGCCCAGGAATCTCACAAGGTGTAACATAAACATCAAATTGTAGCATTTAAAACACATGTTCGGCCACACTTAATATACAGTACTGCGACACCGTCTGGGATCCATACACTTACATTACAGTAATATCAATAAACTAGAGGCCATACAAAACAAAGCTGCAAGATAGATCAGATGTCAACAAGCTGTGGCTTCAAACAGTCTACTGCACCAAATCACCACCCATAACGAGGGGCGTCGCGCTCCTTGGTGCCGCTAGAGGAGCGGCGAACACATCCAAAGGTATTACAGACACACAACATCCGCCACTTTGATCAAACAAGATATTAGACTTGACCGATTTGCAACAAGAAGACACATATACAGTACTGTACAAATTAAATACAAATCACTAGGCCTAACAACTTAATAGACATAAACAGATTTTTTTTTTTTTTTTTTTTTTTCCTATATTCCAACTTACTTCCTATCGGGCATAGGCTGAGAGCCTTAACATTCACCGCTTTACAATGAACAGTGAATCCCGTGAGGTCTTGTTCCAGTCTAGGGAGTGAGACATGTGAAGCACGTAGAGTACAATGAGCACCTGCCATCTTGCCTTCACATGAGGCACGGTGCTCACTCATGGCCCGAAACGACCCCATCTCTGAAGCCACCTCGTGCCCGTGCTTCACTGTCTCACCCCCTACACTCGGACTCTCACACTGACACACACACAACGCCACCTGTTGAGCAGATAACTCACTAGGCATTGCACCCCTATAGCATATTTTGAATATGGGAATATTCATACAGTGCTATTTAATCAGGGAACAATGAGGGTATTTTATTGACGTTTCGGTGGGCTTGTGGTAATGCATTGATACTAGGTACAGCACAAATTCCCTCCCAATAATACTGTACATACAGTATTTACATAATGTAAAATACCACATATATCAGGCAAATAGAAATATACAGTATAGGCACTCAATTTTACCCCACAGCATCTAAGAGTGGAATCACCTCCCATTCCACTTAGTTAATAATCCTACTTTTGATTCTTTTAGAATTTGTTTTTGTTTTCTTTCTTGTCTTTTCCATGTCTTGGGTCACCCTTAGGCCTATATATTTTTTGGACAATTTAAGAGAAAATCACACCTTTGGTTCCTCTCGATTTGTGACCTCTTACCGGTATATTTAGTTTCAGGTGGTAATATACACAAAAATACAAAACCATGCCTGAGGAACATACAAGCGACGAAGGGCAGGAGACCACCCGGCAGCCGGAGGGGTCGACCAGTGACGGCACCACCAGGGCGGGGAGGGGTATGGAGACCCTCAAGGCTCACGTCTTGGAACACAAGGTGGAGACGGCGCTCTGGGCAACGCGGGCCCTCACGCTGCTCTTCTGTATATCTTACCTCGTACCTATCTTTGGGTTAGTACATTTATTTTATTGTTTAATTTTTTGGCTCTGTCCCGAGTCGGCCACCCCCAGCTAAAACAATAAAAATAAAAATAAGATAAAAATAAATGGGGTATGTGCCTGAGTATATAGATAGATAGATAGAATTTGTATTGTAAAGTTGCAGGGATTGACTAATTGATTGAAAACTGGGCACCGCAACAGCAAGGTCATATGGCGTCGGATAAACTAACATAAATGCGGAAAAGCTTAAACCTCTAAACTTCATGACAAAGTTGAATTACCTTGCAGCTGCTTTATTTATCGTTAAAGTCTTCAGTATCAGAAACATTTTCAGGATCGTAGCTACAACTTAAGTGAGATATTACTGTATGCTTTAGTCACCTGATTGCTGGTGTTCTATATTATTTTTGTATTAACCCTTCGTGGAGGTGCGTCTTCCTGGGAAACTTGAAAGCTTTAGTGACCAGGTGAGTTTAAAAACCTTTAGTTTAGTTTATTTTTTAACCCCTCCAATTGTCTTTGACCGAGCTTATTGGTAGAACATTTTTTATTTAGGAAAGTAATTATTATGAGATTAGGATAATTTTATATACAATACTATGCGGCACCTGAGGAGCCTGAAGGTGTTAACTATGAGAACTAATCCAAGTTCTCTCTATACAGGAACCCCTACAGCAGCTACCAGAAGGTCATGATGAGCAACGCGGCCACCTCCGCCCTACGTCTGCACCAACGCATCCCCTCGGTCCAGTTCTCCCGAGAGTTCTTTGCCCAGCTGTTGTTGGAAGACTCGGCCCACTACCTCCTGTTCTCCATCATCTTCATGTACACCAGTCCGCTCACTATGGTCCTTGCGCCCATATTCCTCTTCGCACTGCTACATTTTGCCAGCTACTCTTTGGCGCTTCTGGATGTAAGTGCCATTTTAACTACAATATTGTCTGTGTATCTTTATTTTTTTCCTTTAGTTGTTGTTGTTGTTCCCCAAGCTGCCTGGCCGAACAGCCCCAAGGCCCCGAGTAAGGCCAAGGCCATAAACGAGCGCCCCCACAGAACCCTCCCTGCCGACCACAATAAAGCCTGGGTGACCGAAGCCACTCCATGGCGGGGAGTGTAGTTAGTATTATCCATTCCTGTCTGTCTCTTTTCCTACTTCAGGGGTGGGAGGCTAGGAATACTCCTCTCCTTGCAAAATTCACCTACTAGACGAGACAGAGAAAGGGGCGAGGGAATGCTAAAGTGGTCCCTGACCCTAAGAATTGGAACTTTAAATATTTCTGTTCGAGCTCTCTCTCTAGTCGGCCATCCCCAGCTAGTACACAGCTGGTGCACATATAAATATACTTAAATATCTTTATGTAGCAGTCCACTCACCATGGTCTTCTCACATAGTAAAATGTAAAGCTTACAAAGAAACCGAGCTTGGCAGGCATTTCAGTGAAGTTGTCGAGTATCTATAATTAATCTCCTATATTTGTTGTACATTTTCAGGTAGCGGGCCAAACCAACGCCCTGGGCTCCAGGTTCCTCATCTCACTGGTGGAGTTCCAACACAGAAATATCCTGAGAGGAGCTGCCTTTGTGGAGATCTTTATCATGCCCCTCTGTGTCATCTCCCTCTTCCTGTAAGTATTCTTCTTCTTGTTCTTGTAGCAGGGTTTCAAACTGGAGCAAGTTTTTGAAGACTTGAATGAGTAAGAAACAGAATACAAAAAAAAATAACATGAATTTACATTGTGAAATTAATATATATATATATATATTTTTTTTATCTATAGTATGCAAAGGTGAGCTTCTGATCAATGACCGGCTTGAGAGTGTTAACTTTGGCAATGAGTCACTGGAGACGGTGAACAAGTTTTACTACTTGGGAGATACCATCTCAGTCGATGGTGGGGCCGAGGCCACCACTATCGCCAAAGGTAATAGAACTGTTACCACTACGCTTCATATGTTAGAAGCGTAATGAGATATGCTTCAGAAATGTGGCCTGTTAAAGCGGATGATATCAACAGAATGGAAAACAAGAGGATAATGGTGTGATGGATGTGTGGGGCAAGATAGGATATCTATTGAAGAGCTAAGGAGACGGTTAGGTATTCAGAGTATCAGTGATAAGATGCATACTAGTGTCCTTGGATGGTTTGAACATGTGGAGAGGATGAACTAAGTTGGGAGAAAAGATGCAAGTCTGTGAATCACAGTGGAGGGAGCTATACCAAGGGGCAGACAGAAAGATGTGGGGTCAGACTTTACGGTCTGATCTTGAATAAAAAATACCTGACAAATGAGGCAGCTCTGAACAGGGCTGCCTTGAACGCTGCCATTAGGACATGAGACCGGAACCACACTTTGTTTGGAGCACTCAGCCTTTTTAAATTTATGTATATGTACCATACTACATTCCAACTACTTAAAGGTAACCCCGTCTGAACCATTACAAATATAATGGAAAAGGATGGTAAACCAATTTTGTATGTATGGATTAACCTATCCTTTCTCCCTAGTGGTCGTGGGAGCCTGATCACCCCATTTGCCTACTACCGGTTCCTGACCCTGCGTTACTCATCACGCCGCAACCCTTACAATCGCAACATGTTCCACGAGCTGCGTGTCACCTGCGAGTACCTGGCCAACAAACCCAGCACACCCGCCTTCCTACGCAACGCAGTTTTCCGCGCTGTGGCTTTCATGTCCGGCCTGGCTCCCGCGGTCGTAGTTCAGTAGCCTAGCCCCAACACCTTGTAATATGTACAGTTGATGTCAGGGATTCCGGGTATAGTTGCCAAGATGTGAACCTGAGATGCAGTCATGGGAGAACTGGTTGTATTTACCTGCCATAAAACATTCATACAAAGCAATAATGAGAATATAATATTATAGTCTTACCCACTTCAAACATTATTACAAATTATGTTAAACTTGCAAAACCAGACAAATTAAATTAAATTGTAAAACTTGCAAAATAAACAAACCAAAACAACCAGAAACTGCACAATATAAAGTCAAAGAAACTTATAAATATAACGTATTGAAGATTTAGCGAGACAATACCGTATTATGTTAATAAAAAACATAAGTTTACCTTCAAACACTACATATAACCTGTACGAGTATTAGATCCTGTGACTTGTTCCCAGCACTTGTCACAGATTTATATGTTGGTAACTGTACACCACCCCCAATGATACGCGCGAGACAGTGAACGTTGACCAATGTTGTACACTGACTCCTCCTTTTACTGTAATTGACCACTTTAGAATGGTAGGCAGTAAGGAAGTTGGAGCTGTAGACATTGATGTTTCGCAGAATTAACAGTCGACATATGGTTGCTGTGGTTATTGTATAAATACTTTGTATTTATGTAATAAAATTGAGTAATCTTTCTATCCAGCACATGCTCACATATTTTTTATATTTCTGCTAAATATCAATGTTGGCTCCAACTTCTTTATAGACTGAAACGTCGCAAATGGTTAATTATACATATGTCTCCCATCTTTTAACAGTGTGATGTACAGTAAGTGTATCTGAACCATTTATCCCCAGCTGTACAGTTGCCCACATAAGTTCTGTTCCTCTGTGATCTTATACTTGGAAATATATTGCGCATGATTGATTTACGATCGTATGTTTCTTGGGCAATGATTAACTCATCTGATTAGTCAACTGATAATTAAAAGAAACCACACTTGCAATCCAGTCATACTATTTTACTTAAGATCACGCCGATGAACAGAACCTATGTGGGCAACTGTACCTAGAGACAGTAAATCCCAGACCTGAGACCCCCCAGTATACTTTACTTAACCTTTTTACGCATAAGGCCGCAGATTGTGTCAGGTCAGTAGCACGTCTGACTGTTGATCAAAGAGTTGGCAGTTGGATCCCACCCCATGCCATTGGTAGACGTCAAGAGTTAGGACACTCAGGTCTAGCAATTCGTGGCAAATGTCCAGTAAAGTCCCTGTAACAAGGGTACACCCTAGCTCTGTCAACCGAGGGAGTGCATGGCGTTAACCTCTGAAGTGCGCATGGGGGTAATTGGAAACGTCCCCCTGTGCTGACGTATTTGAGGTGTTTCCGTCACTAAAATATTCATTGTGCCATTAATAGCATTAATACTTAATCATATGCGCCTATTATGGGTTGATTATAAAGGTATTAACCTGAAACAACAATAAAACGAGTGAAAACAGCGTTTGGATGGTCAAAATCGGAGATATAGCCCGCGAGTTGTATAATGTATGGGTGAGGCAACCTGCTTTCCCGCCAATTTCCCCCAAGGCCACTGAGACACAGTCGATCGATACTCTCTCTCTCTCTCTTGCACTCGCTTGCCATCAGTGATGACAACACCCTGCTTGCAACTCGCTAATGTTAGCACGAAAATATACCTCAGAATAAGGGAATAACAGGGAAAATAGGTGATAACTGAAGGAGAGGAGGAAAGTGGGGAAGGAGGGGAGGTAGAGGACTGAGATTTTGCATGGCCCAGGGGCCAAACAAAAATAAAAATATATATATTTTTTTTTTCGATGTCAAAAGTTGATTTTTTTTTTCACTCACTCATAAGAGTCTCCCCGCAGTCCGCCGGGGGAACTCTTAAGAGTCTCCCCGCAGTTCCCGGGTTAATAAACTAAACCCTCCCCCCAAAAAATTAAGCCTTGAGTAAACTTAACCATTTCTGTTGGTTTAGGGTACAGTATACCCTGTTCATTATAGGTAGGCCAGAAATCCTGATAAATTCAACCTCTTATTAATTGTATTGTAAAACTTGCCCAAAACAGGAACCGCACTATTAATATATAAGACAAAAGAATCAAAATCACCATGGAAATAACACATTTGAAGATATAGGACAAATATTAAATACAACCTGTCATGATCTTAGAAATGTTGCCAAAAAATATCAACTGTCGAAAATTGGTGATGAAGACGCTCTTGAGACACTGGCCTAAGGTGGTGTCACGAGAGCATTTTCCAGCAATATTCGATAAGCAAATTTGTTCTCGTCCTATTTTGAGGCTCTTTCGCATAGGGATCGAAGACTAGACTGAAGGTAGATTAGGTTAGATGGTTGAAGTGTGAGTATGTACAGTATATACTCAGGGCATATACCCCATAGCTTGGGGTGGCCGACTTGAGACAGAGGGCCCCGAGACCACTTTCATGTTTCTTCGCCCCTTTCGCTGTCTCGTCTAGTAGGTGAATTATACAAGGGGAGGAGGATTCCTAGCCACCTGCCCCAAGTGTGAGAAGACCTGAAATTTGAAGCTGCCAGACTACAATTGCTCGAAAACATTGACGGACAAAATTGCAGGTGAAATACTGACCTTAATGTTGTATACTGAAGGGTCTCTGGGTGGAGTTTTATAGGTACCGATATGAAGCTAAAAGGTTCAACAAGTTTCATACAGTGTAGTCTGGCTATCATTAGAAGATTTTATACAGTTTCGGAAGGATCTGTGGAAACAAAAAGGGCAAAGACTATCTCGACCCTCTTGTTTTACCTATACCTTCCTAATCTGAATATAATTGGGCAATAATAGCCAGGAAACAGAGTTTTTTTTAAATAAGATTGCCGGTAAGAATGAACGAACTTTTGACAGGAAGGTAATATTGGACGTGGGTCAAATTTAATCAGCCACAGCTATGGTAAAGTCACTTGTTATCACATTATAAAATTATTTATTTATATAAGTAGTTAACTAGACCATCGAGAACTAAAATGAAACTCTTAGCGGGCTGGATATTATTGTGAAAACTATTTGTCAATTTCCTACTAGAGAAAAACCTTATAAGACCAGAGCTTGATATTATATTATAATTATAATGTAAAAATTGCTAAATAAACAAACTAAACAGGGATGACACTATATAATGACAAAACAACTTATCAAAATTGCTATCTATGTGGAAATAACGCTTTAGCCAAAAAAAAAATAAATAAATAAAAGAACACAAAACAAATGTGTATATAGTGTTTTTCCATAATTGTGAACCATTTTGTCATACCTGTGGCTCTTTATATTTTATTCGGAAATGTCCGAAGCATATCTCTCTTTCTGAATGTAGTCAATGTTATGGTATGTAAGAGACTGACTGATGTATGTGTCTCAGCAATGCATTTGATTGTGTCGTATATAAAATATATTTAGATTGAAGAGGCATTTACAAAGGAATATATTTTGGCCTTTTATAACAGAAGTGGATATATTGTCAGTCGATTTCATTACGGTGTGGTACAGGCAAAATCAATAGTTATTAAAAACTTGCTTATCTATCTATTGCCTGATGCTGTGAGCCCCGAAGGAATGGCACAATATTAAGACAAAAGAACTTATCAAAATCACTATGTGGAAATAACACTTTAGCAAAATAAAAGAACACAAAATACACATGTGTTTGAATAGTTTGAGCCCTTGAGTAGTACTGTATCATTCACGACATAGAACAGACTATAGTATAGTGCTGTGAAAGAGCCCAACTAAAATATTGATTTTTGTAATACATTTATATTTACTTCAATGTTTATGCATAATCACAAATTATGGTATGCTTGTATTAACACTGGACAATGAGTACTTGACATTAAGGGGTAGACTTGCCAATTTACATATAGTGGTTCAAATAGTATGCAATATTGATATAAACACCCACATAAAACATAGTAGAGTACCAGCCAAAGGCCAGTTCCTCCTATAATCAGGCTTCCTATCACTTGCCAGGACAAAAATGATACTGTAAATAGCACAAAAAGTCTTAAGATTGATAGAAATGGGGCAAAAGGTTTTACAATCGCCAAACTAATATGGAGAAAGAACATCTTAAAATATAATAATGGGGCTAAACACGAGGGAGAAGGGAGATAAAAAAAAAAAAAAAAACTTAAGTGAATTCTCCCCTTAATAAAATTTGTACCGCATTTTTTAACAGGCTATCATATAATTTGATACAAAATATATTAATCTTACCTACTGTACTAAGTTCTTTTGGGTAGAATTTATTATCGATCTTGCTTACTAATTGAAGAGCCTTTAATCATATGGCTCGTCTCCCCAATCACCCAACCTCCCTATTTTTAGACTAGACCAGAATTCCTCCATGTTCATTCCATACGATAGAGAACCAATTTTTTTTACTTTACCCTGTTCCAAATAGGTAGGCCAGATATTGTTGACCTCTAACCTCTGTAACTCCAAAAGGGCTAGAGCAAATGGGCTGTAAATGTTCACACCTATTCCCCAGCTGACCCTTTCTAAATAATAGATTGATTACCCTAGTAGTTTATTAGTTCTATACAACCAGTGGTCAAGATTTTTGGCCTATTGAATGGATTCTACTGTAGTTATTTGTGTTATGCATTTTTATTTTTTTCAATGATTTCCAATAAATCGGTATTACATACTGCCATATTCATATCGAGGAAATACATTAGCATTGCGGTGATTTTTTTTTTATGATAGCTTGTCACTCTTTTAATTTTTTTTTCCAGCTGATGGTAAATTGCATCTCTTGGCATCTGATGATTTCTCAATTCTTAATGAAAAAATAAGATACTGCTTTGTCTCTGCGTCATATTGCTAAGTTTTCATAATTAAGTAACACCCCATTCTATAAATTAATCATCAATTACAAAACCCCAATGCACTTGAATAAACTAATGAAAGCATATGGTCCTCCTGGGATTCAAACTCGGGACACCACACCCAGAACATAAGTATCTAAACCATTATACCACCAACACAGTTAATATTCTCTATAAAATCTGATAAGTCGAGTTACCAAGATAGTGAGATAACAATTTACCCTCAGCTGGAATAAAATATAGTCGGTTAAAAATTCTGTTACAGCAAAAAATATCTCTATAATGATTTTCCTAAGTGACGTGTCGCCAACAATATGTATCGGTAGGGTAGACTATAGCCTTTTCGCACTCGATGGACCAATTAGTACGCAGAATCAATCCAGAACTAAATCAAAATGTAAACTTGCGAAACAAACCGACCAAAATCCGAAATTAAGATTGGTATGCAGGATTCGAAACTGCATAATAAATCATAGGCTTGTGCAACATTCTTTAACTGTCTTCGTGGTGCAATGCATAAGTGTGTTGATTTTCGGTGTGAGCGTCCTGGGTTCGAACCCTCGGACTGCCACATGTGATTGTTAATTTCATTAATCGAGTTTAGGAGTAAAGTTGGTTAGTGGAGAGAACATAATAATTATAATGTAAAACTTACAAAATATACAAACCAAAACAGGAACGACATAATATTAAGACAAAGGAACTACGGTAATCAAAATCTTGCACAAACACAAACTGTACCCTAACTATTGCAAATGTTTACACTAAATTGATTAAACTACCTTGACTATTCTTTTCATGGGTAGGGTTTGTTGCAACTTTTTTGCGTACTAGTTGGGAGGTCGTGTATTGGGCTAGTTTAACCTAGCGAGTTTCTGTTCAAGGAATTAGTCAAAGGCAAACTAACTTCTATAAATCACTACTATGTGGATATAACATATTTTAGATTTATCCAAACAATATTATGTCTATAACTTGAACTACCCAATAGCATGAAACTCGCAAGTGATCAATTGCAAAGCTCATCAAGTGCTGTACAATATCTAGAGAACAGCTATTTATTATTGAGTTTTTTGGAAAAAAATATATAGCTATTTCTACTTGAAAGAGTAATGGATAAATATGAATAATATATATTTTATTTTGAAATAGTAAGGTCATTGGTAATATTAATGGACACAATAATTGACCACTTGCGAGTTTCAGGCTATAAGGAAGTTGGAGTTTTTTACATTGATATTTAACAGAATTACCAGCTAAAATGCAGTTGTAATACATTTATAAATACATACAACTAAATTCAACATACATTTTATCCATTAGACATCTATTTTATTATTGCATTTCTGTTTGATATCAATGTTCACGGCTCCAACTTCCTTATACTGTAGCCTGAAACTCGCAAGTGGTCAATTGACCTCTAGGTAGTTTCAGGCTATAAGGAAGTTGGAGTACCGGTATTGTACTGTATATAGATTTTTAGCAGAAATACGAGCTAAAATATGTTTGTATTGTACGTATAGATACAGAGAACCATTTTCATCATACTGTACTGTACTGTATATCCATCAGAATCCTATATTAGTACTGCATTTCTGTTTCATTATAATGTAAATCTTGAAAAATATACAAACCAAAACAGGGACGACACAATATATAGGCAAAAGAACTTATCAATATCGATGTTTACGGCTCCAACTTCCTTATAGCCAGAAACTCAGAAGTGGTCAATGGAGTACTAATGTTTGTTGTAGTAAAGCATTAAGATCCTGTTGTAAGAGAGACTGGCCGACTTTTTTTTTGGATGCCATTTTGGTGCCCTAATTTTCAAACGAGGGGATATTTTATGTTTAATCATGTAGAATTTAGATCCAAAAAACAAACCGACTTAATTTTTAAACAACGAAGTGATGTTTTATTTTGCTTTGTTTGTTTTTGCAAATTTTACTTTTTTAATTTTTGATCATGTAGAATTCAGATTTTTAAATCTGAACCTTATATACCGGTATATATACAGTACATTACTATACTAGTATGGCCAAATGTTTATTATGGGTATACAAAGGAATGCGAACAGCAACAGGCAAACTAGTCCTTATAAGGCTGCTCGTAAAGACATTATTTGAGTGTTAAGAGAAGTTAATGACACCAAAATAGAGAAGGTTGGCCGATCTCTGGTACAGTCGTGCTAATAATTGATGTCTCGGCACCAAGTATATTTTGATCGATAATTGGTATCCGCAATATCTATGCTTCATTTCTTCATATCAAGTGAAATATACTAACATGTTCCTACACTTACCCACCCTATACAACATATGGCAGACATTAATTCAGCACAGAGCGAGCCAAACATAACGACAGCCGGGACATGACATATTAGCGCCACCGTACTATAGGGCCGCGAGTGAAGCAGTGACTATTTTTATGGGTAGCATAATCTCCCAGTATTTTTATTATACACAGAGGTATATTATGTTCTTTATAAGTAGGTCAAAAATCTTGATCCCTAACCTCTGTAACTTTAAAAAGTTTTTAAAAAGTTCCAGTTTAGTAGGCCAGAAATAGTAACCCCTAACCTCTATAACTTAAAAACAACTAGAGTAATCCATGTAATATTTCTACCATTTGGCAAAAGTGGGTCTGTGAATGTAATGTAATGTAATTTTTGTTTGTTTTTTTTATTTTTGATGAGTAGTCTAACCAGACCACTGAGTTGCAATATGTAACTCTCATAGGGCTGGCCTTAGCAAAAGCCAAGGATTCGGCAATCAAAATCATGGGGTCATGGATTAAAGAAAGCAAAGATGAGCAGGGAGGGGCAAATCAGGGTAAAAATGTGGAACGCTTCACGATTTTGCGTGTCATCCTTGTGCAGGGGCCATGCTAATCTTCTCTGTATCGTTCCAATTTTAGTATATGTACTGCCGAAGCAAGTACAATGTAATGTAATACTCAGGCACATACCCCATAGCTGGGGGTGGCCGACTCGAGACAGCCCGAACAGAAACAACATTTAAAGTTCCAATCTTAGGGTTCGGGGCCACTTTCGCATTCCCTCGCCCTTTTCTATATCTCGTTTTGTAGGCCTGGGAAATTTGGGAATAGGTGTGGAAATTTACAGCCCGTGCTCTAGCCCTTTTTTAGTTACAGAGGTTAGGGGTCACGATTTCTGGCCTGCGTATCATGAATGGACTATAGTGTACAGTATCTGCATCATGTTTTTAAATTTACATACTTTGACCACTTGCGAGTTTCAGGCTATAAGCAATTTGGATCTGTAGCCAAAGATATTTAGCAAAATTACCAGCTAAAATATGGTTGTATTGCATGTATACATAAAATAAATCAAATTCAACATATTTTCCATCCACAGAAATCTACATCATTATAGTACATTACTGTTTTGATAGCCTAATGGTTAGTGTGCGGAATTTTGGTGTGAGTATCCTAGGTTCGAGTCCTTGGAGTACCACATGTATTCATTGATTGCATTAGTTGGGTTTACTTGTAAATTAATTGGCGAGTTGGTGAAAATATGAAATTATATCAATGTTTATGGCTCCCAACTTCCTTATAGCCTGAAACTGGCAAAGTGGTCAATATACTTGAGAGGTAATCTTCTTGCCTTGGGAGTGGACCATGGGAGGATTACATTTATGGCTGGGATTGTATTAAAATGACAAAGAACTAATTATTTTGTTTTAGTGAACCGCATATAACTTGTCTTGATGGTGTAATGGTTTGTGCGCGGAATTTTGGTGAGTATCCTAGGTTCGAATCCTTGGAGTACCACATGTATTCATTAGTTTCATTGATTTCATTATTTAGGTTTATTATTCGGTTGGTGGTAATATGAAAGAAATAGTCTGGAATTTCTAAACAATTTCTGGAAGTGCATTATGCTGCATTTTGACAGCTTATTCCGGCTATCATTAGCAATTTTATAATTTTATGCAGGATCTATGTGAATTATAGGGGTAAAGACAATCTCAATTAACCCTTTGAATTTCAGATACCCTTCCTAATCTGAATAAATTCGGCCAATAATAGCTAGAAAACAGAAAAGAACTGTGTAATTGTATCATGAAAGGGTTAACCAATTATTTTGATAAGGTGCTTCATTAATTTGAAACTCGACAACATAACTGAAAGGCCTGCCCCCAAAAACAAAACAATAATCTCAACATATATATTAGCCAAACGGAGATAACTCGATAGAATCGCCATGCATTAACAAATAAATTCATATAACAAATAAAGGACAATTAAAATGTAAAACTTGCAAACTAAACAAACCAAAACTGGGACGATACAAGAAAAAGGTAAAATAACTTATCAAGATCGCTAAGTGGAAACAACGCTTACTAAAATAACATTTATGAAATAAAAGAACACAATCCACCACATAGGGTGTAGCCTACATCACTACATGAGCAAGCTAATCTGTTTCCCAAGCAAACTAATCGCACACATAACACACTATCGTCACGTTCAAGGAATTAGTCAATTCCTGACCATGCCTGTACGTACGTGTGTATGTACTGGAGCAATGGACAGTCACGATCAGGTCATATTCTATCTTTTCAACTTCTACATTATTTTTACTCTAATAGAAATATACACTTGCCAAAACTGAGAAAAATTGGCTTTGTCAGGTGATACATTATTTACTACCATGCACTCCCTGCTCAAGAGTGGGGCTAGGGTGAGTGCCCTGATGTTTCAGGGACTTCAGTCGACAGTTGCCACAGATTGTTAGACCGCGTCGTCCACCAACACCAATGTTGTCTTACAATAATGCACACTGGCTGGCCAGAGCCTCAACATCTTTCGTTTGCAGGAGAGTGCTCTACCATTCACGCTACGGCCTGTGACAGGTTAAACAAATTTGACTAGTAAGTGCACTCAGCTCACAACCAAGAGGTTCTGGGTTAATTTCCTGTGCATGGTGTGTGTCTAAACCTTCAATGTGTCGGTTCACCAAGCAATCAGTAGGAACCTGGAGTTAGCAGACATTTGTAACGTCCCATCTAGGGGAGTTAAAGTGCAGTACAGTCCATCCTCGTACAACATTGTTTAATGGGCGACACTACACGTCGTGTTGTATGAACCATAGAAACCCATGTTATAATGTACTTATGGTGAACACCTAAGATTTTTTTCCCTGATTTTCACACATTCAAACACTTTTATAGCCTTCACAATAATCATTAGTAAACATACGCTTATATAATGTCCTTTACCTTAATTCTAATCGCAGGAGAGCTTGCTGGGGTTGATGAGAGAGGGTTTCCGAGGCTAGGGGCACGACGCACGGCGCCTGGGGGTGTCATGGTGGGGAGTTGTATATCACATAAAACTCGATGAGAGAAGCATAACACGGACACCGACTAGCAACAAATATCCGCAATGGCCAAGCAGCGCAGATGCTGCTTATGCCACAGTGCGCAATGACGTCAGAAGCATCCCGTATTGTACGGAGAGTGCACAGTGCGTGCACTGCAAAACATATACGGATTTGCCGATAGTTTTTAATGTTAATGAGTTTGTTATATTCATTTGAACAGTAACTGTTTTTGTTAGTTTTCAAGTTTAATATTTTAATATCCCCTCTAGGATTCAGGGGAGTAACTACTATCTTAATAAACCATGTAAACCGCATAAAATTGTCTAAGGTTAGCCAGAATAAAAAGGAAAAACGGCATCATCATACACAGAAGGGGTTAAAGAGAATATTGTTAGGTCACCTCAGCACCAAGATTATGTTAGCAAAGAGCAGTAATAGAAATGTTGGACAATGTCAAGCGATGGTCACGTATGGAATATAATTTACTATGTGTTTTCTATAGCTTTGTCTTGTAGTATTAGTCACATTAATGCCGCCAATTATATTACTTATCATTAGACTGTGTGGGTTAAATAAGGGTTGATGCTTGAAAGGCAACCATCTCGAATCAGTGGAGAACTAATTTTATTAACTTTTCCTCCGTATTCTTATTATTTTGTCTTCTATCAAAGGTAAGATCAGCGGGGTTAATGACAAAACTATGGTTTTCGGAGGCGATGTCTTAACATTGCTAAATACAGGTACAGTAATAGGTAAAAATGCATTTGCAAAGGAATTACACCTTAAACCACACTTATCAATCAAAGAACTGATGGAAAAAATAAAATCACATACGAGACCATTGCTTCACATTGACCGAAATGTTGTTGTAAAATAAAGAATACAGGTATATTTAGTACATCAGAAACATTTTGTACAGGTGAGTGTGTTGTGAAATAAAGTTATTGTAGAATTTGGCATTTATCTATCCTACATAATTAATTTAATAAAGTACAGGAATATAGTTCTTAACACTAATAACCCCAAAATGAAATTACCGGTAAGTGGTGTATACCCATGTGCAGAAAAGGGGTGGGCGTGAACTCAATACAGTGTAGCATCTTCCGCTGCCGTGTTCAGCACGGGAGGGGACCTCTGCCGAGGAAGAAGTCCAAAGTTGAGACATTTGTATGCAAAGTATGCAAAGGTGACTTTGTGATCGGCTCGAGAGTGTTAACTTTGGCAGAGAGGCACTATAGATGGACAAGTTTTGCTACTTGGGAGATACCATGTCCGCCAGTGGTGGGACCAAGGCTGCCACTGTCGTCCGAATTAGATACGGCTGGGGAAAGTTCAGATAACTGTTGCCACTACTTACTATGAGAAGACTCCCTTTCCCCCTGCAGAGTAAGGTGTACGCTTCATGCGTTAGAAGCGCAATGATATTAATTAAAATATAAAACTTGAAAACGAACTCAAAAGTTACTGTTCAAATTAATGCTTCAGAAAAGTGGTCTGTCAGTGTAATTATATCAACAGAATGGAATGTAACCAGATGAGAATAGTGAAATGGATGTGTGTGACCAAACTGCAAGACAGGATATCTACTAAGGAGACAGTTAGGTATCAAGAGTACTAATGATGAGATGTAGGCTTGGATGGTTTGGATATGTGGAGAGGATGGATGAACTAAGTTGCGTGAAAAGATGCAAGTCCCTGAACGTGGAGGGAGCTGCACCAAGGGGCAGACCAAGAAAGATGTGAAATCAGACCTTGCAGTGTGATATTAAATAAACAAAAAAAAACGACAAGTGAGTCAACTCTGAATTGGGCTGCCTGGAGCGATGCCATTATGAATGACGTGAGAACAAAACTGCACTTCGTGTGGAGTACTTGGTCTCTAAATTTATGTATGCACTGAATGTATGTACATGATCCTCCCGGGATTCGAACACAGGTCCCCACACACAGAACTTGCACGCTCTAACCATTAAACCATCTAGATGGTTAAAGGTTATATGAAACTCAGCAACATAACTGAAATGCCTGCCAAACACAATAAACAAAACAATTATCGCAACGTAAATATTAGCCAAAATTTAATGAGGTGGTATGATCATGTTCAAATAATGGATGAGGACAGAATGCCAAGAAAGATATGGAAGTCAGGTTAGTGAGGCAGTTGGTAGTGAAAGATTATCTATGGTATGGGAGAAGCAAGTGGAAAAATATTACCTTACCTTGTGGAGGTTCGGTCGTCCGTCAGCAGTCTTGGCGAGAGCTGCTTCCCCTGAGTCTGTTTGCTGCTGGTACTTGATGAACCAGACTATTCAAGGACAAGCACTCTCCCTGAGAAACATGGCTATCATGCACCATCTTGAGATGGTTATCCAAGGCTTTGTTGAAGACTTCTGTTGACTCATCCATCAGGTTGTTCACATTCTCCAGCATTTTGTTGTAGAGACTAGGACCCCTACTTGTCAACCAGGAGTCCCTCATATATTTAACCCCTTCAGCACGATGACATAATTTTCAGTATATTCTGGTTACCATTAGACAATTTTCTTTACCTCTAGGACTCAAAGGGGTAAATGCAATCTCAATAAACTTTCTGAATAACGAGGGCCTTCTTAAACTACATGCAATCATCTAACTTTATCATCATCATCATCATCTCCGACGCCTTGTTTCCCCCTGGGAAACCCCCGCTAGAGGATGACCATGACAGAAACGTCTCCAAGCTACTTTGTCAAGACATGCCTCCCTTGCCCGTGCCACAATGCCCCTTCCACTACGTGGAAGTTTTTCTTCAATATATTATTCCACTTTCTTTTCCCATACCATAGGTGGTCTTCCACTACTAGCGGTTCCACTCATCTGACTCCCATATATCTTTCTTGGCATTCTGTCTGCATCCATTCTCTGAACATGACCATACCACCTCAAAGTACTTCACTTTATCCACTCAACCACACCACAATCAATGCCCAAAGCCTGCTCTTCCATTCCAAAGGACTCGTACACTTCCCTATTACTTGGCCCATCTAGCCTATTCATGCCAGCTGCCATTCTGAAAAAGCTCATCTCCACAGCTCTCAGTTTGGAGAGGTCCTCGTCACTTGCCGTTCATGTCTCGGAGCAGCACACTGTTTCTCAGTAACTTTTTTACTTCCTGGCTAACCATTCTTCCTTTGAGAATACTATCAAGTTCTCCAATCACCTTTCTCCCTTTTATCTCACTCTCCATTTTACCATATTTGCATAGTACAGCTCCCAAATACTTGAAACTTTCACCTCTTCCAGTACTTAATTTTGCATTTTTATCTAACTTTAGCCAGAATAAAAGGTAAAAAGATGTCATCATGGTGAAGGGATTAAAAAACAACAACTTCCACGTAGTGATAATGGCATTGTGGCACAGGCAAAGGAAGCATGTCTGGAAAAACTAGCCAGGAGGAGATTCTGCCATGGCCATCCTTTAGTAATGTTTTTCCAGGAGGAAGCAAAGGTGTCGGATATGATACAGGTCTCCTTCACTATCCGATGCCCCCAATTTATGATATTATAGGTTTTTAGGCGTTGTGTGTTTGGGTTTTGGCTGGTCCAAAAACGCATCCCCATTAATTTTAGGGTTTGCGGTATGATTTTTAAATTTAAGATTGGGTTTTCAAGAACGTAACCCAATCGTATATCGAGGGAGACCTGTATTTACCTAATTGTAGTTTACAGGAGTTGAGCTAAGCTCGTGTTGTCCCGTCTCTCAGTCTACTTTCATCCAATTTTTTCTTGAAAATATGGATGTTCCTTGCCCCTACCACCTCCTCCTCCAGCCTATTCCATTTGTCAATACATCTATAGGGGAAGCTAAACTTCCTGATATCGTTCTTGCAGGTAGGTCTTTTTACTTTGTAGCTGTGACCTCTAGTTATTCCTGTATCCATAATTATTATATCCTCCCTATCCAGCCCTCAGGTGCATTTGTACATCATTATCATGTCTCCCCTCTCTCTCCTCTCTTTTAGACTCGGTAGATTTAATTTGTCTAGCCTCCCTTCATATGGTACTGTACAAGGTGATAAAATATCTATATAAATGTACAGTAATTATATAAAGGCTGCTTGAATAATACCAAAGGAGTTAACAAAAAGTACAGAGACATACACACATAAATTTAAGACCATGATCTGAATGTACAGTATAAGTCTTTTTGTCCACTTCATACAATAGCGGCGTTCCAGGCAGCTCAGTCTTGGGCATCCCTCGTAGTCAGTCACATGGCTGCAAGATCAGTTTGTACCACCTGATCCAACCTCTTTCTTGGTTTACCTTGCAACTCCCTCCATGTTCATAGACTAGCTTTCTTAACAAATATTCTCATTCATAATTTTAGAACCGTATTCATTAAGTTCAGGAGAAAGGTTTTTGTCATAATAGACATGGAATAATACCAAGATTATTTATTAAAATTGTAAATATCTAACCACTTCATGACAAAGATTAATTTAACTGAAAAACTACATAACTTCACAAGATTACATAAAGCTTACCCATATAAAACCGGCGTCACAGGAGTAAAATTATTGGCTACATATATCCGAACCTTGAATCCGCTGCGATTTATCATACTGTTTTGATTGATTATTACTGTATATTGAGATTTTAACATGTTTGTACGGTCGTGTAATAAGTCATGTCTCAGCTGTCATTACGTTTGGCTTGCTCTGTGCTGTATTAATGTTTGTCAAATGTTGAATAGGGTGGGTAAGTGTAGGAACATGTTTGCATATTTCACTTGAAATGAAGAAATGAAGCTTAGATATTGCTGATACCAATTATTGATCAAAACATACTTGGTGCCGAGACATCACTTCTTAGCGTGACTGTACATGATTAAGACTTCCAAGATACAAAATAGTCATAATGAAAGTAAAAATGATCAGATAGTAGATTCAATTGTAGCTACTTATTGACTCGGA
>CM064491.1:4527704-4606724 GCA_032716605.1 Paralithodes platypus | reverse complement strand
CTGGGGTTGATGAGAGAGGGTTTCCGAGGCTAGGGGCACGACGCACGGCGCCTGGGGGTGTCATGGTGGGGAGTTGTATATCACATAAAACTCGATGAGAGAAGCATAACACGGACACCGACTAGCAACAAATATCCGCAATGGCCAAGCAGCGCAGATGCTGCTTATGCCACAGTGCGCAATGACGTCAGAAGCATCCCGTATTGTACGGAGAGTGCACAGTGCGTGCACTGCAAAACATATACGGATTTGCCGATAGTTTTTAATGTTAATGAGTTTGTTATATTCATTTGAACAGTAACTGTTTTTGTTAGTTTTCAAGTTTAATATTTTAATATCCCCTCTAGGATTCAGGGAGTAACTACTATCTCAATAAACCATGTAAACCGCATAAAATTGTCTAAGGTTAGCCAGAATAAAAAGGAAAAACGGCATCATCATACACAGAAGGGGTTAAAGAGAATATTGTTAGGTCACCTCAGCACCAAGATTATGTTAGCAAAGAGCAGTAATAGAAATGTTGGACAATGTCAAGCGATGGTCACGTATGGAATATAATTTACTATGTGTTTTCTATAGCTTTGTCTTGTAGTATTAGTCACATTAATGCCGCCAATTATATTATTTGTCATTAGACTGTGTGGGTTAAATAAGGGTTGATGCTTGAAAGGCAACCATCTCGAATCAGTGGAGAACTAATTTTATTAACTTTTCCACCGTATTCTTATTATTTTGTCTTCTATCAAAGGTAAGATCAGCGGGGTTAATGACAAAACTATGGTTTTCGGAGGCGATGTCTTAACATTGCTAAATACAGGTACAGTAATAGGTAAAAATGCATTTGCAAAGGAATTACACCTTAAACCACACTTATCAATCAAAGAACTGATGGAAAAAATAAAATCACATATGAGACCATTGCTTCACATTGACCGAAATGTTGTTGTAAAATAAAGAATACAGGTATATTTAGTACATCAGAAACATTTTGTACAGGTGAGTGTGTTGTGAAATAAAGTTATTGTAGAATTTGGCATTTATCTATCCTACATAATTAATTTAATAAAGTACAGGAATATAGTTCTTAACACTAATAACCCCAAAATGAAATTACCGGTAAGTGGTGTATACCCATGTGCAGAAAAGGGGTGGGCGTGAACTCAATACAGTGTAGCATCTTCCGCTGCCGTGTTCAGCACGGGAGGGGACCTCTGCCGAGGAAGAAGTCCAAAGTTGAGACATTTGTATGCAAAGTATGCAAAGGTGACTTTGTGATCGGCTCGAGAGTGTTAACTTTGGCAGAGAGGCACTATAGATGGACAAGTTTTGCTACTTGGGAGATACCATGTCCTCCAGTGGTGGGACCAAGGCTGCCACTGTCGTCCGAATTAGATACGGCTGGGGAAAGTTCAGATAACTGTTGCCACTACTTACTATGAGAAGACTCCCTTTCCCCCTGCAGAGTAAGGTGTACGCTTCATGCGTTAGAAGCGCAATGATATTAATTAAAATATAAAACTTGAAAACGAACTCAAAAGTTACTGTTCAAATTAATGCTTCAGAAAAGTGGTCTGTCAGTGTAATTATATCAACAGAATGGAATGTAACCAGATGAGAATAGTGAAATGGATGTGTGTGACCAAACTGCAAGACAGGATATCTACTAAGGAGACAGTTAGGTATCAAGAGTACTAATGATGAGATGTAGACTTGGATGGTTTGGATATGTGGAGAGGATGGATGAACTAAGTTGCGTGAAAAGATGCAAGTCCCTGAACGTGGAGGGAGCTGCACCAAGGGACCAAGAAAGATGTGAAATCAGACCTTGCAGTGTGATATTAAATAAACAAAAAAAAACGACAAGTGAGTCAACTCTGAATTGGGCTGCCTGGAGCGATGCCATTATGAATGACGTGAGAACAAAACTGCACTTCGTGTGGAGTACTTGGTCTCTAAATTTATGTATGCACTGAATGTATGTACATGATCCTCCCGGGATTCGAACACAGGTCCCCACACACAGAACTTGCACGCTCTAACCATTAAACCATCTAGATGGTTAAAGGTTATATGAAACTCAGCAACATAACTGAAATGCCTGCCAAACACAATAAACAAAACAATTATCGCAACGTAAATATTAGCCAAAATTTAATGAGGTGGTATGATCATGTTCAAATAATGGATGAGGACAGAATGCCAAGAAAGATATATGGAAGTCAGGTTAGTGAGGCAGTTGGTAGTGAAAGATTATCTATGGTATGGGAGAAGCAAGTGGAAAAATATTACCTTACCTTGTGGAGGTTCGGTCGTCCGTCAGCAGTCTTGGCGAGAGCTGCTCCCCCTGAGTCTGTTTGCTGCTGGTACTTGATGAACCAGACTATTCAAGGACAAGCACTCTCCCCTGAGAAACATGGCTATCATGCACCATCTTGAGATGGTTATCCAAGGCTTTGTTGAAGACTTCTGTTGACTCATCCATCAGGTTGTTCACATTCTCCAGCATTTTGTTGTAGAGACTAGGACCCCTACTTGTCAACCAGGAGTCCCCTCATATATTTAACCCCTTCAGCACGATGACATAATTTTCAGTATATTCTGGTTACCATTAGACAATTTTCTTTACCTCTAGGACTCAAAGGGGTAAATGCAATCTCAATAAACTTTCTGAATAACGAGGGCCTTCTTAAACTACATGCAATCATCTAACTTTATCATCATCATCATCATCTCCGACGCCTTGTTTCCCCCTGGGAAACCCCCGCTAGAGGATGACCATGACAGAAACGTCTCCAAGCTACTTTGTCAAGACATGCCTCCCTTGCCCGTGCCACAATGCCCCTTCCACTACGTGGAAGTTTTTCTTCAATATATTATTCCACTTTCTTTTCCCATACCATAGGTGGTCTTCCACTACTAGCGGTTCCACTCATCTGACTCCCATATATCTTTCTTGGCATTCTGTCTGCATCCATTCTCTGAACATGACCATACCACCTCAAAGTACTTCACTTTATCCACTCAACCACACCACAATCAATGCCCAAAGCCTGCTCTTCCATTCCAAAGGACTCGTACACTTCCCTATTACTTGGCCCATCTAGCCTATTCATGCCAGCTGCCATTCTGAAAAAGCTCATCTCCACAGCTCTCAGTTTGGAGAGGTCCTCGTCACTTGCCGTTCATGTCTCGGAGCAGCACACTGTTTCTCAGTAACTTTTTTACTTCCTGGCTAACCATTCTTCCTTTGAGAATACTATCAAGTTCTCCAATCACCTTTCTCCCTTTTATCTCACTCTCCATTTTACCATATTTGCATAGTACAGCTCCCAAATACTTGAAACTTTCAACCTCTTCCAGTACTTAATTTTGCATTTTTATCTAACTTTAGCCAGAATAAAAGGTAAAAAGATGTCATCATGGTGAAGGGATTAAAAAACAACAACTTCCACGTAGTGATAATGGCATTGTGGCACAGGCAAAGGAAGCATGTCTGGAAAAACTAGCCAGGAGGAGATTCTGCCATGGCCATCCTTTAGTAATGTTTTTCCAGGAGGAAGCAAAGGTGTCGGATATGATACAGGTCTCCTTCACTATCCGATGCCCCAATTTATGATATTATTATAGGTTTTTAGGCGTTTGTGTTTGGGTTTTGGCTGGTCCAAAAACGCATCCCCATTAATTTTAGGGTTTGCGGTATGATTTTTAAATTTAAGATTGGGTTTTCAAGAACGTAACCCAATCGTATATCGAGGGAGACCTGTATTTACCTAATTGTAGTTTACAGGAGTTGAGCTAAGCTCGTGTTGTCCCGTCTCTCAGTCTACTTTCATCCAATTTTTTCTTGAAAATATGGATGTTCCTTGCCCCTACCACCTCCTCCTCCAGCCTATTCCATTTGTCAATACATCTATAGGGGAAGCTAAACTTCCTGATATCGTTCTTGCAGGTAGGTCTTTTTACTTTGTAGCTGTGACCTCTAGTTATTCCTGTATCCATAATTATTATATCCTCCCTATCCAGCCCTCAGGTGCATTTGTACATCATTATCATGTCTCCCCTCTCTCTCCTCTCTTTTAGACTCGGTAGATTTAATTTGTCTAGCCTCCCTTCATATGGTACTGTACAAGGTGATAAAATATCTATATAAATGTACAGTAATTATATAAAGGCTGCTTGAATAATACCAAAGGAGTTAACAAAAAGTACAGAGACATACACACATAAATTTAAGACCATGATCTGAATGTACAGTATAAGTCTTTTTGTCCACTTCATACAATAGCGGCGTTCCAGGCAGCTCAGTCTTGGGCATCCCTCGTAGTCAGTCACATGGCTGCAAGATCAGTTTGTACCACCTGATCCAACCTCTTTCTTGGTTTACCTTGCAACTCCCTCCATGTTCATAGACTAGCTTTCTTAACAAATATTCTCATTCATAATTTTAGAACCGTATTCATTAAGTTCAGGAGAAAGGTTTTTGTCATAATAGACATGGAATAATACCAAGATTATTTATTAAAATTGTAAATATCTAACCACTTCATGACAAAGATTAATTTAACTGAAAAACTACATAACTTCACAAGATTACATAAAGCTTACCCATATAAAACCGGCGTCACAGGAGTAAAATTATTGGCTACATATATCCGAACCTTGAATCCGCTGCGATTTATCATACTGTTTTGATTGATTATTACTGTATATTGAGATTTTAACATGTTTGTACGGTCGTGTAATAAGTCATGTCTCAGCTGTCATTACGTTTGGCTTGCTCTGTGCTGTATTAATGTTTGTCAAATGTTGAATAGGGTGGGTAAGTGTAGGAACATGTTTGCATATTTCACTTGAAATGAAGAAATGAAGCTTAGATATTGCTGATACCAATTATTGATCAAAACATACTTGGTGCCGAGACATCACTTCTTAGCGTGACTGTACATGATTAAGACTTCCAAGATACAAAATAGTCATAATGAAAGTAAAAATGATCAGATAGTAGATTCAATTGTAGCTACTTATTGACTCGGATACAATGGCTCGGATACATCCGCCACTAAAGTGCTCGTGCGATACCGGTTAAAAAAACAAGGCCCAATATTCAACAAAATTACACCAACTAAGTCTCGTACAATCGCGGTCATTAACTGATCTGGCTAATTTTCTATCGTAAGTGGAATGTTATAGAATTAATAAAAATACAAAACTTTAGACTTTCTACTGAAAACTTGAACAAGCTAAATTGGAAAAACTATGAATATTAACACCATTTGAGAAGGAGTACTTTATAGACAACATTTCGCAGATAGCGTAATGGTTAGTGCACTGAATTTTGTTGTAAGTATCCTAGGTTCGAATCCTTGGAGTGCCACATGTATTCATTAGTTTAATTAATTAAGTTAATTGGTGGGTTGGTGATAATATGAATAGCTTCTTCAGGTCATTAAGCTATATCTGAATATGTAGCTTTTTAACGATATGTACTACCTTGATCGACAGGGCTAAAGCGCGCCAATATTACAGGGACTTTACTGAAAAATATGTGTCAATAAAGTGCTTCTTCTCAAATGGTGTTTATATTCACTGTCAACCTCTTGGAAATAATTTTAACATGGAAGAACAATGATCAGGATTATCATCACATTTGAGGGTTACATAAACTATTTCTAATTCTGTAGAAAATGCAAAAATATTTTTCATCGGTAAAAATATGTTTTTTTTTTATCTAGATGTCTACAGAAACAAATATATTTCATCACAAATTTGGAAATATTCACAGCCCGCAACGCAGCTATCATAGTTCTTTCCATTAGCTCCTTCAGCACAATGACGTAGTTTTTATCATATTCTGGTTACCATTAGAAGTTTTTCTTTAGCTTATAGTCCACCTGTAGGACTGAAAGGGGTAAATACAATCAAAATAACCCCTCTGAATAAAACGATCTATCTATATACTCAGGCACATACCCAACAAATAACATAGACCCTTTTTTTTAAACTGCATACAATCGTCTGTTTTCCAGAATCAAAGGAGTGTTGGAGATAGCGGAAGCTGTTGGAGTGGCTTTGTTATGTGTTGTTATTAGTCTGTGCGTTCCCCGACTGGATGCAAGCATGTGACATGTCAACAAAGATTTCTGAAGTGGGAACTCTCTATATATCGCTTGAAAGGTGGTTCCTGGTTTTGCACAGATACGCCTTGGACACCTTAACTCTTTCATGCACTGGGAGTTGGCATTTAGTATTCAGAAATGAATTTTCTTAATCTCATAGTTACCACTCCCCCCAAAAAAAAAAATCTGTCCACAGCTCACTCAGAGAAATGCAGAGGTTGAAGTAACTAAACTGAATGAATATAAACACCATATGAGAAGGAGCACTTTATTGACAACGTTTCGCAGATAGCTTCTTCAGGTCGGACCTGAAGAAGCTATCTGCGAAACGTCAATAAAGTGCTCCTCCTCATATGGTGTTTACCCGGTATATTATTTCTGTCAACTTTTCAAAATTATTTAACAACTACGGAAGGAGAAATCTAGAAGGCGAATATATATTGGAGTCCTGCGTTGCACTCAACATGGTTGTGTGTAACACAAAGTTCAAGAAAAGACAGAGCCACCTGATCACATATAACTCTGGGGTCTCCAGTAGCCTACTTCTTGGTTAACAGGAAAGACTGGAAACTAGTTCGAGATGTAAAGGTCATCCCGAGCGAAGAATGTATCCCCCAGCATAAGCTACTTGTGTGCGACATGAGATTATACAGAGATCCTAAGCGCAAGAAGGTTTACATACCCAAAAGGAAAGTGTGGCTGCTGAAGGACAAGGAAGTTAGGGATAGGTTTCATAATGAACTGGAGGAAATGAATAGAAATAAGGAAGCTAGGCCTAACGATGTAAATAGCCAATGGAACTTTCTTAAGCATAGCCTTATCGCTGCCACTGACAAAGTCTGTGGGAAAACAAAGGGTCACCCCAGGAATAAGACCTCTTGGTGGTGGAACGATGAGGTAGAACATGCTGTGAAACAGAAAAGGAGATGCTTCAAAGCATGGAAGAAAGGAGGCAGCAGGGAGGAATACCAGGCAGCTAAACGAACTGCCAAAAGAGTTATTTACAATGCTAAAAATCGCATTAAGGACCTGGTCCTCGAACAAGTGTGTAACACTGACAATCCCAATGGGATCTTCAACCTAGCTAGGCGAGTTAAAAATGACAGTAGGGATATTATAGGTGAACAGTGTGTTAGAGATGATAATGGGAAGATTGTGTATGCAGAAAATGAAATCAGAGAAGCATGGAAGGTACACTATGAACGATTGCTAAATGTAGAGTTTGAATGGGATAAGGAACAGCTTAGTATCGAAAAACCAATATCTGGGCCCCCTCCTTTGATAGCACCAGCTGTAGTGAGCGACGCAATCAATAAAATGAAGGACGGTAAAGCTCCAGGTTGCTCCGACATTGTCGCTGAGATGATAAAAGCCTCAGGGGAGATTGGTGTAAACTTAGTCACTGAGTTGATAAACACCATTATTAAAGATGAGAAAATCCCAGAGGATTGGCTCAAAAGTGTAATAGTAAATATATACAAAGGAAAAGGGGAGAAATTATAGGGGCCTGAAAATGCTTGACCAAATCATGAAGGTCTGTGAGAGAGTCCTTGAGGGTTTGATCAGGCAAAGCATCTCTATTGATGATATGCAGTTTGGTTTTATGCCAGGACGTGGTACAACCGATGCTATCTTCATAGTCAGGCAGATACAGGAAAGATACCTATTAAAAGGCAGGGATCTTTACTTTGTGTTTGTAGACCTGGAGAAGGCCTTTGATAGGGTACCTAGAGATGTTGTACAGTGGGCTATGAGGAAACTTGGTGTGGAAGAGTGGCTGGTGCGTGTGATAATGAAGATGTATGAGGATTCGCGAAGTTCGGTGAGGGTGAAAGGTGTACTGAGTGATGAATTCGCAGTCCGTGTTGGAGTCCATCAGGGTTCAGTGTTAAGCCCCCTCCTCTTTATTATGGTCTTGGAGGCGCTGTCTAGAGTTTTTAGAGGCGGACTCCCGTTGGAACTGTTTTATGCAGACGATTTAGTCCTAATAGCTGACAGTATGCAGGATGCTGAGGCCAAATTCAGAAAGTGGAGAGAGGGCATGGCGAGCAAGGGTTTAAGAGTCAATATTAACAAAACCAAGGTTATGCATTGTAGTTTGAGACGAGGCAATGTGGAAAAGAGCGGTGCATACCCATGTGCAGTGTGTGGAAAGGGAGTGGGCGTTAACTCAATTCAATGTAGCATCTGTCGATGTTGGGTACACCATGGGAGTAAGCGCTGTAGTAGAATAAAGGGGCCCCTGCCGAAGGATAAGTCAGAAATAGAGAAATTTGAGTGCGTAGTGTGCAAAGGCGAGCTTGTGTTAAGTGATGATCCTGTGGCTGTGAATTTTGGAAATGAGTCTTTGGAGCTGGTGAACAAGTTTTGTTACCTAGGAGATACCATCTCTGCCGGTGGTGGGGCCGAGGCTGCCACTGTTGCTAGAATTAGGTGTGGCTGGGGGAAGTTCAGAGAATTGATGCCAATCCTGACCATGAAAAGAATGCCTCTCCCCCTGAAGGGAAAGGTGTATGCCTCATGTGTTAGAAGTGCAATGACGTATGCCTCAGAAACATGGGCCGTTAAAGTAGAGGATGTCAACAGAATGGAGCGTAATGAGATGAGAATGGTGAGATGGATGTGTGGGGCCAGGCTACAGGATAGAATAACAAATGTTGAGCTGAGGAGACGTTTAGGTATAAAGAGTATTAGCGAGGTGATGCGTACAAGTAGACTGGGATGGTATGGACATGTGGAGAGAATGGATGAACAAAATTGGGTGACAAAATGCAGGTCTGTGATTGTGGAGGGAGCTGCACCAAGGGGTGGACCGAGGAAGACCTGGGATCGGACTATACGCGCCGATCTCAAATCCAAGAACTTGACAAGTGAAGCAGCCCTTAACAGGGTTGCCTGGAATGCCGCCATTAGGACAAGAGACTGAAACTGCACTTATGTGTGGAACACTCAGTCTTAAAATGTTATGTATGTATGTATGTATAACTAAACTGAAGGTTTCTAAACACCCCTGATGGTCACAAAGGCTTTTAACCCTTCTGGCCCGGGCTCGCCCTCTTAAGGACGTTGTTGAGATCCGGGCGATATGGCCGAAATACGTCTACGCCTAGGCTACCGTATCTTTGTTATTTTAACTGCTAGAAAATTCCCACACATGTCTAAACGTACTGTGGTTTCCAATCTGTAGACTGGCGTTGAGTAGAGCTCTCTAAGTCAACTGGTTCAGTTGTGATGACGATTTCCGTGGAGCGCATTTTTCCGCGAGTTTAGCAAATGCGACACTTTTCAAGACTGAATCTGTCTTAACAGACCACACAACAACAAAGCTCCGACGTCTGCTTGCTGCCAGAGGTGCGTGCGTTGCCTCCGACAGGCTTTGTTTACATACGTCGGACGTGCGGCTTTCAAAACAAGCTGAATAGGCTTTCAAGCTTACCGGTACGGATTTTATAAGGACACCCGGGGTCTTGCCCATCTGCCGCGGTGTCCTTTTAAAATGACAACCGGGTGGGAAGGGTTAAGTATAATGTAAAACTTGCAAAATAAACAAACCAAAACGTATACAAACACAGTAAAAAGACAAAATAACTAATCAAAATCGCTATGTGGAAACAGGGAGGGCACAAATGGTATCCATGTGCACGACAGGGTTAATATCTAACAGGACACTACAGAAGCATATCAATCCTCCTCTCTCTGTAGATCAATGCACTAGGAAAAGCCACAGCTACTAATTAAAATTTTGATTTGCAATTTAAAATGTTCTTTGTCTCAAAAGGAATTACATCATCTCGAACATATTTTCCTGAATGCCCATCTTTGGTATTAAAAACTTTTGTATGGTTAAATAAATAGTTATTATATATATTTACATGGCGATCAAAACTTCATACATCCAGGCATTGTACAATTGCCTACTTGAATTATTTAGTATGAGAGAGAGAGAGAGAGAGAGAGAGAGAGAGAGAGAGAGAGAGAGAGAGAGAGAGAGAGAGAGAGAGAGAGAGAGAGAGAGAGAGAGAGAGAGAGAGAGAGAGAGTGAGATTAGAGAATTTAAGCTCAAGTAAATTACAAATTTATATATTTAACCACCAGATGATATTTTTCAGCTTAAAATGGATCTCTAGGAATCAAAGGGTTTAAAATTATCCCAATTAACCCTTTAAATACAAGAGATCTTCACATGATGAATAAAATTGTCTGGAGGTAGCTAGTTACACAGAAATCATAAAATTAATGATATTATTAAATAATATTGTATAGTAATTATTAAGAGTACATAACATATTTAAAGTTGATGTCTAACTACTAAATTCCAACAATAATGAACTCAAATTATTGTAAATCATATAATAGTTCACTAAGTTATTAATTATTGTAAATCATATAATAGTTCACTAAGTTATTAATTAAAATGTATAACTTGCAAACTAAACAAACCAAAATTGGGACAAGGACAATATAAAGTCAAATTAAATTATCAATATTATTAATAGAGAAAAATATCCACAACAGAAAATGTTTTTATTGTTATAAAGACACAAAATGTTACTCTCTCTAGCCCCTATTGTACTACAGCCTACTAGATTAAATGTACCCCACAGTACTGTACA
This sequence comes from Paralithodes platypus, assembly GCA_032716605.1. Lineage (NCBI taxonomy): Eukaryota > Metazoa > Arthropoda > Malacostraca > Decapoda > Lithodidae > Paralithodes > Paralithodes platypus. Next base: position 4,595,995 of record CM064491.1, on the reverse strand, counting down.
ATGCAATCTGGCCAAAAAGACTCATCAGCAACAAGACAACATCCTCCCACCACGAGAGTTGGTGGGTGACTGACTCCTCTGGCCATGAGGAGTAAGGGAGTAGTATGAGCAGTGTTGCCAAACCTTCACAGCAGTGCCTCCAAGTCATGTTACCAGAAACCGCTCGATATTAGCAGGAACAGGGGTCACATATTACTGACGGATGAGAGCCGTCACTGGTACTATAGTCCGTCTGATGGTAAATTGTCATGTCTTTGTCTTGAATACTCAACTTTTATTGAGATCTATCAAAACTTGATATTGATCTGATGTAGAGATATAGTAGTTCAATATTGTTTCACTAAGTATCGAGAAAACGGTTGTTAAGGGATTCAATTTACCATCAGCTGAAATAAAACTGACTATAGTGTAACATTATTGTACTGACGGATCAGAATCGTCGTTGGTATTGGATGGGTTAGAGTCCTCAGTACTGAAGTAGAGAGAGTTAAAAATTGTTCCACCTTTTTAACAATAACAAAAAAATTCTGTCATGTGGGTATTTTTCTCCATTCAAGCATTCACGGCACTGTGAATTTCTCCACACAAAGTTATTAATCTACATAATGTTTTATCGTTATTATTACATACCAGTAATATATATATATACTGTATATAATACTGTAATACATTTTTTTTTAGTCAGAATCGGATATATTTAACCATTTTCGGCTATTCGGTGAGTATAGTACAGTATTTCAATTATGTTCACAAATTTGATCGATTTTATGAAATAAAGTAAAAATAAACATAAAAATCAGATATGAAATGACAAAAATATATACAGTACATACAACTTGCCGAAAATGTTAAAAATATACAAAATTTATCCCCTTCAGAAGACGAGGATGCGCTTCTTCAAAATAATCTGGCTAATATTAGATAATTTTATGCAGTTTAGGAAGGATCTCTAGGAAACAGAAACTAGCTCAATTAACTCTCTGATTTCCAAAATCCTTAATAAACTGTATAAAATCATCCAATGATAGCCCCACAAAAAGGAAGAAACGCATCCTCATAAGAAAGAGTTGAGCTGGCGTCGCACGAGGAAGTTTATTGGCAACACGTATCGGAGTCTTGCATCCTCTACAAGTTATCCTATTAGTGATTGATTTTGCTGTTTATTTATCTATTAAATTGGACTGGACACAATTAGCAGCTCTAAGATAGATAATCCAGTCACCAAGGGGTGGACTATACGTGCCAATCTCAAATCCAAAAACTTGACAAGTGAAGCCGTCCTCAACAAGGTAGCCTGGAACGCCGCCATTAGGACAAGAGTCTGAAACTGCACATATGCGTGGAGCACTCAGTTTTGTATGTATGTATGTATGTCTTAATTAAAATGTAAAACTTGCAAACTAAACAAACCAAAATTGGGACAAGGACAATATAAAGTCAAATTAAATTATCAAAATCGCTATGTGGAAACAACGCTTACTAAAATGAACATTATTAAATAAAAGAACACAATCCACCACATAGGGTGTACATTACTACATGAGCAAGTTAATCTGTTTCCCAAGCAAACTAATCGCACACATAACAACGCACTATCGTCACGTTAAAGGAAGTAGACCGGATTCTAGCTACAGTACTTTTTTACTCGGATTCTACGGCTCTGATACATCCGCCGCTAAAGTGCTCGTGTGATGTCGGGTTTAAGCTAATAAAAGGCATAACATTGGAGACTAGCTGAGACAAAGATAACAAAATACATTACAGAAGGCTTGGCTAAGTAAATTAAGTCAACAAGGGTGACTGTACATGCATCCACTCGGCTCCACATGCTGGAAAAAAAAGAGTAATATTAAATCTTTTATTCTGGCGATAATTAGGCAATTTTGTGCAGTTTGGGAGCTTGTCAGTTTGCCTTTTATCTCCGTCACTCACAAAAAATAAAAAAATAAAAAATAAAAATGCTAATGGTTGTTTTGATCAAAACACGCATTACTCTAACTACTGTATTGTATAGTCTATTCGCTGTAAGTAGGCAAAAAATCATGACCTTTATCCTTTGTAACTCAAAAAGGGCTAGAGCAAATCGTCTGTAAATGTCCACATCTATTCCTTGAGTGACTTCTCAAATGGTACAAATATTAGATCGATTACTACAGTCGTTTTTGAGTTTCAGAGGTAATGATTTTTCGCCTACTGACAGCGAATAGACTATAGCAGTATGAATGTACTGTAGTACGGTCGCGCTAATAAGTCATGTCCCAGCTGTCAATACGTTTGACTTGCTCTGTGCTATATTACTGTCTGTCAGATGTTGAATAGGGCGGGTAAGTGTAGGAACATGTTTATATATTTAACTTGATATGAAGAAATGAAGCTTAGATATGGCTGATACCAATTATTGATCAAAACATATTTGGTGCCGAGACATCACTTATTAGCACGACTGTACTTCCCTTACCTGGGTCATCCTCCTCATAGGTCAAGACAAGAGCCGAAGCATTTCTTGGCAGCGTCGCGGGCGTAGGGGATGTAGGACAGAGAGTACCAGGTCATGGCCAGGAACTGTATCACCACCATCAGCAGGGTCAGGGCCTTGTTGTCGATCTGAAGGAAACATTGTACACCATTATAATCCATTCACTATTAATTAATGGATGGAGTCATGAAAGAAATACTATCAAGAGCAGTGGATGTTGGTGTATCGCTGAAAAGGGAGGGAAATGAGTGGAAGCTGCCTATACTGCTGTTTGCGGATGATACAGTTCTGATGAGTGATAATGAATGGGGGTTTGGGGGTGTGCAGGGTTTGGTAAATTACTTTAGAACAGTGTTCAAAAAAATGGAATTTGAAGGTAAATGTGGGGAAGAGCAAGGTTATGGTATTCGAAAGGGGTGAAATCACACAGAGTGTGAGGTGAAGTTGAACAGTCAGGCTATGGAGATCGTCAGCTCTTTTAAGTATCTGGGCAGTGTGTTGAGTAAAGATGGGACTGTGAATGAGGAGGTGCGGGAGAGGGTGCAACAGGGGAAGAGGGTTGTAGGAATGTTGAAAGCAGTAACAAGAAATAGGGTGGTCAGTATGGAAGTGAAGAAGTCCTTGCACGACAGTGTGGCAATCCCGACACTAACTTACGGAAGCGAAGCATGGACGTTCGGGAAGAGACGTAGACCAAGAGTGAGAGCGGTGGAAATGAGTTACTTGAGAAGTGCGTGCGGAGTTACATGCAGGGATAGACAGACGAATGAGGAAGTAAGAAGGAGGTGTGGTGTGGAGGTAGATGTGCTGCAAAGTGTGAAAAGGAACAACTTGAGATGGTTCGGCCATATGGAACGTATGGAAAGCGAGAGATTGACTAAGAGGGTGTACGAGAGCGAGGTGGAAGGACAGAGAGGGAGAGGTGCACCGAAGGAGAGGTGGAAGGATGGAGTGAGGAAGTACAGTATATGAATGAAGGCGGTGCTGGTTGGGAGGAGGGGCGTCGACTGACTGGGGATAGAGGTGCATGGAGGCGGTTCGTTCGTGGCCACCCCTTCGGGGATTGAGGCATCAGGCAATAGATAGATAGATATTAATTAAAATGCAAAACTTGCAAACTAAACAAACCAAAACTGGGACGATACAAGATAAAGGTAAAATAACTGATTAAAATCGATATGTGAAAATAACGCTTACTAAAATAAAATAAAAGAACGCTTACTAAAATAATAACAAATTTAATTAGGTTCCCTGGGGGTAAGGGGGTTCTCCATATATACTGGGGGAAAAGACTTTGCCCCACGTATCCTACTGCATCGTACAAGGTGATTAACCCATCTGGCCCGGCTGGACTCCATAGAGCTCATATGGCACTACTACTAAATTCTAGACTACTGTCATGAATCGCTAGGTCAAGTTGACCAGGCTTGATATCTACTAATAACATTTTGACAGTGCGGACTCGATCCGCCGATCCTTTGATCAGCAGCCGACGTTCTACTGACTATGCAATGGCTCACGACTAAAGGGTGGCCATACACAAATATAATAAATAAATAACAAAACAAAAGAATAAATAAATCATATATAATATATAAATAGAAATAAAGGAATAAATAAAAAACAAACAAAGCCGCCACTGACCACAAATGCTGAAACGAGCGTCATAATGAGAGCGAGGAACATGATGACGGTGGCGATGACCCGAGTCTTGGCAAACATCTTCTTGCACTGGTTCACCGGGCCCATCAGGAAACAGGTGCTGAAGAGGAGATGAAAGAGTTGATTCACAAAAATATATAGGTTGGTTTGGTGCTGAACTACTGCGCTAGTGACCCGGGTTCGAGGCCCGGCCAGGTTATACCGCAATTTTTTTTAAATTAGCCTATATAGGGTAGCAGGCTGAAAAACAAGGAATTTACACCCAGTCTCATTTACATGCATACATACAAACACAAATTTAAAGACCGAGTGCTCTACACGAAGCGCGGTTCCGGTCTCACGTCCTAATGGCGGCATTCCAGGCAACCCTGTTCCCTGAGCTGCCTCACTTGTTAGGTTCTTTGATTCAAGATCAGACCGCAAAGTCCGATCCCAAGTCTTTCTTGGTCCGCCCCTTGGTGCAGCTCCCTCCACATTCATGGACTTGCATCTTTTCACCCAGCTTTGTTCATATTTTGCAATTATTTGTCTTTATAATATATGTATTCATTGTCGATAGTATCAATTGCTTGCTTTTGCGATTTCCTTAGTTTATTTGTACGATAAATATAGGTTATTTGTAGGGTAGTTATTGATAGGGGTCACTTGAGGCATGCTATGCTTACAGGTACCTGCCTGATAGCACTATCATTAGTGACTTAGTGAGTGCTATATATATATATATATATATATGTTTTTTGTAATAGTATAGATATCTTATCAATATTTGTATTTTATACTATTGTTAATGTCTTGTCTATCTATCTATATATTGCCCGACGCCGTGATCCCCGAAGGGGTGGCCACGAACAAACCACCCCCATGCACCTCTGTCCCCAGTCAGTCGATGCCCCTCCCCCCAACCAGCACCGCCTTCGTTCATATACTTCCTCACTCCATCCTTCCACCTCTCTTTCGGTCTACCTCTCCCTCTCTGTCCCTCCACCTCACTCTCGTACACCCTCTTAGTAATTCTCTCGCTTTCCATACGTTCCATATGGCCGAACCATCTCAAGTTGTTCCTTTTCACACTTTCCAGCACATCTACCTCCACACCACACCTCCTTACTTCCTTATTAGTCTGTCTATCCCTCCATGTAACTCCGCACGCACTTCTTAAGTAATTCATTTCCACTGCTCTCACTCTTGGTCTGAGTCTCTCAACCAACGTCCATGCTTCGCTTCCGTAAGTCAGTGTCGGGATTACCACACTGTCATGCAAGGACTTCTTCACTTCCATACTGACCACCCTATTTCTTGTTACTGCTTTCAGCGTTCCTACAACCCTCTCCCGCACTTCTTCATCCATAGTCCCACCTTTACTCAACACACTGCCCAGATACTTAAAAGAGTTGACGATCTACATAGCCTGACCGTTCAGCTTCACCTCACACTCTGTGACTTCACCCCTTTCGAAGACCATAACCTTGCTCTTCCCTGCATTTACCTTCAAATTCCATTTTTCGCACACTGTTCCAAACTCATTTACCAGGCTCTGCAACTCTCATTCATAATCACTCATCAGAACTGTATCATCCACAAACAGCAGTATAGGTAGCTTCCACTCAATTCCCTCCCTTTTCAGCGATACACCAACATCCACTGCTCTTGATAGTATTTCTTTCATGACTCCATCCATATATACAGTAAACAACCACAGGGACATCACACACCCCTGTTTCAAACCAACATTCAGGTCAAAGAACTCGCTCTGCTCACTCTCCACACGTACTTCCGCCTTTGCACCCTCATACATGCTATTCACTGCTTTCAGCAACTTACCATCTACTCCGTATATTTTAAGTACTTTCCACAAACCTTCTCTATCCACTCTGTCATAGGCCTTCTCCAAGTCCATAAAGGCAACATACACCTTTTGTTTCTTCTCCAGATATTTCTCCACAACACAATTCAGGGTAAAAATCTGATCTACACATCCTCTTCCCTTCCTAAAACCTCCCTGCTCGTCGCCTATCCATTTCTCCGTTCTCACTCTCACAATCACTACCCTACTGTAGACCTTCCCTACTACGCTTAGAAGACATATTCCTCTTTCCCCTTTGCCCTTATATAGGGGGACTATTATGCCAGTCTTCCAGTCATCGGGTGCACTCCCCTTCTCCCATGCTAGTTTGCACAGTTTCCATACCCATTCGATCACTATCTCACCACCATACCTCAACATTTCCCCACACACTCCATCTGTTCCTGGTGCTTTCCCCAACTTCACTCTTTTCATGGCTTCCCACACTTCTGACCTCCTGATCCCCACTTCCTCCTCCACTACTTCTCCCTCCCATACCATATCCAGCTATGTTTGCTAGCTCTTCATTCCTTACATTTAGCAACTCATTGAAGTACGGTACTCCCTCCATCTTTCGACTCTCTCTTGCTTCTCGGCTAGCATTCTCCCATTCTTATCTTTCACACCCTTACTGTTTCCCTTGCTACCTTCCCTAACTTTCTTGACTTGTTTCCAGAACAGTTTCTTACTCTCCCTCCATTTTACACTCAGATTCCTTCCAAATTCCTCATCTACGCTTCTCTTACTTTCCTTCACTACTCTCTTCACCACCCTCTTACTCTCCACGTACCTTGCTCGTTTCTGTCTCTCGAAATCTTCATTCCCTCTACTACCCAACCACTCTCTATATGCTTTCTTCTTTTCTTCCACAGCTATTCTTACCTCTTCTGTCTTGTCAAGTTGCAAATTTGATTTTAATAGAACATTTTAACACTAATTGTAGTTTCTTTTATTCATGCAGAGTTTAGTAAAATTTGCCAGAACGTCCCGGACTTCCCAAATTTACTAATTCCCTGAACGTGACGATAGTGCTTTGTTATATGTGCGATTAGTTTGCTTGGGAACCAGATTAACTTGCTCATGTAGTAATGTACACCCTATGTGGTGGATTGTGTTCTTTCATTTCATAAATTTTATTTTAGTAAGCGTTGTTTCCACATAGCAATTTTGATATGTTGTTTTGACTTTATATTGTCTTTGTCCCAGTTTTGGTTTGACTTTGTTTGCAAGTTTTACATTTTAATAAATCCTCTCCACATGTCCAAACCATCCAAGCCTGCTATTAATGCATCACTGATACTCTTGATACCTAACCTTCTCCTTAGGTCTTCACTTGATATCCTATCTTGCAGTTTGGCACCACACATCCATCTCACGATTCTTATCTCATTGCGTTCCATTTTGTTGATATGATCCACTTTTACAGGCCTTCTGAAGCATGTCCCTTGTTTTTAGTCATTAAAAAACACTAAGTTAAAGATATGCTCCATAGTTCCTATTAAGCCCCTGGAAGTGAATAAATGGCCAAAGCAAAACAGCTTCATGCAATATTTCCTGTATTCCCTTCACAGTCAACACAATCTTGAAACATCAATGCTGCAGTTTGCCACCCAGTAGGGTAGACTAGTTAATTCTTAGTAGGTACAGTAAATTGCTTTTATAGATTTTGCAAACTACAGTAATTGCAACACTGCATATGAAGTGGCTAGTCTATCTTATTTGTCTGTCACTTTGAAGTAAAATTCCCTAAAATACATGTCACTGTATGTAGCAGTCTCTCAAATAGCACTACATGAGTGACTACTGCATGCCTTTATATCCTAGAGTAATACACATAAATTAATTGGCAATTCAATCACAACTAGATTCTAACGCTTGTATTCTAAAACAATGCTTTCTCTTCGTAGCGCCTGATACTGAATGAATATTGTGGGAATGAGTGTTGTTTAACCCCTACTGTACCAGAGCATTTAACATTTTATGTACCCCTTAATACCAGGCACTTTCCCTAAAATTGTTTTTCCGTAGCGCAACATGAAACGTCACTCACTTTCGAAAGCTGGGGAGTAACTGACTTGTGACGGGTGGGAATGGCTGGCTGACACTCGTGGAGTTTTGCCAATACCTAGCAGTAAGGCCTTCAAGTCATGTTAGCAGCTCCCGGTAGCTATTAGCAAAGAACAAAGCTCAAGTACTAGTGACGAACTACATTTAACGCTTGTACTAGTTTATTCCTTGTATTCTGACGAACTATGTTTGGCGCTGGTACTGAATGGGTTAAAGAGAGTACATTGATTAGCATTCCCTTTTCTAATGGTAATGTAATTTTTCAAGTTAGTTTTAAAATCCAATAACGGTACTGCCAGGGAAAGAGTTGTTTATACAAACATAATTTTCTCTATTTGCCTCTCCATACCACTCACCTAGATATAGCCAGAATGTTGCCGATGGTGTAGAAGACTGCGAAGAGGATGAGTCCGGCGACGGGCAGGAAGAACAAGATGGAACCCAAGATAGAGAACAAGCACCCCAGACCAAAGCAAATGGCGAACCACTTGACCCGCGTGTTCCAACTTAAGCTGCTGGTGTCGATCACCTGCAAACGAGGATATGTTCATCATATGCACGTTATAATATATTAGTAGCTTAAGATTTGTTAAATTTGTAATATAAGAACACAAGATTTACCTAAAGTATGCCAGCAATTGCTTATAAAGAAATTATTATTTGAAGTACAAATTATTAATTTCTTTATATGATTAACAAGAAGTCAATTAGTAAAAACTATAATTATTTTACAAATAATAGGCTAGGATTCAGTACCATACTACAAATTAAATGTAATCTGACTGAGGAAACTAACAAAAAAGTTGCTACCATACTTGATGGTACAGGAATTATGTTTAAATATCTATATGTACAGTCGGTCAACATTCCAGCTGGGCCACAGCTTCTTTTACTTAGGCTATTAATAAAGTAATAAAGTACAGTGGAGCTAATATGTCATGTCTCAGCTGTCATCACATTCGGCTCGCTGTGTGCTGTATTAATGTCTGTCCGATGTTGAATAGGGTGAGTAAGTGTAGGAACATGTTGGTATATCTCAATCGAAATTAAGAAATCCTGTTTAGATATGGCTGATCCATATTATAGAACAAAATATACTTGGGGCCGAGACATCACTTATTAAGCCGATTGTACAGTAATGACAAACATAATATTCCTACTTAACCTACTTGAATGTTGGCCAATTGTGGAGCCATGAGCATTAATATTATAGCTACAAAACCATCCGAAATAATCCAATGCTGATTATAGCCCAGATACATCAGTACTTGGCTTTAAAGGTTCAAATATTTGAATGAGTGTAACTCTATTAATGCTCATGCCTGTACTGTACTGTTAACAATAAAATAAAATAGATGAAGGCCAAAGAAACAGCTTGCAGCATTGAAGTAGGGTTCTGCATTTACATATAAAGTATACTGTTTTCACTGAAAACTAAAAACATAATGGCAAATAATAAAGAGAAGGGAATATTTCATTGCAAGGCATTGGGAAGGAATCTAAAGGCCAAAGAACAGGTTACAGTCAACTCTCGGCCATCATGCATCAATTGGGGTATCAGAAAATCAATATTATATTACTTAAACTTGAATAAGCTGGGTGAGTTTGTTGGTCATACGGACCACCCGCCAAGACAACAAAACTTTCTCTAGCATGGTTTTAAGTGGTTTTAAACCATGAAATAAGAATGTGGAGTATAAGAGGAGGGTTAATTTGAGTTTGAGGTGTGTGATAGCTGCTGTTGTGCAGAATTTAAGGTCTGCATGATAGCCATAAAACGTGATAGCCGAGGGTTGTACAGGTACAGTACTTTTGTTCTGCAATTACATGTATACTGTTCACACTGAAAACACAAAAATTTGATGGTAAATTATAAAGAGAAAGGAATACTTCATGGCAAGGCATTAGGAAGGAATCATCTGAAACTTACACGCAGGAGTGGTGAGTCTTCCGTCTAGGGAGAGAAAGAGGCCCAGATTTAGTAAGCATTAGCACACTCACTTCTACAGGGACAAAACTTTAATACTGTAAACACCACATTGCTGTCTCATGTATGGTACAGTAAAACCTCACACTTTTGGATTAATTGGGGGGGGGAGAGCCTGTCCGAAAGAATGATATTATAATGTAAAATTTGCAAAATAAACAAACCAAAACTTAGACGAACACAGTAAAAAGGCAAAAGAACTTATCAAAATTGTTATGTGGAAACAATACTTTAGCAAAATAATATTATAGATAGATAGATAGAATTTTTTTGAAAGTCTGAAACTCTAGACCTCAGACTTCCGATATATTTCGAAAGTCTGAGAAATGTAGTCTGGACAAGATCTTATACCTGGATTATATCACTCAGATTTCCAGACTTTTCCAGAAGACTGAAGTCGGAGTCCGAATTGAAATGCTAGTCCGGAAGTCATAAGTTTTCGGATCGGTGGAGTCTGAATGGATGAGGTTTTGCTGTACATTGTAAACTGCCAATGCTTGAAGAGCAATGGATATACAGTACTGTATATCTGGTAAATATTTAGTTGAATCATAATATTTCAATGAAAATATCAAAGCCCATAACAATCATAAATACTGTACAGTACAAGGTTCTATGTTAGCCATAGCCCAAAACTTCAAGTAGGATATACTGTACAGGTCTCCCACAATATCCGATGTCCCAATTTACGTTATAATTATAAGTTTTTAGGTGTTTGGGTTTGGGTTTTGGCTGGTACGAGAACACATCCCCATTTAGCACAAAAATTCTAAGGTTCGGTATACGATTTTTTTTTTTTTTTTTTGCCAGACGTCGTAATTCCCGAGAAGGGGTGGCCATGAATATTAGGCGTTTGTCACGAATTGCTAGGTCAAGTTGCCCTGGCTTGACATCTACCAATAACATTTTGACAGTGCTGGTTCAATCCGCCGACCCTCTACTGACTACGCTACGGCTCGGGTTTTCAGGAACGTAAAGCAATCGTAAATCGAGGGAGACCTGTATATAGTCCGTGGGTCAGGGTGAAAATCGATCCCATAGGATAGGGATTTTAGTAATACATTTTGTTTTCTTATTGTTGTGGAGAAGTTACTTTGATAAGATTATTGAGTAGTCATTTATTGAGAGATTATGCTAAAAGTTTGACCTTCTTGAATGGGACCGATTTGTGTGATTTTGGGGTCTGACCCATCAACTACAGTCCGTACAATCTAGGTTGGGCAGAAATCGTAACCCCTAACCTCTCATAACTCAAAAAAGACTGGAGCAATCGAGCTAATATTTCTACCAAATAGGAAGACTTGGCTAGGGAATAGGTGTATAAATTGACGGCTCATTTGCTCTAGCCCTTTTTGAGTTACAGAAGTTAGACGTTACAATTTCTGCCCAACCTAGAATGAACGGACTATGGTACAGTAGATAACTTTATAGATTACTTTGACAAGCACAAGTGGCTGAATCTATGGTACATGTTAGTGATATGGTATGAAATTAAAAAGCAGACAGAACACAAGATGTATGCACTATAGTCAATCAAAACACAGTGTATAGCTACTTGAGTAATGATGTTGCCTCTCTCCTCGTCCTGATTTTCGGAGCTCTCCCGCCCACTCAGTGCCTTCCGTAGCTTGTCCATCTTCTCTTTGGGTCACCTGGAATACATACGGTAATTAACATTGAGTATACTGTACTTCCCCCAGCCACCTCCGGCGGAAACCGCATCGCCCAAATACAGTACTGTAGCAGAATTTATTCAAACACTCCAGCATTATACCCATTTATGATTTATGCTTGGCCTATAATCCTATAGCCTACATCGATTCGATAAAGATATAGGCCACCTAAGAACGGTGCAATTTTAGTGTAGTAGCAACGCGTGAATCCGCCAATTTGCATAGTTCGGCGACAATCTAATTATGTTTAGGCTAATTTGACTGATTTTTTTCCGAAATTAAGACATAAATGATTTAAAACTTGACCTAATCAAACTAGTATTATTAGTGGGTAAACAATGCAACTTAGCAATGTGCCAAAACTCCAAATCGGCGACGGCGCGTTATTACTAGGGCTACTAGGAGTCTAGGCCTCTAGAAAAACTGTATCGGACCAACGACTAAATAAGCTATGCTGTGACTGTGAGAGAAAATAAATTTGTAGCCTATGATATACTGTAGGCTAGGCCTATTTGGCATTGGATTAGGCTAGTATTAGTATTAGGCTATATTATTATATTAGCCTATTTATATTATTTGATAGGCCTAGCTATAGTGATTTACCTCACTAAAGGTAAATAAAACTGCCTAGCTAGGCCTATCAAATAATATAAATAGGCTAATATAATAATATAGCCTAAATAATATAATCACCGGTATTAGCTAGTTTATGACCAACCTGATACGGGCCCCATCGATGATTATCAGCGTTTTATCACTTTCATGAACGATACTTCGTTGGTGTACATGTAATTACCATCGCAAATTCACTATAGGCCTAAGTGAAATACGAGAAACTGTAGGATTGTTCACCCATAAACAGGGAACATGAGCTGGGTTTAGGTAAGTACTGGGAGCTCCAAGTTACGTGGCAGTGGAGGCACTGAGGGGAGAGATTGGATGTGCAACGATGGTGGAACGAGATATGAAAATAAAACTTTGTTACCTAAAACACATATTGGAAAGAAAAAATGATCTGTTAAGAGAAATATTGATTGAAATGAAGGAGTCCAAAAGGGAAAGCCAGTGGATGAAAGGGGTAAAAAGAAACATGAATAACATAAATGTGAATAGTATGGAGAATATACAGCAAATAAATGAGAAAAGTATTAAAGAAAAAGTGAGAGAATGGGGAGAGGAGAGATGGAGAACTGATATGGAAGGGAAATCGACTTTGACCATGTATCGGAGAAATAAACAATCCATTAGAGAAGAAAGTATATATGATAATACTGTACATATAAATCTCAATTGATGTTTAGAAGCCAAACAAATTCACTGAAACTGAATTGGAGGAAAAGATTTGTGGGAGAGGAGGAACAATGTGAGGTGTGCCATCAGGGAGAGGACGAAATGCTGGAACACTTTCTTCTGAAATGTGAAGGACTACGGGAGGTGCGGAGGAAATACGGGATAAACCAGAACACCAGCAAAGAGAAGATACTACTGTTCACTGAAGCAGGTGAGGAATCAAGAGAGAAGAACCTGCAATTTATTGAAGAACTTTGGAGTACGAGACGAGGAAAGACCAGACCAGAGGGAAATTTGAAAAACCCGCCTAGCGCTGCCGTTACAAAAGGCAACAGCGCACACTCATCAGTATCAGTACCCATAAACAGGGAACGTGAGCTGGGTTTAGACCCTCAACGAGACAGGTTTGGATTATGTTGAAAATACAAAAATTATGGTCAATATTTACGAGCCGCACCACAGCTGGGATCTCATTTCTAGTGGTAGTTTTGGGTTCCTATCATTTTATGCTTCATTGCTATATAATTTTGGTTAACGGCCAGCTCGGCCCACGTGAATGTCAACTCGGCCCAGTCAGTAATGCCAACTCGGCCCACCATATAAAACCTTTTATCTATCAATCTATCAAAAGTGTTCGAGATCTTGTTCTTGTTGATGTCTAAGGGCGAAGGTGAAGATATTGAGGGATAAGCCATCACAACGGAACCTCGTAGCTACTTACTACTATTTCCTCGGACGCGAAGTGTTTTGAGATGTCAGAGTCGTAAAAGATTTCAGGAAGAGCTCAATAGAAAATGAAAATGAATGAAATGAATGCTTCATTATCTACAACAATCTGCTTCACCGACAGTTCACCAGAAACTAACTCAATCGCTCATTATTTCATTATATAGAAAGACCATTACTGGACTGACGGGGAATTTTGTTTTTCTCGTCTCGTAAGTTTAACCCCTTGAGAATCGAGATGTATTTGTGATCATTTGTGAGATAATTTATATTTTTATTCTTTTAATTCCCACATATCTTTAAGTTGTTTATAACGTCTAATTCGAGCCAGAAAATATGAGAGCTTCAAATAGTTAGTGGTTCATATTAATATTCAATCTCTTTCAGATTTTCGATTAAGAAAGATCTGTTGGATTTAAATGGGTAAAAACTATTACAATTATCTCGCAAATTATCACATATACAATTATACATCTCAATTATAAAGGGGTTAAACTTACGAGACAAAAGAAAAAATAATATATATATGTTCCCGCCAATCCTCAAGCGTAATGAAATGATGGTATCGATGAAAAGGTGATACTTCCGAAACTTTCATCATCATTGCATTATAATTATATGATAGCTCAGTGGTGTATGTATTATAACTTCATTATTAATGGGTAGACGTTCTTTCTAAACTGTGTGGGCTGAGTTGCTTGTGGCTGGTGGGCCGACTTGGTTGTGGGTGGGCTGAGTTGGGGATGGGCCGAGTTGACCCTACCCCATAATTTTTATCCACCAGAATTGTTTTCTTTTCTTGGCTTTCTTTATCTATTTTTATTTTTTTGGCATTAACCTAACCAACAAAATGGGAAGGATGTAGTTTTCGGGTGTATGGTTGTCATGTTGTCCGCTCGCCGCTCGCAGTTATGTTCCCGTCTATTTCGACGCTATATTTTCTGCTATTTGCCCCCTGTCATTACCGGTACTACATGAATACTAGGTTAGGTTGTTTGGTTAGGCTAATGTATTTTTATAGCCAAAGGCAGTCAAAATAGACAGGAACATGATGGGAAAGGTCCGACGCCATTACGCGTAGTGTAAACAAGGCTGGCGCACTTATCATTCTTGCCAAAAAACCTAACCTAACCTAAATGTATTTGGGGGCTATTAAGTGGCAAGAATGTTAAGTGCGGGCGTACCGCCAACCTTGTTTACACTACGCATAGTGGCGTCGGACCTTTCCCATCATGTTCCCATCTATTTTGACTGCCTTTGGATATAAAAATACATTAGCCTAACCAAACAACCTAACCTAACCTAACCTAGTATTCATGTATTAGACAGGGGGCAAATAGCAGAAAATATAGCGTTGAAATAGACGGGAACGTAACTGCGAGCGCACATGACGACCGTACGCCCGATCACTACATCCATCCCTATTAGGTTAGGTTAGGTTAGGTTAATGCTAAAAAAAAAAAAAAAAAAAAAAAAAAAAAAAAAAAAAAAAATTCCGGTGGATAATTACTGTATATAGCAATGAGCATAAAATGATAGGAACCCAAAACTACCATTATAAATGAGATCCAGCTGTGGTGCGGCTCGTAAATATTGACCAAAATTATTAATAACACTATACAGTAGGTCTAGGCTATATCAAAGAAAAAACAAAAACAACAACAAATTACCTGAAAAACTTGTATCTGGTTGGTGATACATATTTACCGGTACCGGTATTTATCAAGGAAACCGGCCACGAATTTTCCTGGAAATTTGGAAGTCACCCATCGAATGAACATAACCTATACTTCATATACGTCTTCCTACCTTTAAAATGTTGTCAAGACTCTCCTATAGACGGCGCAGGTTTTTTTCAGCCATTTTTATGTGGCCTCGGGAGCTCTTTTTCCCAACCTGTGTGTGCTTTCACGTCATAAGTACGATAGCTTAATTAGGTTACGTTTTTTTGTTTGTTTGGTGTTTAGTTAGGTTAGGTTATCTTTCGCCAAATATTGGCTCGGGTTTTGCACATTTCGGGTTTTATGGGTTTAAAAAACATGAAACCCCGAGCCAACTTTCGAAATTCAATTACTGCCTTTTTTTCGGTAAGATTAGGAGTAGTGGGCGTACCACTACCAACATACAACATAACTCATCTATAAAAAATTAACCTAACCTAGTATTCATGTAGTACTAGGTTAGGTTAGGTTAGGTTATATAGATGATTTATGCTGTATGTCGGTAGTGGTACGCCCACTACTCCTAATCTTACCTTTTTTTTCTTTTGCAAAATGCAAAAATCCAAGCCAACTTTCGCAAAAACTTGGCTCGGATTTTTCCATTTTAAGGGTTTTAAAATCTTCAATAGGGCCTACTATAAATTCAGAGTTCTTCCAATATTACCCCTTATTTTCGCCTTTTACCCCTCAATTTCCCTGTACTTCATAGCCCTCCCCACTATCGGGGGCCGTATCTTAAGATTGTTGGATAGTCCTAATGGGGAAAACGGTTTTTCCGGAGATTCTAATTAATGACAACCACTGTAGGCTGTATGATGAAAACTATCTAAAACCAAAACAAAAAATCACGAAATAAAAGTTGGCCAGTTTCCTTGATATTTTCCTAGGCTATTTGGTAACATTCAAGGAGACTACTGCAGGACTCAGTATAACTAAATAAGTTGGTCACCAATTATTTTGCAATATTTGAACACACATATGGATTTTATATGCTCTAAACATAATATGAAAATGTGTTTTAAGCCTCGGCAAAACCTAATAAAAATATATGGTACTAACATGGAATTTTGTTGAAACATGGTTGTCAATACCTTCCTATAGACGGCACCGATTCGTACACACGCTATTTTCACCTGTCTCCCGAGGTCTATTCACCAGCTTTTTAGTCCACTCCACCTGCCCATCTCTGTCGATAGGTTGGGTTGTTTGGTTAGGTTAACATACTAGGTTTCAGAAACATGATTCGTAGTTGCGGTAGTATTTACGGTATCTGGACACTTCGAGCTAATTCATATTCGAGCGGAGGCGCATTTAGGTTAGGTTAGGTTAGGTTAGGTTAGGTTAGGTTAGGTTAAGTTAGGTAGGTTAAGTTAAGTTAAGTTAAGTTAAGTTAAGTTAGGTTAATTAGATTGGATTGTGCATCCGCTCAATCAGGAATTCGCTCGAAGTTCCTCGCATTCGTATTTACAGATACGGCCGAATACCGGTAGGCTACTAAATGGGCGCCGGCCCAACCACCATGTTGTATGCCACGTAGGCCTACTAGGTAGCCTACTACGGACACATTGTAGGCGTTAGGTGTGGATTTAGGCTTGTATCCAATGTACTAGGTCTATGTTACTGGATATTTATGATTTAAATAAGTGCTACGTTTTCGATAAATCTGGTTATATGGCTTTGCAATTAGGGAAATCATGAGCCGATTTCCGACATGTAGTTAGTCTTTTTCGTTTCTCAAAATACGATCAAAGTTTTGCCAAAAATTGGCTCGGGTTTTCCAAAATTATGCTTTTTGGGGTTTGCAATTTCGGGAAACCTGAGCCAAATTTCTAAATGAAGTTACTGTCATTTTGTTGTCTACAAACTCTCAAAATCCGAGCCAGCTTTGGCCAAAACTTGGCTCGGGTTTTCGAAATATTGGGTTTTAGGCCTTAGAAATACCTTAAAACCCGAGCCAAGTTTTGCTAAATACGTTTTAATCGCCGTTTTACGCATTTAACCCCTCATTTTCCCTGTACTTCATAGCCCTCCCCACTATCGGGCGGTGTGTCTTAAGATCGTTGTATAATGGGGAAAACGGTTTCGCCGAGGGTTGCAATTATTTCCAAACACTATATATTGATGAAAACTAACAGGGAAAAATAAAAAAATCCATGGAAAAATTGGTGACCATCTTATTTAGTTTGGTAAAATTCTAGTTTCACGTACACAGCGACAAAAGGGAGGCGCCGTTGTAAAGGCATAGCTTCCCGAGAATCCCGACCAACTATGAAGATCAGGGAAATTGCTGGGTAAGACGTAATATAATGATAATAAACTACATTAACGACATTAGCCTAACCTAACAACCTTACCTAACCTAACCTAGTATTATGTAATAGCTATGGTGCCGCATATGGGGAGATTTTTTTTTTTTTTTTACAGTAGGCCTAGGTATAATTCCTTATAATGCATTTCCGCCGCTTTGGACATATATAGGAATTAAGTATGGTATATGACAACTCTAAAGTAGCCATAGAAATTTATGAGTATGCTGTGAAAGCGAAACTAGAATTAAACTTTAGTTTTTCCCAGGACTCTTCTTCTTCTTCTTCTTACCTCTGACTGGGTATAGGCTATCCTAGTGTTTACTAGCCTATACCCCTTTGAAAGGACATTAGCCTAACCTAACAACCTTACCTAACCTAACCTAGTATTATAGGTGGGGGCTGCCGCCCCCACACCCCCGCTTTGACTTAGATTTTTGGTGTATTTGTCTGTGAAGTGGGTATTTTTCAATTTGTTGATAACGAAAATCCTCCATGCGGACTATACGGAGAAAAATATGACGAATCTATTGGTGCCTATTTTCCCTAATAAATTGTTTCTCATAACGTCGCACTAGTGTCCTTGAATATTATCGGCTATTTACCTAATCACCTTAGTAGGCTGAGCATTATCCTGCCCTAAAAAAAATTAGGCCTAGCCTAGTCTAACAAAACATTTCCTAGGCTAAATCTAGGTTAGCCTAAGTGCCTAACTGAACATTTCGAATAGACCTAGCTAACAATCTTACAGTTCCTGAAAATATAACGTAGAGGCGATAAACTTATAAAAAGGCTAGGCGAAAAGGAAAACATAAAGCCACTTTGTGACATAATGACAAGACTCACAAGATACTCCCCTTATCAACTTGTTGCTCATAGGCTAACTTCAAATTATGTACCCCATTCAGTACCACGCTCAATTTATATATACTTACGGCCAAAAGTTACTAAATTTGAGCCTACAATCTTCTTCGGTAACCAGGAAAATTGTTTCAGTCTTCAAAATAAGAGAAGTGGAAAATCTCGGGTTGTCGAGTTGTGTAGCTGTCTAGGTGAACGACTCAATTAACCCCACCGCGGTGCCCAACCCCGAAAGGAGTTGAAGTAGGGGAGCTATCCCCCCGCCAAAGGCGGCTTTCTAGGGCCTTTCCTAGCTGATGCTGAGAGGATTGGGTTCTAGTCATGTGGTGATGGGCTGGTCTATCCGAGTGAGAACTGAGTGATCTCTGCCATACCCATAGCTTACTCTGACTGTTCCTTTTACTTATATATCTTCTAGATCTCAAGTGACGGCGTCTTTTCCGTGGATTGACCTCCCTACTGCCAACCTAGAAGTTGGCAGATTGGGAGCCAAAGCGTCACATTTTCCCCTTACCCCTCAACTTTCCCTTCATATTTGCTGAGGGGCACAGGGCCTTGGGTGGGGCTTTGGTTTCCCGGGCATTTCCGCACCTTCCTCAGCTCCCTGCCTTGGAGTGGCTTCGGTCACCCGGGCTTTGTTAGTGGTAAGCAGTGAGGATTTTGTGGGGGCGCTCGTTTATGGCCATGGCCTTGCTTGAGACCTTGGGGCTGTTCGGCCAGACAGCCTGGGGAACAACAACAACCCCACCGCGCGACCGGTCTGTGTTCCCGAAGCTGGCCACCGGAGTCCCTGCACAAGTCTTGATCTTCCTTGAATTGACCACTTGCGAGTTTCAGTCCATAAGGAACCTGTTGGTGCTGTAGACATGAGCATTTATCCGAATTTCCACCTAAAATACGGTTGTAATGCATATATAATTTCATAATATTAAATTATGAAAACTTTCTCCCCAACAGAAGTGCTCTCTTCCCAACCCACGAGCAGAGGGTTATGAATTCCGAATCTCATAAGCTGGGCTGTAAATCTCCACACCTATACCCTGGCTGACTCTTCCCAAATGGTAGGCTATTAGATCGATTACTCTAGTCATTTATGGGTTGTTGTTGTTGCTGTTCAGGCTAGCTGTCTAGCCGAGCAGCCCCAAGGTCCCGAGCAAGGCCAAGGTCATAACTGACCGCACTCACAGACCCCTCCCTGCTTACCACTAATAAAGCCCAGGTGACCGAAGCCACTCCAAGGCGGGGAGCTGAAGAGGGTGCAGAAACGCCTGGGAAACCAAAGACCCACCCAAGGCCCTGTGCCCCTCAGCAATTATGAAGGGAAAGTTGAGAGGCAAAGGAAAAATGTGACGCTTTGGCTCCCAATCTGCCAACCTCTAGGTTGGGAGTATGGAGGTCAATCCACGGAAAAGACGCCGTAACTTGAGATCTAGAAAATATATACATAAAAGGAAGAGTCAGAGTAAGCTATGGGTATGGCAGAGAACGCTCAGCTCTCACTC
This sequence comes from Paralithodes platypus, assembly GCA_032716605.1. Lineage (NCBI taxonomy): Eukaryota > Metazoa > Arthropoda > Malacostraca > Decapoda > Lithodidae > Paralithodes > Paralithodes platypus. Next base: position 4,575,881 of record CM064491.1, on the reverse strand, counting down.
TGATAGACCAGCCCATCACCAATCGTTTTTGGGTTATAAAGATTAGTGTGGTCAAGACTTTTAATTTGGCCTACTTAGAATGAATGGAGTATAGTGGTCCCGTGTGGCGTGTGAGTAAAGTCTTTATGTGCTCAAAAAGTTATAACAATCTAACGTAGCCTACCTTCAATTTGGCTCTAGTTCACATTTTCAAATTAAAGGGGGGGGGGGGGACGTGTTACAGGCAGTTTTGTCTTTTGTCTAGGCTACTTCACACATGGGGGGGGGGGAACACGTCTTGTATGCCGTCTTGCATGCCTTCATATTGTGTCTATGTTCAGGCTCTGTTTTTGTCTATTGAATATATCCGTGTGAGAATTATATAGTCTTTGTTATGAGTTATTTGTTCAAGGAGTCATGCACAAACAATCATGATATGAGTCATGCATACCTAAACACGGAGCCTCATGAAATTGACACACATAGCAGATATTGAGGGTATACAATAGAGTGTCAAACGAAAGCCGAGTCCATTCTTATTAGTCTGAATGTTGTAACGAAAAAATATGGTTTATATATCATAATATACCCTTGGAAGTGATAAAATGGCCAAAACAATGTTATTTCACGTTCCTTAGAGATATATGCCCCATAAAATATTCTTCCCGTTCACTTAAACATTACGCTATTCAATGTGCAGATGGGTTTGAGTACATGATTATATCGATATCCAGTATTCGATAAATGGATATAAAATCGTAGTCATGTAGGCCTACTTAACGTTTAACTGTCTTGATGGAGTATTGGTTAGTGTTTAAGATCTGTATGTGGTAACCCAGGTTCGAATCCCGGGAAGATCACATGCTTTCATTATATTGGGAGGTGTTTGGTGTTGGGAGTGATATATATAGCCTACATTCGATTATTCCTTCTCATCTTCATTCAAGTCTTCAAAATAAAGTGCTCCGGTTTAGCACCAACAGGACTTCCATACAAACACAATAGTCGAGAGGCCACTTACTAAAAAAACGGAATCGGTATTATCCAAGCAAGGGGGTCAAATCTTTACCATAATCTGTAATCAATAACGTCGATTAAGGTGTGTTTTTACTGGATCCCCTCTTCTTCCATATTAAGCCCCCTTAATTTTGAGATTTTAATACGTTCGCTCCATTAGTTTGTCGAGTTTAAGACCTTTTGTGCAATTTAGGTGTCAAATTTTTTTTTCGTGGCGAGTGATAACGAACCTGTAATATAGGATGAAACGGCCTTTGACCAGTCTCTCGAAGGGGGTCTTGGGAATGTGTGTGTGTGTGTGTGTTTTAAAGCTTTATGGAGGTCTAGGGAGTACCAATATGGCCTAATGTTTATCATGGGTATGGATATATTTAAGTATAAAGATGTTGGTCGATCTCTGTTACCATAGGGTCTCTAGGAGGTGAGGGTAGGAACTCCATTGATTGCCCAGCCCCCTATATCTATACCTGGACTCTCTCTCTCTCTCTCCCCAAATATATACATAGGCATGAAAAGTGTAATTAAAGTACCCGTATAAATATCCCCCTATACAGGTATATTGGTAGTAAGAACTAAGAAACCCATTGACTATTGAGAAGGAAGGTACGTCAATCACTAACAATAATAACCAATGATTGTATATACCTTTACTGTGCATTTTTATACTCAAGCAAATACCCAAAAGTATAATAAAGATATATATAATCATTGGGTATATTGCTAGTGATTTACCTCACTTTCCTTATATTAAGTGGGTTTATTACTACCAATATACATGCATAGTATAGGGGCATATATACGTGCGCCTGAGTATATTACTGTGCTTACATACATTTTTATTATTTACAATGTACAATCGGCCTAATAAGTGATGTCTCGACACCAATTATGTTTTGATCAATAATTGTTGTCAGTAATCTTTACACACGCTTTCTTCTTTTTGAGTGAGATATACCAACATGTTCCTATCTTTACACACCCTAGTCAACATCTAAAATACATTAATACAGCACACACGCAGCTAAACGTAATGACAGCGGAGACACGACTTATTTGGCCAACCGTTCGTGTTTAGATAAGGACGGTCGATAGTATGGAAATGGATGCGATGGTCGAGAGATAAACAGGAAAAGGGGGCGCCCCCATGCGAAAGTCGGTACCTTGCGTGACGGTAATCGTGTTGATAGGGGAGGGGAAGGGGTGCAGTGGTGAGCGGGGGAAAGGAGGTGAAGGGAAGAGGAAGGGGGAAGGGAGGGGTAGACGAGAAAAGGGGGAGAGGAGGTAGAGAGGGAAAGGGGAATTAGGGGCAGGAGGGGGTGGGAAAGGGGAAGGGTTAATTTCTCACAGGCTATACAGACCCTGTGGTCCCTGTAAGGCAGTCCGGACTTACAATAATTATAAAATGTCCTAGCATGATACGTCCTTCACTTCTTCTCATGACCTAAAACTTAACACAAAACAAAACACAACATTATCAATAGTAATGAAAAGAAGAAGAAGAGGATGGTGATGATGCCGTCTCGTAGCTCAGAGGTAACGGTTAGGGCTCACACCCAAGAGGTCTAGCGTTCAAGGTCTACCGATGATGGTTATGATGATGATAAATAGTCTATAAAAGAGATTGTGATCTATGGTTAATAAGATAAGCTATGTAGGGGAAGGTGGTGGGGGAGGAAGGAGGGGGAGGACGAAAGCAGGGATATGAGGGAAGGGAGAGGAGGGGGATGTAACTGAAGGAGGGGAAGGGAAGGGGAGAGGGGAGATAATGCAGAGAGGGAGTTAAGGGTAAAGGAGGTGAGTGAGGTAAGGAGAGAGGGGAGGGGAGAGAGAGGGGAAGGAAGGAAGGAAGGAAGGAGGGGGGAGGGAGGGCAGCACACCAGGTAGGAAGGTGGGAGAAGGGGGGCAGAGGGGAAGGAAGGAAGGGGAGAGAGGTAAGGAGGGGGGAGAGGGAGAGAAGGGGAGGGGAGGGCAGAAACACACCAGGTAGGAAGGAAGGATAATAATGGATATCGGCAGTGTGTCTGTGTGTGTGTCTGAGGGCGGGGGGAAGTCTCGTGCTGCAGTGTTCTGTACTTCATTAATCCATTCAGTACCAGTGACGTTCTTTTTTATTATAATCTGGCAACTATTAAACGATTGTATTCAGTCTTAGAAGGGCCTACAGCGATCAACAGACTTCGAACTATCTCACTTAATAATTTTCACTACCACATAATCGTCTGAATATACCAGCATAAAGAAAAAAGACGTTGCCGGTACGGACGGGGTTAAACTATATATTCTACATTATATATGCCTTTGAGGTATCTAAATCAATAATAATATTATCGAGAGGGTATTACTAAGCTGTGTATTATCTATTGGTGATGACATAGTGTACAATTTACTAGTGTGTGTTTATTTCCAGCTGATGGTAATTTCAACCCCGTAGCATCATATTTCTTGATACTTAATGGAAACTTATGATAGTGCTATGTCTCTTCGTCATATTTTTGCCAAAATCTTATTATTAGCAACATATTTCGCTACAAATCTTGGTAAAAGCCGAGTAATCAGAATGGCAAGATAGCAATTTACCATCAGTTTGAAAAATAAATGGATTATACATAAGCTTAACCCCTTCTGTACCAGGGACGTATTTTACATTCTATTCTAGCTATGTTTAAACGATTTGGTGCACCTTACAGAGGATCTGTGGTAGTAGAAAGAGTTATTCAAGACAGTTCAAAGCCTGTTAATTGCTGGAGGTCCATTTTTAACTGAATAACATCGTATAATAGCAGCCATAATAAGGATAAAACGACAGCACCGGTATTGAATGTGGAAAGCAAAAAGTTGGGAGGCTATTCATTTGTAAACGCAGATAATTGGGGGTTAATAGCAAGATATTTATCAAGCCGGACTTCTCGAAATAAAAAGAGATAAATAATATATTCTAAATAAGATAATTATAAGCGTATTTTCTCATGCAATAGTTAGAAAATACTTACTTTTTGTTCATGACCTGCGTGTGACTGGCATCAGCGGCTCACGGATTAGGGATAGCCTGAAATAAATGTAAACAATCGTGACAACATCAAATTCAACATGACGGATGAATGGGAGGCACGAGTGGTGTTTTGTAATTCACGTGAGTCATCAATCAATACCAGCACAGGATATAGTTTTCTTAGAAGGCCATAACACACTATCTCTGTGATGATCTTCCCTAACTTTGCATACATACAGTACATACAAGTTTAAAGACTGTTTTGTAACTTTTGTCCACAGAGAAAGGTGGTTACAGTCTCACGTCCTAAATATTTCCCTAACTTTACTCTTTTAATAAATACCATGAGATAGTGACTCTAATACATACATACATACAGTATACATACATACTTACATTTAATCACGCACGCACACACACACACACACACAACGGGATGAAACAGTAATTAATCTATACAGGCAACATAACTGTGTGTTTTTACTGTCTAATATATATATATATATATATATATATATATATATATATATATATATATATATATATATATATATATATATATATATATATATATACACACAGTATATATAATGCTAGTAATATTCCCGCAAAATATGTATTGCCATTCGTCCTAAAAATACCTTTAAAAACACTATTACCATAGCCAGATTTGTGAATAATGTTGTCATATATCAAGAGGAAATTAACACAGAAGTTGTGAAGGCAGGACACGATTATTAACTGGGTCTATAACATGCAAATCCTTTCAGTGGTATAAGGTCATGGACACGTTTTTGAAGGAGGTGACTTTTTATGACCTTTCAGCCACAGCGTGCAACCAAAATTAGCTATAGGTTGCAAGTAAAGCCGGTAGCACACGAGAGCTTTTATAGTCAACATTCGATGATTACAAAATTTCTGGCAACATTTCTGGTATATTTTGCAACGGTATCGGAAACTAGACTGATGGTGGATGAAATTAGGCAACCGAAATATAGTAAATGTTGACCACATAAGCTGCCAGACCAGTGTTGAGGATAAATGTTGAGTGAAAAAGCGCTCGTGTGATACCGGCTTAATTGACCACTTGTGAGTTTCAGGCTATAAGAAAGTTGGAGCCGTAAACATCAATATCAGACAGAACTGCACAAATTATTTAAGTTTTTCATGAATAGAAACCATTAGCAAGTATATTGAATTTCTTCTCATGCATTCATAAATGCAATGTAATTGTATTTTGGCTGGTAATTATGCTAAATCTCAATGTTTATGGTTCCAACTTCCTTATAGCCTGAAACTCTCAAGTGGTGAAGTAAACATACTGGCTTAATAATTAATCTGTGTGTGATAACCCAGGTTCGAATCCCGGTGGATCACATATATGCTTTCAATAATTTAATTGGAGGTGTTTGGTGTTGTGGTGAAATTAATAAAATGTATATTATTTATATTATTGCGACTTTCAATCAATTTTATTCAGATTATGACGAATCCCTCGGGGAATAAAGTTTAAAAATAACCACAAAATCCCCTTTGAGAACAAATGGTTTTCTCTAAATCTATATTAAATTATGTGGAGATAGCATTGGAGATCCTATAGTAATTATATAGTGACATAATCAAGAAGAAGAAGAAGAATGCAGGATGGTGGTGAAGACACAGTGAAAGAATAAAGGAAATAAAAGATGCAGGTTCGAAAGTGAGTAGAGGAGTACTTTAATGACCAGAACAGCAATAATATCGCTACTAAAAATACAACAAAAATGACTTAATATGGTGGCAAATACGCACTGAAAGTATAAAGAAAATAAAAGATGCAGGTTCGAAGGCGAGATGTGGAGTACGTTAATAACCAGAACACAAATAATAACACTACAATAATACAATAAAAACCCAACTTAAAATAGTGGCAAATACGAACTGAAAGTGTACAACAAATAAAAGATGCAGGTTCGAAGGCGAGATGTGGAGTACTTTAATAACCAGAACACTAAAACTAACGCTACAGAAATACAAAAACAAACAACTTATAATGGTGGTGAATACACACTGATAGAATAAAGAAATAAAAGATGCAGGTTCGAAGGCGAGAGGGGGAGTACTGCAGCCTGAAGGATACCCACTTGGCCCACTACTTCTCCAGGACCGACGTTCTTAGGCACTTGTTGGACATGGGCTTGGTAAGATGTGTTGTTGTAGTCTTATAGTATCACAAAACAAAAATAAAGAAATAAAGAAATAAAACAATAACAAAATAACTTAAACTAGGCCAAAAATATTGACCATTAACCTCCCATAACTCAAAAAAAAAAAAAAAATAATAACCCTTTGAAGATTATGAAAGTTTATTCTGGCTATCATTAGACGATTGTATAGAGCTTAAGAAGGATATGTGGGAATGAGAAGGGTAAAGACTATGTCAATTAACCCACTGACTTCCATATACGCTTTCTAATTTAAATAAAATCGTCTAATGATAGCCGGAATAAGCTGTCAAAACGCGTCATGAACCTTAGAGGGTTACCTTGACCATGCTAACATCGCGGTTTTTCCTCAGGTGCGACGGAGCGGAGAGGTGGTGCCGGAATGGGAGTGGAGGCAGGAGGACGCTCGAAGGGGCAGGCAGGAGAAGGAAAGGCAGAGAGAGGAACACCACCTCAGGCTTAGGCAGGCGGAGGAGGCAGCCACCAGAAGGATCACCAGGAAAATCAGGAAGAGAGAGGTGAGGAAGGAGGCAGGAGGCAGGGGTACAAGTATGAGACAGAAGGAAGGGTTAGAAGCGTGAGATTGGATGAGGCAAGAAAAAGGTGAAATAGAGTAAGACAAGATAGAATTAGAGAGAAAGACTAAAAGACAGTAAGAGATACACTGTGAGAGAAAGAGAGACATAATAAGGAATGGGAGAGCAGAAGGAAGGAGCGAGGTAGAGGCAGGAGTGCCATCTCAGGCTTAGGCAGGCGGAGGAGGCAGCCACCAGGAGGATCACCAGGTAAATCAGGGGGAGAGAGGTGAGGCTGGAAGTAGAGTAGAACTGTAGAAGTTTTAGGCAGAAGGCAGGGCTAATCATGTGATTTAGGGTGATATATGGGAGGAGTAGGGTAGGTATGAGAGGTAGGCGAGGTGTAAGGTACGTTGTTGGTTGAAATAGGACTTTAGAGGCTATCGACCCTGGATGATCATTAAGCCCACCTTAAAGTCAGGAAGAGTCTAAGCCCGGAGTCCCCGAGACTCCACAAGTTGATACCCCTAGGTATACTGGGAATATAAGCTTGGAGGTTGTCTTGCTCGAGAACCCCAGGCGTCTTCCTTAATCGCGACCAAGACTGGAGCCTCTGTACGAGAACCCCGGTCCCTTGTGTGAGGTAGGGAAGGTGTGAGGTGGCGAGGTGAGGCAAGGAGATGACACTACAGTAGGTAAGGGGTGCGAGGTAGTAATATAAGGTAGTATTAAACCCCTTTCAAAATAAAAAAAAGTTAAAATTTAAACCCACTTGATTTCTAATAAAAAAATCGAGCCATTGGCGAAGAAAAGAAACAGGGGTAGTTTGAATTTATAATTGAACCGAACCATACATCACATTTTTCGTCAAATTTAAATCGGCTAGTGTTAAACATAAATAACCCTACCCTTAACCCAAAGAAACTTCGGAAATTGAAACCACAAATCTCTCTCTCTCTCTCTCTCTAGGAACACATCGATAATTAAGTTATTTTCGTATCACTCGCTTAGCAGTCGATTATACCGTTGGGTTTTGATGGTGGTAATTATATCCACCCCTTCTCTCTCTATCTCGCTCTCTCTCTATGTTAATCTATGGTATTGTATCTAATTATCTCTCCATTTTACTCTCTCTCTCTCTCCCTGTTTGTATCCATCTATCCATCTATGGCATCCATATCTCTGTCCATCTCTTCTATTCATACCGAGGCATAAACAAGGTTGAACAAATACCCATTTCTTGGAATACTTAAACATATATTCATTCAACTATATTTGTTAAAACTTGATCTTTCCTATCGTCAGGCGAATATATTTATCTTAAGACATCTAAAAATCAGGTTAAAAGTTTCAAATAACTCTGACTTTATTTATAACATCGTTCTTAACACCAATAACATCCCAAATGAAATTAATGAAAGCATATGATTCTCCCAGGATTCGAACTTAGGATATCACATACAGAACTTACACGCTCTAACCATTTGACCATCAAGACAGTTTGTCAGAAGAAACCAGACATACAAGGAAAAAAGACGTCCTTAGCCAAGTGGAGAAAACATGGCTTGGCCAAACTGATTGTCATATCCCGATTACAAAGTCGGCCGCTTGTAAAACATGGCCGAACCTATTTACCTAACCTAACCTATCCTATCCTACTCCCCGCGGCGACTTCTCTTGAGGCCGAGATCGCTTCGTTCAACTTGTTCCAAAGGCCTTGAGTTAACCCATTGAGGATCATGACACGTTTCGTTAGTTTATTCTGGCTATCATTAGACGATTATATACAGTTTAGGACAAATCTCGAGGAATCACAGGGGCTAATAGTATCTCAATTACCTCTCTAGCTCCCACACATTGTTCCTAAGCTGAATAAAATCGTCTAACAGTATCCAGAATATGATAAAAAGGACGTCACCGGCACAGCACGGGCTAAGCTGATCCCTCCTCCTTCTCCCTCACCCTCAGGTCCGGCGGTGGGTGAGGGGAGAGCTGGAGAGGGAGTGGAGGAAGCTCTACGTCACTCACCTACACCAACAGATGATGGATAGGGAACAACTGGACGAAGAAGATGAAGAGGAGGAGGAGGAGGAGGAGGAAAAATACGAAGATGAGGAGGAGGAGGAGGGAGAGGAGGAGAAATATGACATGAAAAGCAGAAAGGACAGGAAACATGAGGAGGTAGGAATTCATATAATCACCAGCCCACCAATTAACTTACAAATAACCCTAATTAATGAAATTAATGAAACAATTAATACATGTGGTACTCCGTGGATTCGAACCTAGGATACTCACACCGAAATTCCGCGCACTTAATAATTACGCTATCAAGAGAGTTATGGCAAAAGATCGAGATGAAGAGCGATATGATGTGGGAGGAGGGAAGGACAGGAAACATGGGGAAGTAAGAATAGCAAAAGGTCGAGAAGAAGAGAGATATGACGTGAAAGGCAGGAAGGATAGGACACATGAGGAAGTAGGAATGACAAAAGGTCTAGATGAATGGGAAATAAGCCTTATGAGTCTTCCGGATGCTGCTGGCGAGTAAGAAGGTTTGAAAATCATATGCCGAGGGAGCCGCGACACAAATTGGTAGTTTATGAGGAACGTAAACTTCAGCCTTTTATTGACACACACATATGTGTGTGTCTGTGTGTTGTATTAATCTTCCTGCCAACAGAGAGAGAGGTAGCTAGCAGGCGAATCCCTCTCCCACTCAGACCCTCTCGTTCTACACTTGGACATTGACGGTATAAACATAAAATGACATAGGACTGGACATGTATATAATTTATATAGAAAGATATAGAAACATAAATGAACTAACTTGCAAGACACACCGGGCCTAATGTATTGGTTTTCTTTCTTCCAACAGAGAGAAAGGCAGTTAGCAGGCCAGTCTCTCTCCCACTCCGACCCTCCCGTCCTCCACTTTGACATAGAGTGGAACTACCGCCCAGCCAGCCTCACCTCTCGGAGTAACACCACCCCAGGGCTGGAGGGGTCGAATGGCGCGACAGGAGGGTCGAATGGCACTGCTGAGGGGTCGAGTGGCACTGTGGGAGGCTCTAATGGCACTCGGGGTACGTCTACGGATGTTTCGGGGGAAACATCTGGCACTCCTGACTGGGCTCGTCCTCGAAGTAAGATATTGACACTATTTTTCTTTTTAGTTCGTTCCGTTTTATGGTCTGTCAATTGAAGATGGATCGAATGGTACTGTAGGAGAGAGAGAGAGAGAGAGAGAGAGAGAGAGAGAGAGAGAGAGAGAGAGAGAGAGAGAGAGAGGGCGGAGAGAGGGGGGGGGGGGGGCACTAAGGGAGGGTCGAATGGTATTACAGGAGGGTTGAGTCCCCCCCCCCATTCATTACAGGAGGGTTGAGTCCCCCCCATTCATTACAGGAGGGTTGAGTCCCCCCCACCATTCATTACAGGAGGGTTGAGTCCCCCCCACCATTACAGGAGGGTTGAGTCCCCCCCACCATTCATTACAGGAGGGTTGAGTCCCCCCCACCATTACAGGAGGGTTGAGTCCCCCCCCACCATTACAGGAGGGTTGAGTCCCCCCCACCATTACAGGAGGGTTGAGTCCCCCCCACCATTACAGGAGGGTTGAGGTCCCCCCCCCAGGAGGGTTGAGTCCCCCCCACCATTACAGGAGGGTTGAGTCCCCCCCACCATTACTGGAGGGTTGGGTCCCCACCACCATTACAGGAGGGTTGAGTCACCACACCATACATTACAGGAGGGTTGAGTCCCCCCCACCATTACAGGAGGGTTGAGTCCCCCCCCACCATTACAGGAGGGTTGAGTCCCCACCATTCATAACAGGAGGGTTAAGTCCCCCCCCATTCATACAGGAGGGTGAGTCCCCCCACCATTACAGGAGGGTGAGTCCCCCCCGCCATTACAGGAGGGATGAGTCCCACCACCACTCAATACAGGAGGGTTGAGTCCCCCCCACCATTACAGGAGGGTTGAGTCCCCCCTACCATTCATTACAGGAGGGGTGAGTCCCCCCCACCATTCATTACAGGAGGGTTGAGTCCCCCCCACCATTCATTACAGGAGGGTTGAGTCCCCCCCACCATTACAGGAGGGTTGAGTCCCCCCCACCATTCATTACAGGAGGGTTGAGTCCCCCCCACCATTACAGGAGGGTTGAGTCCCCCCCACCATTACAGGAGGGTTGAGTCCCCCCACCATTACAGGAGGGTTGAGTCCCCCCCACCATTCATTACAGGAGGGTTGAGTCCCCCCCACCATTCATTACAGGAGGGGTGAGTCCCCCCCACCATTCATTACAGGAGGGTTGAGTCCCCCCCACCATTCATTACAGGAGGGTTGAGTCCCCCCCACCATTCATTACAGGAGGGTTGAGTCCCCCCCACCATTCATTACAGGAGGGTTGAGTCCCCCCCACCATTCATTACAGGAGGGTTGAGTCCCCCCCACCATTCATTACAGGAGGGTTGAGTCCCCCCCACCATTCATTACAGGAGGGTTGAGTCCCCCCCACCATTACAGGAGGGTTGAGTCTCCCCACCATTCATTACAGGAGGGTTGCGTCCCCCCCCACCATTCATACAGGAGGGTTGAGTCCCCCCACCATTACAGGAGGGTTGAGTCCCCCCCACCATTACAGGAGGGTTGAGTCCCCCCACCATTCATTACAGGAGGGTTGAGTCCCCCCCACCATTACAGGAGGGTTGAGTCCCCCCCACCATTCATTACAGGAGGGTTGAGTCCCCCCCACCATTCATTACAGGAGCGTTGGGTCCCCCCTCCATTCATTACAGGAGGCTTGTGTCCCCCCCCCCATTACAGGAGGGTTGAGTCCCCCCACCATTCATTACAGGAGGGTTGAGTCCCCCCCACCATTCATTACAGGAGGGTTGAGTCCCCCCCACCATTCATTACAGGAGGGTTGAGTCCCCCCCCACCATTCATTACAGGAGGGTTGAGTCCTCCCACCATTCATTACAGGAGGGTTGAGTCCCCCCCCACCATTACAGGAGGGTTGAGTCCCCCCCACCATTCATTACAGGAGGGTTGAGTCCCCCCACCATTCATTACAGGAGGGTTGAGTCCCCCCCACCATTACAGGAGGGTTGAGTCCCCCCCACCATTCATTACAGGAGGGTTGAGTCCCCCCCACCATTACAGGAGGGTTGAGTCCCCCCCACCATTCATTACAGGAGGGTTGAGTCCCCCCCCACCATTCATTACAGGAGGGTTGAGTCCCCCCCCACCATTACAGGAGGGTTGAGTCCCCCCCACCATTCATTACAGGAGGGTTGAGTCCCCCCCCACCATTACAGGAGGGTTGAGTCCCCACCATTCATTACAGGAGGGTTGAGTCCCCCCCCACCATTACAGGAGGGTTGAGTCCCCCCACCATTACAGGAGGGTTGAGTCCCCCCCACCATTCATTACAGGAGGGTTGAGTCCCCCAACCATTCATTACAGGAGGGTTGAGTCCCCCCCACCATTCATTACAGGAGGGTTGAGTCCCCCCTAACATTACCAGCGGGTTGAGTCCCGCCACCATTACAGGAGGGTTGAGTCCCCCCCACCATTCATTACAGGAGGGTTGACTCCCCCCCGCTATTCATTACAGGAGGGTTGAGTCCCCCCCACCATTCATTACAGGAGGGTTGAGTCCCCCCCACCATTACAGGAGGGTTGAGTCCCCCCCACCATTCATTACAGGAGGGTTGAGTCCCCCCCACCATTCATTACAGGAGGGTTGAGTCCCCCCCCACCATTCATTACAGGAGGGTTGAGTCCCCCCCACCATTACAGGAGGGTTGAGTCCCCCCCCACCATTACAGGAGGGTTGAGTCCCCCCCACCATTCATTACAGGAGGGTTGAGTCCCCCCCACCATTCATTACAGGAGGGTTGAGTCCCCCCCACCATTACAGGAGGGTTGAGTCCCCCCCACCATTCATTACAGGAGGGTTGAGACCCCCCCCCCACCATTACAGGAGGGTTGAGTCCCCCCCACCATTCATTACAGGAGGGTTGAGTCCCCCCCCACCATTACAGGAGGGTTGAGTCCCCCCCACCATTACAGGAGGGTTGAGTCCCTCTCACCATTCATTACAGGAGGGTTGAGTCCCCCCACCATTCATTACAGGAGGGTTGAGTCCCCCCCACCATTCATTACAGGAGGGTTGAGTCCCCCCACCATTCATTACAGGAGGGGAGTCTCCCCACCATTACAGGAGGGTTGAGTCCCCCCCACCATTCATTACAGGAGGGTTGAGTCCCCCCCACCATTCATTACAGGAGGGTTGAGTCCCCCCACCATTACAGGAGGGTTGAGTCCCCCCCACCATTCATTACAGGAGGGTTGAGTCCCCCCCACCATTCATTACAGGAGGGTTGAGTCCCCCCACCATTCATTACAGGAGGGTTGAGTCCCCCCCACCATTACAGGAGGGTTGAGTCCCCCCCACCATTCATTACAGGAGGGTTGAGTCCCCCCCACCATTCATTACAGGAGGGTTGAGTCCCCCCCACCATTCATTACAGGAGGGTTGAGTCCCCCCCACCATTACAGGAGGGTTGAGTCCCCCCACCATTACAGGAGGGTTGAGTCCCCCCCCACCATTACAGGAGGGTTGAGTCCCCCCCACCATTACAGGAGGGTTGAGTCCCCCCCACCATTCATTACAGGAGGGTTGAGTCCCCCCCACCATTACAGGAGGGTTGAGTCCCCCCCACCATTCATTACAGGAGGGTTGAGTCCCCCCACCATTCATTACAGGAGGGTTGAGTCCCCCCCACCATTCATTACAGGAGGGTTGAGTCACCCCCACCATTCATAAGAGGAGGGTTGAGTCCCCCCCCCATTACAGGAGGGTTGAGTCCCCCACAACATTCATTACAGGAGGGGTGAGTCCCCCCCACCATTCATTACAGGAGGGTTGAGTCCCCCCCACCATTACAGGAGGGTTGAGTCCCCCCCACCATTCATTACAGGAGGGTTGAGTCCCCCCACCATTCATTACAGGAGGGTTGAGTCCCCCCCACCATTACAGGAGGGTTGAGTCCCCCCCACCATTCATTACAGGAGGGTTGAGTCCCCCCCACCATTCATTACAGGAGGGTTGAGTCCCCCCCACCATTCATTACAGGAGGGTTGAGTCCCCCCCACCATTCATTACAGGAGGGTTGAGTCCCCCCACCATTACAGGAGGGTTGAGTCCCCCCCACCATTCATTACAGGAGGGTTGAGTCCCCCCACCATTCATTACAGGAGGGTTGAGTCCCCCCCCACCATTCATTACAGGAGGGTTGAGTCCCCCCCACCATTCATTACAGGAGGGTTGAGTCCCCCCACCATTACAGGAGGGTTGAGTCCCCCCCACCATTCATTACAGGAGGGTTGAGTCCCCCCACCATTCATTACAGGAGGGTTGAGTCCCCCCCACCATTCATTACAGGAGGGTTGAGTACCCCCCACCCTTACAGGAGGGGTGAGTCTCTCCACCATTCATTACAGGAGGGTTGAGTCCCCCCACCATTCATTACAGGAGGGTTGAGTCCCCCCCACCATTCATTACAGGAGGGTTGAGTCCCCCCCACCATTCATTACAGGAGGGTTGAGTCCCCCCACCATTACAGGAGGGTTGAGTCCCCCCCACCATTCATTACAGGAGGGTTGAGTCCCCCCCACCATTACAGGAGGGTTGAGTCCCCCCACCATTACAGGAGGGTTGTGCCCCCCCCCCCATTCTTTCCGGGAGGGTTGAGTCCCCCCCACCATTACAGGAGGGTTGAGTCCCCCCCACCATTCATTACAGGAGGGTTGAGTCCCCCCCACCATTCATTACAGGAGGGTTGAGTCCCCCCCCACCATTCATTACAGGAGGGTTGAGTCCCCCCACCATTACAGGAGGGTTGAGTCCCCCCCACCATTACAGGAGGGTTGAGTCCCCCCCACCATTACAGGAGGGTTGAGTCCCCCCCCACCATTACAGGAGGGTTGAGTCTCCCCACCATTCATTACAGGAGGGTTGAGTCCCCCCCACCATTACAGGAGGGTTGAGTCCCCCCACCATTACAGGAGGGTTGAGTCCCCCCCCACCATTACAGGAGGGTTGAGTCCCCCTCCACCATTCATTACAGGAGGGTTGAGTCCCCCCACCATTCATTACAGGAGGGTTGAGTCCCCCCACCATTCATTACAGGAGGGTTGAGTCCCCCCACCATTCATTACAGGAGGGTTGAGTCCCCCCCACCATTCATTACAGGAGGGTTGAGTCCCCCCCACCATTCATTACAGGAGGGTTGAGTCCCCCCACCATTCATTACAGGAGGGTTGAGTCCCCCCACCATTCATTACAGGAGGGTTGAGTCCCCCCACCATTCATTACAGGAGGGTTGAGTCCCCCCCACCATTCATTACAGGAGGGTTGAGTCCCCCCACCATTCATTACAGGAGGGTTGAGTCCCCCCCCCCATTCATTTCAGGCGGGGTGGGTCCCCCCCACCATTCCTGACAGGAGGGTTGAGTCCCCCCCCCACCATTACAGGAGGGTTGAGTCCCCCCCACCAATGATTACAGAAGCGTTGAGTCCCCCCCATTCATTACAGGAGGGTTGAGTCCCCCCCACCATTCATTACAGGAGGGTTGAGTCCCCCCCACCATTCATTACAGGAGGGTTGAGTCCCCCCCACCATTCATTACAGGAGGGTTGAGTCCCCCCCCACCATTCATTACAGGAGGGTTGAGTCCCCCCCCACCATTCATTACAGGAGGGTTGAGTCCCCCCCACCATTCATTACAGGAGGGTTGAGTCCCCCCCACCATTACAGGAGGGTTGAGTCCCCCCCACCATTCATTTGGCATATATACACACATGGAGATATTTAACACACAAACACCCACACACATACACACGCACCCACACACACACACGCGTGCAAACACACACACACATTCTATATTTCCTGAACTCAACAGTAAATAACTCGCATGTCAATCCCAATCTTTCTCCCTTGTAGACAGACAGACAGAGACTGACAGATGATAGGCAGATACACACACTGATGCAAAACACACACACACACGTACAGGCAGACAAACAAACTCCCTCTCTCTCCACACACAATCCCTCACTCACACTCTCTCTAATCCACACACACAAACAGAGACAGAGACATACACAGTCGTACATACACAAATCTCCTCTCCCTCAACACCCACACACTGTCTGGTCGCAGGACTGATATAATGTTATGCTGCTGCTTTCAAGAAGACATGTTACACATGCACACACACAAACATACAGTCCGTCACACACACACACACACACAGCCCGTAGCCTAGTAGGTAGAGCTCTCGTCTCACACACGAGGGGTCGGGGGTTCAATCCCCGGCCGGGCGGAGACAAATTGGGCTTGTCTCCTTTCATGTGTTAGCCTCAGTTCACCTAGCTGTAAATAGGTACCTGGAATAAGTGGACGACGTTGTGACGTCCCATCTGGGGTTGGCAAAAATGGTACAAGGCGAGATGGGTATCATATGGTTCACCTAAGCTGATGGCTACCTATGCCTTCGGGCGAGACGGTACCGGCTATAGTGAGAATGGTACCATACAGATCCACCCTAAGCCTTCGTTTCCAATGTCGCCAATTGGCTAAAATACAGACTACACACACATCCACAGCCATTCCAACAGTACATAAAACACTTAACATGCATTTCACGCAATACATTCCCAGTTAAGGAGGCGCGATAATAATGAGCTTAGCTCGCATTGCGTGGATTCCCCTTGACGAACAAGTAACTGAGTAACACACACACACACGTACATTCCGACTTACACACACACACACACACACATTCTCTCTCTCACATACACGTACATTCCCTCTTACACACACACACGCACACACACACTCACACATACGTTTACAAACAACAGGTCTCTCCTAAGTTGAATAAAACAGGAATGATACGAACATATTACTGTAAAGAACTAGAGCATGGATAATTCTGTACTAGTTTGTGTATGAATATTTATATATATTTATGGTCATTTGTATACAGTACTGTACAATATATATACATACATACATGTATTAGTAATAACATATGTGCATAGAGTAAACGATATATAAATGTGCACACACTCACACATGTACACCCCCCCACACATGTACACCCACCCATACATGTACACCCATCCACACAGGTACACCCACCCACACATGTACACCCACCCATACATGTACACCCACCCACACATGTACACCCACCCATACATGTACACCCACCCATACATGTACACCCACCCACACATGTACACCCACCCACACATGTACACCCACCCATACATGTACACCCACCCATAAATGTACACCACCCACACATGTACACCCACCCATACATGTACACCCACCCACACATACATGTACACCCACCCATACATGTACACCCACCCATACATGTATACCCACCCATACATGTACACCCACCCATACATGTACACCCACCCATACATGTACACCCACCCACACATGTACACCCACCCCATACATGTACACCCACCCATACATGTACACCCACCCATACATGTACACCCACCCATACATGTACACCCACCCATACATGTACACCCACCCATACATGTACACCCACCCACACATGTACACCCACCCATACATGTACACCCACCCACACATGTACACCTACCCATACATGTACACCTACCAACACATGTACACCCACCCACACATGTACACCCACCCATACATGTACACCCACCCACACATGTACACCCACCCACACATGTACACCCACCCACACATGTACACCCACCCACACATGTACACCTACCCACACATGTACAGCTACACACACATGTACTCCTACCCACACATGTACACCCACCCACACATGTACACCCACCCACACATGTACACCTACCCACATATGTACACCCCCCACATGTACATTTCACACCTACCCCCCACAAAGACATACCCCCACTCTCACACCTATGCCCACACATTACCCCACACACACACACATGTACACCCACCCACACAGACATACCCCCCCTCCCACACATTACCCCGTACACACACACACACCCACATCCACACATGTAAATTTCACACCTACCCCCCCACAAAGACATACCCCCACTCCCACACCTATGCCCACACATTACCCATCACACACACACCCACACATGTACATTTCACACCTACCCCACCACAAACATACCCCCTACACAAACATACCCCCACTCCCACACCTATGCCCACACATTTTCAAACTCCTCATTTGATCTCTTCCGACGTTTGACATTCCATTCTAATTGGCTTTACCTGACCTACAGTCCGTTGCCCCATTAACCCTTTTCCAATTCTCTCATTTAATCTCTCCCCCAAGGATTTAACTCCCATTATTAGCCTCACCTGACCCTACCAGAACAGTTTTTGTATGTATGTATGTTTGTTGGCATACGTGAGCGTTTATGTATACGGGCATGTGCACACTTACTGCATGTTCTTATGTTCTTATATATGTATGTATATATATGTGTATGTATGTGTGTACGTATGTGTATATGTATGTTCTGTATATACCGTATATAAGTAAAATAAATGTGTACTGTATATGCACTGTAAATCACTTACTCTCATGGTTAATTTATGATAATTTGTATTTTGCACTAGCATAATTATTGTATTAATTTTTTTTTAATGTAAAGTATATTATACTCACACATTGTAAACTGAGCTTACCATTTGCATATCTATACATCTCATGTTCATCCACTAATTGTAAAATGTGTATTTTCAGCTCATGAGGCTGCCATTCTTTAATAAACCGTTTATTATTATTATTATTATTATTATTATTATTATTATTATTACCCCACACACACACACACACACTTACACATGTACACCCACCCACACATGTACATTTCACACCTACCCCACCACAAACAATCCCTACACAACCATACCCCCACTCCCACACCTATGCCCTATAACACACACACACACACACACACACACACAGGTGGGGGGTTCTCATAATCCGGACATACACTACCAAGGCTGAGGTCGGTCGATACAAACCCCCTCCTTCCTTCACCCCCTCCCCTCCTTCCTCTCCCCGCCCTCTCCTCCCCCCTCCCTACCTCATTCCTTCCCCCCTCTGCTTCACTTACTTCCTTCTGTCTGCCTGCCTGTCTAGCTACACTGTCTGCTCTGTCTAGCTACACTGTCTACTCTGTCTTCCACTGTTTAAATACAGTATACTATCACTTCCTACACATATATCACACCCCATTAGTTTGGCAATATATATAAGACACTTCACCCCAAGAACTTGACCTCTGGCCGAGACATTTTCTATCGAAAAATTTACAAATTAAACGTTTGATCCGCAATTTTTATCTTACAATAATTAGAGTATATTTTGCCCAGGGATCGCCAACTAAACTGGAGGTAGACTAACTATTTTAGGACCGGTGACGTCTTTTTTTTAGTTGTACAGGAAGCAGATACACACACACACAAACACACTCGTAACACCCACCCACATACAACGCACTCTCACACACACACATACGTAATACCCAAATCACATTCATAACACACACACACACACTCCTTACCTTTGGATACCTTTGGATGTGTTCGCCGCTCCTCTAGCGGCACCAAGGAGCGCGACGCCCCTCGTTATGGGTGGTGATTTGGTGCAGTAGACTGTTTGAAGCGACAGCTCGCTCCCTTGCGAGGATGGAGCCGGCTCGTCTGGCACTTTTTGCAGTTCGACATCTAGGGCTCTCTTGAAGTTGTCTAACGAGATGTCCCTCATGTCTCTTACTCGCCGTGGGAGTTTGTTGAAGAGACGTGGGCCTCTGTGTGATAACCAGCCCTCTCGCAGAGAGCCCATAGCACTCACGTAACACATATCCAAACCCCTAACACCCACATACAGTACATAACCAACACATATACACACACCCATGCACGTAACACACACATATGTAACAAACCCACACACATATATACACACACATAACACACAGCAAAAACACCCTAGACACACGCCACCAAAGAATGCAGGCCATGGAATGTGGCTTAAAAAAAAAAAAAAAAAAAAAAAAAAAAAAAAAAAAGAAAAAAAAAAAGCAAAAAAAAAAACAAAAAAAAAAAACACACACCTGCAATGCCTCAGTCAACCTCGTTTTCTTTAGCCGATAACACTTTTTTTAGCACGACACTTAACATTAGTTCAGCTGGAGTCAAAAGGAATATAGGTTATAAAGGGGGGAAACTTGGAAAAGAATAGGGATTGGGGGTGGGGGGGGGGGGAGGCATAACATTTTCTACTGTTTATCATTATTTCCCTTCTACTCTAACTTACCCTCTGACTAACATACTCTGAGCTAGCGCCTATGCAAAGGACAGTCCTGTGGAATCAAAATTAATCTGGAACAAGCTCTCAAGAAAAACAAAAGCAAAAGCAAAC
The DNA here is from genome assembly GCA_032716605.1 of Paralithodes platypus. NCBI lineage: Eukaryota > Metazoa > Arthropoda > Malacostraca > Decapoda > Lithodidae > Paralithodes > Paralithodes platypus. Next base: position 4,555,659 of record CM064491.1, on the reverse strand, counting down.
TATAAGAAATAAAAGAAATACAGGCAAAGGATCGTGTGGAATATCCCCTGACACCTATAAAACAAAAAATCTTATTATATCTGTCCTACCTCATTCTCTTTAGACACGATACTTCCTATTTGGCTACACTTACACACACACACAATAAACACACACTAAACATAGGCTACACATTTCATAAGCATGCACACACAAGCATACACAACTAACACACACACACACACACACACACAAAAGCATGCAGGGTAAGTAACGTGTGGAATATCCCTTGAGACACATTAGACAAAAACACTTTTGCTTGGGTCATGCCTCTTTCTCTTCAGATGTTAAAACCTATCTCGCCAAAACACACTTCCTGATTGACTCTACAAATACATACCTGTACATACAAACAAGATACACAATAACACATACTACTCATGATAAACCCACACACACCACACTCACACCCGATACATAACCCCCCCCCCCCACACACACACAATAATAACCAATACAGTACACATATAAAACACTGTATTCCTGAGTCCACCACCACCACCTCCTCACATGCCATAACCTATTTCGGCACGACACTTCCTGTTGAGATAGTTAGAGGGAGTTACCAGGAGTTTAACCAACACACATCCACAAAAACAAGATTCACACACACACACACACCAATACATATATAAAACACTGTGTTACCTGAGTCCGACTTCCCCTCACATGTCATAACCTATTCGGCACAGCACTTCCTGTTTAGATAGTTGGGAGATACCTAGAGTATTTGCTTGTATTGGAGAAGAGTACTATGCGTTTTTAACTTTGTTTTTTTGTTTGTTTAATGGATCATATGAGTGTTGTTGCTAATTATGCTGTTATTTTATACTAGCCAAGGGATCATATGAGGTGGCCAGTGGATAAGACAATGGGGACTTACCACTTTTAAAAAGCAAGAGGTCGGGTTGTGTCCACTGAGAATACGATCCATAGTATGCCGCGTATGTTATCTGGTGGAAGACACCCTCATCCTTTAACCCCACCTTGAAATATCAAGACCCCTAATAATAGAACATCAAGTGCCTATTTATATTTACGTTTAACCCTTTCAGACTCACATGACGCAGAGGTTGCCAGATTAGCAATACAAAATAGAGTTCTCTCACTCTTATAATTACCTCTCCAAAATTAGTTTTCTGCCCACAGCTAACTCAAAGACAACTGCAGAGGTTGAAGTAAACAAACTAAAGGTTTATAGATACCCCTGACGGTAACAAAGGATTTAAAGTATCCCTAATAGGCTCAAAAATCGCGTCAGGATGTGAGAGGGTTTATATTTACGTTTAATGAAATATGTGACTATGAAGGCCTATACTCACACCACAAAACCCTCGACCAGGTACAAGGACTTAGCGATATCTAGACAATCGTCATGGGGTTATTATGATATTATGTTTAATTATCACAGAGGATATATTTTTGATCCAGCCATTTTCGAGCAATGTATTAATGTTTGTCCCCTTGGCCAATAAAACCGCCTCCCATTTAAACTGTTTTGTGTGTTATTCAGAGTTCCTGGTGCGTCCCCCGTGCCCTGGTAGACGTGGGGTGGTGGGGGAACCTTATGTCAACTCTCTGGGACCCAACCCCCACCCTAGGTACCTACATATACTGAAACCTACCAACAGCTGCAGGGAGGTTAGTACTTACAGGTGTTGTGTGTCTCTCTGTGTGTGTCTCTCTCTCTCTCTGTATGTCTCTCTCTCTCTGTCTGTCTGTATGTCTCTCTCTCTCTCTCTAGTTGGGACCACAAAGTCTGTGGGGTATGAATATATGTGTAACTCTGTGTAACTCTCTGCAGGCGGTTATATCTTTATTGCCCACTGGATATACCTTGGTTATATAATTTGTCTTCAATTTTTGCTACAAACGTTCTTTATAAATATATTATATGGGGCAGATCATTAATCGATTTAGCATCTTAGAAAGGACTGATGCTCAAATACTAAATTAAATTAAACTACTGTATAATAGATGAAAACGAGAAGAAAGGGTTAAAACATAACATTTATACCAGACCAAAGTAACACAATAAATATGAGTACAAAGAATGCAAATTACATATGATTGTTTGTTCTTTCTCTAACCAATTTTAAAATGTCTTTCCTCACCAGGTTTGGGCCCGATTATGTCCACCGCAGCCCGACTGTTACCGCCCCCCTCGCCCCCCAGCCCCTCCTCGGCTGCGGTTGGTGTATGCAGGGGGCGGTGCTCCCTGCCACACACCCACCAACTTGGTCCTGGAGCAGCAACCGTCGGGCACACACAATGTTACCGTGTTTCAAGGCACGGTTTGTGTCGGAGGTCAGTTTATAAAGAAAATCGTCAACTAAACTCAGTGTCAGCGACTAGGGAGAATATTACGGCCCGCTTGTATGGCAATAGTTCCAGCTGATTAACTTGTACGACCGTGATTATTAAAACCTTTGTTAAGAATAAATAATTTATCTCCATACTATCAATATATTCTTTTCTTCACACAGACGAAATCGAGATAAACTCCCTGCGTCGAACCAACTTCCCCTTCTCCCTAACCATCTACGAGGACGGTGTGGCCACGGGTCGCCTGAGTGCCTGTTGTGAACACCGGTACGCTGCCGGGAACAGACTGGGGGGACGCTCCGGACATCTTAGGGTCTTGTCTATTACCGGGGGACAGCCTTGTCTTAGGTAAACTATTAAGTAACCTTCTTAACTCATAATAGTTTAACCACTTCATCATTCAGGTGTCGATTTTTTTCTGGGCGAGCGATAGCTATCCTGTAACTTAGGGGAAATCGGCGTTTTTGTTAGCCTAGGGGTCAAACTAGAATATGGTAAAAACAAACAAAATCCTCAATAATATTCAACAAAACATAATCCGCAAGACATCGGACCAGGTGCTCTTTCGTAAACTTAATAAAGTCATCTGCTGGTCACTTCAGTGCCTGAGGGTTGGCGCCAGGAAGACTATCACTACTACTACTACTACTACTACTACTACTACTACTACTACTACTACTACTACTACTACTATCCTGCCATCTACACCTCCACTAACAGTAGTCGATTGTATTCAGCTTAAGGGGAGGTCTTTTCTGGATCCCCTTCTCCCTCATGTTTAGCTCCATTACTTTGGCGATTTTAAGATATTCACCCCATTACTTTCATCAGGTGTCAGTTACGGACCGTGGAGCAGCGGCACCAGAGCAGGAGGAACAGGGTTGGCGCCAGGAAAACCATCACCACCAAACCAACTATCCACCCATCCACACCTCCTTATACACCGCCATCTTCAGGTACGGTAACACTTAATGGTGGGGTCACACATTCACGTATATTGCTCCCGTCAGCTCCCGTCCGGCGTATCGCAAAGACGCGAGTAGTTTCTGCCGTTGAACGCCCGTTCTTCCACGTCTATTGCACTTCCCGACAGACGTAGCGTAACAGGGCCAGTGTTACGTCAGACGCAATGGAGGCGTATTGAACTACGTACGTGTTTGCGACGTGCGTAGGCATAGCCCCGTTCGACCTCATGGGCTGCCCGATTTGCGGAAACACAGGCCACGCCCATGCCACACCCCCACAAGACCGGCGTAGCTGAGGCCGCACGTCTTGGGATTTGTTAGGTCGTACCTGGACCGGTTCCGGCCAATCGTAGGCACACCCCGTCTGACCAAACACAGACAAAGACAGTCTTTGTCAACCACGTCTGTCGGGGTTGCTATCTGGGAAGTACAAAAGGGCATGAATGGCCACACCTTTCCCATTCCCACTCATTCCTCTGCACCATGAACAACATCACGGAATTCATCCTGGAGGAGTTCAAATATGTGAACTCCTTAATCAAACCGGAGATTAGGCATAACACGCGGCTCATACAATGCATCATTGTCTACATAGATGTCTTAAAACTACTTGCAATAGCACTTTCCTCACTTTCGTCAACGTCCAACACCTCTCCATCATCGTCGGGTATATTCATTAACACTTCACCGTCAGAGGTGTTAATCGGCGAGGTTGCAGAGGTCGAGGGGACAGGCGGTGAGGTTGCAGAGGTCGAGGGGACAGGCGAGGTTGCAGAGGTCAAGGGGACAGGCGAGGTTGCAGGCGTGGGGCCAGGTGGTGAGATTGAAGACGTCTTCTTCATACTTCTCTTGGTAGCATTGGTAGCCATGGTGACAGGGCAGGACAGGGCAGCGTGCAGAGGGTGGCAGCAGAGGGTGGCAGGGTGGCAGGCAGGGTGGCAGGGTGGCAGGCAGGGTGGCAGGGTGGCAGGCAGGGTGGCAGGCAGGGTGGCAGGGTGGCGGGCAGGGTGGCAGGCAGGGTGGCAGAGTAGCAGGGATGGTGTTGGTCGTCGTGGTGTGGTGTGAGGTATGACGGCAGTCACTCACGCTGTCCCTATATACCCCCCCCGTACGACATTGCCGCGTCTTCCCGGCAACACGCAGAGCGGCGGCGTTGCCAAACGAACGCATACTTCCACGTTCGACGAGAACTTTCTACGATGGACGAGAGCAGCTCTCGTCTCACGTGGTAGCTGCTACGTCCGACGAGGCTGCTCTGGTCAGACGGCCGTGGTGGCCTGGTCGGTCGTAATTTTTCCCGTCTTTTGACATACGTGAGGGCGAGCCACGTTCCTGATTCAACTCGAATCAGCAACCGCGCGGCCTTGGCCGCACCCACAACATTCCCGACCCACGTGGGCTACTCGTTTCTACTCGCGCCATGCGAGAGTACCCCCCCCCGACTGGCCGTAATTTCATTTACGTTTTGCGTATTATGCCATTACGTTTTACGTAATCGGTTGCCAACTACCAATATACCTTCGTTTACAACAGACGGGAGCTGACGGGAGCAATATACGTGAATGTGTGACCCCACCATAAGTCATATCTCAGCTGTCGTTACGTTGGCTCGCTCTGTGCTGTATTAATGTCTGTCAGATGTTGAATAGGGTGAGTAAGTGAAGGAAAATGTGTTTATATCTCACTCAAAATGAATAAATAGAGTTTAAATATTGATCACACCAATTAATGATCAAAATATACTTGGTGCTGAATATTTGGCCGACTGTACGAGATTAAACAAATCAAAAATAAATAGTAACACGTGCTGAAGGGGTTAATTATTTTTGTTCCAGGTTCCGAGGGTAGTTCAGAAGAGGACAAGGAAACTGAAGGGAGCCGACTGAGATCCCCAGATTCACAGACCTTGCGGCGCTCCTCCACCCAGTCCGGCTGTGGGACCTCGGATCTAGAGGTGGCGGCGGCGCTGGGGGTGACGGTACAGCAGGAGTCTAGGTTCGTATGCTAGAGCCGGTGGAACACTCTTCCTCAATATGTGTTTCCCTCATCCTATGACTTAAACATGCTTCAAGTTCCGTGTGTCCAGGCTCTAATGTACCTTGAATTTGGCTCGCTTTCACTCTTTCAACCTTAGGGGAGACACTTGTTACAGGCAGCTTTGCTTTTTGCCTCCTTCATACACATTAACAAAATAAATATATAAATATATAATTATATGAATACAAATGCAAATATAGGCTAAATCAGAGAACTTTAGCGGCGGATGTATCAGTCACAGTAGGCGAAGGCCAGGACATTTTTCTACCGACAAATTTACAAATTTATATTAAAGGGGGGTCTTGGGGGTACTTTTTAAAAGCTTGATGAGGATCTAGAAAGCAAACTAAAAATTTCCCCTTAACTTTGACAGCTTTGAGAGGAAGAAGACCCGCCCCCTGAAACAAGACCGGCCGCCGGGGAGACCAGGGGGGCGGACCAGGAAGCCGGACATGGAGAAGGTGGACAGCTTCTACAGTCAGCAGGAGTTTACTTCTTCAGGTACCGAGGAGGCCGCCTGCTCCCCTCCCTCCTACGGTAGCTCGTGGGAGGAGGAGGAGGAAGACGAAAGAGGAGAGGAGGGGGCCGACGTCAGGAGCGGATCACAAGAAGATTCCGACACGGCGCAGGATGTCGGTGAATCTAGCCAATCAGACGCCGAAGGAGACGCAGACAAAGGCACAGCAGAAGACGATCAAGATAGTGACAGTGAGATTATTAATGATGAAGAGGCAACAGTTGAGGAGGAAGATGGGGTTGAAGAGGAAGGAGAGGAGGACAAATTAGTGAGGGGGAAGAGTGAGGAGGTGGTGGAGGAAGGAATAGAGAGATGCATTAGGAGGAAAAGTGAGGAGGAGGAGGAGGAGGAAGGAATGGAGAGATGGGTTAGGAGGAAGAGTGAGGACAATACAGTGAGTGAGGAGGTAGTGGAGGATGATTCTGATATAGTGAACCTCTCCAGCAGTGAGGCAGAGTCTGTGGTGGAGGAGGAGGAGGTGGAGGAAAAGGTGGAGGCGAACGGTAGGTAACGATAGAGGGTGTGCTCAATAAATTAATAAACAAATACACTAATGTAATACAGGAGGAGGAGGTGAAGGAGTTGGAGGAAGAAGTGGAGAAAAAGGTGGTGGAAGAGAATGGTAGGTAACGATGGAGTGGTCAAGAAACGCGTCATAATCCTCAAAGCGTTAACAATATACAAATTAAATAATATTGGTAAAAATTGGTTGTACTGAGCGGTAGTCGAGTCTTTAAGGGGAGATTTCCACTTGAGGGACTTTTTTCTTGACCCCTTTCTCCCTCATGTCTAGCCCCATTGCTTTTGAGATTTTAAGACGTTTGCCTCATTAGTTTGGTGATTTTTAAGAATTTCCGCCCCATTCTGTCAATTTTAAGACCTTTCGTGCCATTTAGGTGTCGATTTTATCCTGGCGAGCGATAGCGAGCCTGTAATTTAAGAGTAATCGGCCTTCGGCCGGGACATTTTTCTACCGAAAAATGTACAAATTTATCTTGAAAGGGGGTCAAGGGGGTGAAAATTTAAGATTGCTGGAGGAGTAGGAAACAAACTAAAACCCTCCCCTTAAGCTACCGTATTATGATAATGAAGAATGCATGATAAAGTACCAGAAAAACTGGCTCATCAAAAATTGCCGGAAAAAGCGCTCGTGTGACACCGGGTTTTTACAACAATACGTAGTGTGGCTGTGTATATTATCTCACTGATAAGAACCAGGAGTGATATGTTTATAATCAACTATATAATAAGATAGTTCGTGTGTGGTCATTTTGAGCTATAGATAACAAGTGATAAGCTTACAATCACTTGCATAATAATATCCTGACATTGTGTTGACTATGATATTTATAAAAAAAAAAAAAAAAAAAAAATGTACGGTAGAGCTAATAAGTCATGTTTCAGCTGTCATTACTTTTGGCTCGCTCTGTGCTGTATTAATGTCTGTCAGATGTTGAATAGGATGGATAAGTGTAGGGACATGCTTATATATCTCACTGAAACGAATAGATCAAGTTTTAGATATTGCTGATACCAATTATTGATCAAAACATACTTGGTGCCAGGACATCACTTATTTGGCCGACTGTACGTAATATAGTTTACATGTAACAAAGCACGTGTGATATTTATATTGTATTTACTGTGTATTATTAATACATATGTATGTAATATGATTTACTGGTAACAAACACGTGTGATCTATTTACAATCACTTATAAAATTATCATAGCTAGTTTGTATTTATCCATTATTAACATATATATAACTGATATATGTTATAATAGTTACATATATTGTATATAATAGTTACATATATGTTGTAATAGTTACATATATGTTATAATAGTTACATATATGTTATAATAGTTACATATATGTTATAATAGTTACATATATGTTATAATAGTTACATATATGTTATAATAGTTACATATATGTTATAATAGTTACATATATTGTATATAATAGTTACATATATGTTATAATAGTTACATATATGTTATAATAGTTACATATATGTTATAATAGTTACATATATGTTATAATAGTTACATATATGTTATAATAGTTACATATATGTTATAATAGTTACATATATGTTATAATAGTTACATATATGTTATAACAGTTACATATATGTTATAATAGTTACATATATGTTATAATAGTTACATATATGTTATAATAGTTACATATATGTTATAATAGTTACATATATGTTATAATAGTTACATATATTGTATATGATAGTTACATATATGTTATAATAGTTACATATATTGTATATAATAGTTACATATATGTTATAATAGTTACATATATGTTATAATAGTTACATATATGTTATAACAGTTACATATATGTTATAATAGTTACATATATGTTATAATAGTTACATATATGTTATAATAGTTACATATATTGTATATAATCGAACAAAACTCGCAAGTAGTCAATCAAAATACTTTGTATGTTATGGTTGTTGTTGTTGTTGTTGTTGTTGTTGTTGTTATTGTTATCGTCGTCAACATAGGGGTCAGCATCACTTTCCCGGCATTTTATGGGGGGTCAACTCTGGTAAATGGTGGATGGTGATTAAGGGGAGGTTATTAATTTGTTCCCTAGACCTCCATCAAGCTTAAAAGAATACCCCCTAGACCCCCTTACAAAATAAATTTGTAAATTTTTCGGTAGAAAAATGTCCCGACCGATGGCCGGTTCTTCATCGCTCGTCAAGAAAAAATCGACACCTAAATGACACGAAAGGTCTTAATATTAGCAAAGAATTGGGGCAAACATTCGTAAAATCGCCTAACTAATAAGGCGTACGGTCCGGACGGTGTTCCTCCTGTTGTTCTCAAAAACTGTGCTTCCGTGCTGACTCCCTGCCTAGGCAAACTCTTTCGTCTCTGTCTATCCTCTAACGTCTTCCCTTCATGCTGGAAGTTTGCTCACATTCAACCTGTCCCAAAGAAGGGTGACCGCTCTCAACCCTCCAACTATCGTCCAATTGCTCTCATCTCTTGTCTTTCTAAAGTTTTTGAAACTATTCTTGCTTCCAAATTTCTTAAGCATTTCTCTTCTCATAATCTGCTCTCAGATCGCCAGTATGGCTTCCTTAAGGGTCGCTCTACTGGTGATCTTCTTTCATATCTTACTAACTCTTGGTCATCCTCCTTTCGGGACTTCGGTGAGACTTTTTCTATTGCACTAGACATATCGAAAGCTTTCGATAGAGTCTGGCATAAATCTTTAATTTCTAAACTACCCTCCTTCGGTTTCTATCCCTCCATCTGTGCCTTTGTCTATAATTTCATTTCCGGCCGTTCCCTAGCCGCGGTTGTGGATGGCCATTGTTCAATTCCTCACCCTATAAACTCTGGTGTTCCTCAGGGCTCTGTCCTATCTCCTATTCTCTTTCTAATTTTTATAAATGATCTCCTTAACTGTACCTTAATTCCCATCCATTCATACGCAGACGACTCAACCTTACACTACTCCATTAGTTTTTCAGAACGCCCCAGCCAGCAATTCCTTAACGACAAACGTAATGAAGCCATAGAACTCTTAAATTCTGATCTAAATACTATCTCCAATTGGGGCAGAGAAAACCTTGTTACCTTTAATGCTTCCAAAACCCAATTTCTCCATCTATCTACCCATCAGGATCTCCCAGCAGACTATCCCTTATTCTTCAACAATACAAAAATCAACCCTTCATCTTCTCTCTATATTCTTGGTGTCTCTTTTTCTTCTGCTCTCATTTGGAAGGACCATATTACCAGTCTTGCTACGGCAGCCTCCCAGAAGCTGGGTGTGCTCAACCGCCTTAGGGGGTTCTTTTCCCCAACACAGCTTCTTGCTCTGTACAGGGGCATAGTGCTTCCTTGTAATGAGTATTGTTCACATGTGTGGGGAGGTTCCTCTCACACCGCTCTCCTAGACAAAGTTGAAAGGAAGGCCTTTCGTATCATTAACTCCCGTCCACTCACCAACTCTCTGCAATCTCTCTCTCTCCGCCGCAATGTTGCATCTCTCTCGCTATTCTATCGCTACTATAATAATCAGTGTTCCTCAGAGCTTTCTCAGTGCATACCACCTCCTTTACATAGGGCATGTGGTACCCGTCTTGCAACTCAATCCCACCCCTACTCTGTGCAACTCTCTAACCTAAGAGTGAAACGTTACTCTCAAACTTTCTTCTACTCAACAGCTGAGCTTTGGAACTCTCTCCCAGAATCAGTCTTTCCCTCTTCCTATGACTTAAATTGCTTCAAACTCCGTGTGTCCAGGCATTTTGGCTCGATCGTCCCTTGATTTTGGCCCTGTCACTCTTTCAACTATGGGGGAGGCACTCGCTATAGGCAATTCTGCCTTTTGCCTCCCTCAAAAAAAAAAAAAAAAAAAAAAAAAAAAAAAAAAAAACTAATGAGGCAAACGTCTTTATATGTCAAAACTACTTATGTTAAATATTAAGGAGAAGGGGGTCCAGAAAAATCTCCCCTTAATACGGAAGCTTCAACTATGTATTTCAAATCGTATTTTCTCAAAAGATAATGCACATAACGTGATATATTGACATAGAAGTCAAGATTACTGTATATATAATAGTATTATATCTATAAAATAATTATTATAATAAATGTATTCATCCCGCATTATCCTTCTCATATATTCTTCATTAGAGGTCCCGAAATATATTTTCTATTCATTGCCCTAAATATTTTTAATGAATACGTGTGGCATGTGTGAGGGTGACTTTGATTGATTGATTGATAGTGAGTGATTGATTGATAGAGAAGTGTACATCCTATAAAGAGAGAGAGAGAGAGAGAGAGAGAGAGAGAGAGAGAGAGAGAGAGAGAGAGAGAGAGAGAGAGAGTATAAATCCTATAGAGTGTGGGTGTTGGTGTGGGTGTCAGGGGGTGAAGTAATTGTGGTTCGCTATTTTCGTGTATATCTGTTGCTTGGATACATTTTATGAGGGTTAGGTAAATATTGGTGAGCTCTTGTTTCTTTTTGTGTGTTTATTATTGCAGGAAATTATATCCACATTACTACTACTACTACTACTACTACTACTACTACTACTACTACTACTTTTTTTTTTTTATAAACCACTCAGCCTGTGCATCCCCTCTTTGGACCCTAAACCAGGTCAGAACAGTCATCAAAGCGTCCGACTTGGTAGTCATTCAGCTACTTACTATTCCGGGGTCAGCACTCAGACTCACTACTACTCACTACTACTACTACTACTACTACTACTACTATTAGCAAGCATGATGACAAATATTGGGAACAAAAACACATAATATATATTAAAAGTTTATAAGCATATAATATACTGTATTTGTGTGTGTGTGGCGACGCCGCAACGGCGTGGACCACGGGGCGTTAACTGACAGCCCTCAACTACAACCACAGGTGTGTGTGATACTAGTTATACTAATATTAATCGGTTTACTTAGAATTCCGGGCAAGGGCTGAACATATACATGTGAGAATTACTCAGTGTGTGTGTTTTAAGAGAGAGAGCTAGAGCGAGAGAGAGAGAATTCGTTACAGCTAATGAACAATTCCAGCGAGAAAGCTCTTAAGTTACTCCACGAGTCAGTATCGTTTTCTATGACCATGCGTGGGAGGGTGTGACGTCACATTTCCCCCCCCCCCCCAACACACTTCCTCTGACGTCAATACGGGTACGTTAAGGGAATATTTCCACTTGAGGATTTTTTTCTGGACTCCTTTCTCCCTCATGTTTCGCCCCATTGTTTTGGGTATTTTAAGACATTCGCCCCATTAGTTTGGCGATTTTAAGAACTTTCGCCCTGTCAATAATAAGACCTTTTTGGCCGGGACTTTTTCTATCGAAAAATGTACACATTTTTCTTGAAAGGGGGTCTAGGGGGTATAATTTTAAGTTTGATGGAGGTCTAGGGAACAAACTAAAAACCTTCCCTAAGAAATGGAAAAGATGGACCCACTTATATTAGTGTCATAATTAAGTCTATGGGAACCAGCTGCCTGGTTTCACTACATACCAGTGACGGGTAGACTCAACTGTGCCATGGCCACTTGCGAGTTTCGGGTTAATAAGGAAGTTGGAGCTACAGCCATTGATGTATAATTGTATTTTTTCAATTACTAAGTTCTAGTCAAGAAACTATTTCATTTATCTTGGATGAGGTGTATAAGGTGCTGATTTTCGGTGTGAGCATCCTGGGTTCGAATCCACGGACTGCCACATGTGTTTGTAAATTTCATTAATCGATTTTAGGAGTATGGTTGGTTGTTGGAAGGAACATAATAATAGCAAACCTTGGCTATAACGATAGGACACGGGTTAGTGTCGACTTTACTGTTATCGTAAATCATTAGGCCTACCTCCGTCAACCAAGTTGGTTTCACCATATTATATTGTAGAGACATACACGAAATCGCTGCTGAAGTCTCTTTATAATTATACTTTCTATTATGTTGTAGTATAATAAATTACATTAAGTCCAACACATCACAAAACATCATTAAAATAATTATTCAAACGAATATTAAAGAGTCTAAATTACGTGCACACTAAATATATTAAAGGGTTAACCCTAAAAATAATATCTTTTCTTATTGTTCTTGGAGCTGAAGAAAAGTAAACATTTTAGGGTAGCTTTACTATTTTGCTTACATTGTTGAGGGCCCGCGCAAAGCTGTTTTCGGGCAGCTGCGCAGCATAAAGTGCGCGAGTTGTGCAGGAGGTGACGGCATAAGGACAATATTAATAAGAAGATAAACGAAGACACTCGGACGAGGCGGTCAACTCCCGATTTTCAGCCCAAACGCTCTTCTTTATTCTCGTCGAAAACCACATTAATTAACTTTATTAAATCGTTTATATTGCTAGTAAGGTTGTTAATGGATGCGTGGAAATTTAAATTAAATCTCTAATAAGTACGTGGTGGTACTTGTCAAATGCACGCCCCTTCAGTAAAATTCTACCCATTAAGAGTATATATGCGATGAGTTATCCAGAAAAAATAAAAAATAAAAATAAAAATCGGTAATCACATTTTAAACCTTAACCCCTTCAGCACCATGATGTATTTTTTACCTTTGTTACTGGCTAAAACCAGACGATTATATGCAGCTTAAGAAGGACCTATGGCACTAAGAAGCTTTATTGAAATCGTATATACCCATTTGAGTCGCAGAGGTAGATAATAAACTAAAGAAAATCGTCTAATGGTAACCTGATTATGATGATAATTACGTGATGGTGGTAAAGGGGTTGAGGGGGTATTTAATTATGCACCCCCTTCTCCCTCATGATTAACACCATTAGTTTTATGGTTTTAAGACGTTTTCCCCTAGGTGATTTTAAGACCTTTCGCCCCATTTCTCTGTCAATTTAAAAAAAGCTGTAATGCTATTTAGGTGTGGATTCATCATAGCGAGTGATAGCGTAATGTTTGTTATGTGGATATTATGGGTAACCGTCCTGGTGGTGTAACGGTTAGTGTTTACAAATCTGTGTGTGATAACCCAGGTTCGAATCCCGGTGGATCACATAATATATGCTTTCATTAATTTCGTTGGAGGTGTTTGGTGTTGTGGTAAAATTAATAAAATATAGGTTATTTTTTTTGTTTTTTTTTGTTTTACCCTTTAAGGATCTTGACGCGTTTTGACCGTTTATTCTGGCTACCATTAGACGATTTTACACAGCTTAGGATGGCTCTATGGGAATTGAAAGGGTAAAGACTATCCCAATTAAGGGGAGGTTTTTAGTTAGTTCCCTAGACCTCCATCAAGCTTAACATTACACCCTCTAGGCCCCCTTTCAAGATAAATGTGTACATTTTTCGGTAGAAAATTTTCCCGGCCAAAGGCCGGTTCCTCTTAAATTACAGGCTTGCTATCGCTCGCCAGGAAAACATCGACACCTAAATTGCATGAAAGGTCTTAAAATTGACAGAAATGGGGCGAAAGTTCTTAATTATGGTGCGAATGTCTTAAAATATCAAAAGCAATGGGGCTAAACATGAGGGAGAAAGGGGTCCAGAAAAAAAAAATATCCCTCCAGTGGATATCTCCCCTTAGCCCTCTGCCTTCCATATACCCTTCCTAACCTGCATGACATCGTCTACTAACAGCCGGAAAACAGAACACAAATACGACATCGAGCGCCAGGAAGTTAACCCCTTCTGTACCGGCGACGTCTATTAAGGGGAGGTATTTAGTTTGTTCCCTAGACCTCCATCAAGATTAAAATTACACCCCCTTGAGTCCCTTGCAAGATAAATTTGTACATTTTTCGGTAGAAAAATGTTCCGGCCGAAGGCCGATTCCTCTTAAATTACAGGCTCGCTATCGCTCGCCAGGATAAAATCGCCACCTAAATGGCACGAAAGGTCTTAAAATTGACAGAAATGGGTTGAAAGTTCTTAAAATCTTCAAAATAATGGGGCAAACGTCTTAAAATTAGAAAAACAATGAGGCTAAACATGAGGGAGAAAGGAGTCCAGAAAAAAATCCCTCAAGTGGAGATCTCCCCTTAAATATCATGCTTGCTATCTGTAGACGATTGTGTGCGGTTTAAGTAGGATACGTGGTAGTTAAAAGTGTTAAGTGAGATAGTTGGAAGCCTGTCAATTACTTCTTAAACTGAATACAATCGTCTAACGGTAGCCGGAACATAATGAAAAGGAGGTAACTGGTACTGAAAGGGTTAAGGTTAGGAAGTTTTGAAGACTAGAGGGAAGACGAAACTGATACGACGATAAGATTCCCACAAGAGAGAGAGAGAGAGAGAGAGAGAGAGAGAGAGAGAGAGAGAGAGAGAGAGAGAGAGAGAGAGAGAGAGAGAGAGAGCATAGGATCCTATAGGGAGAAGACGTCGATTTTTTTTCTCTCTCTCTCTCTCTCTCTCTCTTTCTCTCTATATATATCTACCTATCTATCAATCTACCTACCTATATATGTAATTACCTACCTACCTATCTATCTATTTGACTGCCTACCTCTTTGGAACAGGCTATAGGATTCAAGGGCAGAGTGTAGGATACGACGCAAGGACATCCACCAAAGGAGAGAAGGATGCTAGGGAGCAGACGCCGACTCTCTCTCCCTCTCTCTCTATCTCCCCACCCCCACCACCACCCCCACCACCACCATCACCCCATCTCCACCACCACCAGCACAATCTCCCCCCCCCCCCCTACCATCTCTGACCCTACCACAACCACCCCAACCCCACCATTACCTCCACCCCACCACTACAATCATGTCTCTCTCTCTCTCTCTCTCCACCACCATCTACACACCTCCACCATCTCTACCCCACCACCACCACTTTATCCACCCTACCACAATCTTCACCACCACCCCACTCCCATCTCCACCCCACCTCACATATCTACCCCACCAACACCACCATCTGTATCTCCACCCCACCACCATCACCACCACCACAACCATCCCCTCCTCGCCACCACCACCACAACCATCCCCTCCTCACCACCACCACCACCACCACCATCCCCTCCTCACCACCCCACCACCACCATCCCCTCCATCTCCTCCGCACCACCACCACCACCACCTCTGAGCCGAGCGGTGTGTTGGTAGCGGGCGACTCAGATCAGCTGACGACAGGCTCTGGTAAACGTGCTGCTGCGAACGTTTCTCCCAGACTCCGCTTAATGGGGGTCACCTGCTTTTATTCTCTCTCTGGGTTGTATCCATTCGGTCCCATTCAGTCTACTGTTTTAAGACGTTTATCCCCATCAAGGTGTCGATATCGCTCGCCACCATATTTTGGATAATGAGTTAGACAGCCTGCTAAATTTGTACATGTTTCGATAGAAACATTTCTCCGGCGAAGCCGGATTTCTCCATAAAATGCTGTCTCGCTATCGCTTGCCAGGACAAAATCAACACCTGGATGGGGATAAATGTCTTAAAACAGTAGGCTGAATGGGGCCGCATGGATACAATCAAGAAAGAGACAAAAGCAGGTCACCCCTCTTAATGTTTCATCTCTAGCTACCGCCAAGCGATTTCCTTCAGGGTAGGATCGATCTAGAGGGATCAAAAGGCTAGGGATCTTTTTATCCCTCGAATTCTGACAGATCGTTCCCCCATATGGATCAAAATCATCTGGGATTAGCCGGAGTGAAACAAAAAGGGTGTTCTGTTATCGTTTGAGCGCGTCCTGAGTATAATCTCCCTCGTGTTAAGTCCCATTTGTTTTAAGATAAGACGTTCGGTCCATTAGTTTGGCGATTTTAACACCTTTCGCTCCATTTCGTTATAATCTAGTGCGCCTAACAGAAGCATAGCGTAATACTGGTGAATTCTGGTGATATTATATGCCTGTGAATAGCTCTGTCCCTTGAGGTGCTATGTTTAGAGTGAAGGGAATCGATTTGCCGGATTTAGTCGCCGTTAAAGGTTATTTTTGGCTTTCCTTGCAGAGCCTCTGTGGACAAGTTGTAAGCCCACAGACAGAGAGAGAGAGAGATACTAAACCACAGACAGCTGACTTGGGATTTTATCTAAGGGCCTGTCAGTTGAGGTGAGTAATATTGACTTTAGTGTACATTGTTTTAGAATATTAGTATATTTATTATAAGATGCTATGCTAAATGTAAGAGTGATTGAAACAATATTTATGATAATTTTCCATCCACTTCACATATATTTGGAAAACAAAATTATATATATATATATATATATATATATATATATATATATATATATATATATATATATATATATATATATATATACTGTATATATATATATATATATATATATTATATATATTATATATATATATATATATATATATATATATATATATATATATATATATATATATATATATATATATATATATATATATATATATATATATAATATGTGTTTAGTAATATCACTCACTTAAACACGAGTGTTTGAATGCTAAGCAATTTGCGCTTGTTAACAAATGAAGTGTCGGAATATTAGATATGCGTAACACAGGGTGGTCCGTTAAGTGAACCTATTGTCGTCTTCAAGGGGGGGGGGGGGGGCGTATATATTTGCTCATTTTGGTATCTTAATTATTTTTTATTAGTTTCCTCCCTAGACCACCATCAAGCTTTAATAAAACACCCCAAGACCCTCCATCAAGAAAAATGTGTACATTTTTCGATAGAAAAATTAACCGGTTCCTCTTGAATTACAGGCTCGCTATCGCTCGCCAGGAAAAAAATCGACACCTAAATGACACGAAAAGTCTAAATATATACAAATAAATGGGGCGAAAGGTCTTAAAATCGCCAAACTAATGGTCCGATCATAAAATCTGAAAACTAACGGGGCTAAACATGAGGAAGACGGTGGACCAGAACAACGACCCATCTCCCCTTAACCCCTTGCTGATTATGACGCGTTTTTACAGTCTAATCCGGTTATTAACATTTTCAATACCGATGCCGTCCTTTAACACTATCTGGTGCAACGTCTCGGGGGTTATTATGGTATTTTGTTTAATTACTAATGAGGGTTTTAATTGTTTTAGCCATTTTCGAACAATGTGTTTCTAGTTAACCCCTAGACTTAGAAAAACGCCTTTCCAAACCCCCTTCAAACTAAAAAACGTTCCCCAGACCCCCTTCAAGCTAAATATGTAAATTTTTCTACCGAAAAATTTCCCGGCCAAAGGCCGGTTTCTCCCAAATTGCAGGCTCACTATCGCTCGCCCAGATAAAATCGACACCTTAGTGGGTTGAAACATCATATAATCGACACCTTAGTGGGTTGAAACATCATATAATCGACACCTTAGTGGGTTGAAACATCATATAATCGACACCTTAGTGGGTTCCACCTTAGTGGGTTGAAACATCATATAATCGACACCTTAGTGGGTTGAAACATCATATAATCGACACCTTAGTGGGTTGAAACATCATATAATCGACACCTTAGTGGGTTGAAACATCATATAATCGCCAAAATAGGGGAGGTGTGGTGGAGTGGTCTTGCCACTGGCCTGGTAATCCAAAGGTCCCGGGTTCAAATCCCGATGTATCAATGGGAAGATATTATTGGGATGGAATTTGTGCTGTACCTAGTATCAGTGCATTACCACAAGCCCACCGAAACGTCAATAAAATACCCTCATTGTTCCCTGATTAAATAGCACTGTATGAATATTCCCATATTCAAAATATGCTATAGGGGTGCAATGCCTGGTGAGTTATCTGCTCAACAGGTGGCGTTGTGTGTGTGTAAGTGTGAGAGTCCGAGTGTAGGGGGTGAGACAGTGAAGCACGGGAACGAGGTGGCTTCAGAGATGGGGTCGTTTCGGGCCATGAGTGAGCACCGTGCCTCATGTGAAGGCAAGATGGCAGGTGCTCGTTGTACTCTACGTGCTTCACATGTCTCACTCTCTAGACTGGAACAAGACCTCACGGGCTTCACTGTTCATTGTAAAGCGGTGAATGTTAAGGCTCTCAGCCTATGCCCGAGAGGAAGTAAGTTGGAATATAGGAGAAAAAAAAAAAAAAAAAAAAAACTAATGAGGTGCAACGTCTTAGAATATCCAAGCTAATGGAGTAAATCAGGGAGGATCCAAATTGGTCCGCTCTGCACCTAATAGGGTTAACTTTATTCTAGCTAGTATTACAGGATTTAATTAAGTTGAAAAAGGACCTCCAGCAGTTAACAGGCTTGGAACTATCCCATTTAACCCTTTATACTACCACAGATCCTTCTTAAACTGTAGAAATCCTCTAAATGGTACTAACATAATGTTAAACGACGTCGCCGGTAGAAATGGGGGTTAAAAGAGGATTTTATGAAGTGAAGGAGAGATCTGCGCGAGTCAAAAGATTAAGGGGAGATTTCCACTATTTTTTGTCTTGACCCCTTTCTCTCTCATGCTTAGCCCCATTGCTTTCGATATTTTAAGACGTTCACCTCATTAATTTGGCGAGTTTAAGAATTTTCGCCCCATTCTGTAAATTTTAAGATATTTTCTGCCATTTAGGTGTCGACTGTTTCCTGGCGAGCGATAGCGAGCCTGTAATTTAAGGGGAGGTTTTTAGTATGTTTCCTAGACTTCCATCAAGCTTGAAATTACACCCCCTTGACCCCCTTTCAAGATAAATTTGTAAATTTTTCGGTAGAAAATTACCCGGCCGAAGGCCGGTTCCTCTTAAATTACAGGCTCGCTATCGCTCGCCAGGAAAAAATAGACACCTAAATGGCACGAAAGGTCTTAAAAGTGACATAAATGGGGCAACAGTTCTTAAAATCGCCAAACTAATGTGGCGTCTTAAAATCTCAAAAGCAATGGGGCTAAACATGAGGGAGAAAGAGGTTCAGAAAAAAATCCTCCAAGTGGAAATCTCCCCTTAAGAGAAACGGGAGGGAGACCTGTACTACATACATAAGAAAATACAAAACTCTCCCCTTAAATGGGTAAATATTATAATACCTTTTTTTACAGCCAATATTATTTAGTGTGGAGGTGTTCAAAATTCACCCAGCCTTCAGAAAAAATGACCAACTTAGTCTAAATACCCGCTAATTATGAAAACTTGGGAGTAATTATGATCACTTGAATTTATGTTGAACAGAGGAGAAGGAGGAGGTGGAAGAGGAGGAAAGGGAGGAAAAGGAGGAGGAGGAGAAGGAGGTGGAAGAGGAGGAAAGGGAGGAAAAGGAGGAGGAGGAGGAGGAGGAGGAGGAGGAGGAGGAGGAGGGAGAGAAGAAACAGGAGGAGGAATACAAAGGAATACAAAGGAGAACAAACTGCAACAGACCTATTGGTCCTTACGAGGCAGTTTGGATATCTAAAACTACTAATCTACTGACTACGAGGTAGAGAAAAGGATAGCAAAGAAGAAGGCTCCTCCCCACCCACCACTCCCTCCAGCTAATACTGGCATGGAAACAGATAGGAAAAATACCATGCAGTATTGAAAAACTGACACGGAAATTCGGACAGGACAGGGAGAAAAAAGAAGTTGATTTGTAATCTAAGCTAACTCTACAGGTATTTACTACAATTCTGAAAGGGAACAGATGTATGAAAATCAATATACATTTCGTTGCGCGTTATTCTGAAAGAAACTGTGTTAATCGGGGGTTATTTGCCATGTGTTTATCCAGATGGTTCAAATGTTTCGACAGTATTACAGTTTACAATGTTCGAGGGTAGTCTGTTCCAATTATTCACAACGCGGTTGAAGAAGAAATGCTTCGCCTCGTGAGAATGAAAACGCTTGCCTATAATCTTATAACCATTGTTTCTCGTGTTTGCTTGATTGATCGTAAATAATTCGCTTACATT
The DNA here is from genome assembly GCA_032716605.1 of Paralithodes platypus. Taxonomy (NCBI): domain Eukaryota; kingdom Metazoa; phylum Arthropoda; class Malacostraca; order Decapoda; family Lithodidae; genus Paralithodes; species Paralithodes platypus. The sequence goes on along the minus strand of CM064491.1, from coordinate 4,535,435 downwards.
TAGGTTGCTGAATCCCTTGAAGATTTTGAACACCTCTATTAGGTCACCTCTCATTCTGCGCTTTGTTAAGCTAAACAAATTTAGTTCTTTTAAGCGCTCTTCGTACGGTTTATTACGCAATCTAGGTATCATTTTAGAAAGGGTGCGTTGCACCCTTTCAAGTTTATTTATGTCCTTTCGGTAGTACGGTGACCAGAATTGCACGCAGTATTCGAGATGGGGACGCACCAATGAGTTGAATAGAGTAAGTATGATTTTTTCTGATTTGAATTTGAATGTTCTGCCGATGAAGGAGGAGGAGGAGGAGGAGGGAGAGAAGAAACAGGAGGAGGAAGAGGAGGAGGAGGGAGAGAAGAAACAGGAGGAGGAGGAGGAAGAGGAGGGAGAGGAGGAAGAAGAACAGGAGGAGGAGGAGAAAAGAGGAGGAATACAAAGGAAAACGAGCAACATCTCCATTGATCCTTACGAGGCTGCTTGTAAGTAAACTACCTTTGCCTACGTGAAGACAAAACAGGATAGCACAATCTACAAAGCGGTGCTATTGAGTTGTCAACACAGATCATCGGGGGTTACGAGCGAGAGTAGGATGAGAAAGCCAAGAAGATGATGGGAGGAGGAGAACTGGATAATTGTGAGAAGGAGGAGAAAATGAAAATAAAAAGCTGAGGAAGAGGAGGAGAAGAAAGAGATGAAGAGAACAACAGGAAGGGGAGAGAGAGAGAGAGAGAGAGAGAGAGAGAGAGAGAGAGAGAGAGAGAGAGAGAGAGAGAGAGAGAGAGAGAGAGAGAGAGAGAGCATAAATCCAGCAAATCTCTCGTTTGCCTGATAATGTCTTGAGGAGAACCCAACATAACATTTAATTCAGTTTACACATTTAAGGGGAGATTTCCACTTGTGAGATTTTTTCTGGACCCCTTTTCTCCCAAATATTTAGCCCCATTGCTTTTGAGATTTTAAGACGTTCGCCCCATTAGTTTGGCAATTATTAAGAACTTTCGCCCCATTTCTGTCAATTTTAAGATCTTTCGTGCCAATTATGTGTAGATTTTTTTCCTGGCGGGCGATAGCAAGCCTATAATTTAAGAGGAACCGGCTTTCGGCCGGAGCTACTACGATTACTACAATACAAAAAAACACGATTACTATTACTATACGACTACTACTATTGTTACTATGAATGCTTTTAAATATACTATTACTATACGACTACTATTACTATTACTATTACTATACGACTACTATTACTATACGACTACTATTACTATTACTATTACTATACGACTACTATTACTATTACTATACGACTACTATTACTATTACTATACGACTACTACTATTGTTACTATGAATGCTTTTAAATATACTATTACTATACGACTACTATTACTATTACTATTACTATACGACTACTATTACTATTACTATACGACTACTACTATTGTTACTATGAATGCTTTTAAATATACTATTACTATACGACTACTATTACTATTACTATACGACTACTATTACTATTACTATACGACTACTATTACTATTACTATTACTATACGACTACTATTACTATTACTATACGACTACTATTACTATTACTATTACTATACGACTACTACTATTGTTACTATGAATGCTTTTAAATATACTTTCGAATTCTAGGGTTCCTAAAATAAGCCTTTGAATTCTTTCCACCGAGGCTTTTTATTATTCTATTTGTATTATCTCCGGTCGGACCTTTTATCTATTGTATCTATTGTATCTATTGTATCTATTGTATCTATTCATAACAGCGGCTTTGTATTCGGTCCAATGATGTAGTTTCCTTTCGTGGTCTATTGTATGTGAAGGAATAATTAAGCCTTTGAAGATAATGCCGCAGATCCTTTCTTTCTAAGCTTAAAAAAATCGTCTTTTTATACAATTCGGGAAGGATTATTAGGAATTATAAGGGTAAAAACTATCTCATTTAAGCCTCTGACTGCCATACACCGTTCCTAATCTGAATTAAATATTCTAACAATAGCCAGAACACAGGAACGAAATGGATTGCAGGACCGGATTTTTTCGGGAGAAGTTATATTTTTCTTTCTTTTCAACAATTGTGGTAGGGATTATTTCTTAAACCCCCCCCCCCCCCACACACACACACGAATAAATGCATCCACACATCATGCTCTCTCTCTCTCTCTCTCACACACAGTATGCACCACAAGAAAAGGACACCAGCTTCTCATAATGCACACACACACACTTACTTTCTCTCTGCCACACACACTCACTCTCACTCATTCACTTACTCTCTCACACACGCTCACTCCCCCACCCCTCTCTCTCTCTTTCTCTCTCTCTCATTATGAACCACAAGACAAGGCCCGCCAGCTTCTCATATAACACACACACACACACACACACACTCACTCACTCTCTCTCCCCTCCCCTCTCTCTCTCTCTCGCTCTCTCTCACTCTCTCTCTCTCTCAGTATGAACCACAAGACAAGGGCCGCCAGCTTCTCATATAGCACACACACACACACACACACACACACACACACACACACACACACACACTCTCTCTCTCTCAGTATGAACCACAAGACAAGGGCCGCCAGCTTCTCATATAGCACACACACACACACACTCACCCCCCCCCCCCCCACTCTCCTCTCTCTCTCTCCCTCTCTCTCTCTCTCTCTCCTCTCTCTCTCTCTCTCTCTCTCTCTCTCTCTCTCTCTCTCTCTCTCTCTCTCTCTCTCTCACTCTCTCTCTCTCTCAGTATGAACCACAAGACAAGGGCCGCCAGCTTCTCATAAACCTTTGTACGGCCCGGGTCCGACTTCTCAAAGGATGCTTGCAAGAATGATGTTAAAATTGTCTTTTCCTATTTTAAGCTATTTACTCTTATGCAGTTTAAGTTGGATCGATTATATTTAGATGATTTTTTTTTTCATTTGTTTCCTATGTGTATGAAGGAGACAAAAGGCAATTCTGCCTGTAACGAGTGTCTCCCCCGAAGTTGAAAGTGACAGCCAAATTCAAGGTACGTTAGTCAAAATGTCTACACACACGGAGCTTGGAGCTTGAAAAAAGGGGTGAAAGGTCTTAAAATCGCGATTATAGGACGCTTCACTCCATTCAGGTGCCAATTCGTCGTGGGCGAGCGAGAGCGAGCCTGTAATTTAGGAGAATGTAGCCTTCGACTGGGACAATTTTGTCTACAAAATGTACATATTTATCACGAAAGGGGGTCTGGGGAGGCGTTAAATATAGTCTAGGGGCAAACTAGAAATGCATTGCTCGAAAATGTCAAAAGCGATATAATAATTGAGCCGGCTGAGGGTACTGCTATCTGCATACAAATATACATACATACAATACATACATACAATACATACATAAACACATACATACAATATACAGTATATAAGTCACGCACAGGGGGAAGGATATATGAAGAAATAAAGACACCATATAATATACAGTCTAACATACAATTTTTTTTTTTTTTTTTTTTAAGAGACAATGAACGGAGGAAGGAAAAACACAGATAAAACAAAAAGGTCCATGTGCCTAAAGGCATCCTCCATTCATAAAATGTTTGTAACAACTGGATTTAAACATTTGTTGATTGTAAGTTTGTGGAAAGCAATTCGAGGGAAGTGAATTCCCTTGAATTGTTTGATTGTAGAGAGAATTGATACAAATTTACATAATATAATCGTAATGTCACCAACCCACCAATTAACTTAGATATACCTAATTAACTAAATCAATTAAATTAATTAATACATGTGGTACTGCGCGTCTGGCTCACAACCAGAAGGTCCCGGGTTCGTGACCCGGGCGGGGAAGAGACATTTGGGCAAGTCTCCTAATGGCGTAGCCTCTGTTCACCTAGCAGTATAAATAGGAACCTGGTATAAGTGGACGAAGTTGTGACGTCCCATCTGGGGTTGGTGATCGGTTACAAGGTGAGATGGGTATCGTACTGGTTAACCTAAGCTACTGGTCAACCTAAGCCTTCGGGTGAGACTGGTACCGTAGTGAGAATGGTACCGTACAGATTAACCCTAAGCCTTCGTTTCCAGATGTCGCCAATTAGCTAAAATACAGACTATACACACATCCACAGCCATTCCAACGATACATAAACACTTAACATGCATTTCACGCAATACATTCCCAGTTAAGGAGGCGCGATAATAATGAGCTTAGCTCGCATTGCGTGGATTCCCCTTGACGAACAAAGCAAGTGAAAAGTGAATACACACACACACACACACCCTTACTCTCACTAACCTTTCAAAAAATATATTATGCCTAGGCCTTTCAACCTACCAGACACACTCTCTCTCTCTCTCTCCTAGGCTATCCTTGTCGTCCACTTTCCTTTATTTGGGGCTCTGCTATCTCTCCTAGCATTAAGTCCTGACCACCTCGTTTGGATCGCAAGGTCTGTGTGGTCAGTGTATCTATGTAAATTTCTCCCTTGTAAAATGTTAGACTAGACGAGGCTTACAAAGTTTGCTGACAATATCCCACCCTGATCACTGTTCTGCCTCTCTCTTTCTCGCTCGCTCGCTCTCTCTCTCTCTCTCTCTCTCTCTCTCTCTCTCTCTCTCTCTCTCTCTCTCTCTCTCTCTCTTGGGCTACCCTTGTAAAGCGTAGACTGGACAAGTCTTACAAAGTTTACTGACAATATCCCACCCTGATCACTGTTCTGCCTAGCTCTAGCTCGCTCTCGCTCTCTCTCTCTCGTATGCACTTGTTCGACTTGCTCTCACAATCGCTGCAAGTGTCTCGACAGTCGGAACATACACCACACACACACATATAGACACACACACAGAGCTACATACACACACACACACAGAAACACACAAACACGTTTCAGTTCGCAATGTACAAATCACAAGAGGTAGTCCAACAAGTACATACGTGACAGAGAGAGAGAGAGAGAGAGAGAGAGAGAGAGAGAGAGAGAGAGAGAGTGAGAGTGAGTGAGAGTGAGAGAGAGAGAGAGAGTGTGTGAGTGTGAGAGCGAGTCTATCAAAGGTACAAAGGAAAGGAAATCAAGCAACAACAGATCTAGTGACCCTTCTAGGTTGCTTGTCCTCCAAAACACTGAGGATCAAGTGTCCAAACAGTGGTTTAGAGTGGGTAAGGGAACATTGGAAAGGGAATTACTGCCCTGGAACTAATGTCCGTGGTAGGATTAGGAAGTTAGTAGGGGACAGATGGGTTAATAACTGAGGGGGGGATAAAATAAAGTTATTCATTTACAAACGCAGTCAGTCGCGGGTTTGATGCGAGATATTTGATATTTGTCGATGCCTTTGATGATTTTGAATACTTGAATTAAGTAACATAAGGTAACATAAGGTCATTCGCCTCAAGGAAGGAACACCAACCAAACAACCTCTTCATTAATTAACACTATTTGGACCGAGGGTGGGCTTTTTGGACCTCCCCTGTTTGGCTCCATACATTAGGAGATTTTAAGGCATTCAGCCACTTTCCTTTGGCTATATCAAAACTCTTCACCCCATTCAGGTGTCGATTATATTGTTTCTGGGCGAGCGAAAGTGAGCGTGTAACTACTAGCCAAAAAACCACGTTATCGTATTCTGAAGTGGTTGAAATAAAAATCCCCCCCAAAAAATAAATAAATAAATAAATAAATGGGTGTATCATAATAGCCAGACCACCTCACAGGGATCGTGAGATCTATGCAAGCTAAATTGGATTACGCAACAAGTTCTTTGTTTTGATCGGAGAGTTTAGTGATGCATAGTGGTACAGACACGTGCAAAAATGTCATGTTATGATTAACCCGTTCAGTACCGGACCGTCATTTTAACGTATTTTTTGCTAATATTTGACGATTATATTCAGTACAAAAAGGGCCTAGCACAATTAACAGGCTTCAAACTATCTCACTTAACCCTTTTTACTCAAACTATCTCACTTAACCTTTTTTACTCAAACTATCTCACTTAACCCTTTTCACTCAAACTATCTCACTTAACCCTTTTTACTCAAACTATCTCACCTAACCCTTTTTACTCAAACTATCTCACTTAACCCTTTTCACTCAAACTATCTCACTTAACCCTTTTCACTCAAACTATCTCACTTAACCCTTTTTACTCAAACTATCTCACTTAACCCTTTTCACTCAAACTATCTCACTTAACCCTTTTTACTCAAACTATCTCACTTAACCTTTTTTACTCAAACTATCTCACTTAACCCTTTTCACTCAAACTATCTCACTTAACCCTTTTCACTCAAACTATCTCACTTAACCCTTTTCACTCAAACTATCTCACTTAACCCTTTTCACTCAAACTATCTCACTTAACCCTTTTTACTCAAACTATCTCACTTAACCCTTTTCACTCAAACTATCTCACTTAACCCTTTTTACTCAAACTATCTCACCTAACCCTTTTCACTCAAACTATCTCACTTAACCCTTTTTACTCAAACTATCTCACTTAACCCTTTTTACTCAAACTATCTCACTTAACCCTTTTCACTCAAACTATCTCACTTAACCCTTTTTACTCAAACTATCTCACCTAACCCTTTTCACTCAAACTATCTCACTTAACCCTTTTTACTCAAACTATCTCACTTAACCCTTTTTACTCAAACTATCTCACTTAACCCTTTTCACTCAAACTATCTCACTTAACCCTTTTTACTCAAACTATCTCACTTAACCCTTTTCACTCAAACTATCTCACTTAACCCTTTTTACTCAAACTATCTCACTTAACCCTTTTCACTCAAACTATCTCACTTAACCCTTTTCACTCAAACTATCTCACTTAACCCTTTTCACTCAAACTATCTCACTTAACCCTTTTTACTACTCAAACTATCTCACCTAAACCCTTTTCACTCAAACTATCTCACTTAACCCTTTTTACTCAAACTATCTCACTTAAACCCTTTTTTACTCAAACTATCTCACTTAACCCCTTTTCACTCAAACTATCTCACTTAACCCTTTTTACTCAAACTATCTCACTTAACCCTTTTCACTCAAACTATCTCACTTAACCCTTTTTACTCAAACTATCTCACTTAACCCTTTTTACTCAAACTATCTCACTTAACCCTTTTCACTCAAACTATCTCACTTAACCCTTTTTACTCAAACTATCTCACTTAACCCTTTTTACTCAAACTATCTCACTTAACCCTTTTTACTCAAACTATCTCACTTAACCCTTTTTACTCAAACTATCTCACTTAACCCTTTTTACTCAAACTATCTCACTTAACCCTTTTTACTCACACAGATCCTTCTTAAACTGCACAAAATCGTCTAAATATAGCTAGATTATAATTAAAACGACGTCGCCGGTAGAGAAGGGGTTAAGAGAAGAGGGATACGTAGTGATACAGATGCGTGCAAACATCGTGTTACGGTAGAGTAGTCTTACGTAGTGATGATAAAAGAGTAGAGTAATGCGTAGTGATGATAAAAGAACAGTGATGCGTAGTAATGCAGAGTGATGCGTAGTGATGCAGAGTGATGCGTAGTGATACAGATACGTGCAAACATTCGCCTTACGGCAGAGAGTAGTGATTCGTAATGATGATGGGAGAGCAGAGAGATGGGTAGTGATACAGTGAGCCTTTAACTCTTTCACGCTTTTATGACACAGAGGTTGCCAGATTAGCAATAAGGAAGAGTTCTCTCACTCTTATAATTACCTCTCC
>CM064491.1:4520204-4522704 GCA_032716605.1 Paralithodes platypus | reverse complement strand
GTCACAGCTGACAACCTGAAAGTGGGCCTAATATTCAATCTGATCTGAACAGTAAAAGATTTCCCTAACCAACTCGATTATTGGGTGGAACAAATTGCCATCCGAAGTAGTGTCTGCACCATCACTCGGCAGTTTTCAAAGCACGGTATGACAAACATATCTTAGGAGGCGGGAATTAACGAGCATGCTCACTCCCGCAAATACAACTAGTGTAAGTACAACTAGTGTAAGTACAGACACACACGGTAACAGAGAGAGGGCCAAATTTGGAAAGGCCTGGACGAATAAGTTTTGGAACTGAACCAATGTATCTTGTACCCACCTCCCCCTCTCTCTCTCTCTCTCTCCGAACACATCTTCTCGTCTCTCTCTATCCTCTCTCTCTCTCTCCTCTCTTCGTCTCTCTCTCTCTGCTCTCTCTCTCTCTCTCTCTCTCTCTCTCCCCCTCTCTCTCTCTCTCTCTCTCTCTCTCTTTAATAGCATAGTGAAGACTCATCTTGAACATGGCATGAAATAATTATGGTATCCTTATCTGAACAAGGACATTGAGAAACTCGATTTAGTGCAGCGTAGAACGACACAGTTGATTGATACTGTCACTGAGATATACTGTACAGTATATCATATCAGGAAACAAATCAAATGTTTCACTTAAGAAAATAAAATGTCGGTCAAGATATTAAAGACTTTGCGTGGATCAAATTGCAAGGGAAAGATGCACAATGTAATACAATTGCCAGGGAAAGATGCACAATGTAATACAATTGCCAGGGAAAGATGCACAATGTAATACAATTGCCAGGGAAAGATGCACAATGTTCTACAATTGCCAGGGAAAGATGCCACAATGTAATACAATTGCCAGGAAAAGATGCACAATGTAATAACATTGCCATGGAAAACATGCACAATGTAATACAATTGCCAGGGAAAGATGCACTAATACAATTTACATATTCAAAAGGAGGCTAGACATCCATTTGGAGTAGGTTGGGCTAATATAGGTAAAATAAATATTAGGTTAAGTATCAGTAGTATACAATATTAGGTTTAAGTATCAGTAGTATACAATTTCGGTTAAGTATCAGTAGTATACAATATTATTTATTTTAATAAGCAAGTATACAAATACTTAGGTTAAGTATCAGTAGTATACAATATTAGGTTAACGTATCCGTATTGTATCCAATATTATGTTACTTATCAGTAGTATAGCAATATTAGGTTAAGAGATATCAGTAGTAAACAATATTATGTTAAGTATCAGTAGTATACAATATTAGGTTAAGTATCAGTAGTATACAATATTAGTTTAAGTATCCAGTAAGTATCCAATATTAGGTTTAGTATCAGTAGTATACAATATTAGGTTAAGTATCAGTAGTATACAATATTAGGTTAAGTATCAGTAGTATACAATATTTCTCAACTACATTCTTTACTATGAATTACCAAGTAGACATTTTCACATCTGCTGGGGGCCTTGTTTCCCCAGCTAAACTTAATGCCGACCCAGGGTCGGAAGCAATGGTGGGTGGGGAGACAGCCTCCTGCTCTGCTGCCTTTACCTTAACCCCTTTGTAGAAATCCCAAGTTTGAATTAAGTCTAGACTGCCTATCTGGGAACGCAAGGTCTGTTCAGGTCCTCGTATCTAATTCTCCTCCTCTCTCTCCTCATCCTATTAAGTTGTGTTGCCAATCTCGTTATCAACTTCGTAATATGTGTGAGAAAGGCGTACACAGAAAAAGAGAGCAGAGAGAGAGAGAGAGCAGAGAGAGAGAGGAGAGAGAGAGAGAGAGAAGAAGAGAGAGAGAGAGAGATGAGCCAGAGAGAGAGAGCGAGAGCCAAGGAGGAGAGATCCCAAGAGCGAGAGAGAGAGAGAGAGCGAGTAGCTAGCGGGGAGTGGAGGGGGATAGGGCGATCGAATATGTCTAAAAGACGTTCAATAAACACTATATAAAACACACAACACAACACAACCCACACACACCAACACACAAACACGCACACACAACATAGCTATATACACACAAACCACACAATGCTAAACAGAAACAAACACACGCAGCCCTTATAAATCGTTCCTTCCTTCTTACCTCCATGTGCTCTGTTACAAAATACCACACAGGCAAATACACTCACACACACACACACACACGTCACAACCATATATATTCAGGCACCCTCAATATCTCTCTTGCACACTCTGGAAAGAGTGTAGTGCACTAAAGGTCTCTCTCTCCTTCCACTTCGAGTATCTCCTCGGAATGGCCTGCCAGGTCTCTAAGAAGATACTAACTATTCCTTGTAACCCTTGTAACTCTCTCTTTATCTCATAAAGAACCGTACACCCTTTCTCAGCTAGATGATAGGAAGTTTATAAGGTATTTGGCAGGACACCAGAGTTAAACAGCAGGTTACAGAAGATACAATGGCTGCATAGACCTTACGTTCCCTACTAGAAGTCCGGACTTGATTCTAACATGGGATTTTGCTACA
>CM064491.1:4517421-4520104 GCA_032716605.1 Paralithodes platypus | reverse complement strand
CAAAAGATCCATGAATGCCGCATCAAATGGACTCTGGAGTTCAATGCAGGGCAATGTAAGCCTCTAGAAATGGGCAAAAGCAAGTACAGACCTAGAAAAGATTATAAACTAGGAAACGAAGTGATTCCCAAAGCAGAAAAAGACTTGGGGAGAGAATTTAAGGATAACATGTCTCCAGAAAGCCACGTAAATAAGATAGTGAGAGAATCACTAGCACTATTGGCAAATATCAGGATGTCTTTCAATTATCTTAATGAAAACACCATGAAACAAATAATAACGGCAATAATAAGACCCAGGATGGAATATGCATCTGTAGTGTGGTCCCCTCACATGAAGAAACACATCCACAAAATTGAGAGGGTACAGAGAGCAGCTACGAGGATGATCCCAGGTTTGGAAAATTTGGAGTACCAAGAGAGGCTAGAGAGATTGAATCTACCTACACTGGAACAGAGAAGGAAACGAGGACAGCAAATTCAGATATACAAATGTGTTAGATTGACAAAATCGACCAAGAAAACTTCATAGAGAGGGATGGAGGTGAGAGAACAAGAGGTCACAGCTACAAACTGAAAGTGCCTAATAGTAAATCTGATCTGAAAAGTAAAAGATTTCCTACCAACTCGATTAGTGGGTGGAACAAATTGCCAGCCGAAGTAGTGTCTGCACCATCAGTGCATAGTTTCAAAGCACGGTATGACAAACATATCTTAGGAGGCGGGAATTAACGAGCATGCTCACTCCCGCAAATACAACTAGTGTAAGTACAACACGGTAACAGAAACCAAATTGGAAAGGCCTTGACAAATTTGGAACTGAACAATGTATTTTTACCCCTCTTCTCGTCGCTCTCTCCTCTCTCTCTCTCTCTCTCTCTCTCTCTCTCTCTCTCTCTCTCTCTCTCTCTCTCTCTCTCTCTCTCTCTCTCTCTCTTTAATAGCATAGTGAAGACTCATCTTGAACATGGCATGAAATAATTATGGTATCCTTATCTGAACAAGGACATTGAGAAACTCGATTTAGTGCAGCGTAGAACGACACAGTTGATTTGATACTGTCACTGAGATATACTGTATATCATATCAGGAAACAAATCAAATGTTTCTCTTAAGAAAATAAAATGTCGGTCAAGATATTAAAGACTTTGCGTGGAACAAATTGCTAGGGAAAGATGCACAATGTAATACAATTGCCAGGGAAAGATGCACAATGTAATACAATTGCCAGGGAAAGATGCACAATGTAATACAATTGCAGATGCACAATGTAATACAATTGCCAGGAAAGATGCACAATGTAATACAATTGCCAGGGAAAGATGCACAATGTAATACAATTGCCAGGGAAAGATGCACAATGTAATACAATTGCCAGGGAAAGATGCACTAATACAATTTACATATTCAAAAGGAGGCTAGACATCCATTTGGAGTAGGTTGGGCTAATATAGGTAAAATAAATATTAGGTTAAGTATCAGTAGTATACAATATTAGGTTAAGTATCAGTAGTATACAATATTAGGTTAAGTATCAGTAGTATACAATATTAGGTTAAGTATCAGTAGTATACAATATTAGGTTAAGTATCAGTAGTATACAATATTAGGTTAAGTATCAGTAGTATACAATATTAGGTTAGGAACAAGAAGTAGTATACAATATTAGGTTAGGAACAAGAAGTAGTATACAATATTAGGTTAAGTATCAGTAGTATACAATATTAGGTTAAGTATCAGTAGTATACAATATTAGGTTAAGTATCAGTAGTATACAATATTAGGTTAAGTATCAGTAGTATACAATATTTCTCAACTTCGTTCTTTACTAAGAATTACCAAGTAGACATTTTCACATCTGCTGGGGGCCTTGTTTCCCCAGCTAAACTTAATGCCGACCCAGGGTCGGAAGCAATGGTGGGTGGGGAGACAGCCTTCTGCTTTGCTGTCTTTACCTTACCCTTTGTAGAAATCCCACATTTGAATTAAGTCTAGACTGCCTATCTGGGAACGCAAGGTCTGTTCAGTCTGCGTATCTAAGTCTCTCTCTCTCTCTCTCATCCTATTAGGTGTGGTGCCAATCTCGTTATCAACTTCGTAATATGTGTGAGAAAGGCGTACATGAAAAAGAGAGAGAGAGAGAGAGAGAGAGAGAGAGAGAGAGAGAGAGAGAGAGAGAGAGAGAGAGAGAGAGAGCGAGAGCGAGAGCGAGAGCTAGAGAGGGGGGAGTGGAGGGGGATAGGGAGATCGAATAGGTCTAAAAGACGTTCAATAAACTATATAAAACACACAACACAACACAACACACACACACAACACAAAAACACGCACACACACACATAGCTATATACACACAAACACACATGCATAACCAGAAACAAACACATGCATCCATTATAATCGTTCCTTCCTTCTTACCTCCATGTGCTCTGTTACAAATACCACACAGGCAAATACACTCACACACACACACACACACGTCACAAACACTATATATTCAGGCACACTCATTCTCTCTTGCACACTCTGTAAAGAGTGTAGTGCACTAAACAGTCTCTCTCTCCTTCCACTTCGAGTATCTCCTCGGAATGGACTGCAAGGTCTCTAAGATACTAACTATTCCTTGTAACTCCTTGTAACTCTCTCTTTATCTCATAAAGACCGTACACCTTTCTCAGCTAGAT
>CM064491.1:4457421-4512421 GCA_032716605.1 Paralithodes platypus | reverse complement strand
CGATAGCGAGCCTGTAATTTAAGAGTAACCGGCCTTCGGCCGGGACATTTTTCTACCGAAAAATGTACAAATTTATATTGAAAGGGGGTCAAGGGGGTGACATTTTAAGATTGCTGGAGGAGTAGGAAACAAACTAGAAACCTCCCCTTAAGTATTGGGATATTCGCTGCTAAGAGATTCAGTTTACCATCAGTTGGAACACATAATTATAGACTATGGTTTCTATCATTTAGTTCATATTTATGTAGGTCTCAATATACACTGACCACACAGACGATATGGGCGAAACGAAATGATCCGGCCATACAAATTACTGAGAGAGAGAGAGAGAGAGAGAGAGAGAGAGAGAGAGAGAGAGAGAGAGAGAGAGAGAGAGAGAGAGAGAGAGAGAGAGAGAGAGAGAGAGAGTCAGGATGGAGGTTGGAGTAATCTATATCAGTCGTCTCTCTCACATGTCCTTTCTCTTATTCATATTCACATTTCTCTTTCCGCAGACTTTCACTACTTTATCCCTTCCTTCCACTTCTTTCACATAATTATTCTTTAAGTTTCGTGATCTCTCTCTCTCTCTCTCTATATATATATATATATATATATATATATATATATATATATATATATATATATATATATATATATATATATATATAGAGAGAGAGAGAGAGAGAGAGAGAGATATACCAACGATAATCTCAGACATTTCTTCTATTCTCGCTCTTGCTCTCGTACTCTCAAACACACACACACACACACACACACACATATTTGTTTATACAACTATCTTCTCTCTTTAATATTATACCCACGCATCCAGTTTATCATTTCATATCTCCCTCCCTCCTCTCTCTCTCTCAAACACACACACACACACACACATCTACTCACAAAACACTCTTTTTCTCTGCCATAAGAACACTCAAACACACTCACACTCCCCTGTTTTCTGTCACCTACGAACACATAAAGACACACACACACACACACACAGCCAAAGCCTCCTCCTCAGATAGCAACACACACACACACACACAGCCAAAGCCTCCTCCTCAGATAGCAACACACACACACACACACAGCCAAAGCCTCCTCCTCAGATAGCAACACACACACACACATACACACACAGACGGTCACGGTGGCCGAGCGCGCTTAGTACTCTGTATTGGGAGCACTAGCTCTGGTGTCGGGGGTTCAATCCCAGGCGCCGGTAGGGGAAGTTCTCTCAAAAACTTTCCCTGGCCGTGAAGGCAAGATCTGGGCGGATCGTCTCGGGGGACCCACAAAGTCTCCTGCCCACGTCCTACTCCCTTGGGAGTATGTAGGCGCTCTCGTTAGCTGCCAGGATCAGTCTGTTGATCCATTAGGATAAGATCTAGGTTAAGTCTGTGTATTTTCAGCCCCATTGGCTGCCGGCTTGAAATAAACCGATTATTATTATTATTATTATTATTACAGCCAAAGCCTCCGCTTCAGACAGCAAAACACACACACACACACACACACAGCCAAAGCCTCCTCCTCAGATAGCAACACACACACACAGCCCGTAGCCTAGTAGCTCTCGTCTCACACACGAGGGGTCGGGGGTTCAATCCCGGCCGGGCGGAGACAAATTGGGCTTGTCTCCTTTCATGTGTTAGCCTCAGTTCACCTAGCTGTAAATAGGTACCTGGAATAAGTGGACGACGTTGTGACGTCCCTTCTGGGGTTGGCAAAAATGGTACAAGGCGAGATGGGTATCATATGGTTCACCTAAGCTGATGGCTACCTAAGCCTTTGGGCGAGACGGTACCGTCTATAGTGAGAATGGTACCATACAGATCCACCCTAAGCCTTCGTTTCCGATGTCGCCAATTGGCTAAAAATACAGACTACACACACATCCACAGCCATTCCAACGATACATATAACACCTACACATATAGGAGGCGGGAAATAACGAGCATGCTCACTCCCGCAATACAACTAGAGTAAGTACAACTAGAGTAAGTACACACATCCTCTCTTCTCTCATCCCAGAATCCGCCTGCTCTTATATTTATGTCACCCCCCTTTCAGTTATCTCTCTCACTCTCACTCCCTCTCGTATTCTCTTTCTCACTCTCTCTCAAGCTTTATCTTATTCTCTTTCTCACTCTCTCTGCTTATTACTATGCAAATTTCTCTCTCTAATTCTCACTCACTTTCACTCTCTCTCTCTCTCTCCGCGGCACTCAGCCCGGCCTGTCTGAAGCTAGCAAGTTAATCTGCGTGGTGGTGATGGCGAACCCAGTGCTGGTGGTGATGGTGAGGGTGTTAAAATGGTGGTGGTGGTGGTGGTGGTGATGGTGAGGGTGTTAAAATGGTGGTGGTGGTGGTGGTAGTTATGAATGTGGTTGTTGTGTAGTTGGGTTATAGTGGTGATAATGAGGGAGTGTTGTTAGTGGTGGTCGTGGTAGTGGTGGTGTAGTGGTGATAGTGCTATGATGGTATGGTGAGGGAGTGGTGGTAGTAGTGGTGATGGTGGAGTTATATTGGTGGTGGTAGTGGTGGTGATGGAAAGGGATGGTGGTTAGTGGTGGTGATGGTAGTGTTAGGTTTTAGTCGTGGTGATCATGGTTGTTATGATGATGGTGGTGAATATGATGCTGAAGTGTAGTGACATTATCTGATGAGACTAGTAAATATGACAAGCTATTATCATTATTAATATTTTATTTTGTATATTTAACCCATTCAGTACCGGTAACATCCTGTTCAATATATTTTGGCAACGGTTATATTTAGCTTAGGAAGGATGTGTACCCGTTAAAAGATGACAGACTATCTCAATGAATCCATTTAGCTACCATATATCCTTCCTAAGCTTCATAAAATGGTCTAAATGTAGCTGAAATACAAACATATGACGTCCCCGGTACTGTAAGGGTTATGTGATGGAATCAGTTTCGAACGCAAGACACAATACAAGGCTTTATTATAGCCCAGATGATATATATATATATATATATATATATATATATATATATATATATATATATATATATATATATATATATATATATATATATATATATATATATATATACAGTATATAGTATGTACAGTTAATAGTAATACGATGCCATAAAATTACTCTTAGTTATACGATACCAAATTGAAAGCCATTGATATTAAGATTATCCAATATATGGTACTGGCTCTACACGGGTTGAATATATGGTACTGGCGCTACACGGGTTGAATATATGGTACTGGCGCTACACGGGTTGAATATATGGTACTGACTCTACACGGGTTGAATATATGGTACTGGCGCTACACGGGTTGAATATATGGTACTGGCGCTACACGGGTTGAATATATGGTACTGGCGCTACACGGGTTGAATATATGGTACTGGCGCTACACAGGTTGAATATATATGGTACTGGCGCTACACGGGTTGAATATATGGTACTGGCGCTACACGGGTTGAATATATGGTACTGGCTCTACACGGGTTGAATATATGGTACTGGCGCTACACGGGTTGAATATATGGTACTGGCTCTACACGGGTTGAATATATGGTACTGGCTCCACGGGTTGAATATATGGTACTGGCTCTACACGGGTTGAATATATGGTACTGGCTCTACACGGGTTGAATATATGGTACTGGCGCTACACGGGTTGAATATATGGTACTGGCTCTACACGGGTTGAATATATGGTACTGGCGCTACACGGGTTGAATATATGGTACTGGCTCTACACGGGTTGAATATATGGTACTGGCTCTACACGGGTTGAATATATGGTACTGGTGCTACACGGGTTGAATATATGGTACTGGCTCTACACGGGTTGAATATATGGTACTGGCTCTACTACACGGGTTGAATATATGGTACTGGCTCTACACGGGTTGAATATATGGTACTGGCGCTACACGGGTTGAATATATGGTACTGGCTCTACACGGGTTGAATATATGGTACTGGCTCTACACGGGTTGAATATATGGTACTGGCTCTACACGGGTTGAATATATGGTACTGGCTCTACACGTGTTGAATATATGGTACTGGCGCTACACGGGTTGAATATATGGTACTGGCTCTACACGGGTTGAATATATGGTACTGGCTCTACACGGGTTGAATATATGGTACTGGCGCTACACGGGTTGAATCACACCAGCCTTTACGGGAGAAATGGAAATAGCCGACGTTTGCATAATATCCACACCACCTTTCTTGGTGGGGGGGGGGGGGGAGGGAAGATGATGGAGGGGGGAGAGTGAGGGCGGGGGTATAGGGGAGGAGGTGATGGTAGGAATGGGGGTAAAGGGGATAATTGTCCTTGTACATATTTTAACCCTCTTAATACTAGCACAAACAAAGATCAGGAAAACACTCAATATACCCTTAATAGAGTCCAGCAATACCAGTAGAATATCTGAAGAGGACAAAAGGGAAGATAAGACAAAAGAACCTTTTTGTCTTTCTATATATTAAAGTACATAAAAGGGCTTACAAAGGCCAAGACAAACCCCAATAATAAAGTAGATAGAACAAAGGGTATACAGAAAATCCAAATGGTTTATTAAAGGACAGATAAATATATATATAAAAAGACCAGGAAAACTCCCAATAAAAAAGAAGAACAAAGGATATACAGAACGACCAAAGGGTTTATACAAAATACATGACAAACCCCAATATACCCCAGAAAGACAGGGTTTATTAAAGGCCATAACAGAGTATATACACAGGCCAGAACAAACCCCAATCCAAGACAAAAAAACAAAAGTATAGAAAGGCCCAGGACAGAGCCCAATATATCCCTCCTATAGAGTCCCACACAAGCAGAGATTTAGCAGAAAAAGACAAAGGGTATACAGAAAGACAAAAGGGTATGAAATAGGACAAAACAAAAAAGTACACAAAATATAGAAAGGGAGAAAAAAGGTAGATAGAACAAAGGGTATATTAAAGGGTATACAAAGACCCAGGAGAGAGCCCAATATACCCCTACTATGGAGCCCCACACAAGCAGGTCACCTTTAACACTCAGAGTCTCGCAAGCGGTCCAAAGGTTAAAGGGTGACCGCCGGTGGTATGCTGGTGTGGGACGAGTGTTTTGCTGGTGTTATGGTGTTGTGGGGCTGGTATGCTGGTGGTGTGTGTGTGTGTGTGGGGCGGGGGGGGGGGGGGGGGGGGGGGGGGTTATGGTGTGGCGGTGTTGTGGGGCTTGTGAGGTGGTGTAATGATGTGGGGGACGGCTGTTGTGAGTTGTGATGCTGGTGTGGTGGTGGTGTGAGGTTGGTGTTATGGTGGTGGTGTGGGACGGGTGATGTGGTGTGGGGCTAGTGTTATGGTGGTGTGGGACGGGTGTTGTGCTGGTGTTATGGTGTTGGGTTGATATGGTTGTGGTGTGAGGTTGGTATTGTTAGGTGGTGTTGTGATTTGGTGTTATGGTGGTGTGGAACGGGTGTTGTAAGTTGTGGTGGTGTGGGACAGGGGTTGTGGTGTGGTGGTGTTTGGTGGTGTGGGGCTGGTGGAGTGAAATGAGGTTATTATATAGAAGGGGAAACATTAATGAAACAAATTAATTATAGTGTTTTGATATTGATTAAGGGTTGCGAAACTGATGAAGGTTGTAAATTTAATGGTTAGGTTACGATATTGATGATGGGAGACGCGACATTAACGACAGTTGTGATATTGATGTTGGATGTATTGTGCTGTTGACAAGTAGCCTATTTGCTCCAGTCCTTTTTGAGTTCCAGAGGTTAGGGGTCACGATTTCTGGCCTTTTTATAATTTGAATGGACTACCGGTATAGGAAAGATTTGTAGAATGCTAGTTTCAGGCTATAAGGAAGTTGGAGCCGTAAACATCGACATTCAACAGAAATGCAATTAATAATTGGATTACTTGGAATGGTGCGTATACTGGTTTCATTATTTGTATTATTATTGTTTTGTTTAATTTACTTATTAATTTATATTATTTTTAGTTTGCTCCCTAGACCTCCATCAAACTTAAAACAACCACCCCAAAGACCATCTTTGGAATGAATGGACTATAGCCTAGGGGACAAACTAAGATACATTGAACATAAGCACATAAGAAAATGGGAGTCTACAGAGAGCCGATTGGCCCACACATGTCAGATCCCTTGCACACCCAACCCATCTCATGTTTGCTCCCTAGACCTCCATTGTACTTAAAACAACCACCCCCAAGACACACTTTCGAATGAATGGACTTTAGCCTAGGGGATACATTGAACATAAGCACATAAGACAATGGGAGTCTGCAGAGAGCCGATTGGCCCACACACGGCAGATCCCTTTCACACCCAACCCATTGCTGTTGATACCTGTTGATCTTGGATAACCTCGTTGGGATAATGTATATCCGTATTAGGTGAACACTCCTATTAGGCAAGTAAGGTTTATCAAACATATGGCTGACACCATTTAGTATATATATAAATCCCAGACTAAATTTTTTTTTCTCTCTCTCTCTCTCTCTCTCTCGTAGTTAATGAATTTACTTCATCTCCCACACCATCCACCTACTTGTAACCTATAACATACATACATACATGCACACACACACACACACACATTTATACGTACATACATACATACATAATACACATCAGCCGCCTACCTACACCCAAATACACATACATACATACATACGCCTCAGCCACCTACATAAATACACACATACTTACATGCACATCAGGCACCTACATGCACCCTCTTATACACACACACACATATTTCACCTTCCAACCCTCCACGCCTCCCAGAATCTTTCATGACATGGCATGCACTTCCAAGTTAATTATGCATAGCTAAATAGACAGATAGATATACAAAGATAGGTAAACATTTAGATATGACAGATAGACAGAATAACATGTAAATAAGAATACGTACCTGTACCTGTACCGTACAATCATATATACGTACCTGTACCGTACAATCATATATACGTACCTGTACCGTACAATCATATATACGTACCTGTACCGTACAATCATATATAGGCTACAAATTAGAAAGAAAGTTGGATATATATATACTGTATACATATTAACAAATATTGTTTTCTTCCTAGAGTAATATATTAGAGTATTTATATATATCAGCATATACTGTACATTCTTTTTCAACTTACATTTGTCATTATCGTATTGTATGATACTAAATGTTGCATATATTTATCTTTTTAACACTGACTCAACTCTCCCTTTCTCCCTTCTCTTTTAACCCTTGTCCTCTCGTTCTCACCTTCTTCTTCACTCCCTCCCTCCTTCTTTACCTCTTCACGTGCCTTCTTTCCCAACTCTCCATCCTCCCCTTTCTCTCCCTCCCTCCCTAGCTCCTTTCCCAACCCCCCTCCGTCCTCCCTCTTTCTAACCTTCCGTTGACCTTCCATTGACCTCACCACTGCCCCTTTGCCCTCCTCTCTTCTCTCATCTCCCCATTTGATTTATGGCTCCCAAGACTCTTATTATATTTTATTATATTCATATTTCATTTTAGGCATTTTAGGCTATGTTCTGTATTTTGCATATATTTTAGGATATTATATTAGTTCTTATTTTAGGCTCTTATATTAGTTGTTATTTTAGGTTATTATATTAGTTGTTATTTTAGGTTATTATATTAGTTGTTATTTTAGGTTATTATATTAGTTGTTATTTTAGGTTATTATATTAGTTCTTATTTTAGGTTATTATATTAGTTCTTATTTTAGGTTATTATATTAGTTCTTATTTTAGGCTCTTATATTAGTTCTTATTTTAGATTATTATATTAGTTCTTATTTTAGATTATTATATTAGTTCTTATTTTAGATTATTATATTAGTTCTTATTTTAGATTATTATATTAGTTGTTATTTTAGGTTATTATATTAGTTGTTATTTTAGGTTATTATATTAGTTGTTATTTTAGGTTATTATATTAGTTCTTATTTTAGATTATTATATTAGTTCTTATTTTAGATTATTATATTAGTTCTTATTTTAGATTATTATATTAGTTGTTATTTTAGATTATTATATTAGTTCTTATTTTAGATTATTATATTAGTTGTTATTTTAGGTTATTATATTAGTTCTTATTTTTGTTCTATGTTACTTTCTCGTATCTTCCTTTTTATTTTACTTCTTCCAAATCTTTATTTTTTTGTCGTGTATCGTGTTCCCTTATCTCCCAATTTGGTGTACTGCTCACAATAATAATAATAATAATAATAATAATAAAGTTTATTTCCATCCTATTCTTCTTACATAGTATTTACTAGTATAATCATATACAGTTTTATACTATGTTATACAATTATATACACAAGCCTATATTCATATCCTATATCATCTTTTCACATCTCTTCATTTGGTGTAATGCTTCCTAGTTTCTTTATTTCTGTCTAAAACTTAAACAACGAAATAGTTGGCATGAAAAGGAAATGTGCATAGCCATTTACCCTTATATAGGTAGTAATAAACCCATATAATATGCCGCTATATATAGTCTATATAATATAAGTAGGCACACATTTCTGCTATCAACAAACTAATGGGGTGAAACGTCATAAAATCTCCTAACAACGGAGTGAAACAGGGGAGGTCCAAATAGACCCCCCTCGGACCAAATAGGTTTAACAGATTATGACCTTAATGGGGTATAATATCAAACATCAACTTTGGGGTAAGAGCATCGTAAAGTGGAGTCGTTAAGTACATATAACTGGTCACTAGTATATATGTGTGGCGAGTATATAGGGTCTGTCTCTCTCTTTCTGTGTGTGTGTGTGTATGAGAGAGAGAGAGAGAGAGAGAGAGAGAGAGAGAGAGAGAGAGAGAGAGAGAGAGAGAGAGAGAGAGAGAGAGAGAGAGAGAGAGAGAGAGAGCGCGGATGTATTCAGCCAGATGATACATAAATAATTATAATAGACCAGAATATGTACAGCGAAAAAAACTGAATTAATAAAAACATTAATATTGAAATAGATAAGAAAACGGAATATCAAACGAAATGAAGAAACAAATAAATGAGAAAAAAGGAATCGCGACCGAAGTAAAAGAAAAGGGTGGCACGGAACGAAAAACTGAGAGCCATAGAATATATACAGGTACATGAACTTAAATAAAACTGAGAGCCATAGAATATATACAGGTACATGAACTTAAATAAAACTGAGAGCCATAGAATATATACAGGTACATGAACTTAAATAAAATATACAGTTTTATATCGAAAAGAATATTGGACAACAAAAGGGCTTTTGAGTTTACGAGGAA
This sequence comes from Paralithodes platypus, assembly GCA_032716605.1. NCBI lineage: Eukaryota > Metazoa > Arthropoda > Malacostraca > Decapoda > Lithodidae > Paralithodes > Paralithodes platypus. Next base: position 4,503,127 of record CM064491.1, on the reverse strand, counting down.
AACATAAGAAAATAGAGATATGTGAGCAGTTAGCCCTATTTGGGCCATGAGGGGTCTTTTCGGATCTCCCCGTCTTTTCGCTCCATTATTTTGAAGATTTCAAGAAGTTTCACCCCATTAGTTTGGGGATAATAAGACGCTTCACCGTGACTGGGAAGTGGTCAATGCGCCCTTATATCCTGATAGAGTTACCCGATCTGGTACAGGCCCTGTTTCACTTCATTATTTTGGAAATCTTAGAACAATTTACCTCATTAGTTTGATGATTATAACACACTTCACCCCGTTCAAGCATCTATTTTTTTTCTGGGCGAGCGATAGTGAGCCACTAATGTAAGAGAAACTTACCTTCGGCCGGGCCATTTTCATACCGAAAAATGTGCACATTTAGTATGATAAAACTCTGGGGGGAGTGTTATAGATTGAAGGCGGTCTTGGAGGTGTTATCTTTAGTCCAGGGCACACACTCAGAATACATTGCTCGAAAATGGCTGGATCAACCAAAACAATAGTAATAAAACAAAATACCCTATTAAACCCAGAGACGTCGCACCAGATAGTGTTAAAAGAGGTTGCGGGATTCTTGACCGTGACTGTCCGGCTATATAATTACACATTCATCTAATTCCACACACACACACATTCTCTCTCTGTCTCTCTTTCTCTGCTTATTATACTTTCATCTCCTTCCAACACCACCTAGTTGCTGGCTAAAACATGACCACACACACACACACATTCTCTCTCTGTCTCTCTTTCTCTGCTTATTATACTTTCATCTCCTTCCAACACCACCTAGTTGCTGGCTAAAACATGACCACACACACACACACACACACACATTCTCTCTCTGTCTCTCTTTCTCTGCTTATTATACTTTCATCTCCTTCCAACACCACCTAGTTGCTGGCTAAAACATGACCACACACACACACACACACACATTCACATTCTCTCTCTGTCTCTCTTTCTCTGCTTATTATACTTTCATCTCCTTCCAACACCACCTAGTTGCTGGCTAAAACATGACCACACACACACACACACACACATTCTCTCTCTGTCTCTCTTTCTCTGCTTATTATACTTTCATCTCCTTCCAACACCACCTAGTTGCTGGCTAAAACATGACCACACAGACACACACACATCCATTCATATTCTCTCTCTCTCTGCTTATTACACATTCATCTCATACCACACACCACCACACATATTCCCTCTCTGCTAATTACACATTCACCTAATTCCAACACCACTTAATTACTGGGTTTAACATGGCCAAACGCACCCGAATACCCTCTCTCTTTTTTGCCTACCCTCCCCCCTATCCCTCTCTTTCCATATCCCCCTTCTCTCTCTCCCTTTCCCTACTCCCCCCTCTCTCTCTTATGTTATGCTATCGTTTTCTTCCACTTATCCCTCTGGGTGTTAGTATCTCCACTAGTACTGACCATCTTACTGGGCTCGCAAGATGTGTGGCCAGTATATATATATATATATGGGGTTTTGCAATCGTTACTATAATCAAATCCTGACCAACCCACTTGGATCGTAATGCCTGTGCTGTCATTGTAATTATGTAAATCTCTCTCTCTCCCTCTCTTTCGGTCACTCAAAAACACATGCAACAAACCTCGTGACTATTTAGGTAAACGCTCTAAGATTCTCAGCCGGAATAGGTGGGAGGGGTATGGTGGGGAGGGGTGGGGAGGGGCTAGGTGGGTGGGGTCAAGGTGGGGCATGAGAGGTTACAGGACTTTTGCCGCCGACTGTATATTAACTTGATTGGTAACATTCGTTTTTTTCTTCTCCCAACAGACTCCCAGCAAGATGCGCTTGGTGTGAAGTCCAACGGCGGTGACCAACCAAACACCCTCCTCCTCCTCCTCCTCCTCCTCCTCCTCCTCCTCCTCCTCCTCCTTTCCTTCCTTCTCTCTCCTCCTCTGACCGGTCCTACTCTAACCAAACACCCTCCTCCTCCTTTCCTTCCATCTCTCTCCTCCTCTGACAACTTAACCCTGCAACGGCGCCATGGCTAACGCGGGTCATCTGGTGCGGCGGACCTCTCAGCGGGAGATGGTGGTTCCGCAGAAGAGCCTGGAGCGCTTGGAGATGAGGGACATGAGGAATAGACTGGTGCAGGAGAACGGTGGGCCCGCTTACGGCACCATCAACCAGGGCTTCGAGGATCCCCAGGTGGGTTTGTGGGGTGGATTACTATAGTGATTGTGGCTTGTTGATGTGGGAATTGTTTTAGTAGTAGGGATTGAATTATTATGATGAAGATATTAGCTACACTAGAGGTTGTATCCCCAGGTCTGTATAATGGGGCTAAGGATGTGTATGTGAGGGGCCGCTAGGAGGTCTCACGAGTTAGGGGTATCAAACAAAGCCCCACCTTGGGGGGTGGGAATAGGGCAAAGCAATCGTTTGGGAGTTTGGGGTAGTTGATATATTTGTTGGCTAGTTTAAGGTATAGAATAGATAGAATAAAACAATATATTGAGTCTATAGCCTGATCAGTAGGATTAGGCCAGATATATTTACTCCAGACCTTTATTAACTCAAAAAGAGCTAGAACAAATGGGCTGTAAATGTCTACACCTATTACCTGGCTGACCATTCCCCAATAGTAGACACATTAACTCGATGATTCAGTCGTTCTTTGAGTTATAGAAGTTAATATTAAACATTTCTGGCCTAATTATAAGGAATGGAATATAGTTATGGACGATATTATAATGGGTGTTGTTATAATGGTTGTGGAGTAATAGAGCTTAATTCTTTGATTACGGGTGGTGTCATATATAATTCATCCAAGTTACATTTAGGCAATCTTATGCATCTTAGGAAGGATACGTGGTAGTTAAAGGGTTAATGGAGATATTTTGTAGCTTTTTAATTCGTAGAGGTATTCCTGGATTAAATAAAATCGTCTCCTAATTCACAGAATACAATTAAGGGGACGTTTTTAGTGTGTTTCTTAGACTTCCATCAAGCTTGAAATTACACCCCCATGACTCCCTTTCAAGATAAATTTGTACATTTTTCGGTAGAAAAATTTCCCGGCCGAAGGCCGATTCCTCTTAAATTACAGGCTCGCTATCGCTCGCCAGGAAAAAATCGACACCTAATGGCACGAAAGGTCTTAAAAGTGACATATATGGGGCGAAATTTCTTTAAAACACCAAACTAATGGGGCGAACGTCTTAAAAGCTCAAAAGCAATGGGGCTAAACATGAGGGAGAAAGGGGTAAAGAAAATAATCCCTCAAGTGGAAATCTCCCCTTAAATGGATGTCACCCGTACAGAAAGGGGTTAAAGCACTTGGAGATGAAGGACAGACTGGTACAGGAGAATACGGACTCCGCTTAGGGGTTAGAGGATCCCGTTGTTGTTGAGAGAGAGAGAGATTTTGAACCTTTTCATATCGCTCTATGTTTTGATAGATTGATATATAAATAGATATATAGATAGATAAAGAGAGAGAGAGAGAGAGAGAGAGTGTGTGTGTGTGTGTATTAATCATTGAACGAGAAAACAACCAGGAACAACAGATACACACAGAATGGCCGATGGGGGAGAGATGGGAATGACAATGACAGGCATGTAATCTGTCTCTCTCGCTCTTTCTCTCTCTCTCTCACACACACATACACACACACACACACACACACACACACACACACACACACACACACACACACTAAAAGATACATTTGAGAATGCTACCATTAATAGATTGTAATCAGGATTGTAACCATATAAATACAGATGAATCATAACACTATCTGGTCCACCGTCTTATGGGTGATTATGATAGTGTTAAATTAATATTGAGGATTTTGATTGCTGCTGCCATATTCGAGCAATGCATCTTAGTATGTCCCCTAGGCTAACAACACTCGTGGCACCAATATGGAGGTGATTGACCGATCTTTGTTATTATAAGGTCTCGAGTGTGGAGCCTAATTTTGTAGACATGGGATATTTTGTTTCGTATGTGTATAAAGGAGACAAAGGGTAGGCTGCCTGTACAAGTGTTGTTGTTGTTGTTGATGATGCTTTTATTTTATACCTGTACAAGTATCTCCCCCAAAACCAAAAGAGTGAGAGCCAAATTCAAGGGACGTTTGCGTCAAAATGCCTGGACACACGAAGTTTAAAGCAGTTTAAGTCATAAGATGGAGGAAAGACTGATTGAGGGAGATAGTTCCACAGTTCACTTGTTGAGTAGAAGAAAGACTGAGAATAAAAGTTTGGGTAATGGTCTCCTGTTGTAAGACGAGTGTTCTGGAGGGTAAAGCCTATTATTCGAAATATTTTAGGACTATTAGGGAAGTTGAGCTGGTGCGTGTGTGTGTGTGTGTGTGTGTGTGTGTTATTCACTTGCTTGTTCGTCAAGGGGAATCCACGCAATGCGAGCTAAGCTCATTATTATCGCGCCTCCTTAACTGGGAATGTATTGCGTGAAATGCATGTTAAGTGTTTTATGTACTGTTGGAATGGCTGTGGATGTGTGTGTAGTCTGTATTGAGCCAATTGGCGACATCGCAAACGAAGGCTTAGGGTTAATCTGTACGGTACCATTCTCACTACGGTACAAGTCTCACCCGAAGGCTTAGGTTGACCAGTAGCTTAGGTTGACCAGTACGATACCCATCTCGCCTTGTAACCGATCACCAACCCCAGATGGGACGTCACAACTTCGTCCACTTATACCAGGTTCCTATTTATACTGCTAGGTGAACAGAGGCTACACTGTAAGGAGACTTGCCCAAATGTCTCTTCCCCGCCCGGGTCCCGAACCCGGAACCTTCTGGTTGTGAGCCAGACGCGCTATCAGTTACGCCACGGGGAGGTGTGTGTGTGTGTGTGTAAGAGAGCAAATGAAAAGAAACAATAATACACGTTTACCTTGAAGAGGGGATCTGGTGGGCATTTTAATATTAGGCTAGTTTGAAGGAAGTTTGGGAACAAACTAGAATAAATTGCACGAAAATGGCAAAAGCAAGAACAATCCTCAATAATAATAGTCTAATTTATTAATTTCACTGCCAACACCAAACACCTTCCAATGAAATTAATGAAAGCAATGATCCACCCGGGATTCGAGCCTGGGTTACCACATACAGATCTTAAACACTCAAATAATTACACCATCAAGACAGTTAAAGGTTAAGTATCATAACCCCCAAGACGTCGGGTCAGTTGTGTGAACATACCCGCCCACAGCCGCCCACCACAACGCCCATTATTTATTGGGTCTATTTTTGTATTATTTGTTGGGTCTATTTATATATTGTATATATAACTCGTTCATCAGTACACACACACACACACACACACACACACACACACACATTACTGACTTTATCTAACTTGTTGCAAACTTTCCCAGACAAAGTTTCATCAAAATCACATCTGTGATAAAAATAGTTACAGATATACAGTATATATATATATATATATATATATATATATATATATATATATATATATATATATATATATATATATATGCTAACGCTCATAGGTAATATACAAATTATAAAAATAGTAAAAGGCTAATACATTAATGGAATAATGGTAAGGGAGTGTGAGATACCCCACTAAAGAAACTACCTCCCTCCCTGCCACCCCCAAAAGGCCTGTAACCCCATAACCCCCCCCCCCCCAACCCTCCACCTCTACCCCAGTTGCAACGTCGGCAGATCAATAATGCAATGCGTGCAACAATATCACGCCTCTCCGATACAGAGTGGGATAGATAGATATTATTATAGTTACAGTAGGTATAGATAGGAAGAGATAATTGTATATATTGTAGAATGAAATAATTAGGGAGACATATAGATATATACACATACATAGAGAGAGAGATGGAGCTATAGATAGTAATATACATAATTATAGACATATACATAAACATATACACATAAATATAACTACATAACTATAGTCCGTTCATTATCAGTAGGCCAATAATCTAGAATGCTAACCTCTATAACTCCTCAAAAAAAAAAAAAAAAAAAAAAAAAAAGCTAATATTTATACTATTTGGGAAGAGTCAGCCTAGGTTAGGTGTGAAAATGTACAGCCCATTTGCTCTAGACCTTTTGAGTTATAGAAGTTAGGGTTGGTGATTTCTGGCCTACTTATAATTAATGTAATATAATAGTAGACGGTATGAATCTCAGCTAGCCGGATATACGGTATTGAAGGCTAATATAGTCACGTTAAGTCTGTGATATATACCCCCCCCTCCCCCCCTCCACACAACACCACCCCAAATGGATATCTCCTCCTTCTTCCACTCCTACTCCCACCTCCTCCACTTCCACTCCTCCTCCTCCAGCCTCATCCACTTTCAATCCTCCTCCTCTTCTTCCTCCTACCCCTCTAACTAATTTTATCTCCTCCTCCTCTTCCACCTTTTCCACCTCCTCTTCCTCTTCATCCATTTCCTCCTCCTCCTCTTCATCTCCCTCCTCCTCCTCCCCTTGTTGCAAACTGGGCAGATCAATAATGCAAGGCGTGAGGTGTGTGCAACAATGTCACGCCTGCTAAATAGATTAGGTGATGGAGAGTTTGATCACTATAGATAGACATGGTTAATTATGAAGATAGATAATTAGAGATAGTTATTGGCACATAAATAGCACGATAACATTATAAGAAATAATAATAGGTATATAAAGAAATAAACAAGATAACAAATTATAGGTAAAATTAACATAAATAACTATGACCCCAAAATATATCCTCCCCTAACGACACCCCCCTTTCCCTCCCTCTCTTTCTCTCTTTACACACACACACACACACACACACACCTACCTTTATTGCAACGTCGAAAATCAATAGTGCAAGGCGTGAGGTTTGTGCAACAATATCACGCACGATTAATGCAAATATTGATGGAGATAGGTCGATTGATATATAGATAGATTGATTGGTATATTCAAATGTCTTGATAGGTACAGACAGAATACATGATTACTTAAATAGATAATATATAGACAGGTACTTCAGATAAAGAATTATAAAATATGTTAATTATAAAAAGTACGTAGATAATTACTGATATACTGTATAGATACATAGATATATAGATAGACATATAGATAATTTCAGATAGATATACGGATAGATTAAAGTATAATTATACATTCTTACATAATTATACATTCTTACATAATTATACATTCTTACATAATTACTGTAATAGACAAGACACTAAAAAATAAACGCTTAATCGTAACAAAATTTATATACAGTACATAGAGAGAGTGTATTCATATTGACGTGTTCTAATGTGAATAGATAAACGGACTAAAACGTTGACCGTGTAAGTAGCAGTCAGCAGAGTAATTAATTAGTGCAAGGCGTGAAGAGTGCAACAATATCACGCCTGCTACATTACCCACAAGAATATTTATGAATCTATATTTGTAATGCTCTTTATACTTCTTCAAGCTCATGTATACAGTACAGTATATATATATATATATATATATATATATATATATATATATATATATATATATATATATATATATATATATATATATATATATATATATATATATATATATATATATAGTGTGTGTGTGTGTGTGTGTGTGTGTTTGAACAGCCTAGTAGTATAATTATATAATGTAGGTAAGGTAGCTATCTAATTATAATGAACAAATATTTCAGATTTAATATTTATGATATGACTAATCCAGGCTAATGACTAAATGAATGGCTAAATGACTAATGATCACAACAATTAGCATATGGATTAGATTGAGCAGCTTAGGATGCAAATTAATGATATTATTAACGACAAATTGATCAAATTTGCGTGCTATAAGAAAACTGTGCTAGTATTATGCCAATGAAGTATAATCAGACTTATTTGGAGATCTTATATGTTGTGAAAAACATATTTGATAATAAAACATATATATAGTTATTCAAAGGGGTTGTTTCTGCTTTAGTATCAGTATATTATATATATATATATATATATTACACAGATTACAGATACTCAGACCACACACACCTTGTAGCCCCTACTCGATACACACACCTTGTAGCCCCTACGAGAGAGAGAGAGAGAGAGAGAGAGAGAGAGAGAGAGAGAGAGAGAGAGAGAGAGAGAGAGAGAGAGAGAGAGAGAGAGAGAGAGAGAGAGAGGATGCGTGATCTTAGTACAACTGGGATTAAAGTTAAAGAGACAATAAGCTGGAGAGGTCATATGTTGAGGGGAATATAGTGTTCTTGGTGAGGAGAGAGAGAGAGAGAGAGAGAGAGCTACACAGTTACATTTATACACAGACTGTACAGACCTTGCGGTCCCTGTTCTCTCTCTCTCTCTCTCTCTCCCATACTTCATCACTATTTACTAACTTTTACAACATCCATCAGGGACTTGAGCCTTGGGTAATGGACGGGCTGGCTCTCTCTCTCTCTCTCTCATGGACGGGCTGGCTCTCTCTCTCTCTCTCTCTCTCTCTCTCTCTCATACTTCATCACTATTTACTAACTTTTACAACATCCATCAGGGACTTGAGCCTTGGGTAATGGACGGGCTGGCGCTCTCTCTCTCTCTCTCTCTCTCTCTCTCTCATACTTCATCACTATTTACTAACTTTTACAACATCCATCAGGGACTTGAGCCTTGGGTAATGGACGGGCTGGCTCTCTCTCTCTCTCTCTCATACTTCATCACTATTTACTAACTTTTACAACATCCATCAGGGACTTGAGCCTTGGGTAATGGACGGGCTGGCTCTCTCTCTCTCTCTCTCTCTCTCATACTTCATCACTATTTACTAACTTTTACAACATCCATCAGGGACTTGAGCCTTGGGTAATGGACGGGCTGGCTCTCTCTCTCTCTCTCTCTCTCTCTCTCTCTCTCATACTTCATCACTATTTACTAACTTTTACAACATCCATCAGGGACTTGAGCCTTGGGTAATGGACGGGCTGGCTCTCTCTCTCTCTCTCTCTCTCTCTCTCATACTTCATCACTATTTACTAACTTTTACAACATCCATCAGGGACTTGAGCCTTGGGTAATGGACGGGCTGGCTCTCTCTCTCTCTCTCTCCCCCATACTTCATCACTATTTACTAACTTTTACAACATCCATCAGGGACTTGAGCCTTGGGTAATGGACGGGCTGGCTCTCTCTCTCTCTCTCTCTCTCCCATACTTCATCACTATTTACTAACTTTTACAACATCCATCAGGGACTTGAGCCTTGGGTAATGGACGGGCTGGCTTTCTCTCTCTCTCTCTCTCTCTCTCTCTCTCTCTCTCTCTCTCTCTCTCTCTCTCTCTCTCTCTCCCATACTTCCTCACTATTTACTAACTTTTACAACATCCATCAGGGACTTGAGCCTTGGGTAATGGACGGGCTGGCTCTCTCTCTCTCTCTCTCTCTCTCTCTCTCTCTCTCTCTCTCTCTCTCTCTCTCTCATACTTCATCACTATTTACTAACTTTTACAACATCCATCAGGGACTTGAGCCTTGGGTAATGGACGGGCTGGCTCTCTCTCTCTCTCTCTCTCTCTCTCTCTCTCTCTCATACTTCATCACTATTTACTAACTTTTACAACATCCATCAGGGACTTGAGCCTTGGGTAATGGACGGGCTGGCTCTCTCTCTCTCTCTCTCTCTCTCTCCCAACTTCATCACTATTTACTAACTTTTACAACATCCATCAGGGACTTGAGCCTTGGGTAATGGACGGACGGGCTGGCTTTCTCTCTCTCTCTCTCTCTCTCTCATACTTCATCACTATTTACTAACTTTTACAACATCCATCAGGGACTTGAGCCTTGGGTAATGGACGGGCTGGCTCTCTCTCTCTCTCTCTCTCTCTCTCTCTCCCATACTTCATCACTATTTACTAACTTTTACAACATCCATCAGGGACTTGAGCCTTGGGTAATGGACGGGCTGGCTCTCTCTCTCTCTCTCTCTCTCTCTCTCTCTCTCTCTCACATACTTCATCACTATTTACTAACTTTTACAACATCCATCAGGACTTGAGCCTTGGGTAATGGACGGGCTGGCTCTCTCTCTCTCTCTCTCTCTCTCTCTCTCTCTCTCTCTCTCTCTCTCATACTTCATCACCTATTACTAACTTTTACAACATCCATCAGGGACTTGAGCCTTGGGTAATGGACGGGCTGGCTCTCTCTCTCTCTCTCTCTCTCTCTCTCTCTCTCTCCCATACTTCATCACTATTTACTAACTTTTACAACATCCATCAGGGACTTGAGCCTTGGGTAATGGACGGGCTGGCTCTCTCTCTCTCTTTACGTGACTTATTTAGTACCTAACCTAATGCACCCTATCTTAACCTGACTTCACTAAACCTAACCAGATCAATTCCAACCTAACCTTACTTCATAGAACCTTTTTTTCACATCATCAGTCTAACCTAGTATGCCTTCATGGTAGGCTACGTATGGTCATAGGTTAGGCTAGGTACGGTTTGGTGAGGTTAGGTATGGTTCGGTAAGGTTAGGTATAGTTAAGGGGAGGTTTCTAGTGTGTTGCTTAGACCTCCATCAAACTTAAAATTACATCCCCAAGACCCCCTTTCAAGATAAATATGTACATTTTTCGGTAGAAATATGTCCCGGCCGAAGGCCGATTTCTCTTAAGTTACAGGCTCGCTATCGCTCGCCAGGAAAAAATCGACACCTAAATGGTACGAAAGTTCTTAAAATTGACAGAAATGGGGCGAAAGTTATCAAAATAGCCAAACTAACGGGGCAAACGTCTTAAAATATCAAAAGCAATGAGGCTAAACATGAGGGAGAAGGAAGTTCGAACAAAAATCCCTCAAGTGGAAACCTCCCCTTAAGTTAAGCTAGGAAAAGTTACTGTAATCCTCCGGCACAATAAATGTAAGGGCGAGATCATTACGCCATGTAAACATAGAGAACGGCATGTTAGCTTAACCCCTTCTGTACCGGTGACGTCTTTTTAATTCTATTCTCGCTTATATTTAGACGATTTTGTGCGGATTGAGGAGGATCTGTGGTAGCAAAAACGGTTAGGTGAGATAGTTCGAAGCCTGTTGATTGCTGGAAATTCTTTTTAAGCTGAATATAATCGCCTAATAGAAGCTAGAATAAATTTAAAAAGATGTCGCTGGGAAAGAAGGGGTCAAGTCATTCTGTATTCGGTAGCGCGTATATTAATGTAATTCTGGTTGTCAGTAAACGATTATATTCAGTTTATGGAATGATTATGGAAGTCAGAAGTTTGGTTAAGATTGATCTTACTCATTTGATACGTAGAGATTCTAACTAAACTGAAGGTAATCGCTTAATGTTTGACAGAGTAAGCAGTTACATCTTTGAGTACCAGCGACGTGTTATATTTTATTCTAGCTCAATTTAAACGATATTATGCAGCTTGGGAAGGATCTGTGATAGTTTGTTGTTGTTGCTGTTCCCCAAGCTGCCTGGCCGAACAGCCCCAAGGCCCTGAGCAAGGCCAAGGCCATAACCTAGCGCCCCCACAGAACCCTCCCTGCCGACCACAATAAAGCCTGGGTGACCGAAGCCACTCCATGGCGGGGAGCTGAGGAGGGTGCGGAAACGCCCGGGAAACCAAAGCCCCACCCAGGGCCCTGTGCCCCTCAGCAATTATGAAGAGAAAGTTGAGGGACAAAGGAAAAATGTGACGCTTTGGCTTCCAATCTTGGTTGATTGGGAGGTCAATCCACGGAAGAGACGCCGTCACTTGAGATCTAGAAAATATATAAGTAAAAGGAAAAGTCAGAGTAAGCTATGGGTATGGCAGAGATCGCTCAGTTCTCACTCTGATAGACCAGCCCATCACCACATGACTAGAACCCACCTCTCAGCAACTAAACAGCTAGGAAAGGCCCTAGAAAGCCGCCTTTGGCGGGGGGGGGGATAGCTCCCCTATTTCAACCCCTTTCGGGGTTGGGCACCCGCTGTGATAGTTAAGAGGGTTGGTTGAAATAGTTTGAAGCCTTATTATTGTTAGAGGTCCTTCCTAAGCTGACTAAAATCGTCTAATAGTTGCCAGGATATTATGAAAAGGACGTCCCTGGTGATGAATGGGTTAAAAAGCGTGATGAAAGGCTACGGACTCTTAATACATCCACATTTAACTTACTCGACCCTAGGGACACGGTTTTTAATTTTTATTTGATATTTTGATACATTCTATAATTTGTTCCTTATAATTAAACAAGAATTATTGACCACTAACGTTAAACAGCAAAAGAGGATTACTATTTGGGAAGAATCAGCCAGGGCGTATGTGTGGACATTTACAGACATTTGCTCTACATCTATTTTAGCCATAGAGGTTTGAGATCAAAATATTTGTCTTAAGTACCGGTATAATAAATAGACTGTGGATTTTTTCAGTTTAGGATTGCTGTGAATCCAAGAGACGAACGGTTTCTGCCCTAACCCGCAGACTAACGCTAGAATATAATGAGAAAATGGTGGCATCGTATTCAAGAAGTTAATTAAGAAGATGTACCATTTTAGCTTAAGGGATAGAGATATGGTAATTTAAAGACCATAACAATAATAAATGCAAAATGAAAGACTGATCGTGGACCACACACACACACTCTCTCACTCTCTCTCCCTTAACCCCCCCCCCCCCCCCTTCTCCCTGTCTCCTCATTAAGCGTTTCCCTGTAAAATGTTCGTAGTCCCATTTTTCCCGAAGAATTGGCCAGTGACGTCACGCACTTTAAAAATTTGGTCTTGAATTTTCTCCCATCTACATTTCATCCCTGGAAGCCGGTTAGATGGGAGTTTATGATCCCCCATTTGTTCTCCTCCCCCCCTTCTCCCTACCTCCCTCCCCCCCTCTCTCTCTCTCTCTCTCTCTCTCTCTCTCTCGGTGGCTAGATAGTAGTTATGATCCCACCCTTGTTCAGTGTTCACCCACCCAACTCTCTCTCTCTCTCTCTCTCTCACACACACATCACACAAACACTCTCTCTTACTCTCATTCTCTCTCTCTGATTCCTATTTTCTGTTATTTTCTAGCCTTTATTGTTGTTGACATTGGGTTTCCACTTCTCTCTCTCTCTCTCTCTCTCTCTCTCTCTCTCTCTCTCTCTCTCTCTCTCATTATACCATAGTACGAAGAAAATGCCCCTTTCTTTATTCTGAATAGGCGAGTGACAGAAGGAGGGAGTGGTTCTTTAAAATGGGTTGTTTGTCCCGAGATTTTTAAGGCCAAGCTATATATGGGAAACTATAAGGTCTGGGTGTTTGTTAATTTGATACTCATACACACATACACACACACATACAGTATACAGTCTCATACACACAAACACACGCACACATAATATATACACACACACAAGTCACCCATATACAGTACACACATGTGATTACAATTTCAAACATACAGTACATATAATCTACACTTACACTGAAATTCACAAACACACCCACACACTCACTCTAAACATCTAATAATTGTTCAGTATATATTATCCTCCCACAAAGTGAACTAAATACGCACTACCTTTCTCTGTCCTCCATATCTCTCCTCTTACTGTCTCCTATATTACAATTATGAACAAATGGCTCACTTCACCCTTCTTCTCTACGATCTTATTGGTCTGTTCTTTCTGCCAACTTCAGTCATATAACCATATATACGCATCCCTCTCTCTCTCTCTCTCTCTCACTCACACGCATATATAATTTCACTCTCACATACACTCACACACACATACACAAACTCAATATTTACTGTATATTTTTATCTTCACCTTTATTTCTCTAACTATTATGCTCCATAAATGTTACCATATACTGTACTATATATACCTCTGCTGATTTTCTCTTACATCCAGAACTTTCTTACTTCTGTCTCATATATATAAATTATCAACATTTGTGTCTCCCTCTTCCTTTCACACGACCTAACTTTGCTTCTTCCCTTCGTTCAATTCATATATTTTTGTTCTTTCATAGTTTTCGTCTATTCATTATACATAGAAACAAATATACTGTAGGTCTTACAGATCCATATTTGTATCCTATTCAAATATACCTCTCCTAACAATTTTCCTATTTTTTCTTATTTTGTTTACCTTGTCCTATGTATATATATATATTATATATAGGGTATAATATATATATATATATATATATATATATATATATATATATATATTGTAAAACAGGTTTCGTTTTTACTTTTCATGCGTTTCTTCTCCCTCCCCTCTTTCCTTCCCCACTCCCTCCCTCTCTCTCTCTCTCTAAGACAATACAGTGGGCAATATCCAGCAGCCCACCCTACCACCACCAGAGGGGTAGTAGTAGATCATATAGGGATAGGGAAAGGGAAAAACACACACACTAGGGGCTACTATCTTGTTCTCTCTCTCTCTCTCTCTCTCTCTCTCTCTCTCTCTCTCTCTCTCTCTCTCTCTCTCCATATTATGATAATTTTACCCTTCTCCCTCTCTACCATACCACGACCACTAGTCCACTACCACCACTGCCAACCTTCCCTCTTGACCCGAATTTCTCTCTCTGCCTCTCCCTTTTTCTCTCTCATACATTTTCCTCCTTATAAATCTCTACTTGAATTTATCCATCTATCTATATATTAATCTATCTATCAATCTATTTATCTATCTATTTATCTATCTATCTATCTAACTATGAGATAAATGTGCTTCACAATTCTCTTACTATGTACAAAGTTTTATGTAGCTTTTACGAAATAAAATATTGAGTCTGAGTCTGAGTCTGAGTCTATCTATCTATCTATCTATCTATCTATTTATCTATCTATCTATTCATCTATCTACCCAGGTATATATTATCTTAACTCTTACCTTGTATAATTCTCTGTTCGCTACATCCATACACAGTTCATTTTATATTCTAAGCACTGTGTATCTATGGACAAAAATGAAAACCTGAATTGAATGTAACGAAGTAAGAAGAGGGTGGAAAAATAGTGCACAATCTGCTTTGAGAGATTATTATCTTATATTTTCTTCCAAGTAGAGCATATTTACGGAATGAACCATAAGATGTACTAACTGTTTCTAGTAATTCCTTGTAACACCCACCCACCCACGTACACACAGACACTCAGATATTCACTTATTCTACACACACGTTCTCTCTCTCTCTCTTTCTCTCACCCCCCCCCCCCCCCTCTCTCTCTCTCTTAAACACCAATCAATACGAATCACCTGTCGATATTTACTGCTTGCCGTACAGCCATTTTGTTGCTCGCTAATATGATGGCTTGGGTTTGTACTGGCTAGCTTGTCACTCCATACATACACACACACACCTTTTCTCTATAATACACACACACACACACATACACTATCTCTGGTACACATGCGCACACACTCTCTCTACTACACACACACTCGTTAATGCCGGTAGATGCACAAGCACATTCACTCTAATACACCCACACACAGCCCGTAGCCTAGTAGGTAGAGCTCTCGTCTCACACACGAGGGGTCGGGGGTTCAATCCCCGGCCGGGCGGAGACAAATTGGGCTTGTCTCCTTTCATGTGTCAGCCTCAGTTCACCTAGCTGTAAATAGGTACCTGGAATAAGTGGACGACGTTGTGACGTCCCATCTGGGGTTGGCAAAAATGGTACAAGGCGAGATGGGTATCATATGGTTCACCTAAGCTGATGGCTACCTAAGCCTTCGGGCGAGACGGTACCGTCTATAGTGAGAATGGTACCATACAGATCCACCCTAAGCCTTCGTTTGCGATGTCGCCAATTGGCTCAATACAGACTACACACACATCCACAGCCATTCCAACAGTACATAAAACACTTAACATGCATTTCACGCAATACATTCCCAGTTAAGGAGGCGCGATAATAATGAGCTTAGCTCGCATTGCGTGGATTCTCCTTGACGAACAAGTAACTGAGTAACTGAGTAATACACACACACGCAAACACACACACACATTCTCTCTAATACACCCACACACACACACACGTCCTCCCCCCCCCCCCCCCCTTAGCCTCAGGACTACATTACCTAACTTCTCCCTCGCCTCGCTCCTGTCCAACATAATACGCCAAAACATTTTTTTTTTTTTAGTTTACCCAAAGCTTTATTATCCATTTTCTTTCCCCGTTTTCTCTTTATATTGTTATAGTTTTGTCTTATTTCTTCTATTGCACTGTTTCTAACTTATATTATATTTTATCTATCTATCTTTCTTATCAATCTATAATATCTATCAATCTTATCAATTTATCCATCTGTCGATCTATCTATCTATCTATCTATCTATTGCCTGACGCCGTGATCCCCGAAGGGGTGGCCACGAACGAACCGCCCCCATGCACCTCTGTCCCCAGTCAGTCGACGCCCCTCCCCCCAACCAGCACCGCCTTCGTTCATGTAGTTCCTCACTCCATCCTTCCACCTCATATTCGGTCTACCTCTCCCCCTCTGTCCTTCCACCTCGCTCTCGTACACCCTCTTAGTCATTCTCTCGCTTTCCATACGTTCCATATGGCCGAACCATCTCAAGTTGTTCCTTTTCACACTTTCCAGCACATCTACCTCCACACCACACCTCCTTCTTACTTCCTCATTAGTCTGTCTATCCCTCCATGTAACTCCGCACGCACTCCTTAAGTAATTCATTTCCACTGCTCTCACTCTTGGTCTGAGTCTCTCAACCAACGTCCATGCTTCGCTTCCGTAAGTCAGTGTCGGGATTACCACACTGTCATGCAAGGACTTCTTCACTTCCATACTGACCACCCTATTTCTTGTTACTGCTTTTAGCGTTCCTATCAATCTATCTTATTAATCTATCTATCTTATCAATTAATCTATCTATCTATCTATCTATCTATGTATCTATCTATCTGTTTATCTATCTATCTATCAATATATCTATCTATCTAACTATCTATCTACAGTATACATCTCAGGTCTCCATTTATAACTACTCAGGCTAGTGCTTAAGGGGAGGTATTTAGTTTGTTCCCTAGACCTCCATCAAACTTAAAATTACACCCCCTTGAGTCCCTTTCAAGATAAATTTGTACATTTTTCGGTAGACAAATTTCCCGGCCGAAGGCCGGTTCCTCTTAAATTACAGGCTCGCTGTCGCTCGCCAGGATAAAATCGACACCTAAATGGCACGACAGGTCTTAATATGGGGTGAAAGTTCTTAAAATCGCTAAACTAATGGGGCAAACATTTTATAATATCAAAAGCAATGGGGCTAAACATGAGGGAGAAAGGGGTCAAGACAAAAATCCCTCAGGTGGAAATCTCCCCTTAAGGGGAGATGGGCTGGTTTTCTGGACCACTTTCTCCCTCATCTTTAGCCCCATTAGTTTTCAGATGTTAAGATGTTTGCCCCATTAGTTAATCTATTTTAACACCTTTCGCCCCATTTCTTCGTCAATATTTAGACCTTTCGTGCTATTTAGGTGTCGATTTTTTCCCTGGCAAACGATAGTGAGCCTGTAATGTTGGAATAACCGGCCTTCGCCTGGGACATTTTTCTACCGAAATTACCGTTTCTCTCTCATTTATTCTCTCTCTCTCTCTCTCTCTCTCTCTCTCTCTCTCTCTCTCTCTCTCTCTCTCTCTCTCTCTCTCTCTCTCTCTCTCTCTCTCCTAGTTAGGGCTAGAGCAAATGGGCTGTAAATTTCCACACCTAGGCCTATTCCCAGGCTGACCCTTCCCAAATGGTAGACATATTAGCTGGATTACTCTAGTCGTTTGTGAGTTATTGAGGTTAATGTCCAAGAGTTGTGGTCTACTTAAGCCGGTATCACACGAGAAATTTTATAGTCAAAATTTTTCTGGCAACATTTCTGGAATATTTTGCACTGGTATAGGAAACTAGACTGGTGATCGATGAATTTAGGTTGCAGATCTATTATAAACGTTGACCTCATAAGCTGCCAGACCAGTGTTGAGGGTAAAAACGCTCGTGTGATACCGGCTTTACTTGGAACAGGGTATAGGTTATATATATTGTTTACTTGGAACAGGGTATAGGCTATATATATTGTTTACTTGGAACAGGGTATAGGCTATATATATTGTTTACTTGGAACAGGGTATAGGCTATATATATATATATTGTTTACTTGGAACAGGGTATAGGCTATATATATATTGCTTACTTGGAACAGAGTATAGGCTATATATATATTGTTTACTTGGAACAGGGTATAGGCTATATATATTTTTTCACCCGGCGGAAAATCCAAACTCTTAGCAGTTGATTTATCTATACTTACGGGGAGATGGGCCGGTTTTCTGGACCACTTTCTCCCTCATGTTTAGCACACGTATTAGTTAGTCGATTTTAAGACCTTTCAACCCCATTTCTTCGTCAATATTTAGACCTTTCGTGCTATTTAGATGTAATTTTTTTCCCTGGCGAACGATAGTGAGCCTGTAATGTTGCAAGAACCGGCCTTCGGCCGAGACATTGTTCTACCGAAAAATGTACAAATTAATCTAGAAGGGGGATCTAATGGATGTTTTTTGTTTTTTTTTAATTTGATGGGAGGTCTAGTGAGGAAACTAAAAAAATATTGAATACATGCAAAAATCGCCCAAAAAGTGAACCATCCCCCCTTAACCCTGTCAGTACCGATGACGTCATTTTATATTCTTCCAGCCCAATGCTGATTTCTACTTGGTTACCCGCGGATAGATTCCGAGGTTTATGAAGCAGGCTGTGAAACATCTGAACTACGCCAACATTGCCACATTTATTATATATCTCTCCCAGAGAGGAATGAAACTTCTATTGGCAATAGTACCTCTTATTATCAGAACTATCAACAGGTGCAGTAGTGTTTCTCCTGTTAATCACATACTATCAGACTATCCAACAGATGCCATCTAGTCCGTCCAAAGTGTCATCTATTTGTCTTGGTAAAACCCAGTCAATTTTTTTCCACTCTCTCCCTTTCTCTCTCCCCTTCCCGTAGAAAAAACAAAGTGTGAAGAAAAGGACAGCCAGTGTGACCATCCCGGAGGAAGTAAGTATATAGACCGTTCCTCCGCTGCTAGTGTGTCTGTCTGTCTGTCTGTCTGTCACCCTGCCCAACACTGGTTCATTTTACCCTAAGCTTTCAGTATTGAGAGATATCCTGTAATTTCGCTAGTGCTGTAGGTGCCGTGTTGCATATTAACCATTGAGTAACTTTGTTGTATATATATATATATATATATATGTGTGTGTATAGGCAGTTCGAGAACCTTCCTTGTTTTCTTTGAGAGAGAAGTAACCTGACCAGGATTTGAACCCACCCACTCCAGATATTTTTGTGAGAGTTGGGCACCGTAGTGGATACGGTGCCCACACTGCTCTACACTTTTATCGAGACCGTTTTCATTCTGTAGGCGCCATGTTGTTGCCAATCTACCGTATTCTGTAGGCGCCATGTTGGTGCCAATCTACCGTATTCTTATGAGCGGATAGGTACTTTCCCTGTCTTCCTTGCTGGTTCATCGTCAGACATAATCTAGGCATATGGTTCTCAGTACGGTACTATTGGCTATAGTCGATTTAAAACATGTTCTTTGGGATCAAATTTAGGGCTTTTAATGACGAGCTCTCTTCAATCTCGATGTGTTATCACTGCTAGGTATTGTATTATCAAGTCCCTGGTTCTAAAGTAAAAGCAGAGAGTCACATGATGTTTGCTATGACATAATAGCAAGGAATACCTGGGACCACACGCACAACGATAGCAATTAACTATCCATGATATAGTACAACGTGGCACCTACTGTAAGAAAGTTATGATAATACTCCCTATATACAGTATATGTATATACTGTATGTCCCTTCTCCCGCAGTAGACCCCCCCCCCCCACCACCTGCTTCTTAACTGTGTATATCCCTCTCCCTTACTGCACCTATATACCCACTTGCACCTATATACCCACTTGCACCTGTACAACCCACTTGCACCTATATACCCACTTGCACCTATATACCCACTTGCACCTATATACCCACGTGCACCTATATACCCACTTGCACCTATATACCCACTTGCACCTATATACCCACTTGCACCTATATACCCACTTGCACCTACAGTATATACCCACTTGCAACTGTACAACCCACTTGCACCTACAGTATATACCCACTTGCACCTATATACCCACTTGCACCTATATACCCCCTTGCACCTATATTACCCACTTGCACCTATATAACCATTTGCACCTACATACCCACTTGCACCACTCTTTCCATTTGCAGTCTTCAATGAGTCTAAATTTACTTCGTAGGATTGCTAAGATAAATAATTCTATCTTTTGTGTACACCACTTCTCAATTTGTATATCTAACATATTGATGAGCTTAATACCCAAATTAATTTTGTTATATTTTGTTATTCAACTGGACATTAAAGGTATAATATTTTCTCTTCTCATCAAGGTTTTTGGTGAATTATTGGAACTTACCCATCTTGATACTCTCTAACCAAAGTTGATTTAGTCTCCCATGGCACATTAACTATTTTTCTGATCAAAATATACGTTAGTTCTTTATACTGTAGATCCAAACAAGCTTTTATTTCTAGCTTTGCTCAATGTGTATCTGTTCATACTACCATAAACCTATAGTTGAAGTAATGGAGGTGTGACATGGATGCAATGTTTATCTGTTCATACTACCATAAACCTATAGTTGAAGTAATGGAGGTGAGACATGGATGTAATGTTTATCTGTTCATACTACCATAAACCTATAGTTGAAGTAATGGAGGTGTGACATGGATGCAATGTTTATCTGTTCATACTACCATAAATCTATAGTTGAAGTAATGGAGGTGTGACATGGATGTAATGTTTATCTGTTCATACTATCATAAACCTATAGTTGAAGTAATGGAGGTGTGACATGGATGCAATTTCACAAACAATGCACCTTTATACCTAATTGCAAACTTGTTACAGCTATAACCAGATTAGGCCTACCCCTATCTTACTTCGAATTCCAGTGGATCACATGTTTTCTTGCATTAATTTATTTGGGAGGTGCTTGGTGTTGGAGTGAAATTAATACAAAATAGATTTACAGGTTTGTTAGCTCAAGATATTGGTAATTATAATCAACTATTTTCAACCTGGCGGAAAGTTTAATCCCCTAGAAGTTGATTTCTCGATACTTAATGAAAATCTATGAAACGGCTATGTCCCTGCATCATAGTTTAGACAAACATTCACAATTAACACCATAACTGGCTATAAACACTGAGTAATAATGACGGGAATAAGTCTGTTTCTTGTCAGCTTATAAAAATAATAATAAAATAATAATAAAATAAAAATAAATAAATAACCATAACAAAATAATATAATATATAGAAATACAGTAATGCATTTGCGTAAACAATTAAACACATGTACAGTAGGCTATCACATTTAAGTTTTCCCGCGCAAATTTCCTATATAGACCCCTATGCCCATAACGTGTGCGTAATTGATCGCTAGCGAGTTTCATTCTATAAGGAAGTTGGAGCTGTAGACATCGATATTTAGCAGCAATACCAACACACAATTTGGGTTTTTATCGATGGAAGTATGGTGGAATTGGTTTTAATGTACTTATGTGTGTGTACTACAAACATATTTTTACTTATAATCTTTAAATCAAGTAAAAACTTGAGAAAAACCTCATACAAACCACCTGGGATTCGAACCCTGGACCTTGTGATCAACTTATATTTCGGCTTAAAATTGATATCTAAAGCTGGCACTTTCTTATAGCCCGAAACTCGTAAGTTGTCCATTATATTGCTACCTGAAAAAATATCACCTCTGCACATATTTATTAACTCCGGGTTATATACAAGCTTTGTGTCTTGCCCAGCCTCCCTTGCAATCACCTGTATGTCTGTCTGTCGTCTTGGCTACCCTTCCACTGTTTCTTTGGGGACTGTTATTGTAATGGTTTGAGTGTTTATAAGATATGTACAGTATGTGGTAACCCAGGGTCGAACCCCGGGTGGATCATATGCTTTAATTTCATTGGGAGGTGTTTGGTGTTGGGAGTGAGATAAATCAATTAGATTATCATCAAATTAGGCTCGTGTTGTGATGTGTGTTAAGCCTGAAAATTGCTGTGATTTGTGTTAGGCTATGTGACGCTCGTGTTGTAAACTATTAAGCTTGTACAATGCTGTGATCTGTGTTAGGTTATGTGATGTCTGTGCTGTTGTAAACTGTATTTGGCTTCCATAATGTTGTGATATGTGATAGGCTTGTATTGTGTGACGTGTCTGCTCTGTGTGATGTTTGTGCTGTGATTTGTGTTAGGCCTGTACAATGCTGTGATACGTGGTTGTCTAGTATTGTGCTGTGTTGGGCGTGTACTGTGAGCCTTCTGTGTTAGACTGGTGATAGGGCGACTGTCATTCTGCGTAAGGTGTGAATTAAACAGTGATTTTTTGTAGGTTCGTACAATGTTATAATTTTAGTTAGGCTCGTACTGTGTGACATTTGTGTAGCTCTGTATTTGTTTTGTGTACATATTTACGTGCTTACACCAAACTACGGCAAAAACTGATAATTAGGAATACTAACATGAAAAGCTATATTCCAGTTATTATAGTTAGGCCAGAAATTGTGACCCTTAACATCTGTAACTCAAAAAGGGTCGAGTAAATCGGCTGTAAATGTACACACCTATATTTCATCTGACCCTTCCCAAATAGTAGAAACGGTAGCTCGGGTACTCTAGTAGTTTTTGAGCTATGAGAGGTTGGGGTTGGGAAATTTGGCCTACCTATATTGAACAGAGTATAGTCATTATATTCTCAGTGGTGGAAATGTATCGTATTGACTATACTTTGAGTGCTGATATTGGGAGTCTATTCCTTGACATATCGATAAAATTCACCACCTAGATGAGACAGAGTAAGGGGCGAGGGAACGTGAAAGTGGTCCCAGACCCTAAGAAGTGGAATTTTAAATGTTTCTGTTCGGGCTCTGTCTCGATTCGGCCACCCCCAACTATGGGATATGTGCGTGAGTATATACATACATACCTCATTTATTTATCTATTTATTTACATATTTATTTATTTCTTCTAATTGCGGGGTCACGGTTCAAAATTACAATACTCTCTTATCACTATTGTAATCTCGCCAACAGTGTAATTCCAAAATAAAGGCTTTAGAACCAATAGGATTATGCTACTCTGTAAGTTAGTGAACGATTACTTGGACTAGTTTAAATTTGAAGCCAACAGTATTAAATATGTGAAAGGCATTATCTCCAGTTTCCGGGATTGTTATCAAAGAACGAAGGAGCTTGTGATCCCTTCCCACATATAACATTATGGCCTAGCGTGCTTTACATGCCAATGGGTCGCCTCGATGTAGGAACAGAAGGAGCTTGTGATCCCTTCCTACATATAACATTATGGCCTAGCGTGCTTTAGATGCCAATGTGTCGCCTCGATGTAGGAACAGAAGGAGCTTGTGATCCCTTCCCACGTATAACATTATGGCCTAGCGTGCTTTACATGCCAATGGGTCGCCTCGATGTAGGAACAGAAGGAGCTTGTGATCCCTTCCCACATATAACATTATGGCCTAGCGTGCTTTAGATGCCAATGGGTCGCCTCGATGTAGGAACAGAAGGAGCTTGTGATCCCTTCCTACATATAACATTATGGCCTAGCGTGCTTTACATGCCAATGTGTCGCCTCGATGTAGGAACAGAAGGAGCTTGTGATCTCTTCCCACATATAACATTATGGCCTAGCGTGCTTTACATGCCAATGTGTCACCTCGATGTAGGAACAGAAGGAGCTTGTGATCCCTTCCTACATATAACATTATGGCCTAGCGTGCTTTACATGCCAATGGGTCGCCTCGATGTAGGAACAGAAGGAGCTTGTGATCCCTTCCTACATATAACATTATGGCCTAGCGTGCTTTACATGCCAATGGGTCGCCTCGATGTAGGAACAGAAGGAGCTTGTGATCCCTTCCTACATATAACATTATGGCCTAGCGTGCTTTACATGCCAATGGGTCGCCTCGATGTAGGAACAGAAGGAGCTTGTGATCCCTTCCCACATCATTATGGCCTAGCGTGCTTTACATGCCAATGTGTCGCCTCGATGCAGGAACAGAAGTGTTATTCTATATTATTTAATATTTTTTGCTTACAGGATTTAAATATAAGTCAAGCATTCATAATGTTACATTGCTAAAACAAAAATGTGTGAGGTCACATACGGGATTAAGGGGAGGTATTTAGTTTGTTCCCTACGTTTTCATCAAGCTTAAAATTACACCCTCTAGACCCCCTTTCAAAATAAATTTGTAAATTTTTCGGTAGAAAAATGTCCTGGCCAGAGGCCGGTTGCTCTTAAATTACAGGCTCGCTATCGCTCGCCAGGAAAAAATCTACACCTTAATGGCACGAAAGGTCTTAAAATTGACAGAAATGGGGCAAAATGTCTTAAAATGTCAAAACTACTAGGGCGAACGTCTGAAAATCTCAAATGCAATGGGGCTAAACATGAGGGAAAAACGGGTCCAGAAAAAAATCCCTCAAGTGGAAATCTCCCCTTAAGAATCAAATACAGTACATAATTTGATTAATATTTTCTGTTAAGGGAAGGTTTTTAGTTGATTCCCTAGACTTTCATCAAGCTTTAAATTACTCCCCCTAGACCCCCTTTCAAGATAAATTTGTACATTTTTCGGTAGAAAAATTTCCCGGCCGTTGGCCGGTTCCCCTTAAATTACAGGCTCGCTATCGCTCGCCAGGAAAAAATCGACACCTAAATGGCACGAATGGTCTTAAAATTGACTGAAATGGGGCGAGGGTTCTTAAAATCGTCAAACTAATGGGGCGAACGTCTTAAAATCTCAAAAGCAATGGGGCTAAACATGAGGGAGAAGGAAGTTCGAAAAAAAATCCCTCAAGTGGAAACCTCCCCTTAATATCTGCGTGTCCATCATTTAGGTGCTTATGTTCTGGGTGTGGTGTCCCGAGTTCGAATCCCGGAAGGACCATATGCTTTCATTAGTTTATTCAAAGTACATTGGGGTTTGTAATTGATGATTAATGTTAAGAACGGGGTGTTACTTAAACTATCGGCATTTCTTCCAACTAGGACTATTTCCATCACGAGGTAAATTTATCGCATCGAGGTTATTGAAGGAATCGGATATAAAGTTGATTTTATGGCGGGGGAAAGTCCAAAGTTATCGAGGTGAGAATGATTTACGACCTGCCGGGAATGTACAGGCGCTCACAAAAGTTCCGTTCCTCTGAGATTTTACTCATGGAAGGAAAACTAGTATAATTGAATTTAGAGTGTGGTATCCTATTTACCAGTTGCATCAGAAGGTGAACACAAAAAGAAAAAGGAAAAGTGGGGATTGGGTCTGAGTATATAGAATAGAATCGAATCGAATCAGAAGGTGCATTACCTACTGCACAGCAAGGAACTCTCCTAATAACTTCAATAATACTATTTTTGACTTTCAAAAATATCATATCAGATACTGCACAGCAAGGAACTCTCCTAATAAATTCAATAATACTATTTTGACTTTCAAAAATATCATATCAGAGAGGAAAAGAGTTTGTGTGGGGAACTGTACAGGCGCTCAAAAACTTCGCGGGCTGCCTCAATGGTGCCAGATTATGGAATTTCCATATTAAAAACATATATTAATACATATATAAATAAGAAAAATATATACGAATATATACATGAAGTTCGAGGACTTTATAACATTCGTGTACAACTATAGACGTTGAGTTTACTTTTCAGTGTTTCTCATTTGATTATAGCATTTACAAATACACCCAGGACTGTCTAAATTTGTTGCTAAAACGTCATTTCGAACCGATAAAAGGCATTATATAACAACCACAATATTATAGATAGATAGAGATATATAGAAACAGAGATATAGATAAATAGATAGATAGGTAGAACGAAGTTGATTTAAAAAGGCAGCTCTAAAATGTATCGTCCCCAGTACACCATCAAATAGCGAGGCCCTGGAGCAGCCCCGAGTCCCAATTATTAGACCGTGAATATCCAATTGTTCCCCGGGTGGACTGGAGGGGTCAGGTCATATATTATTCATGACCTGAGGAGGACTATTCAAGCGTTCGTCTCCCCCTCCCCCCCCCCCCATCTCAATAGTGATACCCTTCCTCCCATTGTGACCCCCCCCCCCCCCCCCCTTTCTCCCTCCCTTCCCTATAACTATATCTAATCCTCCCCCTCCCCTCCCACCCTGACCTCAATAGTGATACCTGTTTCTCCTATTGTGACCCCCCCCCCCTCTCGCGTCCCTTTAACTATATCTAATACCCTCCCCACCCCAATGGTGATACAATTTCTTCCATAATGACCTCTAACCTCTCCCCCTTCATTCCCCACCCCAATATTGCTACCCTTCCTCCAATTATGACCTCTAACCTCCCCTCCCACCTCAATAGTGATACCCTTTCTCCAATTCTGACCCATAAACCCCCTCCCCTTCCTTCGTCCCCACAACTTCCATGGACAGTGATAATCGGTACTATCCAAAAGGCTAAATACATGATTGTTTTGAAATGGTGAATGGCATTACTTTCATTAAAAGGGATAGGTTATATCGAGCTGATATCCCAGATCAATGAGTTTGTATATAAGTAAGTTGCTGTTATTGGGGTACAAGCACCTAAGTATATGCATATATATATATATATATATATATATATATATATATATATATATATATATATATAATTCCAAGTATTACATTCCGGCATGACTAAATTCTAAAATTATATTCTAGGATTCCCATTATATATACTTAGTACTACGGTATATGGTCATAGTGTTGATGTTAAGAAACTTATTTTAAATTATAGAATAGCTATATGGATTTTTTGTATTCGAAGAAGATATTATATTTTCTAGTATTACAAAAAATATGCAATAGCGTAAGAAAAACATCCTTATTTGTAATTGGTAGCCATATTAATATAGGTTCTTTAAAAGTAGTGTTAGCAATAGAAGTGATAAGTGATAAAATACCACAAAGCGAACATATTTCATGTTATCATGTTTTATAAAACCCCCCAAAAAGGGAGTTTAGTCTCAGTAGTCGCACTATATCTTTAAATATATAATATATATAAATATATAATATATTTCGGGAGAGAAAAGAAAACTGTACAAAAAGTGTTCTCACCCCTGCATTGTTATAGCTTCTTGTAATAGTGGTGTTACTGCCATTATTACCTGTATCGTGTGGGAGAGTAAAGAAATTTATATACATCAAATATTGACTTTCCCCAGCAATATATTTTGTGTACACATTACCTTTATCATTAGAGAATATAATCAAAGTGTACCCGAGACACTATCGCCTTCTCCCTCCCTCCTCTCCCAGGTTTCGCCGCGGACCGGGTATTCTAAAATCAAACCATTTCACCACCACCACCACCACCCCTCCCTTGATCCCATACCAATACCATCCTGTTCCACCATCAGTTTCCTCACAGTAGAATCCTCTCTTCCAATGTTCACTTTCTTACTATACCATGTTCATTATAAGTAGGCCAGAAATTTCGAAACCAATCTCTCATAACTCACAAAGGACTTCAGTAATTGAGCTGTTATTTCTACCATTTGGAAAGAGTCAACTAGTAAATAGGTGTGGAAAATTACAGCCCATTTTTTACTCCAGCTTTCCCTGGGTTATGAGAGGTTAGTGTTAAGATTGCTGGCATAATTATAGTGAACAGACTATAACAGATTATACCCCAACCTAATTTCAATCCATCTTCAGAGTATTACGAGCAAAATATATCACAACCAAACTCTGAATTTCAACCCATCTTTTTATATTTTTTCACTAACAGATGATTTCACGACAGAATCCACCCCATCCTGTCGTACCATCATATTAATACATTTCTTTCCCATCATCCCTTAATGTCATTCTAGCCCATTCTCAATTTCACATCAACATATCATTTCAAGAACACGATCTTCCTCCCTTTTAATCCCACTCTGATTATCTCAATACTCAGTGGACAGGCTCCACCTTCCCCTTCCTTAAATGCTATTAGCCACATACAAGAAGCAGACAAGGGCTCGCTATTATATGTAATGGTAGGAACTCGCTCAACATAGAAATATATTATCATCTCGATTGGCTGCAGTTCTGTTTTGTCATCTGTAATGATGCTATGCCATGATTGGCTGCACTACAGAATCTTGTCGATATGTTTCATTATTTTCCAACTCTGAGTGAAATAATTTATTTTTTACAGTTAAAAGAAAGCAAGTATTTGGGAGTGAGAAGGGACATGCTTTCCTTTCCTTGATAGCAGTAGAACTATTGTTGTCACGCTCTCTTAGTTTATATCGGTTTATATCATATAGGCGATATATCTTTACTCAAAGAAATTATGAGTATGCTTACTTTCACTCAACGTCTTCACCTTCTCCCACCGAATATATTTCACAGCCGTCCTCCAGTTTCTCTTCGTCCTACACATGTACCCTCTCCTTCTTCCCTCCACATCATAAGGACCTTCTCCAATACCCCCTCACCACAACCCACCATAACTCCCCCTCACAGCACTCACCAAAGGTCCCACCCCCACCACCACCCACCATAACTTCCCCCCTGCAAAGGTACCCCCCCCCACACCCATAACTCCCCCTCACACCTTAACTCTACCCTCACTACCACCCACAAAAGGTCCCCCCACCACCACCCACCACTTGCCCGCCCATCGAAGTTGTCACCGCGCCCCCTTCCTCCCGCAGTATCCAGCCTGGATGTTGTAAGTTATGCCCCCTCAGGTCACCCTCATCTTTGGCCCTGTCTCTCTTTTTTGCACAGTTATTTGATCCGTAGAAAAGCGGAGATTGGACATACTTTCAGTGTCGACGCCAAATGGGAAACTTTGTTAGTCACCGACACTAATTGTGCGCAGATTTTTATATTTATCTTTGGGGAGTAAAGACTCTAATTTGATACGGCTATTTTCGTCTCCCCGCGAAGTCTTGCAATGGAAACAAAAGACTGCAATAACCTTGAGATAAACTTTATTGGCCTTACCCCTAGTTGGAGGTTCGGTCGAGATTTTTAAATTTCTCTTTCAAGAGGCCAGGAATTCAAATGCCACTGGATTTGAACATTGGTTGCGGCCAAGCTCTCGGAATTTGCAAGGTTCCGATGAGAAATTCAGTAAAACAGAAAGGCAAACTATGTAAGTAGCTAATAGAGTTAAAGTGGAGTTTATGGAGACGGAGACACACACGCATGCAGTTGTTATAAGTAAGTACAATTATATGTATTTGAAGTAATTATTCCAGTGATTAAATATATCGTCATAACTGGACTATGAAGTTAAAAGATCAACATAAGTAACGATTAGATATATATTAAGACGAAGGTACAGTTAAGTGCATAAATGCTGAAAACTGTACACAATGTTAGAAATTGTCCAATCTCTGTAAACTAAAGGATCTGTCAGCACCATTTCTTGACCTATTTTGCACCTCTCCAGAATCTTGGTTTAATTTATTGCACCTCATTGAGCTCTTATTTTGCCTTGCGTACTTGCAACATTCTTCTTTTTGCAGGCACCCATTTGAAATTTGGCTCTCCAACTACATTCAAATTATAGCCACTTGCTGATAATCTATTCACAGCTTCTTGCAGATCTTTACTGACTCTTGTGAACTATCTTTAATTAACTTTGAAAAGTTTGACAGAATGAATATAAATATAAATTGAGGAGGACCACTTAATTGACGTTTCGCAGATAGCTTCTTCAGGTCACTAGTAACCTGAAGAAGCTATTAGCGAAACGTTGTCAATAAAGCGCTCCTCCTTAAATGGTGTTTATATCCTTGTGAACTATCTTACCTTTGTATCTTACACCTCTGTATCACCTATTGCACCTTTTCACTGCCTCTTGCACCACTATCTATCATCTCGTGCACCTCTTCTTCATTGCACCTTAATTATTAATAAAATCCTCGGCACCACATCACTGAGTTTATTTTCCCTTGCACACCTGATTAATCATTTGCCCACCATTATCTAAGTGATGCAAAAGCTCCCCCTCCCCCTCCCTCCCATCTCTCCTCTGCACCTCCCTCCAACTCCTCCCCCCTTGCACATCCTCCTCCCCCTCTTTCTCCCCCCTGGTCGGGGATCAAACTCGGGCCCTGTCGTCGATCGCCTCTCCCCGCATTGGCATCCCCCTTTAACCATTTAAAGATCATGACGCATTTTGACCGTTTATCCCGGCTATCTTTATGCTATTGTATACAATTTAGGAAGGATATGTGGGAATTAAATGGGTAAAGACTATCTCAACTACCCCTCTGACTTCCATATACCCTTCCTAATATGAATAAAATCGACTAATATTAGCCAGAAAACAGAAAAGAAATGCGTCATCGGATCTGCTAAAGGTTAAGGAGGATCACTACTCCATCGCTATTTTGACGCTGCTATATTTAACAGTGCCATGACTCGAATTTTAAGTAGCATTGATTGACAGAGTATAATATATTTGTTTACATATTGGAAATGCGTGCGGTAAGTTTCCCCATACGTATTTTGTTTTTTATTGCTATTAAACTTTATATTCTGTCTCTTGGGAAGCAACTTATGATGGTTGAGCTTGCTCTCAACCCCTTCGGTACCGTTACCGTTCTTTTCGCTATATTCTGGCAACTATTAGAGGATTATATTCAACTTAGGAAAGACCTGTAGCCACTAAAAGGGCTACATACTCTTATTTAACCCTTTTAACTACCACAGATCCTTCCTAAGCTGATTAAATATGTCTAATAGGTGCCTGAATAAGATGAAAAGTATGGCACCGGTACTGAATGGGTTAACGCATCTTTGCATGATGAATTAGCATGTATAAACATATATACGGAAATTTATGAATACACATATTTTCTCACAGAAAGTTCTACTGGGATTATTCAAACTTACACATGAACATGTATCTGCAACAATGCATTACAACAAACACACTCACGCACTTATGGGACAATCAGTCGTACGCATACACCACACATATTGCGATCAGATTCTTCAACAAAGACCTACATCAGAAGATCTGGTTGTCTTGGTAACCAGGAACTCTTGGCCATGCTTTGATGTCGGTAGTACCAATCAAAACAGCAGAAACAACATCCATCCCTTAGAAACCCTCCTTTGATGTCGGTAGTACCAATCAAAACAGCAGAAACAACATCCATCCCTTAGAAACCCTCCTTTGATGTCGGTAGTACCAATCAAAACAGCAGAAACAACATCCATCCCTTAGAAACCCTCCTTTGATGTCGGTAGTACCAATCAAAACAGCAGAAACAACATCCATCCCTTAGAAACCCTCCTTTGATGTCGGTAGTACCAATCAAAACAGCAGAAACAACATCCATCCCTTAGAAACCCTCCTTTGATGTCGGTAGTACCAATCTAAACAGCAGAAACAACATCCATCCCTTAGAAACCCTCCTTTGATGTCGGTAGTACCAATCTAAACAGCAGAAACAACATCCATCCCTTAGAAACCCTCCTTTCTCGTGAGGACAGAGTCCACCTGGCTAGGCTGCAATATGGGCACAATCCAGCCCTTCTGAATTATCCAAAAAGGCTGGATGACTCTATCCAGGATCCCTTTCCAGGTTGTAACACAACACTGCACACTATCAAGCACATTATGAAAGACTGCATAGCACACAACCACTTACAACAACAACACACTATACATTTCTTGAGAGCCTTTTGGGAGAACCCGGTCTCGGCCGTGGCCTTCCTAAGGAGCTCGAGGTTGTTCGGCTAGGCAAGCTAGGTAACGATTACTACTACATAAAATTAACGATTCGACAGACATAAAATTAACGATTCGACAGTAATGATATCTGGTGTCGAAACTGAAGAATTATCACTCATTGTTTATACACTGTGCGAGATTAATTTAATTCCCTAAAAGACCAACTGTACCTTGCTTAAACAATATTGTTCTCAAGGAAGCTTGCATGATGTCAAGAACTTGCATGTTCAATTGACCACTTGCAAATTTCAGGCTATAAGGAAGTTGGAGCTGTAGACATCAATTATAAGCAGAATTACCAGCTATAATACGGTCGTAGTACATGTATACATATATAAAGCCAAATTCCCTCCATCAGAAACCTACATTAGTATTGCAATTCTGTTGTAAATCGATGTTTACGACTCGAGCTTCCTTATAGCTTGAAATTAGCAAGTAGTCTATTATAAATAAATAATTTGTAAGCCTAAAATATCATGGTTTCAGATAATTGAAATGTACGGAGATGTATTAATTTATCATATCGGATTTCTATACATGTAACGTCTCTGATTATTTTTCACAATTTCAGCTACACTACATTACTATCATATTCTCAAAATGGCTCTATTTAATTTGAAATTTGCAGTATACTCCTTGAAATTATCTACTTATGTGTTACTTATTATATTATAAGTTTTACACAATATAAACAAAATCAATGTAAACACAATCCTTCTATTAATCAGCTATATTACCTTTCGTGTTTTCTCCATAGCAATCACCTAATTACCTGTCCTATGTTAATGGACTATATATCCACCGAGGTACCATTCATCGGCTACAGACTCCTACTCTTTAAATACATACCTCATTCTCTCCCTTCAGATTAGGTCTCAAACTATCACCTACTAATCTATTTAAAACATTATTTATTGTGTCCATTTAAAGTTTACTTAAATTGTATCCACCACCATCACTGCAGGCTATAGAGTCTAATCTAGCTAAATGTTATCTATTATGTCCATTTATCTGTTACTGATTTATCCACCACCTTCACTTCAGGCTATACAGGATATAATGAATTCAAACCAAATAATATTTATCGTGTCCCTGTTACTTACTTATCCAACACCATCACTACAGGCTACACAGTCTAATCTATTTAAACATTATGTATTGTGTCCATTT
The DNA here is from genome assembly GCA_032716605.1 of Paralithodes platypus. Lineage (NCBI taxonomy): Eukaryota > Metazoa > Arthropoda > Malacostraca > Decapoda > Lithodidae > Paralithodes > Paralithodes platypus. Next base: position 4,470,048 of record CM064491.1, on the reverse strand, counting down.
AACGTTATCCAAAACTTAAACTTCAGGCTACACAGAGTCTAATATATTTAAACATTATTTATTGTGTTAATTTAACTGTTATTTATCCACCACCGTCACTTCAGGCTATACAGAGTCCCTCCCGCTCGGAGAAGGAGGAACTAGCGGAAATCGCAGGTCCGCCCCCTGGAGGAGACGCCATTCAGGCCAGCGCCACCTCCGCCGTCGCTGTGGCACCCGGTAAACCCGGGGACGGTGTGGACCAAGAGCGGGAGTCCTGGGATAGCAAGTGGCAGTACCTCTTGGCTGTTATCGGTTATGCTGTGGGTCTGGGGTCTGTGTGGCGCTTCCCCTATCTCTGCCAGAAGAATGGAGGCGGTGAGTACTGTCAAATATTTGTGTTGTTATCTCCTTCTAACGAGCTTGTCACGTATTTTGTCTTGATTCGACAGGACCTTTGCATCGGCGCTAGCTCAGAGTATGCTAGTCAGAAGGTAAGCTAGAGCAGGACAGTCATAGGAAAGGTGGACAATTGGGGGGATTTAAAAGCCTGGGATGGTGTGGACGAAGAGCGAGAGTCCTGGGATAGAAAGTGGAAGTACCTCAAATCTTCGTCTTGTTATCAGTTAGCGTTTCCTCTACCCATGTCAGATAAACGATGGTGGTGGAAATGACGCTATAGTCTATTTATTATACTTAGGCAAAACATCTTGACCGTTAACCTCTTTAACTCAAACACGACTAGAGTAATCAGGTGTGGAAATTTACAACCCATTTGCTCTAGCCCTTATTCAGTTACAGAGGCTAGGGGTTACGATTTCTGACCTACCTATAATGAATGGACTATAGTGGCATCAGAATGTCGTACGTTGACCGATCTCTGTTACTATAGGGTCTCTACATTGAATAGGCCTGTGATTGAGCCTTGTCGACGTGTTAATTGCTCTCGCAAATCTAAACTACCTTTTTTCACCCCCCCCCCACCCCCCCTTACCTCTACCTCTCTCTCTCTCTTTCTCTCTCAATCTAATCTATATTTTTCACCCCATCTCTCTCTCTCTCTCAAATCTAATCTACTTCTTATTCACGGCCCCCCCCCCCCTTTCTCTCTCTCTACTGGGTTACCGTCACTTTATTCACATAGGTTAGGTAGTTATAAGCAGCCTCGTTAGGATCAATATATCTGCGTAATATTTGTAATTCGGATTATAAGACTACAAGAAAATCCGCCGAAAAATATGAGAAACTATTTTATGTGACCCTGATTTTACGCTTGATTTCCACTTCTTTGGAAGATATTTTTTAAATTTTCTTCGTCTAATGTTTTTACTTAAGTAATAATTATGTCGAAAGGGATATGCAATAATTTCAAACATTTCTTAATTTTTGGGGGGAGAGAGATTTACATAGATTCACTGGTCACACAGACCTTACAATCCCATCGAGGTGGTCAGGGTTCAATTCTAATAGGGATAGCAAACCCGATAGAAGGGAAAGTGGAACAGAGAGAGAGAGAGAGAGAGAGAGAGAGAGCGCGCGCGAGAGAGTCAATTCATCTGACAAAATTATACACATTTCTATATAACTTCCCAGTCCAAATTTGTTTCCACGGGAGCGAGGTGACGACGAGCGAAACTATTAATTTGCCCCAACCTGATGTTGTCTCTGTCTGCAATATTTTCTGGTAACCAATAATTGCCCGATCGACTGATAAGAGAAGGTGTCGGGGGAGAATGGACCTTATGTGGGCAGGATGCAAGGGTGGGTTTCGTGACGATTTTCAGCCTTCTTTTGCCTGTTGCTATTTTTTTCTTGATAGGCTGGAAAAAAGGGGTGCGGTGGCTTCCATTTTGCATTTTCACTCTGGCGGGGTTTATTGGAAGTGGTTTACACAGCCCTTCAGATCAAGACTTGAGACAGGCAGATATAGATAGAGGTAAATAGATAGATAGATAGAGAAAGGTGGCGTATTTAGGCAGACAGACAGACAGACAGGTTGATATGAACAGCTGGAAGGCAGAGAAGCGAAGACAAGGAGGACAAATAATAATCAAGAGGGTGGGAGGGGGAGGGAGGGAGGATAGGGAGGGTGGACAGGAAGGGAGCATAGGGAGGAGAGGGAGGGAAGATAGGGAGGCAGAGAGGGGTGGGGAGAAAGAGAGAGGGTGGAGGTAGGAAAGGTAGGGACACAGGGAGAAGGTAGGGGGACAGGGGGTGGTAGAGGGAGGGTGGAGAGAGGCAGAGATGGGGGAGGGGGATACAAGGAGGCAGACAGGGAAGGGAGAGGGAGGCAGACAAGGTGGGAGGAGAGAAGAAGTGCATGACGAAGCCTAAGAAGATGAAGAAAACAAGAAGAAGAAAGCAACGTTGTCAGATAATTAAAGAGAAAACAAGGAATGCATGACCGACGAAGACAAGTAAGGAAGATAAGAATTGCATGAAGAAGAAGAATAAGAAGAATTGCACGAAAAAGAAAAAGAAGATAAAAGCAACGCGGTCAGATACTTAATGAGAAAACAAGGAATGCTTGACTGAGGAAGACAAGAAGTACATGACGAAGAAGAAAACGAAAGACGAAGAAGACGAAGAAGAGAAGAAGGCAACGAAGTCAGATAAATAAAAAGAGATCAAATGAATGCATGGTCGAGGAAGATAATGAAGGAAGACAAAAAGTGCCAGACGAAGATGAAGAAGAGGAAGAAGCAAACTGCGTGACCCGGCTTATTAATTAAAATATGGTAATATGTCCAGCCAAGTCCAATATGGTGGTGGTGGAGTGTGGAGGAGGAGAGGGAGAGAGGGGTGGGGGGGAGATAGGGAAGGAGGGAGGGAGGGCGAGGGATGGAATGAGGGAGGAATGAAAATATGAATGGGGGGATGGGACGTGGAGGGGGCAGAGGTGATTGATTGATGACATTAAAATGTAAAACTTGCAAACAAAGTCAAACCAAAACTGGGACAAAGAGGTAAGGGTAGATTGAGGTGGGGTAAATACGGGAGAGAGAGGGAGGAGAGAAAGGGGAAGCAGAGTGAGAGGGGCGTAAGAAAGGGAAGGTAGGCATGGAAAAAGGAAGGAAGGAAAGAGGGAAGGAAGGACGAACAGTGAGAGGGAGGGAAGGAGGGAACTAAAGGGGAAGGAGAGAAGGAAAGAGGGAGGGAGGGAAGTAAGGTATGGAAGAAGGAAAGCAGGAAGGATGTGGGAGGAGGGATAAAGGGAAGAGAAAGAAAGAAAGAACGGAAGGAAGAGAGGGAGGAACGGCAGGAAGGCAAGAAGTGGAGGGATTGAAAGAAGAGGTAATACGTCCAGGAGAGTCCAATATGGAGGTGGTGATGTAGGACATACGAGGAGGAGGTGGAGGGAAGGAGGGAAGGAGGGTGGGGGTGGGGGGTTTAGGACAAGTTGGGAGGGGGGGAGGGGGGGGTTTAGGGGGCTTTTAATTTGTCCTCTTCATGGCTGGGGCGCAGGGGAGGAAAAAACAGAGGAAGGGGAGGAGGTAAGGGCGGTGGAAAATAAGTAAGGAAGATAAATGTAATAATTATAAACTAGTGAGACATGCGGTAGAGTGCATACCTCAGCAGTTTCTCAAGCAAGTGGGACTGAAAGACTTTAATATTAGGAGTTTATTGCCTTGAGACAACAAAACTGAATTTTTAAAAGTGATAAGATGCTTGACTGGAGAAAAACAATGGGGGATATGAGAGAGAGAGAGAGAGAGAGAGAGAGAGAGAGAGAGAGAGAGAGAGAGAGAGAGAGAGAGAGAGAGAGAGGAGGGAAAGATAATTAATTAATGAAGGAAGGGATGGTGAGAGGGAAAAGATAGGGGAGGGAGGAAAAAGAGAAGAGTGGAAGGAAAGAAGAAAGGAAGGAAGGATGGACGTATAGAGGGGAGGGAAGGATAGCATGGAGGGAAGGATAGCAAAGATGGGATGGTCAGAGGGAGGGAAACAAGGAGGAAGATAGGGAAGGAGGAAGGGAGGGAAGGAGAGAGAAGGTAGGTAAAGGAGGTAGAGAGGAGAGGGAAGGATAGAATGGAGGAAAGAAAGACGGAAGGGATGGTGAGAGAAAGGGAAGAAGATAGGGGAGGAGGGAAGAAAGGAGGAAGGAAACAAGGAAGGAAGGATGGAGGTATACTGTACAGTAGAGTGGAGAGAAGGATAGAATGAATGACGGAAGGAAGGGATGGTGAATAGGAGGGAAAAAGGAAGGAGGGAGGGAGGGAGGGAAGAAGAGATGAGGGAGGGAAGGAGAGTTAAGGAGATAGAGAGGAAAGATGATCAGATTCAAAATGAATAATTAAGTGATAGGGGACGAGGCCGGACTGTAAAGGAGAAGTTGGTTAAGAAAGGATAGGTGGGAGGCAGACAGACAGACAGACAGACATAACCTACAGACAGACATACAAAGGCATAAATACAGAGAGACAGACAAAAGCGAGACACACAAGCACAGAGAAATATAGTAAGACAGACAGCGACATAAAGAAAGACAGAAAGACACTGACAGCAAGGCCTACAGAGAGAGATAAAAACAGACAAGCAGAGAGACAGATAGATAGAGTGTGTGAAATAGATAGTGTGTATGAGATAGATAGTGTGAGATAGATAGTGTGTGAGATAGATAGTGTGAGATAGATAGTGTGAGATAAATAGTGTGAGATAGATAGTGTGAGATAGATAGTGTGTGTGAGATAGATAGTGTGAGATAGATAGTGTGTGTGAGATAGATAGTGTGAGATAGTGTGTGAGATAGATAGTGTGAGAGATAGTGTGTGAGATAAATAGTGTGAGATAGATAGTGTGACATAGATAGTGTGACATAGATAGTGTGAGATATATAGTGTGTGTGAGATAGATAGTGTGTGAGATAGATAGTGTGAGATAGATGGTGTGAGATAGATAGTGTGCGTGAGATAGATAGTGTGAGATAGATAGTGTGTGAGATAGATAGTGTGTGAGATAGATAGTGTGCGTGAGATAGATAGTGTGAGATAGATAGTGTGTGAGATAGATAGTGTGAGATAGATAGTGTGAGATAGATAGTGTGAGATAGATAGTGTGAGATAGATAGTGTGAGATAGATAGTGTGTGAGATAGTGTGTGAGATAGATAGTGTGAGATAGATAGTGTGAGATAGATAGATAGTGTGAGATAGATAGTGTGTGAGATAGATAGTGTGTGAGATAGATAGTGTGAGATAGATAGTGTGAGATAGATAGTGTGTGTGAGATAGTGTGTGTGAGATAGTGTGTGAGATAGATAGTGTGAGATAGATAGTGTGAGATAGATAGTGTGTGAGATAGATAGTGTGTGATAGATAGTGTGAGATAGATAGTGTGAGATAGATAGTGTGTGTGAGATAGATAGTGTGTGAGATAGAGGGAGAGTGTGTGAGATAGTGTGTGAGATAGAGGGAGAGTGTGTGAGATAGAGGGAGGGTGTGTGAAATAGATAGAGTGTGTGAGATAGAGGGAGGGTGTGTGAGATAGAGGGAGGGTGTGTGAGATAGATAGTGTGTGAGATAGATAGTGTGTGAGATAGACAGTGTGTGAGATAGAGGGAGAGTGTGTGAGATAGAGGGAGGGTGTGTGAACTAGATAGTGTGAAATAGATAGTGTGTGAGATAGAGGGAGGGTGTGTGAGATAGATAGTGTGTGAGATAGAGGGAGAGTGTGTGAGATAGAGGGAGGGTGTGTGAAATAGATAGTGTGAAATAGATAGAGTGTGTGAGATAGAGGGAGGGTGTGTGAGATAGAGGGAGGGTGTGTGAGATAGATAGTGTGTGAGATAGATAGTGTGTGAGATAGAGGGAGAGTGTGTGAGATAGAGGGAGGGTGTGTGAGATAGATAGTGTGTGATATAGATAGTGTGTGAGATAGAGGGAGGGTGTGTGAGATAGAGGGAGGGTGTGTGAGATAGATAGTGTGTGAGATAGATAGAGTGTGTGAGATAGATAGTGTGTGAGATAGAGGGATGGTGTGTGAAATAGATAGAGTGTGTGAGATAGAGGGAGGGTGTGTGAGATAGATAGTGTGTGAGATAGATAGTGTGTGAGATAGAGGGAGAGTGTGTGAGATAGAGGGAGGGTGTGTGAGATAGATAGTGTGTGATATAGATAGTGTGTGAGATAGGGTGTGTGAGATAGAGGGAGGGTGTGTGAGATAGATAGTGTGTGAGATAGAGGGAGAGTGTGTGAGATAGAGGGAGGGTGTGTGAAATAGATAGTGTGAAATAGATAGAGTGTGTGAGATAGAGGGAGGGTGTGTGAGATAGATAGTGTGTGTGTGTGAGATAGAGGGAGGGTGTGTGAGATAGAGGGAGGGTGTGTGAGATAGATAGTGTGTGAGATAGATAGTGTGTGAGATAGAGGGAGAGTGTGTGAGATAGAGGGAGGGTGTGTGAAATAGATAGAGTGTGAAATAGATAGAGTGTGTGAGATAGAGGGAGGGTGTGTGAGATAGATAGTGTGTGAGATAGATAGTGTGTGAGATAGAGGGAGAGTGTGTGAGATAGAGGGAGGGTGTGTGAGATAGATAGTGTGTGATATAGATAGTGTGTGAGATAGAGGGAGGGTGTGTGAGATAGAGGGAGGGTGTGTGAGATAGATAGTGTGTGAGATAGAGGGAGGGTGTGTGAGATAGATAGTGTGTGAGATAGATAGTGTGTGAGATAGAGGGAGGGTGTGTGAGATAGAGGGAGGGTGTGTGAGATAGATAGTGTGTGAGATAGATAGTGTGTGAGATAGATAGTGTGTGAGATAGATAGTGTGTGAGATAGAGGGAGAGTGTGTGAGATAGAGGGAGGGTGTGTGAGATAGAGGGAGGGTGTGTGAGATAGATAGTGTGTGAGATAGAGGGAGGGTGTGTGAGATAGATAGTGTGTGAGATAGAGGGAGAGTGTGTGAGATAGATAGTGTGAGATAGATAGAGTGTGTGAGATAGAGGGAGGGTGTGTGAGATAGAGGGAGGGTGTGTGAGATAGAGGGAGGGTGTGTGAGATAGATAGAGTGTGTGAGATAGAGAGAGTGTGTGAGATAGATAGAGTGTGTGAGATAGAGGGAGGGTGTGTGAGATAGAGGGAGGGTGTGTGAGATAGAGGGAGGGTGTGTGAGATAGATAGTGTGTGAGATAGAGGGATAGTGTGTGAGATAGATAGTGTGAGATAGATAGTGTGTGAGATAGATAGAATGTGTGAGATAGATAGAGTGTGAGATAGAGGGATAGTGTGTGAGATAGATAGTGTGAGATAGATAGTGTGTGAGATAGATAGTGTGTGAGATAGATAGTGTGTGAGATAGATAGTGTGTGAGATAGATAGAATGTGTGAGATAGATAGTGTGTGAGATAGAGGGAGAGTGTGTGAGATAGATAGTGTGTGAGATAGAGGGAGAGTGTGTGAGATAGATAGTGTGTGAGAGCAGCATTATGCGGTGATGGATCCAGCCTAAAAGCCCCACCAGGTTACGCCCCCCCCCCCCCCCCCCCCTCCAGCTGCCTTCATATAACCTGCTTACCTCCCCCCCCTCTCCCCCCCCCCCTCTTATATACGGTATAATTTTTAGATTTTCTATTGTCAATACCATCATATCCTTATCCACCCCCTCTCTTGCTCTCGTTTGCTCTTGTTCTCTCTCTCTCTCTCTCTCTCTCTCTCTCTCTGTTTATTATGTCTATTATTTATATGCTTTAGTATATCTCCCATCTTCAATACCTTCATTACCTAATACATCTCTCTCTCTCTCTCTCTCTCTCCTGTGCTATTCTTTTCTCCATTTGTCTATTTAGTTTCTGCTATATCTAATGGAATGAAGTTCCGACCACCATTTTGGAATGTGAGGTATTTGTAGTTAGTGTATTTAAGTAATCTTCCGACGTCCATATACCCTTCCTAAGCTTAATATCGTGGAATAATAGCCAGAATATGTATATTTAATGAGTCCTGGTGTTAATGCGTCCTGGAATTATGAAGTTTCATATTCTATGCACTTCCTAAGTTGCTTTCTATCTCTCCTCTTTTTGTCTCACTCCCTCCTTTTCTTGCTACTTAATATAATACCTGTTTTCTGGATGTTCAGGGTTTTGCTCCTCACACACACACACACACACACACACACACACACACACACACACACACACGTGTACGTCCGTGGTAGTACAGTGGGTTAGCGCGCGGGTCTGGTTGACCTACGGAGGATATGGTCACTAACCAGGGTTCGAGCCCCACACCAGGCATCTCAATACCTGGGGAGTTTTCAGGAGGGTTAAAATCCCTCCAGGGTTCGAGCCCGCGCCAGGCATCTCAAAACCCTTCGCACCCAGTATATCAGGTATATTGAGTGATATACCTTTCTATCCTAAACACAGCCCGTAGCCTAGTAGGTAGAGCTCTCGTCTCACACACGAGGGGTCGGGGGTTCAATCCCCGGCCGGGCGGAGACAAATTGGGCTTGTCTCCTTTCATGTGTTAGCCTCAGTTCACCTAGCTGTAAATAGGTACCTGGAATAAGTGGACGACGTTGTGACGTCCCATCTGGGGTTGGCAAAAATGGTACAAGGCGAGATGGGTATCATATGGTTCACCTAAGCTGATGGCTACCTAAGCCTTCGGGCGAGACGGTAACGTCTATAGTGAGAATGGTACCATACAGATCCACCCTAAGCCTTCGTTTCCGATGTCGTCAATTGGCTAAAAATACAGACTACACACACATCCACAGCCATTCCAACGATACATATAACACCTACACATATAGGAGGCGGGAAATAACGAGCATGCTCACTCCCGCAATACAACTAGAGTAAGTACAACTAGAGTAAGTACACACACACACACCTCCCCGTGGCGTAACTGATAGCGCGTCTGGCTCACAACCAGAAGGTCCTGGGTTCGAGACCCGGGCGGGGAAGAGACATTTGGGCAAGTCTCCTAACGGTGTAGCCTCTGTTCACCTAGCAGTATAAATAGGAACCTGGTATAAGTGGACGAAGTTGTGACGTCCCATCTGGGGTTGGTGATCGGTTACAAGGTGAGATGGGTATCGTACTGGTTAACCTAAGCTACTGGTCAACCTAAGCCTTCGGGTGAGACTGGTACCGTAGTGAGAATGGTACCGTACAGCCTTCGTTTCCAGATGTCGCCAATTGGCTAAAATACAGACTACACACACATCCACAGCCATTCCAACGATACATAAACACTTAACATGCATTTCATTTTTCCTTTGCCCCTCAACTTTCCCTTCATAATTACTGATGGGCACAGGGCCTTGGGTGGGGTTTGGGTTTCCCGGGCATTTCCGCACCCTCCTCAGCTCCCTGCCTTGGAGTGGCTTCGGTCACCTGGACTTTATCAGTGGTAAGCAAAGAGGGTTTTGTGGGGCCCCTCGTGTATGGCCTTGGCCTTGCTCAGGACCTTGGGGCTGTTCGGCCAGACAGCCTGAGGAACAGCAACAACAACATGCATTTCACGCAATACATTCCCAGTTAAGGAGGCGCGATAATAATGAGCTTAGCTCGCATTGCGTGGATTCCCCTTGACGATCAAGCAAGTGAATACACATTCAGCCCACACACAAACAATCAACACTTTTACGGAACAATATCACCATTACATAAATACAAGAGAGCCTATAATTATACAGTAGCAATAAACATACTGTATGTTTACAGACAAACGGAAGCCAACACATAACCTCTAACTTCGTAGGCGGATGTAATAAGCATATAATCCTGAAGGGGTTAACAAGAACGGGCACGTACGTACATAGATACACACGGCCATAATATCGGGAGGCCTTCAATCAAGCCAATCCTCGCTTGCAACAAAACAAATGAGGTGTGTTTAATCTGTCCCTCTGGCGACACAGTGTAAACATCCGGGTCTGTGCATGTCTGGCACCAGTCATTTATCTTTTTGCATCCCACTTCTGACTAGTCGTACAATCACCTGCACAAATACCTGATACACTGCTTCTAAAAACGTAAGGCATCAAGTTATGTCTAGCACCCTTATATTTAAACCATACTAAAGTAGCATCCAAGACCTTCCTAAACGATAGAAACGTAAAAAATTGTGATCTCTCTGAACCCGATAGATATTTAGTCCTTTATCATAAATTATCACTAATATCTTTGTATCTTCCTACCATACAGGGTAGGTAGCACACATCCCACATGTTTTAAAATACGGGAGTTTGGGTGTAACTTGGCCAAACCTAAGCTAGTTTACGGGAGTTTGGGTGTAACTTGGCCAAACCTAAGCTAGTTTACGGGAGTTTGGGTGTAACTTGGCCAAACCTAAGCTAGTTTACGGGAGTTTGGGTGTAACTTGGCCAAACCTAAGCTACTTTAATTAATTTACTTCAACACATTTCATATCTTTACGAATGTAGCACATTAATTAACCCTTTCAGTACCAGTGCAGTCCTTTTAACTGTATTCTGGCCATTATTAGACGATTGTAGTTACCTTATAAAGGGCCTCCAGCACTTAAGGGGAGATCTCCACTTGAGGGATTTTTTTCTTGACCCCTTTCTCCCTCATGTTTAGCCCCATTGCTTTTGATATTATAAACCGTTTGCCCCATTAGTTTAGCGATTTTAAGAACTTTCACCCCATATTAAGACCTTTCGTGCAATTCAGGTGTCAATTTTATCCTGGCGAGCGATAGCGAGCCTGTAATTTAAGAGGAACCGGCCTTCGGCCGGGACATTTTTCTACCGAAAAATGTACAAATTTATCTTGAAAGGGACTCAAGGGGGTGTAATTTTAAGCTTGATGGAGGTCTAGGGAACAAACTAAATACCTCCCCTTAACAAGCTTCGAAATATCTCACTTAACCCTTTTTATTACCACAGATCCTTCTTAAACTGCACAACATCCTCTACGGTACAGAAGGGGTTAAGGGGAGATTTCCACTTGAGGGATTTTTTTCTGGACCCCTTTCTCCCTCATGTTTAGCCTCATTGCTTTTGAGATTTTAAGACGTTCGCCCTAGTAGTTTTGACATTTTAAGACATTTTGTCCCATTTCTGTCAATTTTAAGACCTTTCGTGCCATTAAGGTGTCGATTTTTTCCTGGCGAGCGATAGCGAGCCTGTCATTTAAGAGCAGCCGGCCTCCGGCCGGGACATTTTTCTACCGAAAAATGTACAAATTTATCTTGAAAGGGGGCCTAGGAGGTGTATATTTAAGCTTGATGAACACGTAGGGAACAACCTAAATACCTCCCCTTAACACTCTCTGGTGCCACGGTTTTGGGTTTATTATATATTTTGTTTATTTATGATTGAGCGATTTCATTGTTTTTGCCATTCTCGAGCAATTTATTTGTAGGCTGACCCCTAGAGTAAAATAACGCCTCCTCATACCCCCCTCTAACTACCCCCCAACACACACACACACACACATCCTAAGCTGCACACATCGTCTAATAACAGCTAGAGTATAGAAACAAATGACCTAATATGTTCACTGGATATACAGGGAATCGAACCTAGGTCAGGAGGATTACAAGTCCCAAGCTTTGACCACCCAGCCACACCTCCCCTCCACGAAATGAGTCCCAATAATATCCCCACTGGATATACAGGGAATCGAATCCAAGCCAGGAGATTACAAGTCCCAAGCACTGACCAACCTGCCAGCACGAATCGAGTCCCAATAATATATCTACTAGATATGCAGGGAATCGAACCCTAGTCAGGCGGATTGCTAGTCCCAAGCACTGACCACCCTGCCAGCACGAATCGAGTCCCAATAATATCTACTAGATATGCAGGGAATCGAACCCTAGTCAGGCGGATTGCTAGTCCCAAGCACTGACCACCCTGCCAGCACGAATCGAGTCCCAATAATATATCTACTAGATATGCAGGGAATCGAACCCTAGTCAGGCGGATTGCTAGTCCCAAGCACTGACCACCCTGCCAGCACGAATCGAGTCCCAATAATATATCTACTAGATATGCAGGGAATCGAACCCTAGTCAGGAGGATTACAAGTCCCAAGCACTGACCACCCTGCCAGCACGAATCGAGTCCCAATAATATATCTACTAGATATGCAGGGAATCGAACCCTAGTCAGGAGGATTACAAGTCCCAAGCACTGACCACTCTGCCAGCACAATCGAGTCCCAATCATATATCTACTAGATAGCAGGGAATCGAACCCTAGTCAGGAGGATTACAAGTCCCAAGCACTGACCACCCTGCCAGCACGAATCGAGTCCCAATAATATATCTACTAGATATGCAGGGAATCGAACCCTAGTCAGGAGGATTACAAGTCCCAAGCACTGACCACCCTGCCAGCACGAATCGAGTCCCAATAATATATCTACTAGATATGCAGGGAATCGAACCCTAGTCAGGCGGATTGCTAGTCCCAAGCACTGACCACCCTGCCAGCACGAATCGAGTCCCATAGAGTATATCTAACTAGATATGCAGGGAATCGAACCCTAGTCCAGGCGGGATTGCTAGTCCCAATCACTGACCACCTGCCAGCCCGAATCCGAGTCCCAATAATATATCTACGAGATATCAGGGAATCGAACCCTAGTCAGGAGAATTACAAGTCCCCAAGCACTGACCACCCTGCCATTCACTAATCGAGTCCCCAATAAATATCTACTAGATATGCAGGGAATC
>CM064491.1:4341271-4457321 GCA_032716605.1 Paralithodes platypus | reverse complement strand
GAGTATGTATGTGTGTGAGTGTGTGTGTGTAACTTACCCTAACCTAACCTCCAACCTGAGCCCAGATTTAAAACAATCTTTGACCAGCTGCCAAGGGCCCTAAACATGTGGGGGGAGGGGGGGGGGGGGGATAAACTTTTTGCGCACGCGCTTAGTTGCACCTATGCACTTACGCAGGATTAACCCCACCTAATCACCTAACAAATCATCTAACTACCCAATATAGCCCACCTAATCACTGCAATCACCTAACAACTCTCCTAATTACCCAATCACCCTCCTAACTACCCAATTAAGCCCACCTATTCACTTCAGCCATTTAACAATCCCTCTAACCATTGAATCACCCTCTAACAACCCACCTTTATCACTCCAATCACCAAACAGCTCCCCTAACTACTCAATCACCCCCCTAACTACGGTACCCAATTAACCCCCTAACTACCCAATCACCTCTGTAACCACCTAACCCACACCCCTAACTACCCAATTATACCCACCTAATCACTCCAATCACCTAACAACCTCCCTAACTACCCAATCACTCCCCCTAACTACCCAATTAAAACCCCCTAACTACCCAATCAGCCCTGTAACCAACCCCAAACTACCTAATCACTCCAATCACCTAACAACCCCCCTAACTACCTAATTACCCCCCTAACTACCCAATCACCCCTGTAACCACGTAACCCACCCCCCTAACCACCCTCCGTCAACCACCTTTCAGAGCCTTGTATTGATCGTTAGCCTGTTAAAGGTGGTTGGTTGGTTCGTTACCTACCCTCTCCCCCCCCCCTCCCTCTCTCTCTCTCACACACTCACTCTCACTCTCACCCTCTCTCTCTCTCTCGTTGTCTTTTTTTTTTCATCGGCTCTAAAGAAAATCGCACTCCCACTATCTCTCATTTTCGCTCTCGCTCTTTCGCTCTCTCTCTCTTTCTCTCTCACACACACACACACACACACACACACACACAGACACACACACACTCTCTCAAATTAGTTATCTATTTCTTATCTGTCTATAATAAATCCTACCCTTATTATCCCCCCCCCCTCCCCTTTGTCACTGTCACTTTCACTCTCAATTTAGTTTTTGTTATCGCTCTGTCTATAAGAAATCCTACCCCTACTCTCTCCCTCTCTCTCTCTCTCTCTCCGTCTGGTCTATGTTTGTCCCAAGCTCTGTTTAGTCTGCTCTTCAAGCCCTCGTAATATTGCATCTATGGGTAAATATACAGTACCGGTATATATATATATATATATATACCGGTATCATATTTCTCTCTATCAATTCTAGAGATAGATAGAATTACTGGATTATTCTCAATTATCCATTTAACTGACTGAACACACACACACACACGGACATTAGTTCCAGGGCAGTAGTTACCTTTCCAATGTTCCCTTAGCCACTCTAAACCACTGTTTGGACACTTGATCCTCAGTGTTTTGGAGGACAAGCAGCCTAGAAGGGTCACTAGACCTGTTGTTGCTTGAGTTCCTTTGTACACACACACACACACACACATTCGCTTCTAATTCGTACACTAGCTAACGTACACACATGGATAGTGGATACACAGACACACACACATAGGCACACTGGCCTACACACACACACACACACACACACACACACACACACACACACACACACACACACACACACACACGCGCGCGCGCGCACACGCACACACAAACACTATTGACATTGACGAGGAACCAAAATGAAACAGATGAGAGAGAGAAGCGTACAGTAGGTCAGTGTGTCGACATCTATGTGTGTGTATAATAATAAACGGTTTATTATATGTGTGTGTGTGTGTGTATGTGTGTGTGTGTGTGTGTGTGTGTGTGTGTGTTGTGAGTGTGAGTGTGTGTGTGTGTGTGTGTGTGTGTGTGTGTGTACGTTGGTGTACGTATGTAAGTGTATTTCAGTGTGACTATGTGTGCGTGTATGTGTGTGTATATTATGGTTGTGTGTGTGTGCGTGTGTTGCTGTACGTGTGTAAAACCTTGAAATTGTATACCAACGAGTGTTTGCCCTTTTAAGTTGATTATCTCCAAATATCTTTATGTACCTATCAATTGTGTGTATGTATGTAATATATGTATGTAATATATGTATGTATGTATGTATGTATGTAGATCAAACACAAAAAGAAAAATAGAAAACAAGAAAAGCAAACTAACTAAAGAGAAAACAAAATTAAGAAGAAAAAAATAATACTAAGGAAAGAGAGTGAAGAAAAGATGTAGGAATGAATGAGATCAAAGACTTTATTATAATACCTGGAGGAGAAGTCTTCTTGTAGTTCGGTTATATGGAAGACTATCTGGGGCCACGTTTTTGGAAGTTATATATTTTTTTGAGGAATTTTTGATTTTGCCATTTTCGAGCAATGTATTTTAGTTTGTCCCCTAGGCTAAATAAATATATATACTGTATATAAATAACGCCTCTTCGTACTTCTTTCAAAATACAAAATGCCCACTCAGAGCCCCTTCCATCTAAATTTGTACATATTTCAATCAAGACAATTATCCCGGTCAAAGATCAATATATTTTATGGTAGAGGCTCGCTATCCCTCATCTATGAAGAAAAATCGACACATGACAAGGGGCGAAGGGATTTATTATCGCCACAATAATGGGATGAATCGCATTAGAATCTCCAAACTACTGGAGTGAAACAAGAGAGGTCCATAAAGACCCCCACGGACCGAATAGGGTTAAATACTAAAGAGAAAACAAAAATCACACACACACACACAAAGAAAACATGAAATCAAATAAAACTAAACAAAAACTTTTCAATACTATTCTTTTGATCTCACTCACTCAAACAACTTTTGTTTCCATTATTTGTTTACCCTGCTCGTGTTCTGTCCTTTGTTTACCCTGCTCGTGTTCTGTCCTTTGTTTACCCTGCTCGTGTTCTGTCCTTTGTTTACCCTGCTCGTGTTCTGTCCTTTGTTTACCTTGCTCGGGTTCTGTTCTTTGTTTACCCTGCTCGTGTTCTGTCCTTTGTTTACCCTGCTCGTGTTCTGTCCTTTGTTTACCCTGCTCGTGTTCTGTCCTTTTCTTACTGTTTTGTGTTACCCATTTTACTAATACTTTTCCACGTAATTTCCGATTCATATAAATGCTCTTGTTTCGTTCATTAATTTCTTCTTACTCCCCTTTATTTTCATTCTTTTTCTTTTTTCATAATATAATAATAATAATTACTGTATTATTATTATTCTATTTCTTCTTATCATTATTATCATTATCTTCCGTCTTTCCTTCTCTCGTTTTTTCCTTCTTTCTCCACGTTCATTTATCTTATGTATAAATCTTTTTTCCGCCAACTATATTTAGTCTTATTCTCGGGCACATTTCTCGTGGGATTCCTGGCACTGGTTTTATGGTGTTTTATGAGAGAGAGAGAGAGAGAGAGAGAGAGAGAGAGAGAGAGAGAGAGAGAGAGAGAGAGAGAGAGAGAGAGAGAGAGAGAGGTAGTAAAGGTGAGAGGAAGGAAATAGAGGGAGGAGGAGAATAGGAGAAGGAGAAATAAAATGGGAGGAGGGAGTGGAAGGGGGCAAGAAATAGTAAGAGGAGAAGGAGTGGCAAGAGAAGAAGAAGGAAAAGCAAGAAGAGTAAGAAGGTGAGGCGAAGAAGAAGGAAGAAGGAAGAAGCTGATGAAGAGGACCAGCCTATAATTGCGTTGTGTCAAGTCAACCAAGTCCCATTATCGTGTTGATACAATTGTCACCCAAATTTGCTTTGAATAACTATACTCCATTCATTGTCAGTAGGCCAAAACACTTGACAACTAACCTCAATAACTATACTCCATTCATTGTCAGTAGGCCAAAACTCTTGACAACTAACCTCAATAACTATACTCCATTCATTGTTAGTAGGCCAAAACTCTTGACAACTAACCTCAATAACTATACTCCATTCATTGTTAGTAGGCCAAAACTCTTGACAACTAACCTCAATAACTATACTCCATTCATTGTTAGTAAGCCAAAACACTTGACAACTAACCTCAATAACTATACTCCATTCATTGTCAGTAGGCCAAAACTCTTGACAACTAACCTCAATAACTATACTCCATTCATTGTCAGTAGACCAAAACTCTTGACAACTAACCTCAATAACTATACTCCATTCATTGTCAGTAGACCAAAACTCTTGACAACTAACCTCAATAACTATACTCCATTCATTGTCAGTAGACCAAAACTCTTGACAACTAACCTCAATAACTATACTCCATTCATTGTTAGTAAGCCAAAACACTTGACAACTAACCTCAATAACTATACTCCATTCATTGTTAGTAAGCCAAAACTCTTGACAACTAACCTCAATAACTATACTCCATTCATTATAGGTACCAAAACTCTTGACAACTAACCTCAATAGACTAGTCCATTTATTATAGGTAGACCAAAACTCTTGACAACTAACCTCAATAACTATACTCCATTCATTGTCAGTAGGCCAAAACTCTTGACAACTAACCTCAATAACTATACTCCATTCATTGTCAGTAGACCAAAACTCTTGACAACTAACCTCAATAACTATACTCCATTCATTGTCAGTAGGCCAAAACTCTTGACAACTAACCTCAATAACTCACAAACGACTAGAGTAATCGAGCTAATATTTCTACCATTTGGGAAGTATCAGCCAGGGCATAGGGGTGGATATTTCCAGCCCATTTGTTCCAGCCCTTTTTGGGTTAGAGGTTAGGAGTCACGATTTCTGGCATACTGATAATGAATAGATAATGAATAGACTAGTCCGTTTATTATAGGTAATGAATAGATAATGAATAGACTAGTCCATTTATTATAGGTAATGAATAGACTAGTCCATTTATTATAGGTAATTAATAAATAATGAATAGACTAGTCCATTTATTATAGGTAAGCCAGAAATAGACTAGTCCATTTATTATAGGTAAGCCAGAAATCGTAAATCTGTAACTTAAAGCAAAAGGGCTGTATATGTTCACACTTATTCCCTGGATGACTCTTCCCAAATGGTAGACATATTAGCTCGATTACCTAGTCGTGTTTGAGTTATACGGTTAGTGGTCAAGATTTGTTGGCCTACTGACAATGACTAGACTATAGTGAATGGGTTTGTAATATCGTTAACCCTGTTTGGTCCGCGGGGGATCTTTTTGGGCCTCCCCTATTTCGCCCCATTAGTTTGGAGATTAAGACTTTTCACCGCATTAGTTTGGCGATAGAAAGACACTTTACTCCATTCAGGTGTCGACATTTTTCTGAGTGAGCGATAACGAGGCTGTAACTTAGACAAAATTGGCCTTCGGACGGCTCACTTTGCTATCGAATAATGTACAAATTTAGCTTGATAGGTTCTGGTGAAGCCCGAGAAGGCGTGTTTGTTGGGCTAGGGGACAAATTAAGATACATTGTTCTACTACACTAATACATTACTTGAAAACAAATTAAGATACATTGTTCTACTACACTAATACATTACTTGAAAACAGTCACAATATATCATCTCATCCCGTTAACTGGACATAACACATTAAGAACAGTTTTAGCTATTTTTATCAATCTTCGGACTCGTAGCTGTTAAGCTGGTGGAGGTATGCGCTTTACTGATCGCCTCCTAAATATAATCACTTCCTCCTTGGCGGCATATCCTATCTGCCCACTAAATTTCGTGAACATCGATTAATAAGTTTTTGAGATATCTTGTTTACAGACAGACAAACAGATGGAGGCAAACATCATATAACATCCTCCAACTTCGATGGCGAAGGTAATAACGCAAACAACAATCAAGAACAAAAACAACAATCAAGAACATAAACAAAAACAACAACCA
Organism: Paralithodes platypus; assembly: GCA_032716605.1. Lineage (NCBI taxonomy): Eukaryota > Metazoa > Arthropoda > Malacostraca > Decapoda > Lithodidae > Paralithodes > Paralithodes platypus. The sequence continues at coordinate 4,451,443 of CM064491.1, read as the reverse complement.
AGATATCCTCCTCGAAATAAAATGAGTTGGAGTGGGAGGATCAGGTGAATTCTGTTAAATCACTGTCATTAGGTTAGTTTCAGGGGGGGGGGGGGATCAACACATTGCCATTACTACCTCTCTTGTTGCTTCTTTCTGTACTTGCTATTTTTTCTTATTATTATTATTATTATTATTATTATTATTATTATTATTATTATTATTATCGTTATTATTAGTATCATCATTATTATTATATGCTTCTTATTTTTCTTGTTTCTTCTTTCTATATATATTTTTAATTGTCATCATCATTATCTTCGACCTTTTTCCACAGCATTTTTTAGCGACACTAACGAGCATCTCCATTACTATCAACACCAAGTATCACCATAAACAGATGAAGAACACCTTTAACAATATAAACAAAAAAATAACAATACTATTCCTTGGAGTGAGAGGATCAGGTCAACACTTGTGGTAATCACACCCATTACGTTAGCTCTAGGAGAGGAGGCGGCTAAACACATTATCCTAGACGAGATTTATTTTTTCTTCTTCGTCTTTGTCTTCTTCTTCCTCGACTGTTTCCATGGCAGTTCGAACATTTCATTCCAACAACAACAACCACCACCAAAGCAGTTATCATTAGTACCACCATCATTCAATAGAAAAAGAAGCAGAAAATACTATTAGTTAGAAAGAGCGAAATCAGGTCAACACTTCTGGCACATCACGGCCATTACGTTAGCTCTAGGGGAGGGGAGGGGGGGGGGGGCTTCAGTCGTCATTGTCTTTCCCTTCTCTTTTTCTGCTAGTTTACTCATGGACTTTTTGTCATGAAATATCTAGAAACACCAATTCAGTCACTTCATTTAATAACAACAAAACAACGACAAGCACCCTAGAGACTTTCCTTATTTAATAACAACAAAACAACGACAAACACCCTAGAGACTTTCCTTATTTAATAACAACAAAACAACGACAAGCACCCTAGAGACTTTCCTTATTTAATAACAACAAAACAACGACAAGCACCCTAGAGACTTTCCTTATTTAATAACAACAAAACAACGACAAGCACCCTAGAGACTTTCCTTATTTAATATCAACAAAACAACGACAAGCACCCTAGAGACTTTCCTTATTTAATAACAACAAAACAACGACAAGCACCCTAGAGACTTTCCTTATTTAATAACAACAAAACAACGACAAGCACCCTAGAGACTTTCCTTATTTAATAACAACAAAACAACGACAAGCACCCTAGAGACTTTCCTTATTTAATAACAACAAAACAACGACAAGCACCCTAGAGACTTTCCTTATTTAATAACAACAAAACAACGACAAGCACCCTAGAGACTTTCCTTATTTAATAACAACAAAACAACGACAAGCACCCTAGAGACTTTCCTTATTTAATAACAACAAAACAACGACAAGCACCCTAGAGACTTCCCTTATTTTCTTCTAATTATAATTATATTGTTCATTACTGTGTCTGCTTGTTCGTTATATTTGTCGGAACGGTCACACATTTCTCTTGTTCACTATTTATGTTTGTAGTTTATTTTGTAACCCGGGCACGATTCATTCTCTCATTCTCTCATTCTCTCATTCTCTCTCTCTCTCTCTCTGCTTTTGTATTATAAGGTACAAGCTGCTTCGTGTTTACCTTACGATCTGTGAAGTAATGAACACAATCTCTCGGTATATAATAGCCTATCCCCTACACCTCTCTCACGCTCTCTTTCACACACAGACACACATAATCACACCTCTCTCTCTCTCTCTCACACACACACACTCACACGCTCTCTCACACACTCACACACACACACACTCTCTCTCTCTCGAACCCTATGATCTGTGGAGTCTTTTTATCCTTGTACAGTAACTCACTTGATCACACACTCAATCTCCCTCTCTCTCTATCTCTCTTTCTACATACACAATTACATTGAAACACACACACATTCACTCCCCCTCACACTCACTCTCATTATCTCTCTCACACACACTCGCTCGTAGTAAACCGATTATTAACATTAAACAAAAACATCTGAGGTGAAACCATTGATTACGGGAGTTGAGGAGTGATTGGTGCTTCTGAATGCTGGTGTGCTTGCTGTTTGTGGGCGAACTGTTATAAGTTCTTCTCCGTCACCTATTTTTCCTGGCTCGTGTCTCTTGCTGATCCTCCCTACCCCTTATGGGAGTAAGGGCTGGCTATTGACTGACTGACACACATATATATATATATATATATATATATATATATATATATATATATATATATATACACATACACATTCACTCCCCCTCCCACTCACTCCCATTGTCTCTCTCTCACACACACACGCTCGAAATAAACCGATTATCATTATCATTACACACACAAACACACACACACACCCCTACCTTCCAAACTATCTGTCCTCTGCCTCTCCCCCCGCCCATCAATGATCAGCGCCCACATTCAGCCCACCCATTACATAATTGTGTCTTCTAATCAGGGAGAGAGAGAGAGAGAGAGAGAGAGAGAGAGAGAGAGAGAGAGAGAGACGAGAGAGAGAGAGAGAGAGAGAGAGAGAGAGAGAAAGAGACGAGAGAGAGAAAGAGAAAGAGAAAGAGAGAGAGAGAGAGAGAGAGAGAGAGAGAGAGAGAGAGAGAGAGAGAGAGAGAGAGAGAGAGAGAGAGAGCCTAGGGGACAAACTGAAATATAATTGATCTAATATGACATAAGGAAGTAAAATCATCAATCATAATTAAACAAAGTATTATACTAACCCACAAGACGTAGAAACAGATGGTGTTAAGGCAAGTCTCACAACTAAAACAATTTTTCCACCCATTTTTCACTGCCAACTCTTTCTGGCAAAATGTCACGTTTTCATGAGGCCGGTGTTACACGAGGTTTGTATCTGAACGCGAAAGTGATCCCAGACCCTGAGAATAGGAACTTTAAATGTTGTTTCTGTTCGGGCTCTGGTTTGTGTCGGCCACCCCTAGCAATGGAGTATGTGCCTGAGTTACTATACAGTATACATATACAGTATACATACATACACATACACATACAGTATACATACACATACACATACAGTATACAGTATACATACACATACAGTATACATACACATACACATACAGTATACATACAGTATACATACACATACAGTATACAGTATACATACACATACAGTATACATACACATACAGTATACATACACATACACATACAGTATACATACACATACACATACAGTATACATACACATACATGCATGTCTCAAAAGATGTCAGAATATATAATTGTCCAAATAAATAGCCGGAAAAAAAGCTTCCAAGCGTTCTCGCCTTTAACCTGTGACGTCATTGCCGATAAGCACTTAAACACACACACACACACACACACGAATGCACACGTATGACCTACACACACATGTGAATACATACCCACATACTGAACAAACAAAAACACATATACACGTGCTCATTCTCACACACACTCTCTCTCTCTCTCACACACACACACACACAGTAACACAACAAACTCACCAACACACTAACAAACGATGTCGACCCAAATACAAGCACAGGAAGGTAACTCATCAAACTTACGAGGACATTTATTGTTGCTGTAACTTTGGTCTCGTATAGAAAGGCGGAATTTTATGATGCTGTTATCTATGAAAGGGATACAGATACTAACATAATATATACTAACATTTACTAATATACTGTATATACTAGCAGGCACTAATATATACTAAAAGATACTAACATTATATACTAATAGATACTAACGGAATTATATGCTAACAGATATTAACAAAAGGGATACAGATACTAACATTTACTAGTATATATACTAGCAGGCACTAATATATATTAACAAATACTAACATTTATATACTAATAGATACTAACGGAATTATATGCTAACAGATATTAACAACATATACTAACATTTATTAACAGATATTAACAAAACTAACATACTGTACATACCACCAGATATTAATATATACTAACATTATATTAACATACTATGATATGCAGTACAGTGCATAGCGAGAGGAAGGACGTTCCATAAGTATAAACAAAAGGGCAGACTACATGCAACCGTCTTCAAATACATAAACATTAGCGTTCCCCGAATTCACATACAAGGGATCCATTAAGAGCAAATAAAACATCAATCAAATGAAACAAACAATCAAGCAAGGCAAATATAACATCAATCAAGGCAAATAAAACATCAATCAAAGGAAACAAACAATCAAGCAAGGCAAATATAACATCAATCAAGGCAAATAAAACATCAATCAAAGGAAACAAACAATCAATCAAGGCAAATATAACATCAATCAAGGCAAATAAAACATCAATCAAAGGAAACAAACAATCAAGCAAGGCAAATATAACATCAATCAAGGCAAATAAAACATCAATCAAAGGAAACAAACAATCAAGCAAGGCAAATATAACATCAATCAAGGCAAATAAAACATCAATCAAAGGAAACAAACAATCAATGCAAACAAATTATCAAAGCAAATAAAACATCAATCAAAGGAAACAAACAATCAATGTAAACAAATTATCAAAGCAAATAAAACATCAATCAAAGGAAACAAACAATCAAGCAAGGCAAATATAACATCAAGCAAGGCAAATAAAACATCAATCAAAGGAAACAAACAATCAATGCAAACAAATTATCAAAGCAAATAAAACATCAATCAAAGGAAACAAACAATCAATGCAAACAAATTATCAAAGCAAATAAAACGTCAATCAAAGGAAACAAACAATCAAGCAAGGCAAATAAAACATCAATCAAAGGCAACAAACAATCAAGGCAAATAAAACATCAAGCAAGGCAAATATAACATCAAGCAAGGCAAATAAAACATCAATCAAAGGAAACAAACAATCAAGGCAAATAAAACATCAATCAAGGACAATATAACATCAAGCAAGGCAAATAAAACATCAATCAAAGGAAACAAACAATCAAGCAAGGTAAATATAACATCAATCAAGGCAAACAAAACATCAATCAAGGAAAATAAAACATCAATCAAGGCAAATATAACATCAATCGAGGCAAATAAAACATCAATCAAGGCAAATAAAACATCAATCAAGGCAAGCAAAGCATCAAAGTAAACAAGGAATCAATCAATGCAAACAAAACATCAAAGCAAACAAAACATCACTCAAGGCAAACAAAACATCAATCAAAGCAAATAAAACATCAATCAAGGCAAACAAATAATCAATCAAGGCATCCAGCATAGTAAACAAGGAATCAATCATAGTAAACAAGGCAAACAATGGGGGCGTTCCAAAATCATAAACAAGCCAGACAGACAGCAGGCAAACAAGTCACGTCTTAAAAGGTGATGAATGAGTGTTGAGGGATGATTTATGTGTGTGTGTGTGTGTGTGTGTTGGGAGGTTGTGTACGTGTGAGTATGTTGTGAAATTATATGTGTGTTTGTGTGTGTGTATTGTGCTTGTGTTAGTGTGTAAGACAGTGTGTGTATGTGTGTGTGGGTGTGGGTGTGTGTATGTGTGTGTGTGCGTATTCAGAGAGATTATGCGGGGAAGGGGGAGTGTGTGTTTTACCGTGAATATATCTTGATATGTACGCGTGTGTATGTATGTGTGTGTGTGTGTGTGTGTGTGTGTGTGTGTGTGTGTGTGTGTGTGTGTGTGTGTGTGAGAGAGAGAGAGGTGAGGAGAAGAGAGAGAGAGAGAGAGAGAGAGAGAGAGAGAGAGAGAGAGAGAGAGAGAGAGAGAGAGAGAGAGAGAGAGAGAGAGAGAGAGAGAGAGAGAGAGAGAGAGAGAGAGAGAGAGAGAGAGAGCCTAGGGGACAAACTGAAATATAATTGATCTAATATGACATAAGGAAGTAAAATCATCAATCATAATTAAACAAAGTATTATACTAACCCACAAGACGTAGAAACAGATGGTGTTAAGGCAAGTCTCACAACTAAAACAATTTTTCCACCCATTTTTCACTGCCAACTCTTTCTGGCAAAATGTCACGTTTTCATGAGGCCGGTGTTACACGAGGTTTGTATCTGAACGCGAAAGTGATCCCAGACCCTGAGAATAGGAACTTTAAATGTTGTTTCTGTTCGGGCTCTGGTTTGTGTCGGCCACCCCTAGCAATGGAGTATGTGCCTGAGTATACAGTATACAGTATACATACACATACACATACAGTATACATACACATACACATACAGTATACAGTATACATACACATACAGTATACATACACATACACATACAGTATACATACACATACACATACAGTATACATACACATACAGTATACATACAGTATACAGTATACATACACATACAGTATACATACACATACAGTATACATACACATACAGTATACATACACATACACATACAGTATACATACACATACACATACAGTATACATACACATACATGCATGTCTCAAAAGATGTCAGAATATATAATTGTCCAAATAAATAGCCGGAAAAAAAGCTTCCAAGCGTTCTCGCCTTTAACCTGTGACGTCATTGCCGATAAGCACTTAAACACACACACACACACACACACACGAATGCACACGTATGACCTACACACACATGTGAATACATACCCACATACTGAACAAACAAAAACACATATACACGTGCTCATTCTCACACACACTCTCTCTCTCTCTCTCTCTCTCACACACACACACACAGTAACACAACAAACTCACCAACACACTAACAAACGATGTCGACCCAAATACAAGCACAGGAAGGTAACTCATCAAACTTACGAGGACATTTATTGTTGCTGTAACTTTGGTCTCGTATAGAAAGGCGGAATTTTATGATGCTGTTATCTATGAAAGGGATACAGATACTAACATAATATATACTAACATTTACTAATATACTGTATATACTAGCAGGCACTAATATATACTAAAAGATACTAACATTATATACTAATAGATACTAACGGAATTATATGCTAACAGATATTAACAAAAGGGATACAGATACTAACATTTACTAGTATATATACTAGCAGGCACTAATATATATTAACAAATACTAACATTTATATACTAATAGATACTAACGGAATTATGTGCTAACAGATATTAACAAAATCATATACTAACATTTATTAACAGATATTAACAAAACTAACATACTGTACATACCACCAGATATTAATATATACTAACATTATATTAACATACTATGATATGCAGTATAGTGCATAGCGAGAGGAAGGTCGTTCCATAAGTATAAACAAAAGGGCAGACTACATGCAACCGTCTTCAAATACATAAACATTAGCGTTCCCCGAATTCACATACAAGGGATCCATTAAGAGCAAATAAAACATCAATCAAAGGAAACAAACAATCAAGCAAGGCAAATATAACATCAATCAAGGCAAATAAAACATCAATCAAAGGAAACAAACAATCAATGCAAACAAATTATCAAAGCAAATAAAACATCAATCAAAGGAAACAAACAATCAAGCAAGGCAAATATAACATCAAGCAAGGCAAATAAAACATCAATCAAAGGAAACAAACAATCAATGCAAACAAATTATCAAAGCAAATAAAACATCAATCAAGGCAAATATAACATCAAGCAAGGCAAATAAAACATCAATCAAAGGAAACAAACAATCAAGGCAAATAAAACATCAATCAAGGAAAATATAACATCAAGCAAGGCAAATAAAACATCAATCAAAGGAAACAAACAATCAAGCAAGGCAAATATAACATCAATCAAGGCAAACAAAACATCAATCAAGGAAAATAAAACATCAATCAAGGCAAATATAACATCAATCGAGGCAAATAAAACATCAATCAAGGCAAATAAAACATCAATCAAGGCAAGCAAAGCATCAAAGTAAACAAGGAATCAATCAATGCAAACAAAACATCAAAGCAAACAAAACATCACTCAAGGCAAACAAAACATCAATCAAAGCAAATAAAACATCAATCAAGGCAAACAAATAATCAAACAAGGCATCCAGCATAGTAAACAAGGAATCAATCATAGTAAACAAGGCAAACAATGGGGGCGTTCCATAATCATAAACAAGCCAGACAGACAGCAGGCAAACAAGTCACGTCTTAAAAGGTGATGAATGAGTGTTGAGGGATGATTTATGTGTGTGTGTGTGTGTTGGGAGGTTGTGTACGTGTGAGTATGTTGTGAAATTATGTGTGTGTTTGTGTGTGTGTATTGTGCTTGTGTTAGGGTGTGAGACAGTGTGTGTATGTGTGTGTGGGTGTATGTGTGTGGGTGTGTGTATGTGTGTGTGTGCGTATTCAGAGAGATTATGCGGGGAAGGGGGAGGGGGAGAGTGTGTGTTTTACCGTGAATATATCTTGATATGTACGCGTGTGTATGAGAGAGAGAGAGAGAGAGAGAGAGAGAGAGAGAGAGAGAGAGAGAGAGAGAGAGAGAGAGAGAGAGAGAGAGAGAGAGAGAGAGAGAGAGAGAGAGAGAGAGAGAGAGAGAGAGAGCAGTATATTGGAAGAAAAGTGATTAGTAAGGTGAATACCATAAACAATAGAAAACGGTGAACACGCAAAATCGAAGAACATAAATTAACTCTTAAATCAGGAAAGTCAAAAATAGATTCTGATGAGCCCGGATAAATAAATTATTATGACGCACTTTGACAGTTTATTAAGAGGGAGTGAGTCGCTTTTTCTGGACCCCTTTTATCACTTTTGTTTAGCATATTAGTTTTGAGATTTTAAGACGTTCGTTCCTTTAGTTTGGCGATTTTGATACCTTTCACCTCATTTGTTTTGTCAATATTTACAACCACAACCACACCAGCTACCACTACTACAACCACATACCGGTTTATGTTTCATACTAAAACTACTAATATCACAACTGTCAGCATACCGTACGTAATTCAACCACTACCACATCAACCACGATCGTCATAAACACTACCACAATCAACACAACTATCACAACCACCATATCTACTAGTGTGGCTCTGATCCATGTGGATGAATTAGGTGGAAGGGAAGCACAGGAAAGAGCTTGAATTCTGTATTTCTCTTACGTTTCAGGCTACGCAGAACCCAGTCTCTCTGAAGATGGGTTCTGCGTAGCCCGAAATGTAAGAGAAATAAAAAATTCAAGCTCTTTACTCTGTTTCCCTTCCACCTAATTCATATCTACCAGTACCAAACCTACACCTACACCTACCACCATTCCACCACACAACTACCATCACATTTACTAGTACCAAAACTACCACTACCACACTTTCCACAGCTACCACAACACTAACAAATGCCATACCACCACACACACTACCACTACGTGACTACACCCACAACCACAACCACAACCACCACCACATCTACCACTACTACACTTATCACAGCTACCTCTACAAATACCATACCACCACGCACACATTACGACAACGACACCTACCACCACAATCTCTCTCTAGTCCCTTCTCTCTCTCCCTCCCTCCCTTTCTCAACACACACCTACATCAAACCAAACTACAACAACCACCACAATATGATGGTATGATATTTTTATCCCTAGGGAACTACACTTTCTCCTTCTCCATCATCATCATCATCGTCTCTCTAGAGTCTAGAGTCTAGAGACCGTTCGTTCCCCCTACCCCTTCCCCACTCTCAATCTCCTTCTCTCTTTAGTACCTAGTAGGAACGGTCACAAGGTCTGTGTGGTTTGAGTATCTGTGTATCAGTAACTGTAACTCTCTCTCTCTCACACACCGACAACCACCACAGCTACTTCAACAACAACTACGACTACTACCACCACCACAACTACTACCACTACAACAACAACCACAACTACTACCACTACAACAACCATAATCTGGTTGTATAATGTCTTGTGTTCATGGTTGGCCTCCCAGACACTCCTCCCTAGGGAACAACAACGCCTCCTCTCTCCTCTTTCTCCTTTATCATATCTCCTTAGTCCCTGCTTCTATATTCTTCTTTCCTCTTACTCATATTTATTGTGTTATCTTCTATGTATGTATGTGTGTATGTATGTATGTATGTTTCTCAATCTATCTACCTATATTTATCTATCTATCCAACTACTACATAACAACCACAACCACCACAATATGGTGGTATTATGTTTTTGTGTTCATGGTTGGACTCCCAGACAATCCTCCCTATGGAACAACACCTCCTCTCTCCTCTTTCTTCTTATCATCATTATCTCTCTCTCTCTCTCTCCTCAATCAGCCCCCTCACACCTTCTCAACGATCGATTATCCTCCTTCTCATCCCCTATCTCTCTCCTTCCTCTGACCTCCCTCCCTTGCTCTTTCCTTTCTTCCCACCCTCGTTTTTTTCTCTATCCTACCATTTGTTCCTCTTTCCCTCACTCCTTTCCTTTCCTTGTTCCTTCCTTCCCCCTCGCTCTCCTCCTTCCCTTCCTTCCTTCCTTTCTTCCTCCTCCTCTTCCTTCCTTTCTCCTCTTCTTCCTTTCTCCTCCTCTTCCTTCCTCCCTCCTCTTCTTCCTTCCTTCCTCCTTGCTTCTCTCCTTCCTTCCCTTCCACCCTCTCTCCTTCCCTCCGTTCCACCTACTTTCCTTCTTTATTCCTTCACTCCTTCCTTTCCGCCCCTCTCTCCCTCTCTCTCCACCTTAACCCTCGCTTCCTTCACGTAATCACCATTATAACAGACTCACGATGCAATAACTTGAGACTTGCTCACAACGTCACAACCTGCTCGTTCTCAGGAAAGCTATAACCTATTCATTAACACTTGTTCATCCGACATTTTAGCAGGGATTTCGTTGATTGTTTTCTTGCCTTTTTATTAGGTTTGCTTTCTTTATTATATTTACTTTGTTAATATTATTATGAGCGTTGGTTTGGATTGTTTGTGCATTTTCGAGCAATTTATTATTTAGTTTGCCCAAGACTAAAAAATTTCGTCTGCCAGACCTGTTTCATAAAAAAAAAAAAAAAAAAAATCCCCAGGCCCCTTTAAAACTTAATCTATATTTTCCAGTAAAAAATATATCCTGGCCGAAGGCCTGTTTCTTTTAAAATGCGCCTTCGCTATCGCTCAACCAGATAAAGAGGACACTTTAGAGTGTAACATCATACAATAGCCAAACTAATGGGGCGAAGAATGGGGGAATTAGTAAGACACAAAACTTTAATAGTTCAATCTAGTTATCGATATCATTTCCAAAAATAGTCCCGAAATATTACGAGATAAAACTTGCTCATGGAAAATTGACGGAATAAAGCGTTCGTGTGAGTGCCTTAAACATGGAATCCGTCAGGTAGAAATGAAGTGCAGAATAATTTGCAACTAAATGTATACGATTTATGTAAAAGCTCTACGTTAGAATAGAAACTGTTGAAATATACAAATATATATATGTCGTCCGTGATGAGCCGTCAGAACTTACATGCATTTACTGAATACGCAATGTAAAAGCATTGACTAACACACACACACACACAAAGTGAACCAGACAGCAGCGAGCCTACCTGTCACCCAGACCTAAATCCCCTGGTCTAACCTGCTTCACAAAGTTACCGAGGACAGGCCGAGTAAGAGTAAGAGAGAGAGAGAGAGAGAGAGAGAGAGAGAGAGAGAGAGAGAGAGAGAGAGAGAGAGAGAGAGAGAGAGAGAGAGAGAGAGAGAGAGAGAGAGAGAGAGAGAGAGAGAGAGAGTATGTGTGTCTGACTTGATCTCGTCTGCCTTGTCAACAGATGCTTTTATTTTCGAAACAGTTCCCTTTTAATCACCCATCACCGAACTTCTATAGAGGGAGAATTTCCACTCATACACTCACGATCTCTCCCTCCCTCCCCCTCTCTCTCTCTTACCCACTTTATTTTCTCACTTCTCCAGGCCCATTTGTGTATCTTAACAAACCTCTCCCTCCACACACACACTTTTTATATTGAAACGGTAATAGTTCCTTAGCACCTTAACCCCTTAAGTACCGTCGACATCTTTTTCGTTTCATTCTGGCTACCAGGAATCGATTTTATTCAGTTTAGGAAGACTCTCTAGCAATGATAAGGCCTCGAACCATTACAGTACAATCACCCTTTTAACTACCACATATCCTTCCTAAGCTGCATAAAATTAACGAATAGAATAAAATACAACAGACGTCGCCGGTACAGAAGGGGTTAATGCAGCGTTCCAGGCAGCTCGGTCTTAGTCAGTCCTTTGGCTGCGAGATCAGTTTGTACTACATAATCCCACGTCTTTCTTGGTCTACATCTCCTTGCAATTTCCTCCACGTTCATAGACTTGTATTTCTTAACCTAAATATAATATGATAATCACCCCCGATCATGGCATAGCCTAACCTTCCGTATTTTCTCTCCTTCCCAGGTGCTTTCCTGTTCCCTTACCTGATCATGCTGGCAGTGGAAGGCATCCCGGTGTTCTACCTGGAGCTGGCGATTGGTCAGAGGCTCAGGAAGGGTGCCATTGGGGTCTGGAACCAGGTGAGACAATAATAATAATAATAATAATAATAATAATAATAATAATAATAATAATAATAATAATAATAATAATAATAATATTCCTAATAATGGTAATATTAATACGAATTATAATTACCACTATCACAAAACATAATTAGGTGTATATAGTAAGATTAGGATGGACCTATGGGAGTCATAGGAATATTTGATGTGCCGTACTCATTACCCCTTTGTTTCCCAAAGGTCTTTCCTAAACTGATTAAAATCGCGTAACGTTAGCCAGGATACATTCAGAATAACGCCATGGTATTAAAGAGGTACATTTGAGTATCTAACGAAGAGATGAAAGAATACTCAATAAAAACATAAAAGATATACAAAATAGAACAAGCAAACAAGAGGTGTAAGAGGATAATGTGAGCGTTGTCAAAGAGAGGAAACAAAAGACAGGAACAAAAGAAAAACAATAGCAAAAGTATTCTATTTGAGCCAGGATCGAGGCGAGAGGAGAATGAAGGGCTTACATGCGAAGGAAAAATATCTGTTGTGCTTCAAAGGTGTGTGTGTGTGTGTGTGTGTGTGTGTGTGTGTGTGTGTGTGTGTGTGTGTGTGTGTGTGTGTGTGTGTGTGTGTGTGTGTGTGTGTGTGTGTGTGTGTGTGTGTCAGGGAGAGATACACTGACAACACAAACCTTACGATCCAAACGAGGTGGTCAGTAATTAATTCTAGTATATATAGAACACCAAATAAAGGAAAACTGAATACAATAAGATAACAGAGAAGAGAGAGAGAGTGTATTGTGAGCGAGAGAAAGAGTTAACGATTGAACACCTAATTACAACCCATCTAATTTGGAGATGTCAACCCATTTGCACCAGACTACAGCTGTCCACCAACAACTTTAATCTGTACATTTTAATAAAAACCTACGACTGTGATTGGACACCTGATGACACACACCTGAAGATAGAGGCATGTGGGTGACGACTTTTAATCCTTTCATTACTGGATATATATACGGTATATATATATATATATATATATATATATATATATATATATATACTGTATAAGCAAATAGGTGTGTGTACAATTTGTGAAGAGTCAGCCAGGAAATAGGTGTGGAAATGTTCAGCCCATTTGCTTATAATTATAGTGAATAGAATATAAGGAAGCCACGTGTCATCGTATCATGAGAGGATTAAATAGTTCGCTGGAAAACCTTGGGGAAATAATCGTTTTCAGTTGCTAACGTGTTTCCTGGATAATTCTCATAAAACACAAATACACAAAGATTTTGTATCCACCGTACAAATGCTTTTATTTGTTGTTGTTATTATTATTATTTGTTGTCGTGCAAAGAGAGGAAAATTGTCAGACATGTTTTAAGCATTTACATTCCAGCCTGGTGTATCTAGTGTTTCGCATAACATACAGTATACCCTGTTCCAAATTGGTAGGTCAGAAATTGTGAACCTTAACCTCTATAACTCAAAAAGGGCTAGAGCAAGTGGGCTGTAAATTTCCACATATATTCCCTGGCTGAGCCTTTCCAAATAGTAGAATTGTTGGCCTGATTACTCTAGTCGTTTGTGAGTTATAGAGGTTAATGTTCAAGTGTCTTGTCTTGCTTGTTTGGAACAGGGTATAGTACCCTAACCTAGACTACCCTATCCCATACCTCAACTATGCAAACTTAGTAACTTGTCCAATCAAACTTAAACTAAACCTAACTTAACCAAGAAACCATAACATAATACTGAACTTAATTAAAAGTACCTAACTTAACCAACCCAAACCTAACCCAAGCAAACCTAATCTCCTATAACCTGACCTAGTTAAATATAACCTAAAATAACCTAACTCATTATAAACGAAATCTAACGAAAACTAACCTCACTTAAACTAACCTAATGTAACGTAACCTACGCTACTTCTGAAGATGTCTATTATGTTATTTCAGGTGTCGCCATACTGTGGAGGCATCGGTGTGGCCTCAGCCTTCGTGTCCTTCAATGTGGCTCTCTACTATAACACTATCATAGCATGGTGCCTCTACTATCTCGCTGGGGTAAGTAGTAGTAGTAGTAGTAGTAGTAGTAGTAGTAGTAGTAGTAGTAGTAGTAGTAGTAGTAGTAGTAGTAGTAGTAGTAGTAGTAGTAGTAGTTACCTCCGCCAAAGAAGTTGGAGGAGGTTTTGCCTCAATTTGACTGTCTGTATGTAAGCAAGATATCTCAAAAATGATGAACCGATTTACACGAAATTTGGTAGTCAGATAGAATATGCGCCAAGGGAGAAGTGATTTAATATAGGTGATCGGAAGAGCGTTTACCTCCGCCAGCGTAGGTGGCTCACACAGTTATGAACCGATGTCGCGAAATGTGGTGGGGAGATGGGATACGCGCCAAGGAAGAAGTGATTCAATTTAACTTAAGAAATGATCGGTAGAGCATCAGCGTAGGTGGAGGTATTCAATGTGGATTTATACTATATATAGGCCTAACACTATCATAAATTTGGGGTATGTATAGGAATAGTAGTAGTAGTAGCCTAATAGTATTAGTGGTAGTGATAGTAGTAGTGGTCGCTCTTCTGTAAATCTAACTTATAAAATAAATCTAACCAAAACTAATCTCACTTAAACTAACCTAATCTAACGTAACCTAAACTACTTCTGAAGATGTCTTTGATGTTATTGCAAGTACCGTATCGCCAACTAAAAATTCTCCTGCGTTTCTATGCTCAGTGGTGGCTACCATTAACTAACGCTACAAATAAGTCCGGAATTATTCGCACACGCTACCAAATCATTACAGTCCCTGTATATCTAGGTCACTCACTCACCCACCCTCTCACTTAGCCTACTCACCCATCTACCCACTCAACCACTCACCCACCCTCACTTTCTCACTCACACACTGTTTGGACACTTGATCCTCAGTGTTTTGGAGGACAAGCAACCTAGAAGGGTCACTAGATATGTTGTTGCTTGATTTCCTTTGTACTCCTTTGTACACTGTAAAATCTGTAAAATGTACAGAGAATTTCTGGCAATTAGACTGCCAAAACATTCTCTGTAAAATTTACAGCATTTTGTATAATCACTTTAAAAAATACACTGTGTAACTAACTTACAGACTGACTTGTATTTTTTTACAGATAAAATATGTTAATTTTTACAGAAAATCTTGTAAAAATTACAAAATTATCTGTAAAAAATAACAGAATATAGCCTAGCCTATCTGCTAAATTTACATTTCAATTGTAGGCTATATTTAACAGTGTTTCTGTCAAAGTTTATAGATAATGTTTGGCAGCCTAATTGCCAGAACATTTTCCGTAAATTTTACAGAATCTTGTATTGTTACACTTATATTTTGTCATTCTTTGTAACCTAGTTCCACCAAAGCAACATATGTAAGAATGAATACACACACGAATCGTGTATATATACAGTATATATACTAGCAGGGGTACCCGGCGTTGCCCGGGTAATCACCATCACTACTACTACCATAATCACCATCATCAATCACTACTACCACAATCATCACAATACTACTACTACCATAATCACCGGCCTCGACCTCCCTGTGCCTCAATAAACGGCGACCTCGATTTCGGCCGCTAATTGACCTCCGAATTTGGATCTGACCTCATCCGTACCCCCATTTTGGGGGGCTGCGAACAACTTTCGTTCCATACACCTTTTCGATCGGAGGCCTCCTTCTGCCCCAAACGGCAATTTTTCCGATATCGCGCCCATTTTCTCCGTCCCTTTCACCCTGGGGAATGTTATTTTTGCACTAAAACCTGCCTAGGGACCCATTTACTATGCATACCAAGTATGAACGCTCTAGCTTAAAAAAAAATAACAATCCCACCCCACCCTCAGTTAGGTTAGGCTACGTTAAACACGGTAAGTTGTTTGATATACAGTAATAGCCTATATAACGCAACCTTGTGTCACGCAAAGATTGTAGGCTACAAATATAGCAGAACAAAATTCTGATTATGGTAGCCTGTTACGTAACGTAAACATTGCCTAAAACCCAGCTAGGCAGCAACCGTGAAAGTTTTATGTATACATTGTCAGAAACTAACTTGCACTGTCATTCAATCAATATCCAATTAAATATCAATAAGGTTAATTACTTCGGCTATACCGGTACCTGTTGGAAAATAAACACAAGGTACTGTACTGTACATTACTACTACTTGTTTAGTCTAGCATTAAACAAAAAATATACAAGCTAGATAATCGAGTGAGTTGCCTCGGCATATGGAAGCATATGCAGGCGATTGATTCACGGCCACCCCCTCTCAGGGATTACGTCTGGCAATTAGATAGATAGACAAATATAGATCATAATTATGTAATCATAATATGGTAGGGTAGATCTTTTAGTTTTCTACCAAACGTTAAGCAATTGTATTCAGCTGATGAAATGAAACTGGGCAAGCGTTTTGAGAAACAGGCCTACACGTACGGTAGGTATTTGTTGTACTAGGCTAGGCTACTTTTGTTAAAGCTAGACATGTTTACTCAGTTTAAGAAAGAGCTCTCGTATTCCCGGTATTAGCCTATATCTTATTACAAATGTAAATGTGCATAAAATATTCGCAACAAGGGCTTAACAACTAAGTTTCTTACCAGTTACGACATTCCACAGCGAGATAGGCCTAGGCCTACACCAAATCACACTGCTTTTTGTCCATGTTACAATTTCCTGGCGATAATACCGAACATTTCCACAGCCCATCACGGTTATTAAGGTTGTGGTAATAAATGAGGTATGGAATAATATGTGTGGAGCGGGGAAAAAACAAAAAAACTATCACACGGAAGTACGGCCTTACTGCCTTCCCAGAATCATGCCTAGTACTCAAGCCGGATTCCCGCCAAAATGTTACGTGACTCACACGTCATATAATATCGCCACACATATAGTTTATTGATACAACAACACCTATATTTTGTCAAAATGAATTCCAATTATTTATATAGAAGAAAGTTCATGAAATATAACCTGAAAAGGATGATTGAAAAGTTTCATATATAGATGAAGGAAATAGAAGTATCCGGCAACTCTAGTGATAAATTATTGCCTCGTTTTCTAGATACATTGCAAAGGTAAAAATTGAATTTTACCATTATATAAACAAATATTAAGTATTTAGTGAACTTAATGTATATCAGGCTGCTACAGTTCATACAGAACAAATATGGTGTATAGTTAATGGTTTTACTGTCAATGACTGTAATATAAAATAGATATCTGTTTACTGTGAATTTTGTTGATAAATACAGAGAAAACCATGTAAAGATACAGATATTGTTTACAGTGTGTACTCACTCTGATCTTTTGTAAACAAAACATTTCTATTATAAGCTACTCAGTCCATTAATTGCAAATCCTCACACAGCTGGCCTACCTTGTGAGGGAAACAAATGGGCTTGTCCATACAGGGGAAATTATATGGCTTTATGTAAATGATGGGGCACTATAGCTAAACCATCAACTGTTTCCAGGTTTTAGATTTATGGCTTAAGGGGGTATGGTTGCTTTATCTGGACTCCCTTCTCCCTCATGTTTAACCTCATTAGTTCTGTGTATCTGCATCATATAAATACCAAGTTTTCATAAATATGGACATCAATCGTGGTTATTTACTGAACTTTTAACTGTCATGGTGGTATAGTGGTTAGAGCGTTCAAGCTCTGTATGTAGTGTCCCGAGTTCGAATCCCTTCCTCTCACCCACATAATTACCGAATGTCCTAAGCAGTACTTTCAGAACAAGAGCTTCAGGCGTTTTTGAGTGCCTTGTCTTTGAATATGTTAAGCAATTCATTATCTGTTCAATAACTAATCCATTAATCCATAAATTAATTCATACATTCATCAATCCATTCATTACTTCAAACACCCATTCATACACCCCAACATCCAAACATCCATTAATTTTCCATTCATTAATATTTTCTTTCATCTCACCCCTCAGAGCTTCCGGAGTACGCTACCGTGGACGGAATGTCCCAAGGAGTATTTTCAAAACAAGAGCTTCAGGGATGTGCCCGAGTGCGCCGTGAGTACTAATACATAATAACGTATTCTAAGGGATTCTATTATACTGCAACCTGCTCTCGCTCTCTCTCTCTCTCTCTCGAACATAACAGGAGCGCCTCTCTTAACACCATCCAACTTTTCAATATCAATCAAATCCTTACATAGATCCCAGTCTCTCTGTTAATTTGGCAACTTAAACTATAAATCTATACCCTGTTCCAAATAGGTAGGCATGAAATCGTGAATCCAAATCTATATTACTAAAACAAGAGCTATATCATGTGGAGTGTATAATTATATCCACAACTATTCCCTGGCTGACCCTTCCTAAATGGTAGAAATACTAGCTTGATTACTCTACTCGTTTGTGAGTTATAGGTTAATGTTCAAGAGTTTTGGACTTCTTGTTTGGAACAGGGTATATCTACCTATAAACTTCTCTAGACAATTATCTGCCTACTTATCTACTGAATTATCTACTTACCTACTTAATTACCTACCAACTTACCTACTTAATAATCTACCTAATTATCTACTCCACAGAAAAGCAGCCCGACCGAGTACTTCTGGTATCGCGAAACCCTAGACATCTCTCCCGATATCAACCATCCCGAGCGGTTCAACTGGAAGATAGCAGTGTGTCTTCTGATCGCCTGGTTCCTGACCTATCTCTGTATGGCCAAGGGGATCGCCTCATCAGGAAAGGTGAGAGAGAGAGAGAGAGAGAAAAAATAATATTGAATATCTGAGCGAGGGCTAGAGAAATGGCGCTTAATAAGTCCTGAATATTATGATTACATACAGTATAATATTATACAGTATATATACAGTATATATTCTTTATATATATATATATATATATATATATATATATATATATATATATATATATATATATATATATATATATATATATATATATATATATTGCAAGGTAAGAGGTCACGGAGGAAAGAATGTGAAGGAGGCTTGAGAGAGACAGAGATGCATGAGTGTAGTCTGGGAGATGGAGGCCAGGAAATGAACACCAGTTGTGAGAGATGGTTACAACGATCTGGGTACGACTGCCTGCAAAAGTGAATGGGACAGTCATTTAAATAGAACAGTAAACAAATTCATCCCGCAGCTGAGTACGACCACAGACTGCGTACGACCTATGGCTGGGTACGACCTATGGCTGGGTACGACCGCCTGCAGGAGTCAATGGATGGAACTTGCTGTTCAATAAATAGTATATTATGTAGTTATGTAGTGGATACATAGAACATCATAATCATAAATTCGTTTTCAGAGACATATACTTCCATAGTTAGAAACAGATGAAATCCACGAATTTGTATGAGTGACTGTACCCTAGTTTCATTCGGCAACTCCGGTGTGGCAGTTACTGATCTCCAACCACCACCCGTTGCCGTTGATAAACAGCCTCTGGATACTCTCAAGCTTCGAAAAATATATTAAAAAGTATTTATTCTGATTTCTGCAAAAAACATACCAAAGAGACATTCACGGAACGGGATTTCGGGCAATCAGCCAGTCAGTAACCAATCCTATAATCCATGAACGAGATACTATTAGGGGAAAGGGAAGGGGTGAGCGAAGATGGGGCGAAAGGGGTGGGAAGGGCGAAAGGTGTGTGTGTATGAATGTGTGTGTGTGTGTGTGTGAATTATTTTTTGTTGGAAAAATGCATGCTGAACATTCTTGTATATTGCATTTGTTTTGTATTAACACTTGTCAGTATATCACTATTATTTGGGCTTGGATATAAGAGAGAGAGAGAGAGAGAGAGAGAACAGGATTCCACTGATACCAAAGACAAGGCACCAGAGCACAGCCCCCATCACTCTCTCAGACATCACCCATTATCGGGAATCGAACCACGAACCACCACCATCACCACCACCAATAGTTTACGAGCAGCGGGGGAGCTCCGTGTCTTGGCTGTGATGTGACTCGTGCTATGTATGACTTGTCTTTGGGTTTACGAGCTTGGAATTTGGAAGGGAGAAGTGATTGATGTACACTCGGATGCCATAGTCTCTCGTAAGAATTCATGGACCTATGTTTTTCTCTATGCAATTATTACCATTTGGATTGACTTTTGGGTAAAATAAATAGTACCGGTATAATTATATAGCTTTGTAGTTGATGACAATTATATTCATAAATTAGTTTCCATTGATGTACTTCTTAAATTAGAAACAGGTGAAATCCATGACTATTACATTTTATGAGTCGGCTAGAAACTATGGCATCCGAGTGTACATGTTTATAAGCGAATGTACACACTAGAACATAAATCGTGTTATCCCGAACTGAATCGAATGGTGAGAGTTAACTAGCGAATACCAGTAATTATTATGACCTGTGTGACTGAAGCTGTTTGTCAAAAACATATTTTAGCTGGCAATTCTGCAGAATTGTGTACAGCTCCAACTTCCGTGTAGAACGGAACTTGCAAGAGTGGTCAATGATCCGTATCACCTTCCCATACACCACTTATAGCTAGACGGAGTATTTATAACATAACAAGAGTGGTCAATTATGGATCCGTATCACCTTCCCATACACCACTTATAGCTAGACGGAGTATTTATAACATACTTGGGAAGGGACTGGAGTTCTCGAAAAGGCGCTCCAGTCCTGACGCTATTCTTGACTTGCAGTGTGCTGGCTTAATAATCCAGAAGAGTTGATAGCCTCTAAGTCCTGTTTTACTTAACTAACATATAGCCTACTTGGGCTCAAACAACAACAATGCCAAAGATAATTAAAAATAATAGTAATAAAAGCAATAACAATAATGATGGAAGGCTAGACAGGTAGTGTTTAAAGTGTATGAGGGTATTTATAACCTGGGCTTCCATTCATATCTCCCCACCCGTGCTAACATAATAATGACGGTCCTGTGGTTATAACGTTCAATACCAATGATTAACACAAACACACACACACACACACTTTCTTCTCTCTTTCTATTCTCTCTCTCTCTCTCTCGCTCTCTCTTTGAACACCCCCTACACCAATAACATAATGAACGTCCAATGGTCATAGCGTTCAATAGCACTGATCACCCTGCCCCCTCATCAACCCATATTCACACATTGGGAGGCTATACGAGAGTCAGAGATAGATAGATAGATAAATAGAAAGATAGACAGATATAGAGAGACTATGTACGGTATAGTGTATGAATGTATGTATGTATGAATGTATACAGTATACTCGGGCACATACCCCATTGCTGGGGGTGTCCGACTCGAGACAGAGCCTGAACAGAAACTTTTAAAGTTCCAATTCTTAAGGTCCGGGACCACTTTCGCGTTCCCTCGCCTCTTTATCTCGTTGAGTAGGAGAATTTTACATTAGTATAGGCCTATTAGTATAATCTTGTCACAAGACCCACCTGGGATTCGAACCCTGGACACACTGATCAACAGGCGAACGTACTAACCACTACAACACACTGGCCTGACAACCTAACAACATCTGCTGCCTTTGGTCTCCCTCATCAACATAAAAAAAAAAAAAAAAAAATCTGGGTTGACATACAAACTACTCACTGACAAATTTGACACTCCAACCCCTATTAGTGAGATTTTAGAGGTAGCTCCCAGTTGGGCATACACATAATCAATCAAGCAATTCCCCTTGCGAAAAATATCAAGATCCAACCGGGATTCGAACTCTGGACACTTTTATCAACAGGCGAACGGGCTAACTTCTACACCACACTGGGCAGCTGGGTCTTGTGAATTTTTCTCAAGCGAAAGGACACATAAGGCAAAGTTGCCTATCACAGAAATTCGAACACATTTGCAAAAGTCAATCAGCTGGAACTGTTGCCATATGGGTTGCCATTCTTTTTTCAGAGTCGCTGACACCAAGATATAGTGCATAGGAAGATATTGTAACCTTGTATTTAGATAATCAGATAGTTGCGTAATAGTAATTTAACCCCGTACTAGCAGGGGTACCCGGCGTTGCCCGGGTACTACCACCAATACTACTACTACCATAATCACCGGCCTCGACCTCCCTGTGCCTCATTAAACGGCGACCTCGATTTCGGCCGCTAAATGACCTCCGATTTTGGATCTGACCTCATCCGTATCCCCATTTTGGGGGGCTACGAACAAATTTCGTTCCATACACCTTTTCGATCGGAGGCCTCCTTCTGCCCCAAACGGCCATTTTTTTATTTTTTTTTTTTTTTCAATTTCGGCCTCGAAACCACCTCCGATCGTGGCCTCGCCCCCTCTATGACCTGACCCAGGTCAATTGACACCCACATACAAAGTTTCAGCTCCCCCCAGGTCCAAAACTGCGGCCGCCTATTAAGAACACACACACACACAGACAGACAATCGAAAATATTATATAGATTATTGTGTTACAGGTAGTGTACGTGACGGCTCCCTTCCCATACCTGGTGCTGGTGATAGTACGTAATATTGTCCTACCTTCCATCCTTCTTCCCCTCCTTCCTTCTCCCCCTCTTTCCCTCCTTCTTGTATTGTAACCCCGTATACTAATTGTGTTTCAGGTAGTGTACGTGACGGCTCCCTTCCCATACCAGGTGCTGCTATCAGTACCTAACATTTTCCTACCTTCCATCCTTCTTCCCCTCTGTCCTACCTCCCTTCCTTCCTTCCTGTATTGTAACCCCGTACAATTATTGTGTTACAGGTAGTGTACGTGACGGCTCCCTTCCCATACCTGGTGCTGGTGATCTTCTTCGTGCGAGGGATAACACTACCGGGCATGTCTGATGGTCTAAAACATCTATTTACGCCGGACGTAAGTATTCACCATCTCTAACTTCACCCCTTCTGTACCGATGACTCTGGCTACTATTAGACGATATTATTCTGTTTAAAAAGGGCCTCCAGTAATGAACAGGCTTCCAACTATCTCAGATCCTTCTTAAACTGCACAAAATCGTCTGCACATCGCTAGAATAAAATGAAAAAGACGTCGCCGGTACAGAAGGGGTTACACCCTGTCAAGGTCCGATTACGTATTTCTTTTCTGTTTTGTGGCTATCAATCTGATGTATATCAAGTCTGCCAATATATATATATATATATATATATATATATATATATATATATTTTTTTTTTTTTGGCAACCTTTCTTTCTTATTTTAACCTCAATGTACTTACCCTGAGCGACAAGATTCCGTCTCCATCAAACTACTGTATATACCGGTACTATACCATTAGCTGACTAAGTTACATTAAGACTACAATCCGCTTTGAATATTCTTTGGACTAGACATACTTTACAACTATAGTCAAGTAGGCTACATTAAAGCTCCAGTACTCTCCACTCTTCCTATAGGTAAAATTAAGGGGAGATTTTTAGTTTGCTTCCTAGACCGCCATCAAGCTTTTAAAAACTACCCCGAAGACCCCCCTTCGATATAAATCTGTACAGTTTTTCGGTAGAAAAATTTCCCGGCGATTTCTCCAAAATTATTGGCTTGCTATCGCTCGTCAGGAAAAGATCGACAACACCTAAATGGCGCGAAAGGCCTTATAATTGACAGACATTGGACGAAATATCTTAAAATCGCCAAACTAACGGGGCGACCGTCTTAAAATCTCAAAACTAATGGGGCTAAACATGAGGAGGTTCGAAAAAAATCCCTTAAGTGAAAACCTCCCCTTAAGACTACTTTCAATATCCTTCATACGCCTACGCTCCCCTACTGCTCAGAGAATGTCAAAAGGTTCCACTCTGTTGCCGTCCCTGAGTAGGCTAGAGCGGCTATTGTGTTGGAGAGAGAGAGAGTGTGTCTGTGTGTGTGTGTGTGTGTGTGTGTGTGTGTTTGTTTATGTATGTGTGTGTGTGTGTGAGAGAGAGCGAGAGAGTGAGTTAGAGTTCCACAGATACTCAGACCACACTAACCTTGTAGTCCCTACTAGGAGGTCTGGCCTCAATACTACTAGAGACAGGGACAGTTTTTAGTAGATGAATAGGACAGCAAAGAAGAGAGTGAGAGTGAGTGAGTGACTGTGCGAGTGAGTGTGACAATGCATGTGTGTGTGTGTGTGAGAGAGAGAGAGAGAGAGAGAGACATACTGATACCACCTTAGTATTCAGGTCCTCACCAACCAACCCGGAGAGCCTGCAAAGTTTCCCTCTCCTGAGTGGCTAGGTAAGGCGTTCTAGTGGTTGTGTGGCTGGCTGAGTGGCTGTGTGTCTGCCTGAGTGGCTGAATAAGGCGTTCCAGTGGCTGTCTGAGCAGCTGAGTAGGCTTTCTAGTGGCTGTGTGGCTCTAATTGGCTGTCTGAGTGGCTGGGTAAGGCGTTCCAGTGGCTGCCTGAATGGCTGAGTCTTTCTGAGTGGCTTAGCGGCTAGTTTATTGACCTGTCACAGCGGCTGAGGTGATGAACAACTTTCTAAGTGGCTTTCTGAGAGGCTGTGTGGCTTTCTGATAATTAATCAATTCACCATCAGCAGGGAAAATATAACAGAATATAGTTGATAGTACTTATCTTATAACAGAATATAGTTGATAGTACTTATCTTATAACAGAATATAGTTGATAGTACTTATCTTATAACAGAATATAGTTGATAGTACTTATCTTATAACAGAATATAGTTGATAGTACTTATCTTATAACAGAATATAGTTGATAGTACTTATCTTATAATAGAATATAGTTGATAGTACTTATCTTATAACAGAATATAGTTGATAGTACTTATCTTATAACAGAATATAGTTGATAGTACTTATCTTATAACAGAATATAGTTGATAGTACTTATCTTATAACAGAATATAGTTGATAGTACTTATCTTATAATAGAATATAGTTGATAGTACTTATCTTATAACAGAATATAGTTGATAGTACTTATCTTATAACAGAATATAGTTGATAGTACTTATCTTATAATAGAATATAGTTGATAGTACTTATCTTATAATAGAATATAGTTGATAGTACTTATCTTATAACAGAATATAGTTGATAGTACTTATCTTATAACAGAATATAGTTGATAGTACTTATCTTATAATAGAATATAGTTGATAGTACTTATCTTATAATAGAATATAGTTGATAGTACTTATCTTATAATAGAATATAGTTGATAGTACTTATCTTATAATAGAATATAGTTGATAGTACTTATCTTATAACAGAATATAGTTGATAGTACTTATCTTATAACAGAATATAGTTGATAGTACTTATCTTATAATAGAATATAGTTGATAGTACTTATCTTATAACAGAATATAGTTGATAGTACTTATCTTATAACAGAATATAGTTGATAGTACTTATCTTATAATAGAATATAGTTGATAGTACTTATCTTATAACGGAATATAGTTGATAGTACTTATCTTATAACAGAATATAGTTGATAGTACTTATCTTATAACAGAATATAGTTGATAGTACTTATCTTATAACAGAATATAGTTGATAGTACTTATCTTATAACAGAATATAGTTGATAGTACTTATCTTATAACAGAATATAGTTGATAGTACTTATCTTATAACAGAATATAGTTGATAGTACTTATCTTATAACAGAATATAGTTGATAGTACTTATCTTATAACAGAATATAGTTGATAGTACTTATCTTATAACAGAATATAGTTGATAGTACTTATCTTATAATAGAATATAGTTGATAGTACTTATCTTATAACGGAATATAGTTGATAGTACTTATCTTATAACAGAATATAGTTGATAGTACTTATCTTATAACAGAATATAGTTGATAGTACTTATCTTATAACAGAATATAGTTGATAGTACTTATCTTATAACAGAATATAGTTGATAGTACTTATCTTATAATAGAATATAGTTGATAGTACTTATCTTATAACGGAATATAGTTGATAGTACTTATCTTATAACAGAATATAGTTGATAGTACTTATCTTATAACAGAATATAGTTGATATTACTTATCTTATAATAGTCTATTCATTAGAAGTATTCTAGCAATCTAAACCTGTATCCTCTTGAACTAAAAAAGGACTAGAGCAAATGGGCTGTAAATTTCCACACCTGTTCCCTGGTTGACTCTTCCAAAATGGTAGATCTGCCGGATCTAATGCCGGATCTGCCGGGTATGGGCCAATCGGCGCTCAGCAGACCCCCGTAATCTTGAGTTAATCTCTGACCGTTTTGGTGGGGTCATTACTCAAGGTATTAGTGAGTTGGGCCTATAATTGGGCCTTGTAATTGGGGTTGGGTGTGACAGGGATCTGCCTTGTGTGGGCCGATCGGCTTTTTGCAGACTTCCATTTTCTTATGTTCTTATGTTATTATGTTAAATATTAGCTCGATTACTCTAGTCTTTCTTTAGCTATAGAGGCTGTAAATTTCCACACCTGTTACCTGGTTGACTCTTCCCAAATGGTAGAAATATTAGCTCGATCGCTCTAGTCGTCCTTGAGCTATAGAGGCTATAAATTTCCACACCTGTGCCCTGGTTAGCTCTTCCCAATTGGTAGAAATAATCGCTCGATTACTCTAGTCTTCTTTGAGAAATATATAAGAGGTTAGGAGTCAAGATGTGTGGCTTAATAGCACATATAATAATAATTACTATAATTATAGTGAATAGTCGATAGTTGTCGAGTTATTAAATTGATGAGTGTTCTGAGTATGTGATTAGCCTAATCGCTTTCTGATTGCCTAAGTGTTACCCTGAATGGCCTTCTGAGTGGTTGAGTGTCTTTATATTAGCTTGGGGGGTCCTAAGTGATCTCCAAGATGCTGGGAGTGTCTGAATGAATTTCTGAGTGCTCTCATACCAGACTGAGTGAGAGTCTGCATGGCTGTTTGGGTGTCTGTATGGCTTTATTAGTGTCTGCATGGCTTTGTGTGTGTCTGTATGTCTTTTTGAGTGTCTGCATGGCTTTTTGAGTGTCTGCATGGCTTTTTGAGTGTCTGAATGGCTTTTTGTGTGTCTGCATGGCTTTTTGAGTGTCTGCATGGCTTTTTGTGTGTCTGAATGGCTTTTTGAGTGTCTGCATGGCGTTTTGAGTGTCTGAATGGCGTTTTGAGTGTCTGAAAAGTGGGTATCGGTATGGAGAGAGAGAGAGAGCGAGAGCGAGAGAGAACCAATAACTAACGGTCAGCTACCATTAATCAACCTCAAGGATCATCCCGATATTGGCTGCCAGTTTAAGGGCAGATGGTCGATTTTTCTGTACCCCCTTCTCCCTCATGTTTAACTCCATTAGTTTTCAGATATTAAGACTTTTGTTTCATTAGATTGGCGATTTTAAGACCTTTCACCCCATTTCTTTGTCAATATTAGGACCTTTCGTGCCATTTAGGTGTATATTCTTTCCTGGCGAGAGATAGCGAGCCTATATTATTAGGAGGAACCGGACTTCGGCCGGTATATACATTTATCTCGAAGGGGGGTCTATGGGGTGTTTATTTATGCTTGATGGAGGTCTAGGGAGGAAACTACAAAAATAATAAAAAGATTACCGGTAATAAATAAGTAAATATATACGCTCATCTTCCCTTAATGTAAATATATACGCTCATCTTCCCTTAATGTAATAAGTAAATATATACGCTCATCTTCCCTTAATGTAAATATATACGCTCATCTTCCCTTAATGTACAGTAAATATATACGCTCATCTTCCCTTAATGTAAATATATACGCTCATCTTCCCTTAATGTAAATATATACGCTCATCTTCCCTTAATGTAAATATATACGCTCATCTTCCCTTAATGTAATAAGTAAATATATACGCTCATCTTCCCTTAATGTCATCGATTTAACATATTCATCAATTATTTTGTTCACAGCCACTGAATTATATTTATCTTAAGCTACTGTCACACGAGCGCTTTTTCCGTCAATTTTCCATGAGCAAATTTGTTC
The DNA here is from genome assembly GCA_032716605.1 of Paralithodes platypus. Lineage (NCBI taxonomy): Eukaryota > Metazoa > Arthropoda > Malacostraca > Decapoda > Lithodidae > Paralithodes > Paralithodes platypus. The sequence goes on along the minus strand of CM064491.1, from coordinate 4,422,931 downwards.
TCATATTATTATGGGACTTTTTCCCACTGGTATCGGTAACTAGACTGAAGGTAGATTATGTTAGCCGGCTGAATTCTGATAACGTGTAATTTGTTAAGTTTCCTGACCACAATTGCCCGTAAAAATTGCTAGAAAAAAGGCTCGTGTGACTCCGGCTTTAGTCTACCTTAGCATACCATTTGAATTTTTGGTTTTAACCCCTTCTGTACCGGCGACGTCTTGTTAACATTATTTTAGCTACCATTAGACCATTGTATTCAGTTTAAAAGGGCCTCCAACAATTAACAGGCTTCGATCTATCTCGCGTAACCCTTTTTATTATCTTAGATCCTTCTTAAACTGCACAAAATCGTCTAAATATAACAAGCATAAAACTAAAAAAGACGTCGATGGTACAGAAATGTTTAATCTAGGACCGACCCGATACAGGACCCATCGATTATAATGTGGGATATAACCCATAATTAATTGCTATGTATGTAATTACCGTCGAAAATGCATTAGATGTGCATTATTTAAAACACTGAAAACAACAACAAAATCTCCTTATAATTCTCCCTATCGACGACGGTGGTGTGAAAATTGTGGGGTAAAACTCTAATTAGATCCCTTACTGGCAAAATAGATGCTGATATGTGTGAGTGAGTGAGTGTGTGTGTGTGTGTGTGTGTGTGTGTGTGTGTGTGTGTGTGTGTGTGTGTGTGTGTGTGTGTGTGTGTGTGTGTGTGTCCAAAAGTAAGTTACCGTACCAGGGACTCCTAACTTCATTACATAACTTACCTCTTAACTTGGCCACCACCACCACCGCCACCGCTCGCAACTTGCAGGTCGGCGGTGGTGGTGAGATTTGATCCCTTAAGTTTATGTTCTGACAGGTTTGAGAGAGAGAGAGAGAGAGAGAGAGAGAGAGAGAGAGAGAGAGAGAGAGAGAGAGAGAGAGAGAGAGAGAAGGGGGGGAGGGGGGTCAGGCACATAGAAGGGGAAAAATTCAAGATTATGAAAGCAACTGAGAGAAAGAGAAAGTGTGCAAATAAAGCGAGGCGGGCGAGTTAAGTGGAGCCAAGGCATAATTGTCACTTAATTATGGTAATGAGTAAAGAGAACAAAAGGGGGAGTTTGGGGGGTATGAGGAGGGGGGGGGGGGGTTAAGGGGGGATTAATGCCGCCCCAAAATAGCCTACGTCAGAGTGACAAAGTTAAACCTGACGGTAGCGTAATGTATTTCAGGAAAATTAACACAGTATGTCTACCATTTGGAAAGTGTCAGCTAAGAAATAGGTGTGAAAATGAAGAGCCCATTTGCTCTACCCTTTTTTCAGTTGTATGAGGTTAGGGTTATTGGCCTATTGATAATGAATAGACTACACCCATTGAGAAACACTTACCGTACTATTATTAACTATAGTTGTCTCCCACAGTCACTATTAAGTATTATAGTAGTCGTGTATTCCTGAATATATTTCTTTGCACAGTTTCGAGTTCATAGATCGCAAAAGTACACACATTTAAAGGTACCCACGGCAGGATCAAATAACAACGCATGCACTGGCTGCAGAGCGCAGAGCGAAACTGGTCCAAGATTCACAGCATTATATAAAGATACACCAATTCGAATCTGTGAACCTATGAAGCCAATCATCACCACCACCACCACCACCATGGTACTTCACAACCACCACTATTCAATAGCACCACCATCATCATCACCACCACCACCACTACAGTCAACATCACCACCACTATCGCAGTCATCAACACCACCACTATCACCACCATCACCACCACAGTCACTTCATCACCACACAATCACAAGTCCAAGATCAATGTTGCATCAATACCTCGCACGGTGAAGGAAGGGAAGTAGGAAGGAATGAAGGAAGGGAGGTAGGTAGGACGAAGGGGAAGGAGGGGAGAACAGGAGGAAGAGGAAAGACGAAGGAAGGGAAGGAAGGGAGGTGATAATAGATGAATAATGAGTAATAGGAAGGAAGGAAAGAAGGAAGGGTGGGAAAAGGAAGGAATGATGGATGGGTAGGAGGAAGAGAAGAAAGGTGCGAATGATTGAATAATGAACGTTAGTAAAACAAAGGATGAGTGAATGTTGAACAGAAATACAGAAAGGATGAATGAACGCATAAGAGGAAGAGGGTAGAAATATGAAAGTGAGGGAGTGAAAGAAGTGGTGGAGTGTTTTATGGGTTGAAAGAAGGAGAACGAGAGGACTAGAAGGAGGGAAGGAAGGTGATTTACGTAGGTAGGGGGATTCTGGTATGTATGCACGGAAAGAGTGTTAATAAGGAAAGAAAACGAGGAAGGGAAGGGTAGAGTATGGGGTGGGCAGAAGAGAGAAAACAATGGCAGAAGGAAGGAAGAAATAGGTTAATTGAGAGAGCGTGGGAAGGGGTGGAAGGGAGGAAACATGAAAGGAGGAAGTGTATGATACGATATAAAGGAGGGAGGGATGGAGGGAGTGTGGGATAGGGTGGTAGGAAGGAAGGGAGGGGGATATTTGATGGATAGAATGGAGGGAGGGTAGGAAAGAAGGGAGGGAAGTATATGTTGGATAGAAAGGAGGGTGGGAAGGATGGAGGGAGTGTGGAATGGGGTGGTAGGAAGGAAGGGAGGGGGATATTTGATGGGTAGAATGGAGGGAGGGTAGGAGGGATGGGGTGGAAGGAGGGAAGGGAAAAAGGGAGTGTGGGATAGGGTGGTAGGAAGGAAGGGAGGGGGTATTTGATGGTTAGAAAGGAGGGAGGGTAGGAGGGATGGGGTGAAAGTAAGGAGGGAGGGAGGAAAGAAGGAAGGGAGGGCGTATATGATGGGTAGGATTTTATTTTATTTTATTTTATTTTATTCTTTATTGAGATAGAACATATGGGTAGGAAGGAAGGTGGGAGGGAAGGAGGGAGTGTGGGATGAGGGGTAGGAAGGAAGGAAGGAAGGAGTTTTAAAGATGACTGATCAAAGAGACGTCACAGTTCCTCCCTTCCTTATTCTCATTCATTCATTCATTCATTCATTCATTCATCTGACTATTTATGTATTCATTAATTTGACTTTTCCTTCATCTGACTTTTCATTAATTCAGTCGTTCATTCATCTGACTCGTCTTCCATATGTCTGACTCATCATTCTGCACGATATTTGCTTATTTTGTGAATATTGCTATATTGACCATTGAGTGCGATTATTATTATTATTATTAATATTATTATAATTTCGCTACCACCGTCTCTTTTCACGAACTGTGTTTTAAAAATCCTGCTTTTGTAATAAACACTAGTTTAGTTTTTATGTAAAACATCTATTGCATTTTATCATCTAGCCTTTGTTTTTCTCAAACAAATACTGTAAACAGTGTCTTAATTTTAGTTTATTCTTGGTGCCTCCTCAAGAGAGAGGAGGCTCAGCCTTAATGTTTTTATAACACATGTACTGTATATAAATGTATGTAATGTAAATGAGCTAAATAAACAATTCTTATCTTATCTTATCATACATTCATTCATGTATATCTTCATTCGTTCAAACATGTTATTCTACATCCATTTATTTATCTAACTTCATTCATTCATCTGATTTTTCATCTTTTTAAACACCTGAGTACACCCATTCATTCATCTACCTTAATATTCATTCATGTGACTCTGCATTCCTTAATTCATCTACCATGGATGTATTTGCAAACGAATAATATGAAGGTCCACGACTTTTATGACCGACTATACATTCCGTAGTTGTATCCTCTCACTTTCCTAACACACACACACAAACACACAGATATTCTCAAGCTTTAAACAAAACAAAAAAATCCAAAGACTCTCCTTCGAGATAAATTTGTACATTTTTCGATAGTAAATGAATGATAGTAACTGGCTAAGTGCTAACTGATATTTGATATTTTATTTGCATATCTGTGTGTCTATGTATGTATGTATCTACCTATCTATCTATTTATATATCTATCTATCTATCTATCTATCTATGTATCTATCCATCTATCTATCTATATATCTATCAGCTGTATATATCTATATATTTACCTATCTATCTATCTACCTACTTATCTATCCATCCATCTATCAATATCTATCACCTCTCCTTGAACCATCTTTGCCCAAGCTCTTTCCATTTCGTGTTTCCGTATTTGAGCCATTTTAAAACAATCGCTATCTGTCTTATGCTCCTGAGTGGCAGCCAACAAGCTTTTGGAAATGATCTGTTTGGCCATAATTGTCTGTCTGGTTGAGGATGTGATATGAGAGAGAGAGAGAGAGAGAGAGAGAGAGAGAGAGAGAGAGAGCTTACATGACGTTATGAATAACATAGGCCTATGAGCAATACAATCCAGTACATACATACATACACACACACATACACACAATCACACATACACAATACAACATGAACAACCTAGTATAGCATTACATTGTATTTTCCCAGTTCTTATATTATAACTTGCATTTCATGAATAACATACCATAGCCTAAGCATCACAATCAAGTACCATACATACCGGTACATACATATAATATACATGCATACATACACAATCATACAATCACTCACATACACAATACAACATAAACAACCATCCAAGTATAGCACTATTTTATATTTTGTCAGCCCTTCTATTGTAGTGTTCGTTTAACTTTAAGGGGAGGTATTTAGTTTGTTCCCTACTTTTTCATCAAGCTTAAAATTACACCCCTTAGACCCCTTTTCAAGATAAATTCCTGGTCGGAGGCCGGTTGCTCTTTAATTACAGGCTCGCTTTCGCTCGCCAGGAAAAAATCGACACCTTAACGGCACGAAAGGTCTTAAAATTGACAGAAATGGGGCAAAATGTCTTAAGATATCCAAACTACTAGGGCGAAGGTCTTAAAATCTCAAAATCAATGGGGCTAAACATGAGGGAGAAAGGAAAATATCCAAACTACTAGGGCGAAGGTCTTAAAATCTCAAAATCAATGGGGCTAAACATGAGGGAGAAAGGGGTCCAGAAAAAAATCCCTCAAGTGGAAATCTCCCCTTAAGCCGATTATCGAGTTCCAGCAAACAAGCCATAGGAGCGTTCAAGAGTTGGGTCCTACCTCCAGAAAGGGGGGTAGGGGGGATTTTATGGTATATATACATAAATACACCCCAACACCATCTTCGAGATAAAGGTGTGCATTTTTCAATAGAAACATGCTTCACATGAAAATACACAGAGGGAAAGAACTTATGCATGTCACTGTACCAAACTATTGAACCTCCCTGTACACATACTGGTGGGCCGAACAATCAATGGCCACACACCCACGGGAAAACAATAAAACACCCACCAGATTTTTTAAATGCGTCGTTTTGCATATCAACTGCTCTGTGAGCATAAGGGCTAAAATAAAACGATAAAGAGAGGGTCAAAGTTATTACTATTTGTTTTTGTCTATGTGAGTGAGGGAGACAAAAGGCAGAACTGCCTGTATCGAGTGCCTCCCCCAGAGTTGAAAGGGTGACAGGGCCAAAATCAAGGGCGTTCGAGCCAAAATGCCTGGACACACGGAGTTTGAAGCAATTTAAGCCATAGGAAGAGGGAAAGACTGATTCTGGGAGAGAGTTCCAGAGCTCAGGGTATAAGGGTAAGACAATGGGTAAACTTAAGGATGAAGTTAAAGCTAATAATAAGGGTAGGGAAAAGGGTAAAATAAGGGCAAGAATAACGTTATCAGAAGGGCAAGACTAGAGGGTAAACTATACAAAAAGAGCTACCAGGGATATAATAAGGTCTGAGAGAGAGAGAGAGAGAGATACCCCTCTCCCTCAAATTAAGGAAACTACCGAACACATAAAAACTTTTGTATTTACAGTGAGCCGGTCTAGACACACCCCTGTTACCAATACACTCCCTGTTGTCTGGATGGCTGGCTTTACCATGGTAAAGAGACTAATATTAGTGTCTTTACCATGGTCTTTACATATATTCAACTCTATATGTACAGTTGCCCACAATAGTTTTGTTCCTCGTCGTGATCTTAGCATGAATGAGTTGCGAGTGTGGTTTCTTTTGATTATCAGTTGACTAATCAGATACGTTAACCATTGCATACGAAACTACGACCGTAATTTAATCATGCGCATTACATATTTCCATGTATAAGATCACGGAGAGGAACAGAGCTTACGTGGGCAACTATACATTAGGGTGTTCTCAGTGTTGTATTGTCAAGGTCCCCAAAATATACAATTATGAATGCACTTTTTGTATAAATATCATATAGATATATCAAACACACGTGAGCTACATGAATAAATGTTTCAAACCCTGCCTGGATTCAATGTACGGAGGTCCGCCAGATTAATGTTCCATGTCTTTACCAATGGAACCAAAGGCGTGATTGTAGCTAATGCATACACACATACAGAAGAGAGAGAGAGAGAGAGAGAGAGAGAGAGGGGGGGGGGGGTATACCGGTACATTGTTTTACCTTCGTTGTGACAACAATTCACACTTCCCCATTTCAATACAAAGACAATCAAGCAACAACAGACTTACTGCTCCTCATAAGACTAAGCCAAATGCACTCCATGCCTTTCTTTCTCTCCCAGTGCCCTACATTCCCTCTCCTTATTAACATTTGATCTCTTCCTCACTGCCTCCCACACACGCCTCATAAATTGTGTTTTTCTTCCCTCTACGATATTCTATGGCAAGGCTGACCCATTTCTCTCAGGTTATATCTCTTTATGTCTTGCTGTCTGACTCTGTTTCTCTCTGCCTCTGCCTCGCTTACTCTGACTCTAACTCTCTCTCTCGCTGTCTCTCTCTCTCACACACACACACACTCGCTCACACAAACACACATACACACTCACTCTCACTCGCTCACGCACACTCTCACTCTTTACTGCATGTATTTCTGTATCTGTAAGTCTGCGTGTTTCCCTCCTACTTCTCCGTTTCTGTGCCTGCCTCCACCTCCCGCGCTCTCGCTTGCTCTTGTTATCTCTCTCTCTCTCTCTTATGCTTTACTTTTCTTGTCATCAGCTCATTAGCAGCTATAGTCTATTCGCTGTAAGTAGGCGAGAACTCGATCATGACGTCTATCCTTTGCAGATTTCAGGCCGAACTACCTAGTAGGACCGTAAAGCCTGTGGTCGATGTATCCGAACCTAACACACACAAACACACCACGCACAATCATACACACTCACTCCCTCTCTCACTCTCTCTCTCTCTAAGTTACATCCCTTTATCTCTCCTCTCTCTTCCCTATATCCTTGATTAAAATGATAAAGTCCTTCCTCTCTGTCTGTAATGTCTTATTTATCCTTTGGGTGTAAAGTCACTCGTAAAATTCATAGATCACACCCTATATCTATTTATGGAAGATTATCTTTGGAAACGAACTTATGAATATAATTGTCTTATCAAATTACAAAACAATATAGGCCTATACTATTTATTGAAAAGCATGTTGGATCCAAATATCAATCCGGCAAGTTATAGCACCATAAAGAAAATAAGAGGGGGTTCACAAATTATTATAAGTGATTGTACCCGTTATGATTATATTTTTCCCATTTCTATATTTACATTTTATCTTTTGTTCCTTTATCTATCCTTCATTCCCTCCTCTCTCTATCTCTCTCTTTCTATCTAACACACACACACACATTCTCTCTCAAGTTATATCACTTATCTCCATCCAATCCCTACCGCTCTCTCTTTAAAGCTATATATCTTTACGATTCTTCTCTCTCTCTCTCTCTCCGTGCCTGTTGAATAAGACAAAATCCTTTATTCACCCGTATCATCTCTCACTCTGATGCCTTCCTTATTCTATATATGGTGCATTCTTGCCATTCTCTCTCTCTCTCTCTGTTCTACTCATACGTTTTGAAAATTATCTTAAACTCGACATTGATGAGAGAAACGGGTTATTTGTATTTCTTCGCTGGGATTGCATGGGAACACCCTTAGCACCAAAAATGAACACAATCATCTCTAGATATGGGTCAAGATTCTGGAGATTATGGTTTAGCAGTTTAGTTGCATCTCAATGTGCTTCACATGTCTCACTCCCAATACTGGAACGAGACCTCACGGGGCTTCACCGTTGTATGTACGGTTGAATGTACAGGCTCTCAGCGTATGCCCGAGAGGGAGTAGTTGGAATATATAGGAAAAAAACAAAAAAATCAGGGACCAAAATCATCTTCTCCCTGGGAATGGCATTTGGAGGCCTGATATCCCTCTCCTCGTACTGTACAACCTGATTTCAAACATAAATCGTCTTCTCCCTGGGACTGGCGTTTGGGGGCCTGATATTCCTCTCGTAATGTACAACCTGATTTCAAACATAAACAACCGATTATCTTCTTCCTCCTTATCCTTTGCGCGGGTGTTCTGCATTACATTGCCACCAAACCTAAACAAACTCAACTGTAATCTATTATCTATTGAGACATTGAATGTTTTGTTGACGTAAAGGATAACAATAGCTTTTCTTCTTTTCAGTGGGGCAAGATTCTAGATCCGACGGTGTGGTTAGAGGCGGGGACGCAAATCTTCTTCTCCCTAGGGTTGGCGTTTGGGGGCCTCATAGCCTTCTCCTCCTACAACCCAGTCCACAACAACTGTTTCCGAGACGCCCTGGTCTGTGGCATCATCAACTGTTGTACGGCCATATTTGCTGCAGTCGTCGTGTTCTCTGTCTTAGGTAAGATACCATCCAATTAACTCTGTATCTATTTATCTATCTCTCTATGCATCTATCCATCCATCCATCCGTCCGTCCGTCCATCCATCCATCCATCCATCTATCCATCTATCTATTGATCTATATATCTATTGATCTTTCTATTTATCAATCTATATGTCTGTCTATTTATCGATCTATCTATCTATCGATATATCTATCTATCGATATATCTCTCTTATATATAATTATAAGATCCAATGCTGCTTTGTTTTCGTTTGATTTATCTATCTACCTATCGATTTATCTATCTCTCTTATGTATGGTCTGTAGTTGTTTTATCTATCTCTCTTATGTATGGCCTGTAGTTGATTTATCTATCTCTCTTATGTATGGTCTGTAGTTGTTTTATCTATCTCTTATGTATGGTCTGTAGTTGTTTTATCTATCTCTCTTATGTATGGTCTGTAGTTGTTTTATCTATCTCTCTTATGTATGGTCTGTAGTTGTTTTATCTATCTCTCTTATGTATGGTCTGTAGTTGTTTTATCTATCTCTCTTATGTATGGTCTGTAGTTGTTTTATCTATCTCTCTTATGTATGGTCTGTAGTTGTTTTATCTATCTCTTATGTATGGTCTGTAGTTGTTTTATCTATCTCTCTTATGTATGGTCTGTAGTTGTTTTATCTATCTCTCTTATGTATGGTCTGTAGTTGATTTATCTATCTCTCTTATGTATGGTCTGTAGTTGTTTTATCTATCTCTCTTATGTATGGTGTAGTTGTATCTATCTCTTATGTATGGTCTGTAGTTGTTTTATCTATCTCTCTTATGTATGGTCTGTAGTTGTTTTATCTATCTCTTATGTATGGTCTGTAGTTGTTTTATCTATCTCTCTTATGTATGGTCTGTAGTTGATTTATCTATCTCTCTTATGTATGGTCTGTAGTTGTTTTATTCCCCTTGTAATTGTATGTAATGACTATGTAGATAAAAATCTTGATAGATATATTGATATATAGATAGCTTGATAGATAAATATATTCCATTCCGTCCATCCTCATCGGAGGATGGTAGTGGAGGAAGAGGGGAGGGAGAAGAGTTGGAGAAGGGTGGGGAAGAAGGAGGTGGTGGAGGAAGGAGGAAGAGGAGGGTGGGGAAGAAGGAGGAAGGGGGAGGGGAGGGTAAGAGGGGGAGAAACGAGATGAGTTAGGATCAAATTTCCACCAGAGAGGAAGCAAAAGAGGATAATCGCTTTTACCACCACCTCGTCAAGCTGTTTTCTGGTTGTGGTTGTTGTGGTTGTTGTAGTTAGGGTGGAGGGGACAGTTGAGATGGTGATTGTGGTTGTGGATGTTGTGGTTAGGGTGGAGGGGACAGTTGAGATGGTGATTGTGGTTAGGGTGGAGGGGACAGTTGAGATGGTGATTGTGGTTATGGTTAGGGTGGAGGGGACAGTTGAGATGGTGATTGTGGTTGTGGTTGTTGTGGTTGTGGTAGAGGTGGTTGTTATGGTTCCATGTCAGTTGAACCAGTGCCACTTCAACCAGTGCCACTTTAACCAGTGCTAACTCAACCAGTGGCCACTTCAACCAGTGACCATTTCAACCAGTGACCATTTTAACTAGTAACCTAACCTAACCTAACCTAACCTAACCTAACCTAACCTAACCTAACCTACTGGTTAAAATGGTCACTGCATGGTTGAAATGGTCACTGGTTGAAGTGGCCACTGGTTAAAGTGGCACTGGTTCAACTGACCTGTCACCGGTTGTTATGGTTCGAGTGGTGGTGACAGTTGAGATAGTGATTGTGGTTGTGGTGTTTGTTGTAGTAATGGTAAGGGTGTGATTTTGATTGTGTGGATACAAAAAAAGGATATTTGCTTTTACCGCCCTATCGAGCTGTTGTCTGCTTGTGGTGGTGGTTGTGGTAGTTATGTCTGCTTGTGGTGGTGGTTGTGGTAGTTATGTCTGTTTGTGGTGGTGGTTGTGGTAGTTATGGTCGTTATGTTGTTGGTGTGTTAACAACTGAGATGGTGATAATGGTTGTGATAGTGGTATTTGTTGTGGTGGTGGTTGTGGTAGTTATGGTCGTTATGTTGTTGCTGTGGTAACAACTGAGCTGGTGATAATGGTTGTGATAGTGATATTTGTTGTAGTGGTGGTTGTGGTAGTTATGTCTGCTTGTGGAGGTGGTTGTGGTAGTTATGGTCGTTATGTTGTTGGTGTGGTAACAACTGAGATGGTGATAATGGTTGTGATAGTGATATTTGTTGTAGTGGTGGTTGTGGTAGTTATGTCGTTATGTTGTTGGTGTCGTAACAACTGAGATGGTGATAATGGTTGTGATAGTGGTATTTGTCTGTTTGTGGTGGTTGTGGTAGTTATGGTCGTTATGTTGTTGGTGTGGTAACAACTGAGATGGTGATAATGGTTGTGATAGTGGTATTTGTTGTAGTGGTGGTTGTGGTAGTTATGGTCGTTATGTTGTTGGTGTGGTAACAACTGAGATGGTGATAATGGTTGTGATAGTGGTATTTGTCTGTTTGTGGTGGTGGTTAGGGTGGGATTTGGATTGTATTCGTTTGTACTACCCTATCGAGCTGTTGTCTGGTTGTTGTGGTAGTGGTAGAGGTGGTTGGTGTGGTTAGGGTGGGATTTGGATTGTATTCGTTTGTACTACCCTATCGAGCTGTTGTCTGGTTGTTGTGGTAGTGGTAGAGGTGGTTAGGGTGGGATTTGGATTGTATTTGTTTGTACTACCCTATCGAGCGGTTGTCTGGTTGTTGTGGTAGTGGTAGCTGTGGTAGAGGTGGTTGGTGTGGTTAGGGTGGTGAGGACAGTTGAGATGGAGATTGTGTTAGTGGTATTTGTTGTAGTAATGGTAAGGGTGTGATTTTGGTTGGATGCAAAATAGGATATTCGCTTTTACCGCCCTGTCGTGCTGTTGTCCGCTTGTGGTTGTTGTTGATGTTGTGGTTGTTGTGGTAGAGGTAGTTGTGGTTAAGATGTTGATAGTTGACACATGGTGATTGTGGTATTGATGATTATGGCTGATGTGGTAAATGTGGTAGTAATGGTAGGGTTGTTAGTTTGTTTGTGATGGTTGTGGTTAGGATGATGGGGAAAGTTGAAGTGGTGAATGTGGCAGTGATGATTATGGTTGATGTTGTGGTGCTTGTGGTAGTAATATGTTCCGCCCGAAGACCAGTTCCTCATAGAGAACAAGCTCGCTTACGCTCGACAGGAAAAATCAATTCCTAAATGGTCCAGAAAAAACAAATGCCCCCCGCCCCCCCTTTAAAAGCCATTTATATACTTCGGTAATGATACACCAATTTGCTATGTGAAAAACACTATTGTTCAACCATATTGTTTTCCCTTGACTTGTCGTCCTAATGAGGGAAATGGTGCCGACAAATCAATCAATCTCTCTCTCTCATACACACACATACATACACACACGCACCCTCACACAAATATATGGTAATTATAATAATGGTTCATACAATGGTGTTATTCACGTAATTGAACAGCAATTGAACACTTGTGAGTTTCAGGCTATGAGCAAGTTGGAGCCGAAATCATCGACATTAAACTGTAATGCAATTATACCGTAGACAATACAATACATTATTGTATTATATCCCAGATGTTTCAGAAAACACACACACACGCCTATTTCTCTCTCTCTCTCTCACACACACACACAAACACAACACACCTAAATATCCCTCACTCTCTCTCTCACACACACACCTGAATATCTAGCCCTCTCTCTCTCTCTCTCTTAAACACACACACACACACACACACAACCTAAATCTCCCTGCTTTTAAAAAAACTGAATAAACTGCAGCGAAAATCTCCCCCCACATGAAAGAGTGGATGTGTTGCCTAAAGACCGTAAAGTAATAGAGATCGGCCAACGTCCGCCAATTTGGAGACTTAATCCTCTATTTAATACACAAATATTAATCCCTCATCCATATATTTTTACACGAATATAAATTTCACACCAATACACTAATATAAATGCCACTCCCATATATTTACACCAGAACAAAAAATCCCTCAAGTGGAAATCTCCCCTTAAGTCACCAAAATGGCGTCCAAAGCAGACCCAGTTGGCCGCTCTAGTGTCTAATGCCTGGGGAGTGTGTAGTGAATTTCCCCCGGTAATTATAAGCCAAATGTTGGAGGTGAAGGCCAGCATTTTCAGACGGATTTCCCAGAGTTGACTATGCGGTTTTATTATATTTGGTCCGTTTGTAATTGGTGAGTAAAGGCTTGTCTGTATTCGTGGAAGGTTTTTCCCTCTATTTGGGCTAATGATAGGCGATTTTACTCAGGTTTGAAAGAGAGAGAGAGAGAGAGAGAGCGCTTTAGTTTTCTAGACATGAGTTTACACATATCTCACTTTTTGTCCACAGGTTTAAAGGCCCAAATGCAATATGAAACGTGTATAGAGGAACGAAACCAGATGATGAAGAATTAACTGTTCTAGTAGTAGTAGTAGTAGTAGTAGTAGTAGTAGTAGTAGTAGTAGTACCGGTAATAGTAGTATTAAATAAGCATAGACCATGATAATGATAATAATAATACTCTGTCTTTATGCTCTCCACAGGTTTAAAGGCCCAAATGCAATATGAAACGTGTATAGAGGAACGAAACCAGATGATGAAGAATTAACTGTTCTAGTAGTAGTAGTAGTAGTAGTAGTAGTATTAAATAAGCATAGACCATGATAATAATAATACTCTGTCTTTATGCTCTCCACAGGTTTCAAGGCCCACATGCAGTACGAATCATGTATAGAGGAGCGAGACCGGATCATGGTGGAATGCTGTAACACCACCGAGATACCCATAGCCTTGGCCATGGGAGACCCCTTCACCTTGGAGGATGGCACGACGGTACCCATGCCAGAACTGCCTGTCTGTGATCTGCAGGAGACACTCAAAAATGTAGGTTGGGGGTTTCCTATAGCCTATTCATAATAAGGAGGCCAGAAATCTTTACCCCAGAGACACTCAGCCACAATGCGGTCCAACCTTTAGTGCGCCTGGTTCTGGTGACAAGTTACTTGCATCTTGATTGCCAGCTTGCTCGGTGTTGTGATGATTGCAAAACAGGATAGCTTCACCATGGAGGGTGTGGGAACCTGACCAAGCTGCCGGAGGTGATGTGAAGGGCACCTCTGAGTCAATAGTCAGCTAGGTTCTAAACAACAACCCCAGAGATATGTTGATCTCTGTTACTATATGGTCTCGAGTATTGGTAATTCCTTCTTCACAAATTATAATTTTGCTTATAATTGACAATCGATGGTCGATAATAGCTCAATTTAAGTGAGTTGGTGACGATGAGTTTGGAGATTGTCAATGGTGCCATTGATTGTGGAGTCCAAACCTCGAACCTACCACATGTTGGTCAGTGTTTTTTCTTTGCATTCATATATAGCACAATTACACTTAAGGCGAAAGGCTAAGCTGCCTGTAGTAAGTGTCCTGAGGTACAGAACAATTGTCATAGACTGTAATCATAGTAGTTAAAAAGACATTGGAGAGATAATGCAATCTTTCACAATTTGTTTTTAGTCTTAATGTGATAGTCATATTCAATCCATGTTCACCTTTCATCACCAATTAATTATGCTAATACTGTCTAGATATTTATAGATATTTCCTTCCACAGTCTGCCTCAGGGACGGGTCTAGCCTTCATCGTATTTACCGAGGCCATCAACCAGTTCCCGTGGGCGCCGATATGGTCCGTGCTGTTCTTCCTCATGCTGTTCACACTTGGTATAGACTCTGAGTTCGGCACCTTGGAAGGCGTCATCACGTCGGTCGTGGATCTTAAGGTCTTCCCAAACCTCAGGAAGGAGATACTCACCGGTGAGGCATAAGAAGCAAATTGGTTATCATTGTTTTAGTGACATTATATAAATGTCTTTAATGAGCACAGACAGAAAAACAAATTAATTGGAAACTTTCTCTTTGGCAGCCATCGCGTGCACGATCTGCTGTGCGATCAGTATGGCCTTCGCTCACGGGGCGGGCAACTATGTCTTCATACTCTTCGATGACTTCTCTGGGAACATCCCTCTACTCATCATCGCTTTCTTCGAGTGTGTCTGTGTGTCCTATGTCTACGGTCTTAAAAGGTACTGTACCCGACTCACGTTTTCATATATAATCTCTTGTGGTCAGTTTATTCTGGTTATGTTCTGTGTATTGGATATAAGGCTTTTTACAACACAATGATAGTTCAACCTTTAAAGTAGAAAAAATATATGTTGTGGTACATTTATACACCTAGGTCTTTGGATTAGTGCATGCAATGACCAGACAACATGTACTCCCAGAATATATTCAGTGACTATATGATGCCATAAACAAGCTAGGTAAGCTCATTTTATGCTACGATATGCTATATAATTTACCTCCCAGATTCGTCACATATCTTTCAATACTGCTGAAAGCCGGGGGTGAGTGCATGGTCTATGGGTTACATGCAGTTCTCATAGCTGTATGGCATACAGGTAGGTACCACTACTTTTGACTGGAAAAGGAGATCATCAGGACTGTAATAAATACCATGGTATTACACTGCTGAGTGTGCCAGATAAGGTCTTTGCCCATATTCTACTGATGCGAATAAGAGGCCTCCTGTTAAAGAAGCAGAGAGCTGAGCAAACTGGATTTACAGCCAAGGAGTCAACAATTGACCAGATTCTGGCACTCCGGGTTCTCTTGGAACACCGACTTGAGATTCAGAAAGGGCTGCTTGCAGTATCTGTTGATCTCCAGAAGGCATACTACGGTTACAGGGATTCCCGTTGCGATATTTGACCTGGTTTCTGGAACAGAGTGCCGTCAAGTGTGGTGGGGGAAAATCCTCCTTCTTTCCTGTGAATACAGGTATGAGATAGGGTATATTAGTTGCATCGTCTGTGAACGACAACTTCGGCTATATGGGATGTGATTCACCTCCTTGAAGTAGATCCTACTCACCAGGTAGTCTCTACAGAAGACAACCCTGAGTGGAAGAGGCCAAGGGGAAGACCACCAAACTCATGGCTAAGGCTGGTCGGCCATCACGTGATAGGATACTTGATATGGGACAGGCAGATGCCTGGAATATCACCTGGGAGGATCCCCCAGAGAGGAGTTGGAGGGTGAGTGTGGCTATGCGCAGATATGGCGTATGCTCCCATAGATTAATTGACTGTAACAACTCCTCAGATTCAGCGACGACATAGAACTGATGATCGGCAGTCGTCCCCATACCTTCTTCCTGGTGTGTTGGAAGTATGTGTCGCCAGCCGTTATGTTGACCATCCTTGGTTCATCTATCATCAAACAGGTGAGAGAGAGAGAGGGTGTGTGTGAGTGAGAGAGTGTGAGAGAGAAATGAGAGATAGAGTGTGAGTGAGAGAGAGAGAGAGATAGAGTGAGTGAGTGAGGAAGAGAGTGAGTGAGTGAGAGAGAGAGAGAGAGAGAGAATGTTAACTTAATACACATAAACCTTCCAGATTGTGAACGAGTGTAGATTCCTATTTTATAATATACGGTAATACAATGGCTTTGTTATACAGTACATTACAGGTTATGAACTGGTCAGATTCCTGTTGTATAGAAGTCATTCCTACGTTGAGTAAAATCGCGCCATTTTACCTAAAATATTAACTAAATTCAAGTAACAACAGATTGTGAACGGGTAATTTAATAAAATCGTCAGAAAATGTTTTAACTATAGCTGCTTTTATTCCATCTGGCGAGGCATTGAATCCTTTAACAACTGATTTTTTCGGTACTTAATGTAGAAATGTGAAAATACTATGTCTTGACGCCTTATATACTGTATAGGATTCATTGACTGATTGTTCGAGATTTTGTAAAATAATGCCAAGTTTTCATAATTGACAACGTATTTCTCTACAAAATAACCGATTAACCAATACCCAAATACTAATAAACCTTCCAGATCATGAACGGGTCTAGCTACCTGGCCTGGGATGCTGAGGCCGGCTCAGTCAAGTTTGAGCAGTGGCCTAACTGGGCCTGGGGACTGGTGGCCGTTGTGGTGCTCATGTCGGTACTATGGATCCCCGGTATTGCTCTCACCAGGTAATAATAATAATAATAATAATAATAATAATAATAATAATAATAACAATAATAATACAAATAATATAAATAATAATAATAATAATAATAATAATAATAATAATAATAATAATAATAATATCTATAATAATTATAATACAACACTACAGAATGTTACTTTATTTGCTCATAAACTGAGTAATTTTAAAAGGTATTATAACTTTTCTTTAAGTCTTTATGTGTTTTTAATAACGCATGATGTGTACTATATTGTAAAGTATATATTTATTTATTAATGTTAAGTACTCTTTATTTCATGTGTAGAAGTGTCGAGCATCTAAGTGTCGGTATCTAATAGTTTTTATCATTAGGTGTTGAAGTAATCATGGCCACGACTGTACAAATGGCGTGTATTGTTTCAGATTGTGCGGGCTCCACATAATCCAAGACGAGGAGCCAGCCTGGTTCCCCGCAGAGGAGCTCAGAGAATACCATGCCGTCGTCCCTCATAAGGTAATGGTGGAGTAGCATGAACCAATTTACTAACAAAGTTTTACAGTGTCGGGTTACCCTATATAAAGTTAAAATTAATTTCAAGACAGACATTTTGCCACATATTAAGTCTGTTTCCGGTCTTGGTGTGAACACACGCTAAACTAGTTCTTATGGAAGTACTGGAGAAAACACCGGAGATAATTATTATTATTATAATTATTTATGTTTGTTTTTCAGGTGACGTCCACAGAAAGACGGCTATTCTGTATCCACGAAGACGGAAGTGAAGGGTTGTGCTGTCCCATAGGTGCCCCGGCGCCCAAGGAGAATGTCTAGGGATCAATTAAGGAGAAATAATTATCACTTAATGTTTCATGTTAATAAGAAAGGCCGATCCCTTAATATTTCATGTTTGCGAAACGAGGACAAAAATGCAATGGAAACAAGCTTGGTGATTCGTTATTTGTTGCTTGCATATCATAATGGTTAAAGAAAAAGAAACATGGCAATGAAAAGAGCCGGGTCATGTTGAACGTGTTTCTAATAAATTATTATTGTTGTTTTGCATGAGAAGATGGATGAAGGACAAACAAATTCAATGGATACTACTTCATGAAATCTTTAGGCGTTCTTCATAAATGTTAGAAAGATGAATCATGAACGGTTGTGATGGCTGCGTTGGTTAGAATGTCTACCTTTTAGTTATATGCTGTATAATATGATAGGTGTTCATTTGTAACAAACATGATACATATGATAGGTATTTAGTTTACATGATGCACTACTTTGAACATATAAACCAATTGTTGTCCATATGTGTATCTTTTTTGTTACACTTTGAACGCTCGATTTTTACAGAGAAAAATATATACACTATTACTTGGATCAAATACTTCCACACTATACATTTCATTATGCAGATATAAAGCTATGGACACAAGCTTATGCATGTAATTTTGTACATATTCATTAAAAATCATACTCGTCGTTTAATGTCTAGCAAATTACACCCCAAATCCATCATATTGACTTTGTTTTGCATAATGAATACTAGAGGTGTAGGTGTATTTGTAGGTGATAGTGCTAGCTGTTGTGTGAGCAAGATCATATTATGGCTTCAACACGAGCAATAAGGGAGGAAGTTGGGATTACAAAGAGAAAGAAATTTACTAGAATGACGTTAGCGAAAGGTATTGACCCCTTGAGGAATATGACGCGTTTTAGAAGTTTATTTTGGCTATCAATAGACGATTTCATTTAGCTTAGGGATGATATATGGGAGTCAGAGGCATAATTGAGTAGGGATGATATATGGGAGTCAGAGGCATAATTGAGTAGGGATGATATATGGGAGTCAGAGGCATAATTGAGTAGGGATGATGTATGGGAGTCAGAGGCATAATTGAGTAGGGATGATATATGGGAGTCAGAGGCATAATTGAGTAGGGATGATATATGGGAGTCAGAGGCATAATTGAGTAGGGATGATATATGGGAGTCAGAGGCATAATTGAGTAGGGATGATATATGGGAGTCGGAGGCATAATTGAGTAGGTTTCGACTCCTCAGATTCCTAAAGGTCCTTCCTAAACAACATGAACTCGTCTAAGGATAGCCAGAATATAGTGTCAAAATGCGTCATAATCCACAAGGGGATGCTAGCGGAAAACCACAGAGGAAGTTAGGATTACAAAGAGAATGAATACTTATAGAATGGCGTACGGTAATTTAAAGCTATTATAATGTTAGTAGAGAACCACAGAGAAAGTTAGGATTGCAAAGAGAAAGATAACTAATATAATAGTGTAATGTAAAGTCGTTGTTGCCTGTTGAGATACCTTTGCATAATACGTGAGACAGACTTGTGCAATAGCTTCAGTGTTCTTAGTTGTTTTTTTCTGGCTTGAGAGACTATTTCAGTTAAATTTAACAGTGAGATTATGTTTTTAACACTTGGGCATTTGGGTTTCACTCGTATTCGTGGCCAGTTTGGATAAAAATAACGTTTACACCTTATATACTGAGACGGAGATAAATTTCACTTTACCTATGTTATTGTTAGAATTAACTCCGAAAAGTTGACATTTTCGAGCAATGTATTTTTGTCGTTCCCTAGGCTAACAAAAACTATCTCCCAGAATTCCTTCGGGCCGAGAAATATCCACACAGATCCCCTTTGAGGCAAATTTGTAAATTTTTCGATAGAAAAAAGTCCCGGCCTCCGACTGCTTATATCTCCTAAATTACAGGCTCGCTCTCGGTCGCCCAGAAAAAAAAGCGACACCCGACTGGGGTGAAGGGTCTTATTATTGCCAAACTAATGGGGTGAAACTTCTTATTATCTCCAAACAAATGGGGCGAAACAGGGGAGTTCCAAAAAGACCCCCCTCGGGCCTAATAGGGTTAACATGCATGAACACATTGCTTTTATCCAAGCTTAACTAATTTGTCTAAGGAGTATTATTGTTATTGATCAAAATAGAAGCAAGTAAGGAAACTGTGAGCGTGAGATGAGTCCTTTGAAATTGTCCTTAGAAATGCGAGTGACTCAAATGCCCATTTTTTTACTTTTCATTCCTTCCGTAAGATTTTCGATGATAAACTAAAATGTATCTGTGTCCTGCATAACTCTGATCTATAATGTCAACAAATAAACTCGTAAGATATTCACAATGCACTAGCAAAGCCATTAAACACAGTAATAATGAACTGTTTTCATAGCGTATCTAAATTAATACATAATGTCCTAAATCATTCTTTAAAATGGAGGAGAAATAGGTTCCCCAATAGTTTAACATTTAAATGAACAGTGTATCCATGTCTAGGATGTTGTGAATATATATATATATATATATATATATATATATATATATATATACTGTATATATATTAATAGTACCATACTTTGTTATTTTATTAAGAACGGGTAATAATATGAGTAATGCAGTCAGAATCAACTCATAACTAGACCTGTAATGTGATAACTTCACAAACTTCGTAGTATTTCTATTGCATCAGGAATACACAAATAGCCAATGGTTATAACCACTGAAAATTGCAAGGCATTGCCATATACTTTGAAACTAACACATTAACTCCAGAAATATCATATGCTAAAAAGGAATTATTGTCAAATTTTAAGAAGTTTAAAAATCTAGTGAGAGAGAGAGAGAGAGAGAGAGAGAGAGAGAGAGAGAGAGAGAGAGAGAGAGAGAGAGAGAGAGAGAGAGAGAGAAAACAAAAATCAGTATAGAAAGCGCCCGTAAATAAAGGGGAATTCACACGAGCGCTTATTCATGCATATTTTATCCGCAACTGTGATCTGGTAGCTTCTACAAATAAACATTTATCATTGTGTTGCCACTTATAATAATCTACCTTGAGTCTAGTGTCTGATACCAGTGCAAAACAATCTCAAAATATTGCCAGAAAATAGCTGTGCAGCAAAATATAAACGGTCGAGTATATCCACCTCTAACCCTTCCAGTGGGCTATATTTAGAACAAAAATAGCCTCTTAGGAAGGATTTGTCGTAGCTAAGATGGTTGACTGAGATAGTTAGTAGCATTTTTATTGCTAGAGGACCTTCCTAAACCGAATAAAATCATCTAGAAACAGCGAGACTATAATGAAAAGACGTCAACCGCATTGAACGCATTTATATAACGCATTTTCCGACAAGTTTTGTTCTCGTACCGTTTTGAGCTTATTTCGTATTGGAATTGGAAACTAGACTGAGGGTAGATCATGTTAGGTACCGGTAGTTTAATTACTATGGAAGTTAAATCTTGAAGCTGCCAGACTACAATTGCCCGTAACAATTGACAGAGAAATCGGTTGTGTAAATCCTCAAGTCAGTCTTCCTCTACAAAACGTCTTCCCTATAATTAATAATTACCCATTGAGGATTATGACGTGTTTTTTGACAGTTTGTTCTGGCGATCCATAGACGATTTCATTCAGTTTAGAAAGGAATTGCGGGAGTCAGAGGGATGAATGAGATAGTTTTACCCCTTTGACTGCCAGAGAGCCTTCCGAAACTGAACAAAATCGTCTAATGATAGCCAGAATACACCATAACAATGCATCAAAATCCTCAAAGTGTTAATACCAGTTTCCCTGACCATTATACGCCAGACCATAGAAGTGATACGGTCGGCGGGCACTCTGTAATAGCCAGTCCATAGTCTTGATTAAACAGAGGAAGGAGTTCTTTTTCCCAGACGCGAAATGTTGCGAGTCATATACAGTATATGAATAATAAGATACGCAGTACAAAATATCTACGCAGACTTCCTTCAAACTAAAAAATGCCTACCCAGACCCACTGAAAGCTAAATTTGTACATTTTCGATAGCAATTTTTGTTTGCGGCCAAAGGCCGATTTCTTATCAGGCTCACCGACAGCAACACTCGCCTAGAAAATAGGAAAGTAAATTTTCCCCTACATGAAACATGAATAAGAATAAAATATTCAAATTAGTAAAGTACGATTTTTTTTTTTTTTGTATTCACTTATTATTTGTATGTGTTTATGTATACTTTGTTTAAAACATACATACAACAAATGTTACAGTAAGTCTTAAAATGTCAAAACTAATGGGTCTAAATCAGAGGGAAAAGGGCGTTCAGAAAACAAAACAAAACTTCCCCTTAAAAGCTTGCGAAATTTCAGAAAGGGAACGGAAACGCAGCCTCCGTTTTCTAAGACAATGGTAGTTTGTGTTCAAATGTATCAGAAACTGTACTAATAATATGTATAACCGGTTTACATGTTGAAACTGTTGCATGCAGGTTGGTTGAATATCTTTAGTGTTGCACGTAAAGGGTATTCAATTGACTAATTGCAATTTTCGGGCTATAAGGAAGTTGGGGCTATGGATATCAGTACTTGACAAAATTACCAGCTAATATATGGTTGTAGCGAATATATAAAGACATGAAATCAAATTAAACATACTTTATACCTTAGAGAAACCTTCATTATTATTGTTTGTCAGCATATTATATATGTGTATGGCTCCAATTTCCATATAGCCTGAAACTTGCAAGTGGCCAATCAGCCTATATGCACTAGTCATATATATAAACTAAGTATTATATAATTTACGCCTACCACTCTTAATACATTTGAAGACATTTTATGAACAGTGTCACCTAATTTTAAGAACTAGTTTGTGCCTGAACTTCGCAGGATTAGCTTTGTGGGGTGCCGTAATGAGTGTGTTGCTGTGTAACAAATAAACATAAAATGGAAATACGTTCTTGAAAAAATAAAGAAACATCAATGGAATCGTTCGGGAAACTAATCATTTTATACTTCAAAAAACGTGTTCACTTATCAACAAAATAATGTATAATGTAACGTAATTTCAACTTTTCCTTAGATGTTGCAAACTATTGTATGTAAGTTTTCTTAAACTGTGTTTATGATAATTTTAGAAAAACACGAAATATCTAGTTAAGGCATATGCCAAGATAGATTGTTCTGTTAGTTTAACCGAATAATATTAACTTTTCCTGCTCACCAAGCGCTCTTCTATTACTGGCATAAGCTGTGATTGTATTAACATATCTTGTTATTATACACTGGCAAGGACAAACAGACGTTATCATGTGGCCAAGATGTTGAAACCCCTTGAGGATATTGACGCGTTTTGACAGTTTAGTTTGGTTAATAGTAGACGATCTTGTTCAGATTAGGAAGGGTATGTGGAAGTCAGAGGGGTAATTGAGATAGTCTTTACCCCTTTCATTCCATCACATCCTTCCTAAGCTGCATAAAATTGTATAATGATTACCAAAATATACTGTCAAAACGCGTCATGATCCTCAAAGTGATAAGGTGTAGCATACAAATTATTTTTTGCAGAAAGTCAATAACAAATTATTTATCATTGCCTCTAGGTTCATCCAGAGCCACTGTTTATCTTAACAGAACATCACAGTTAGCATAGGGAGAAAAACAAACCGAAAACTAAATCATTTCGAAAACTAGAATCATGCCCGGTACCAAATGGCATGCCTTTTCTTAGTCAAACTTAGCTATATTTTGTTAGTCAATCTTACTATAATTTTTCAGAATCTTTCGTGTATATTTTGACTATGTATAAAATCATGACAAAAGATCGGATCCTATGATGATCCGAGCTTGGTATTATAGGGTTCCAGTACCATATTTACTAGGATCAAATGTCTTATATATTGATATTTTGTCATGCTTAGATGTTTTAGAAATGTGTTGTAGCTCTGCTCATTATTTGATGACAAGTGATTCAGTAAAATATTAACGATTTTGTATCATAGCATTGGCAATGCTTTCTAGGTTGGGAAGATTTTCTAGGTTTTCATTATGACCCAGTTGGCCAAATGTATCCTAAATATGATAGCTGGGAGAGATGTATCCTGACCAGGATTCGAACCCACTCACTCCAAGTAAATGCTCGGTGTCAGCGACTCTGAGAAAAGTACGGCCCACTTACATGGCAATAGTTCCAGCTGATTGACTTGTGTGACTGTGATAGTTAACCCGTTCTGTACCGGCAACGTCTTTTATATTTAATTTCAGCTACATTTAGACGATTTTACGAAGCTTAGGAATGATATAATTATGGTATCTGAAAGGATCAATTGAGATAGTTTGCAGTGTGTTAATGGGTAAACTTCCTTCCAAAGCTGAGTACAGTCGTCTAATACTCTCTATAATATAATGAAAAGGACATCACCGGTACTGAACGGGTTAAAACCTTTGTTACGAATATATAATTACTGCAAGGTGAGACAAGAGCCAATCAGCTGAAATTATTGACATATACAGTAGGTGGCTCTTAATGTTCTCAGAGTCGCTGATACCGACTATAATATTGTATTATGAACAATCTCTCGAACTATGCTGACAGAAAATGCAATGGAATGACAGATATAAATGATAGTGGGCGAAGTAGGTTTAAATTAATCCGCTTATAGTCTTCCTTTGATATTGATTACATTTTCAGATTTGTACTTCTCTCTTCAGATTTAAAAGACATCAAATGAAACAAAGAAAACAAGCGAAAATACACCATTCTATGATGATGTACACAAACCTTTATTTGAATTTCAGTTAATACTTTTGTCTTCTTGTTTATATATTTATGCTATCATTCATCATTTTGATATATGCAGCTTATAAATGAAGGGCAGAAACATACTCGATCCTGTTCCAAATCAGTAAGCCAGAAGTCTTGAACTATATAAACTCTCAAACGACTGAAGTAATAGAGCAAATATTTTACCATTTGGGAATGGTTAACCATTGAATAGGCTTGGAAATTCAGAACCCATTTCCTCTAGCCCTTCTTGAGTTAGAGATTAGGTTTCACGATTTCTGGCATACCTATTTTGAACAAGGTATAGTGATAATACCAAAGCAGTATGTCAAACTGGGGCAATTTGGTTCTAAGACTAGGATGAATATGAGAAAGAAGTATATACTAAAGTACTAAAAACACATTCATACTTAAGATCCTAGTATTGAGTGACATAAACGATTGGGTCATTGGCTGTTGAGATTGGTAAATGCACTGGTAGGAACTTAAGATTGAAAGCTGAGGATAAAGAGTGTTAGAGTGAGTTAAGAGTGAAGATTGAAAGCTGAGGATAAAGAGTGTTAGAGTGAGTTAAGAGTGAAGATTGAAAGCTGAGGATAAAGAGGGTTAGAGTGAGTTAAGAGTGAAGATTGAAAGCTGAGGATAAAGAGGGTTAGAGTGAGTTAAGAGTGAAGATTGAAATCTGAGGATAAAGAGTGTTAGAGTGAGTTAAGAGTGAAGCTTGAAAGCTGAGGATAAAGAGTGTTAGAGTGAGTTAAGAGTGAAGCTTGAAAGCTGAGGATAAAGAGTGTTAGAGTGAGTTAAGAGTGAAGCTTGAAAGCTGAGGATAAAGAGTGTTAGAGTGAGTTAAGAGTGAAGATTGAAAGCTGAGGATAAAGAGTTAGAGTGAGTTAAGAGTGAAGATTGAAAGCTGAGGATAAAGAGTGTTAGAGTGAGTTAAGAGTGAAGATTGAAAGCTGAGGATAAAGAGTGTTAGAGTGAGTTAAGAGTGAAGATTGAAAGCTGAGGATAAAGAGGGTTAGAGTGAGTTAAGAGTGAAGATTGAAAGCTGAGGATAAAGAGTGTTAGAGTGAGTTAAGAGTGAAGATTGAAAGCTGAGGATAAAGAGTGTTAGAGTGAGTTAAGAGTGAAGATTGAAAGCTGAGGATAAAGAGTGTTAGAGTGAGTTAAGAGTGAAGATTGAAAGCTGAGGATAAAGAGTGTTAGAGTGAGTTAAGAGTGAAGATTGAAAGCTGAGGATAAAGAGTGTTAGAGTGAGTTAAGAGTGAAGATTGAAAGCTGAGGATAGAGTGTTAGAGTGAGTTAAGAATGAAGATTCATAGAGTTTAGGTCAGTAAATACGAAATGATTGAGTGAGAAACGAGGATGAGATTGAAAATGGAGAGTGAGGTTGGATTTTGAAGTAAAAAATTTCGATATTGAGATTGATAGATAATGAAAATAATGGAAAAGGTGTAATAAATATACGAGAGAGAGAGAGAGAGAGAGAGAGAGAGAGAGAGAGAGAGAGAGAGCGTATAAACTGTCGACAGAAATCAGAATAACGAGGAAAAAACAAAAGAATAGGGATGGTATAGGATAATAACGTTAATAGGGATGGGATAGGATAATAAAGCTAATAGGGATGGTATAGGATAATAAAGTTAATAGGGATGGTATAGGATAATAAAGTTAATAGGGATGGGATAGGATAATAAAGTTAATAGGGGTGGGATAGGATAATAAAGTTAATAGGGATGGGATAGGATAATAAAGTTAATAGGGGTGGGATAGGATAATAAAGTTAATAGGAAGGGGATAGGATAATAAAGTTAATAGGGATGGGATAGGATAATAAAGTTAATAGGGATGGTATAGGATAATAAAGTTGATAGGGATGGGATAGGATAATAAAGTTAATAGGAATGGGATAGGATAATAAAGTTAATAGGAATGGGATAGGATAATAAAGTTAATAGGGATGGTATAGGATAATAAAGTTAATAGGGATGGTATAGGATAATAAAGTTAATAGGGATGGTATAGGATAATAAAGTTAATAGGGATGGGATAGGATAATAAAGTTAATAGGGGTGGGATAGGATAATAAAGTTAATAGGGATGGTATAGGATAATAAAGTTAATAGGGATGGGATAGGATAATAAAGTTAATAGGGGTGGGATAGGATAATAAAGTTAATAGGAATGGGATAGGATAATAAAGTTAATAGGGATGGTATAGGATAATAAAGTTAATAGGGATGGTATAGGATAATAAAGTTAATAGGGATGGGATAGGATAATAAAGTTAATAGGGGTGGGATAGGATAATAAAGTTAATAGGGATGGGATAGGATAATAAAGTTAATAGGGATGGTATAGGATAATAAAGTTAATAGGGATGGTATAGGATAATAAAGTTGATAGGGATGGTATAGGATAATAAAGTTAATAGGGATGGGATAGGATAATAAAGTTAATAGGGATGGTATAGGATAATAAAGTTAATAGGGATGGGATAGGATAATAAAGTTAATAGGGATGGGATAGGATAATAAAGTTAATCAAAGGCCACAGTGGAAATAGAAGGATGAGATACAAACAAAACGAACAATAATAACAACAACAATAACGAACACCTTATAATACAGAAATTATATATAAACATGAATGGGGGGGAGAGAGAGGTAGTAGGTGAGGGTATGGAGCATCCTGTGTACTCTCTCTGCCGTCACACACACACACACACAGTCACACACGCAACCACACTGTCACACGACAAAACACATTAAAGCACATATATATATATATATATACAAACACACACACACGCCGTACCAAAGCATACACACCTGGGCACTTTACATCTACACACACACAATTCCAAACACACACCGACGTTTTACACACACACACACATACACACATACACACACACCTAAGTCCCTAAGTTAAGAAGTGCCTCTTATTTCTTGTTTGATTGTTATTGATACAGTTAATTGCAGCAGGTTGCTATAGACTGTGTTGAAGATTGTTTGTTGCTTACTTATAACATGGATTTATTCTTAGTGATGGCTGGACATCCTTCATACAAAATCAGAGGGTCATTTTTTGCATTACGCATTTTTCACTCAACTCTTTTCGAGATCTTTAATATTTAATTTGTGTAAAACGTCTACCAAGCCAAAGGTCTGCCGTTATTCGGGGAAAAAGTACATTATAATTACATATATTTGAAGGTTTATGCATTGGTAACAAAACTCTGACTACCTAAATACTAAAGCTTGCCAATATTCAGTTTCAGATGATCAAAACTAAATTATTAAAACAAATTATGTGTTTGAAAAAAATGGCCACACACCCTCTTAATATAAATTGGCATGCATTTATAACACAGGGACTGAACAACTAGTAACTTATCCCCCATGTTAAGGCCTCAAAGTAATAGATTACGGTTTGATATGTCAAATTTAAGCAACTGGAAATAAATAATTATGTTTTTACTAACAGTATCGAGTTGTGCATACACATAGTAAAGTAAATTGTCATGAAAGGGGGTAAGTTGTATTCACTGGTAATACGATTGATACTTGTAAACGAGCAATAATTGGGTATTGTGTTTAAATAAGTGTACGTACGCCAAATTAAAAGCAAAAAGGGGTATACTATTTGCTTTAATTGAACACAAACTTTCAGAATACAATGTTGAATCACCATTGTTGCTGTATGGCCGGGATTCGAACCCAGGCACAGTAACAGAGGCACAACAGTTTAAGGTTGTACAGTCCCTTATAATATATTGTACCGTCTGCCAGCTCCAGGAAGACGATTTTAATTAGCTTAGGAGAGAGCTCTGATATGTAAATTTCTGAATATAAACAGCATAATTATGAGGAGGAACACTTTATTGAGGTTATATAGTGTTCCTTTTCGTTTGGTGTTTAAATGCGTTCCGTCAACTTTTCTGAGTATATTTTCATCAATTTAATTTTCTAATGTACTTACGCAATTCTCAAGTGACATAATCTGAAATCTTCAAAACAAAAATATGAGCCGGAATTACATAAATTAACACATCTGTTCAAGAAATTGATTGAGTGATAGTAATTCCTTTAACAATAACACTCGGCCACCCAGGCTTTATTGTGGTCGGCAGGGAGGGTTCTGTGGGGGCGCTCGGTTGTGGCCTTGGCCTTGCTCGGGGCCTTGGGGCTGTTTGGCCAGGCAGCTTGGGGAACGGCAACAACAACAACAATAACACTCACGTTTTTAGTCTGAATTTGATATAGAACTAGTCATCCCCTTCACACATTCCTAAGGGAAGATGAACCGTTTTTCTGGTCCCCTTTCTCCCTTGTGTTAAGCCCTATTTGTTTTGAGATTATAAGACGTTCGGTCCATTAGTTTGGCGATTGTAAGGGTGTCAAAAGGGTATAGAAACATGTATATAAAATCATTGGGTATATTGATAGTGATTTGCCTTTCTATCCATATAATTATTAGATTGATTTCTTACTACCATTAGTCCTTTATAAGGTTATATCATTATGGGCACTTAAATTTCCCTTTTCACACGCATAATTTGCGACAAAGTACGGCCTTCCTAAGCTGAATAAAATCGTGTGGGGCTAGCTAGATTACAATAACAAATGTCTTTATCGAACTAGAAGAGGTTAAGAAGGTTCTCCAGCTACTCCTATAAATGTTGAGAAGGATTATATAAACATATGATATACTGTATACTGAAAACAAATCTGTATAGCCATGTATAGAGTTAGCGTCATGTGTATGTATATATTGTACAGTTGGCCACATAAATCTGTATTAACTTTGTGAATTTATGCATCGAAGGAAACATCGTATGATTAACTTACAAGAAAACGTGGTCAACAAGTAAGCTTTGGAACTATCTCTCTCAATACCTGTACCAATCTCTCCCTCAATCTGTCTTTTCCTCTTCATATGACTTAAACTGCTTCAAGCTCTGTGTGTCCAGACATTTACACTCTAACCTTCAGTTTGGCTTTCTGTCACTTTTTCAACTTCGGGGGAGACACTTGTTACAGGTAGTTTTGCCTTTTCTCTCCTTCAGTCGCATAGGAAAATATATATTTAAGTACTGGATAAGAAAATACACTTCTAATTCAATCCACACAATTTGCCTTCCCTATATAAAATCACAGGGTGTATGCAAATCCCTGTGGCCAACTATACGTGTACCAAGGTGGTGTGTGGTGGTGAGTGTCCTAGTATTAGTGAGTGTTAACTATATAAATCGTATTGTTGATGGCATGACAATTATTTGGTGCAGTATTTTCGCGAGTGAATTTAACTATACCGGTACTTGATATACTTTAACCTTTCCGAGATCCGGTGACGCATCTCTTTTCTGTTTTCTGGCGATTTTATTCAGACTAGGAAGGATATGTGGAAGTCAGAGGGTTAATGGAGATAGTGTTTACCCTTTTAATTCCCACAGATCCTTCCTAAACTGTATACAATCGTCTAATCGTCACAATCTTGAAGGCTTAACTAGGCGGATGTTTTACTCCCTTAGCAGCTCATGTTTCGATAACTAATGAAATAACATGAAATTACTATGTCTTTGCATCACTGTCTTGCCAGGATTTGGTAATTAACAACATACTTGGCTATAAATACAATGCAATATCTGAGTAATTAAAAAGGGAACAAGCCCATTTTTCTTCGGATTAAAAACATAGACTATAATGAAGAAGATGGGCAGTTTTATCAGTGTGGGCAGAAAACTGCATACCTAACCCTGCGCTTTCTTTTGGAACTCGACCTAAGACATCTCTGCATTTCAAAAATAAAATCAAAATGAGCCATCGTATATTCTATGGGTTAAGGTAAATTAGTAACAGTAGAGCGCGCGACAACTGTACTCCCAAAGTTGAGATAGAGAAAGGGGCGATGGAACGCGAAAGTGGTCCCCTACCTTAAGAATTAAGTCTTTAAATGTTGTTTCTGTTCGGGCTCTGTCTCGAGTCGGCCACCCCCAGCTATGGGGTATGTGCCTGAGTATATACATACATACATGTAGTACATTATACTGTATAATATTATGTGGAGATGGTTAAAATCATATCAAATACACGTCACGTTGAAAGAGTTGGCGTTATTTAATACGGTATATGAAAACTATGAGCAAATATACTTAATTCAATTGATTAACAAAAATCACTCCCGAAAGTACTGCCCTCTGACACACCAGGTTCTGCTGCAGTTATCCATGGAGTCCAGCTACTGTTAGACTATGTTATTTAACCTTGGACGGACCTCTACAGTGTTAGTGGTTAGAAATAAAGGGCGAATTCATTCAAATCTGACCGCTAGGGATGCTTCCTATGCTATATAAAATCGTCTGGGGGTAGCCAGGATGAAATATTATATCAAAATGTGTCTGAAAGGTTAAATGGCTTATTTCACATTAATAAGGCAATTGTGTACCCTACCGCTAAACATGAATAATAACGTTTGTCTTTATAAATTTATGTTTTTTATTATATCACGTTATATTTACTAGACTTTCAACCGTGTCCAATATATAAGTAAAAGTGGAATATATATATATATATATATATATATATATATATATATATATATATATATATATATATAAATGGTATATAGGCCTACACTGTATATTGTTGAGTTTAGCCAGATATTATTCATATTATACAAATGGAAAGTCTGTACTGTATTATCTAAACATGCATAAATCATTTGTCTACTATTAGTAATATTTGCCAGAACGTTCCGGACTTCCCAAATTGACTAATTCCCTGAACGTGACCGATAGTGCGTTGTTATGTGTGCAATTAGTTTGCTTGGGAACCAGATTTATTTGCTCATGTAGTAATGTACACCCTATGTGGTGGATTGTGTTCTTTCATTTCATAAATTTTATTTTAGTAAGCGTTGTTTCCACATAGCGATTTTGATATGTTGTTTTGACTTTATATTGTCTTTGTCCCAGTTTTGGTTTGACTTTGTTTGCAAGTTTTACATTTTAATTAGTCTTATACGTTTCTTTGGAGTATTTTCTGGAGTTGTATATTCCTGTACATAGTCAAATTGACCAGTTGGCAGACTCGGGAGAGCGTGCACATCATAATTATATACTAGAGCACTCACCAAATGAGTCTAGCCGGAGCAATTTTGTGTGAGGAAAATGAAAATTAATACAAGAAATTTAACTTGAAATTACATTATTTGGCCATATTGTCACTTCCAAAGACATAATTTGAACTATAGACCACATTTTTATCTTTACATATACAATAATAGGGACTACAAATAATGGACTCGGTTTTTGTTTGATACCCCGGCACTTATCTCCTATCCCAGAGCAAGAAGAAGACTGATACAAGCCACTTTCCGCCATCTTGCTATGCCTATTGCCCCATCTCCACTCATCATAAAATACTCGGTAAATAATCACTGGTAACCATCACTGAACAAGGTACAGTATATGAAGATTAAAATGTAATCTTAAAAGCAAAACACATGCACAACATTGAAGCAATCCTATATTTATGCTTTAATCTCGGGTGCGCTTCTGTAAACAGCTGGGTAGGGTGTGGTATCATGGCGGCCACATGCATCACAGTGAGCGCTCTAGTTTAGAATTATGTGGCGAGCATTAGCAGACTTGGATGCCAAAAGACTTAGAAATAGGGAAGAACTTGGAGCAAAGAAGATAGGAATATCACCAGATCTAACAAAGGAAGAAAGGTTGAAAAACAAGGAATTAGTGGTAGAACTTAAAGCCAAACGGCAGATGGGAGGAAGGTGGATAATTCGAAGGAACGAGGTGATAAGAGTTACAGAAGATGGCAGACCCAGATTTGAATACAATATCGGTAACCCTAGTCCTAGGCCAAGGCAGGAGGTCCCTAAGAGGAAGGAGGAGGAGGAGGAACCTATGCCAGAACTTGAATCGGAGGATGAGGAAGAGCAAGATAACAAAGACTGAAAAAAGACGAAGGGAAGTGAGTATTTAGTATTTAAATTAATAAATGTACAAGGATTGACTAAAGCAAAATATGAAGAATTAAAGGGTTTAGTTACCTATAATAATAATAATAAACATATTTTTCTTTGTCTAACTGAGACACAATTTAAAATACGAAACATTTGGTAGATGGATTTGAAGTAATTGAAAGTATGAGGAATATTAATGATAGGAAGGGTGGTGGTTTAATGTTACTCTTTGAAACAACAGATAAAGTAAGTTTAAGCAAGGTAGAGTGTAAAAATAAAGATTTACTTTATGTAAAAGGATCTATACATGGGAAATTTGTACACTTGTTCTTGTTATACTTTTCTGTAAATGATAAGGTAAGGAATGATGAAATGAAGAAGGAGATAGAGAGACATTTAGACCAAATGGAAGATGAAAGAGTTATAATATTAGGTGACATGAATGCCCATGTAGGGTTCAAAGGTAAACAAAAACTAAATTATAATGGACACATTATACTAGATTTGATGGATAAATTTAAATTAAATATGTTAAATGATGACCAGGAGTGTAATGGGGAGATAACATGGCGAAGAAACGAGCAATCTAGCGTAATAGATTATGTTTTAATTTCAGATAAAATGTATGAAGATTTTAAAAATATGAAAATAGATGAAAAGCAAGACATTTATGATCTGTCAGACCACAACCTTATTGAGGTATATTTTGAGTGGAATAATTCAAATAGTAAATCCTTTAAAGGGAAGAAATGGGAAACAAAAGAATACTATAAAATAAACGAGGAGACCATAGTCAAATTTATTAGGGAACTAGAAAATAGAATAACGAGAGAAGAGAGTAACGACATAAGAGTCTTCAATAGAGTAATGAAGGAGACAGCTGATGATATACTTAAAACTACCTATAGGAGAAGATTAGGAAGAGACAAAATAAAACAAGAGGCACCATGGATGAATGACAGTATTAGAAAAGGTATAAAAAAGAGGAGATATTATAATAGATTAAGAAGAAATGCTAAAAATAGAGAGGAAGAGGAGAGAAGTAACATACTTTTCTTGGAACAAAAAAGTAAAGTACAGAAAGAGATCAGGGAAGCCATTTATATACATGAGAGGAAAAAGACTAGAGAGATAATAGAGGGAGGAGATGCGAGTAAAAAGATGTGGAAATATATAAATAAACTAAGAAACAAAAGTCAAAACGAAATAAAAGAATTAAAACTTTATAACGATGAAGGAGAAGTATTGTCAGATAAAAGGGCTGTAGAAGAATTAAATATGTTTTGGAGTGGTATATATAAAATGCATGACAATAACATCGATGAAGTTTGGAATGAGGATATAAATAGGGAATATAGAGAATTAAAAGAGAAAGAAATGGAGGACAGGCAAGAAGGTAAATTATTTAAAATAGGGATGAATGTAAATGATGAACACAATTATAACATACAATCAGTCACAGTTACAGAGGAGTTACGGGAACACATGGAAATGGCTTTAAGAGTTAATAAAAACATAAACTACATGGAGAAACCAAACATTACAGTGGGAGAATTAAAGGAAAATATAAAGAAATTAAAAAATAGAAAAGCAGCAGGCCTTGATGCAATGAAACCTGAGTTATATAAAGCATTGTCACAAAGTGATAAGTGCTTAGAAAAACTTGCAATGTGCTTTAATAATATTATGGACACAAATGTAATTCCAGAAGAGTGGAAGAAGTCAAAAACTGTTATGTTACCAAAAGTAAATAAACCAAAGGTAAATGAATTGAGGCCAATCGCTCTGACAGACATATCATATAAACTTTTCATGACGACAGCAATTAAAAATAAAATAGAAGAACACATTAGGGAGAATGGAGAGGTAAGGGAGACACAGAGTGGGTTTACAAATAAAAGAGGTCACTCATAGTAATCTCAATAGACTTTAAAAGGCCTATGACTCAATCAGAAGGGAGAAACTGATAAAAGTATTAAAAGATTACAATATAAATTCAAATGTTATAGACATAGTAAGTAACATATATAAAGAAGATAGTACAATTATGCAAGTAAATGAGACAGAGATTAAGGTAACAAGCGGCATCAGACAAGGCTGTACGGGGTCCACAACATTATTTAAATTAATAACTTATGAGATAATTAAACAGTTAGAAAATAAAAGAGGGTTTGTAGATGAGTGTTTCAAAATAAATTCATTGTTTTATGCCGATGACGGGCTACTCTTGGCTCATACAATCCAGGAAGCAGAAAGAGTAATAGATAAATTAATAGAGATAGGGGGAGAGTGTGGCTTAAGTATAAATAAAGACAAAAGTAAAATCCTAATATTTAATATGAAAAACAAACCAAACAACATACGAGAAATAGAAGTGGTAAAACAAATTAAATATCTAGGAATACAAATTAATGATAATAAAAAATGTTTTAAAACCCAGAAAATAGAAGCTTTGGATAAAGCAAATAGAATGGCTAACCTTACATACCCGGTAATATCACAAAGTTGTAATAAGATACTTATTGGAAAAACATATTGGAAAAGTATTGTGATACCAGCAGTCCTGTATGGCTCGAATGTTATAGGTTTTTCAAAAACAGAAATAAATAAATTACAAAATATAGAGAATAGGGTTTTTAGACACATATTAGGGGCACCCAGATATGCCCAAAAGGTAACCTTAAGGGGTGAAATAGGAGCCTCATCAATGGAGGCAAGAATTATGGAAGGTAACATAAAATATCTTAAATATTTAGTAGGAGAGGAAAGTAATGACTTGCTAAGAAGAATCACAGAGGAAAAACTTAGAAATAGTAAAGATCCCTGGACTGCAGAAATTAGAAAGTATGTAGGGAATTTGAAGTTAGGAGAAACAAATTTAGCAAATATTAAGAAGGACGACATTAGAAAAAGAGTTCTGGACTGGGATTCGGGAAGATGGCGAGAGGAGTTGGCAGAGAAGAGTAGCCTAGAAGTGTATAGGAGTTATAAAAAGGAGATTAAGAGCGAGGAAGATATTTATGACAACACACAGGCATCTATAATATTTTACAGATGTAGGACAAATAACTTAAATCTAAAAGATAGAAATAGGCATGTGGGAGGAGAGACACAATGCGATATGTGTAAGGAAGGAACAGAAGACCTAAAACATTTTCTACTACACTGTTCATTTTATAAAGCATGCAGAATAAAAGATCCAGGGTTCCAACAGCCTTATATTGAAAATGAAAATCAAGTCATCGGACATCTTTTATTTAACAAAGAAATAAGCGATAGAGTGAAACAGACAATCTATCAAATGTGGAGAGTACGAGAGAAAAAATTGAAAGAACTGAAATAAGAAGACTGAAGAGAGAAGAAACAAGAATGAAGGAAGACGAGAGAAATGAGATATATTTATTTTTAAACAAATGAGCACGTCACAAAGTCACAAAAAGAAAAATAACAAAACCTCTTAGGGAATGGGTTAGACATTACCACCGCAATAACCTAACCTATAAGGCATTAAAGTGCGTATATTTTTGTTTTATCTATTTATAAAATTACTGAATTAATTATCGTATTCAACGAGACAGAGAAGCGGGCGAGGGAACGCGAAAGTGGTCCTGGACCCTGAGAATAGGAACTTTTAAATTTTGTTTCCGTTCGGGCTCTGTCTCGTGTCGGCCACCCCCAGCAATGGGGTATGTGCCTGAGTATATACATACATACATACATACATACTAAAACCGTATTATAGCTGTTTATTCTGCTAAATATCTGTCTACAGCTCCAAATTCCTTATAGAATGAAACTCGCAAGTAGTCAATTGTTACCGTGCAAGTACAGTTGCCCAAAAAGAAAATCGTCTAAAGGTAGCTAGGAAAGCATGACTAATGGTCTCTGCATTATGTAAGGGTTAATATGGGAAATGGCATCCAACACTTACATACCACCCGCTTCAACATCTGGCAGACATAATTACAGACAGCAAAGCCTAGTGCCAGTTGTTGCTTACCTAACTAACTTGGCCAACTGTACGGCATATAGTTTATTCAGCTTAAGATACTACTGTGTACATTTAAGTTGAGTCCAGTGATAGATGATATAATATAATAGTCTGTTAATTATTGATCACTTGCTAGTTTCGTTCTATAAGGAAGTTGGAGCTGTAGACATCGATATTTAGCAGAATTACCAGCTGTTGTACATTTATGTATATACTGTATACTGATTCAACATCAGAAACGCACATTATTATTGCATTTCTGTTGAATATCCATGCTTACGGCTCCAACTTCCTTATAGCCTGAAACTCGTAAGTAGTCAATTAAATACAAGAAAAGTCGGCCGAACGCAATGTCGGCCGCGAAGAGAACTCTGCTGAATCTATTAACCTAATTACCTAACCTAACCTAACTTAACCTACTCATAATCTAACTTAACCTAACCTAACTTCGCAACTTAACCACTCATAATGCATACCCTGACTTAACCTAATCATAATCTAACCCAACTAAACCTACTAATAATCTAACTTATATTAACTTAAACTTACCCTAACCTAACTTCAACTATGCATATTGTAATGTACCCTAACCTAATCTATTCCTAGCCTATCTTAATTCCTGCGGACGGGTTCTCTTTATGACAGAGTTCTTTTCGTCCGACATTGCACAGAGGCCAACTTCTCTTGATGCCCTATTCATATAGGCCTACCTCTTCCAAGATATCATTAAACATTGATTAAACATTGATTAAACATTGATTAAACATTGCACAGAGGCCAACTTCTCTTGATGCCCTATTCATATAGGCCTACCTCTTCCAAGATATCATTAAACATTGATTAAACATTGCACAGAGGCCAACTTTTCTTGATGCCCTATTCATATAGGCCTACCTCTTCCAAGATATCATTAAACATTGATTAAACATTGATTAAACATTGCACAGAGCCCAACTTCTCTTGATGCCCTATTCATATAGGCCTACCTCTTCCAAGATATCATTAAACATTTAGTTTTTGTTTACTGGCTATTATTAGACTATGTTATTCATATTAGGAAGGGTACCGGTATATGGAAGTCAGAGGGTTAATTGAGATATTTTTTACCCTTTTAACTCCCACAGATCCTTCCTAAATTGTATAAAATCGTATCATGATAGCCAGAATAAACTGTCAAAATGCGTCATGATCTTCAGAGGGTCAATCAACAAAAACTAAACTCGTAGTGGTTATAATAGATCTCTGCCTTTGTCTGATTTCTGGTTGTCATGAAAATTAGTTGACATTGCTTATGTTATGACTAGGTTCAGATAATGTGATGGTTACAAAATATTGAAAACTTAATGAGTAAGTTTGTTTCAGCAACACTAGGCAGCAAAAAGCACTCTTGCTTGACTTAGCTAAAATAAACCTACTGAGAAGAATATTGTTCGTATTTTCTATCCTTTACGCCTTAAGGGTCGCTCTACTGGTGATCTTCTTTCATATCTTACTAACTCTTGGTCATCCTCCTTTCGGGACTTCGGTGAGACTTTTTCTATTGCACTAGACATATCGAAAGCCTTCGATAGAGTCTGGCATAAATCTTTAATTTCTAAACTACCCTCCTTCGGTTTCTATCCCTCCATCTGTGCCTTTGTCTCTAATTTCCTTTCCGGCCGTTCCATAGCCACGGTTGTGGACGGCCATTGTTCACTTCCTCACCCTATAAACTCCGGTGTTCCTCAGGGCTCTGTCCTATCTCCTATTCTCTTTCT
Source organism: Paralithodes platypus (assembly GCA_032716605.1). Classification (NCBI taxonomy): domain Eukaryota; kingdom Metazoa; phylum Arthropoda; class Malacostraca; order Decapoda; family Lithodidae; genus Paralithodes; species Paralithodes platypus. The sequence goes on along the minus strand of CM064491.1, from coordinate 4,384,814 downwards.
ATTTTTTATAAATGATCTCCTTAACTGTACGTACCTTAATTCCCATCCATTCATACGCAGACGACTCAACCTTACACTACTCCATTAGTTTTTCAGAACGCCCCAGCCAGCAATCCCTCAACGACAAACGTAATGAAGCCATACAACTCTTAAATTCTGATCTAAATACTATTTCCAATTGGGGCAGAGAAAACCTTGTTAACTTTAATGCTTCCAAAACCCAATTTCTCCATCTATCTACCCGTCAGGATCTCCCAACGGACTATCCCTTATTCTTCAACAATACAAAAATCAACCCTTCATCTTCTCTCAATATTCTTGGTGTCTCTTTTTCTTCTGCTCTCATTTGGAAGGACCATATTACCAGTCTTGCTAAGGCAGCCTCCCAGAAGCTGGGTGTGCTCAACCGCCTTAGGGGGTTCTTTTCCCCTGCACAGCTTCTTGCTCTGTACAGGGGCATAGTGTGCCCTTGTATTGAGTATTGTTCACATGTGTGGGGAGGTTCCTTTCACACCGCTCTCCTAGACAAGGTTGAAAGGAAGGCCTTTCGTATCATTAACTCCCGTCCACTCACCAACTCTCTGCAATCTCTCTCTCTCCGCCGCAATGTTGCATCTCTCTCGCTATTCTATCGCTACTATAATAATCAGTGTTCCTCAGAGCTATCCCAGTGCATACCACCTCCTTTACGTAGGGCACGTGGTACCCGTCTTGCAACTCAATCCCACCCCTACTCTGTGCAACTCTCCAACCCAAGAGTGAAACGTTACTTTCAAACTTTCTTCTACTCAACAGCTGAGCTCTGGAACTCTCTCCCAGAATCAGTTTTTCCCGCTTCCTATGACTTAAATTGCTTCAAACACCGTGTGTCCAGGCATTTTGGCTCGAACGTCCCTTGATTTTGGCCCTGTCACTCTTTCAACTATGGGGGAGGCACTCGCTATAGGCAGTTATGCCTTTTGCCTCCCTCAATCACATAGATTTTTTTTTTTTTTTTTTTTGCATAGTCTTGCATTTGTCTGCGTTAAATGTTAGGAGCCATTTCCTGCTCCACTCGTTCAATCTCTCCATGTCTCTCCGAAGGGTCTCGACGTCTGCGTCTGTCCTGATGGTTTTGTATATCTTTGCGTCGTCTGCAAAAAGACTGGTTGCTGATTCGAGGTCGGTAACAAGGTCATTAATATAAATCAAGAAGAGAATTGGGACCAGCACTGATCCTTGAGGAACTCCACTCATCACCGGCAGCCAATCCGACGGGGAGTTCCTTATGGTAACCCTGTGGAACCTATCTGAAAGGAATGCCTTGATCCACTTCAGGATATTTCCACCTATTCCCATTGCCTCCAGTTTGGTGTGAAGTCTCTGGTGGGGAACCCAATCGAAGGCCTTTTCACAGTCCAGATAGTTTATGTCCACACAGAGACCACTGTCAATATCATTTACTAGGTCGTCGATGTAGCACAACATGTTTGTGAGGCAGCTCCTGTTGCTCCTAAATCCGTGTTGTGCGTCGCTGAAGAGATTGTTCTCAGCAAGGTGTCCCACGATGACTTGTCGTACGATACCCTCCAGGACTTTGAACACTATAGATGTTAGCGATATTGGCCTGTAGTTTAGTGGTTCGGTCTTGCTGCCTTTTTTCAGAATGGGTGAGATGTTAGCCCTTCTCCAGTCGCTTGGAACATCGCCCGTCGCAATGGATGTGCTGAAGATATCCTGGAGTGGGTCGCACAAGATATCTGAACATTCTTTGAGAATCACCGGAGACACTCCATCTGGCCCTGGTGCTTTACTGGCGTTGAGTTCTTGTAGTCGTTTCCTAACTGCTTCCCTGGTTATTATGATGTCCTGCACTTTGGGTCCCTGGAATATTGTGTCCGGCAATGGTGTTGCTCCGTGTGTATCCTCCTGCACAAATACTCCGTTGAATGCTTTGTTCATTTCAGTAGCGATTTCTTGGTCGTCTTCAGTTAGGTCTCCATTTGTGGTCTTTACCTTGGTGATTTTTTCCTTGGCAGTCGTTCTAGATCTGACATAGGCCCAAAAGTGTTTGGCGTTGGATGTTGAGTCCAAAGCAACTTTCCTCTCATAGTCATGCTTGGCAGCCCTCACTTCCCTGGTTACTATGTTTCTTTCTGTGTTGTATTGTTCGTGTCTCATATCACTCTTTCTGGCCCTGTACCTTCCCCATGCTTCTTTCTTCCTTTTTATTATCATCTGCAGTCGTCTAGTCATCCACTTGGGTGCATGCGAAATTTGCTTGTTCCTATAGACTGGCACGCATTCCTTCACAATTTTGTCGTAATTTTCCCGAAATATGTTCCACTTCTCACTTGCTGTTTTCCCATTGAAAAGGTTCTCCCAGTTCACTTCTCTGAACAGTGCTTTCATCCTTTCCTTGTCTACCTTGTGGTAATTCAGTTTTGTTGGGACACCCTCCTGGTCCCTGGATATGGTATCAGTCGAGAGTGTAAAAGAAAGAACGGCATGTTTGCTCAGTCCTATTGGTGGCAGGTAACGCATGTTTTCAATTTCACAGTCAGTTTTGGTGAAGATGAGGTCGAGTCTCGATGGGTTGTTCGTCTCCCGTAGGTGGGTCCATTCCTTGACGTTCTGGGTCCAAAAGTTGTCATTTACGGCTTCCAGGAAATTGTCGGCTTGTCTATGTCCTTGAGTACCGTTTACCATCATATTGTCTTCCCAGGTGATGTTACCATAATTAAAGTCGCCACACACTAGAATTTGTGCATGTTTGTTACTGGTCTCACTCTGTTTAATGAGGTCACATATTTTATCATTGTTCTCTGCTGAGGAGGAAGGTGGTCTGTATACTGTACCTAAGACTATGTGTTTCCCTTCCTTGTTCCTTACCTCACACCAGACAGACTCTTGTGCTTCATGATTAACAAGGTCACTCACTGATGTCTCATCTATAATAAGTTCCTTCCTGACCAGTATTACGACGCCTCCCCCAGGAGCACTTTGGATTTCTGTCCTTTCTTATGACGCTGTATTTATGAACATTGAAAAAGTTACCGCTTAGCATTTCGTGATTAATTTTTGTTTCAGTTAGGAAGATGAGGTCTGGGTTCTCATTGTTCAGTAGTGTTTCAAGCTCAGCAGTCTTGTTACCGAGTCCATCTAGGTTGGTGTATAGGCACTTCAGGGTCTGGTGTGGGTGTTTGTTGCTTAGTTTACCTGTATTTACGTTGGCGAAATGCCTTCTGCCTTGAATTCTCCTTTGGCACTTTAATCACCTCCCATTTTCGTGTAGTCCACAATCCATTTGAATTCCTCGCTGTTGTTCTTCTCGTTTCTCTTCACATCTAGATTGATGAGCGTCTTCCTTTCTTTCCGTTCGCTCTTTGTCTTATCCCTAAATATCCTTATTCCCTTGGCGATGTGGTTGCCTGTTGATTCGAGGCAGGGTGCGGCCCTAGCTACTACCTCAACCATTTCTTCAGCTTCATGACATACTCAATAATTGCAAGGAGCTGCTTATTAATTGGTAAGACATACTGGAAAAGTGTAGCCCTCCCTGCAATACTGTACGGAGCAAATATATTAGATCTAAATAAACAGGAGATACAACGACTACAAAGGATAGAGAATAGCGTAAGCAGACAAATATTGGGAGCTCCGAGGTATGCGCAAGAGGCAGCAATAAGAGGAGAGATAGGAATTTCAAGTATGAAAGCAAGGATAATGGAGGGACAGTTAAAGTATTTACAATATATTTTGAGAGAAGAAGGGAACAATTAAATTGCTTGGAAGAATAGTGGAAGAGATGAAAGAAAGAAAGAAGAATAAATGGATAAAGGATTAATAGAGGATAGACAAATGGTAGGGATAAGAGGAGGGAAAGTGACAAATGAAGAGATAAAGATGAAGGTGAGAGAGTGGGATACTAAAGTATGGAAGCAAGAAATGGAAGAAAAACCAAGTCTGAAAATGTATAGAGTGGAGAAGAGAGATGGGTGGCCAAGAGAATGTGTATGATAGTAGGGAGGCTTCGGTGATCCTTGTTTAAATGCAGGAGTAACAACATGAACCTGGGGAACAGACGGAGATTTAGTAACGAGACGACAGAGTGCATCATGTGTGGCTATGAGTATGAGGACCTGAACCACTTTGTGCTGCACTGCCCGGCATACAGCGAAGAGAGGAGGAACAACCCAGCACTGCAGCAGCCCTACCAGGAGGATGAGGAGTTGACTATTGGCCGCCTACTATTCAACAGAAATACAACAGAAGAGGCAAAAACAACGGTATATTGACTTTGGCAAATAAGAAATAAGAAAATAAAGGCATTATTAAGATAAAGTAGACCCGGACCCAGACCGCAAGAAGAACCCTGCATCAGGGAGTGCCGCTTTAAAGGCATTACTCCCGCCAATCAACTGAACTGAACTGACTATTCCGACTAGAAGATCCCGCCCGCTTAGCTAGGTCCTTCCCGCCCGAATGTTGTGGACGGGAAGAGCCAAACATCAATCCTTCCTTGGCTGATTCCGCCTTCTAAGATTAGACCGTCCCGCCCGTTTGTAAGGTTCGCGTATACCTTAAACTGTGCTTGCCTAAATGTGCAATGAAAAAGCCTGTAACCTTGAAATTTGTGACTGTATCTAACCTTGTGTATATACTGTATATATATATGACGATCAGACTAAAACACGCCCATTAATAGGAAAAATCACAACCAATTAATTTGCCAATTGTTAATTTTCAGCCGATGGTGATAGCATATTTCCCATGTTTATAGAAATCAGTTACTTTGCAAATAGAGTTGCGAATAATGGAGTGATCATGAAAACGTAACATTACCCCTTGAGGTTTATGTCACCTTTTTATTAATTCCGGCTGTCATTAGACGATCTCATACAGCTTAAGCGGCTCGGTTGGTGTAGTGACTAGCGTCTCGGACTTCCACCCAGAAGGCCCGGGTTCGCGCCCACGCTCGGCGCATTAAAGATTTTTCACAAGCACTGAGTCGTTACCATCCCTCATGAGCAAAGGGATGGGGTAGTAGTACAGGACCCCAATGGAAATACACCTAATCGGCCTTATTGAGCTATCCTTAGCTAGCTTAGCATGCGCTAGCTTTAAGAACTATTATTATTATTATTATTATTATCTGTGATAGTTGAAATGCTTAAGACTGTCTCGAATAACCTTCCTAATCTGAATAAAATTGCCTCATAATAGACAAAATATATAATGCAATCACGAATTTCAAGGTTACAGGCTTTTGCATCGCACATTTAGGCAAGATCATCTGAGGTTGTGTGAACCATACAAATGGGCGGGACGGTCTAATCTTGGAGGGCGGAATCAGCCAACGCCCACAACATTTCTGGCGGGAAGGACCTAGCTAAGCGGGCGGGATCCTCTAGTCGGAATGGTCTGAGGGCGGGAAAGACCTGCTCCCAGACAAAGCGACCTCCAACCGTACGGTCCAACGTTTGTTATTGTCACCGGCGAAGACAAATCCCCGGAGGAAATTGGTATAAATCAATTGGTATAATTGGTATTCCAATTATACCAATTGGAACAGGTAAATATGGTGTTTCTAGGTTTCTACGTATATTCCTCCTTCCTTACAGAACGTAGGAGGCACCCCAATTTCGACACATTGCCCAGAATCCCGCATGTCCCATGTGCCTCCAACTCGATTTGGGAAGCCTAGCCTATGAAAATAATGTCGGTAGGACCTACTTAGGCCTATTACCGAAACTACCACTATTTGTTTCTCAATATTTGATGGCTGATATAAAATAAGGATGTTGCAAAGATTAAAATTTGTTTCAACCACCGGAAATGCATTTTATGTGCACTATCCTAGGCCTATTTAAAACACTGTAAAAAAAAATATATAGGCTATGCTTATATATCCTAGGCTAGCCTAGGCTAATTGGAACATTTTTATTTTAATACCACGAATTTTCCGAGTTATTTTTATAAACAAAATTGGTCATTTGCATCAATAGGCCTATATAGTGTTTGTAATTAATTAGAAATCTCGGGAAAACCTATTTTCCCCATTAGGCTAGGCCTATCGATCGATGTTGAGATTGATCGATTGATCGATAGTAATTTGAAAAGACATTAGCCTAACCTAACAACCTTACCTAACCTAACCTAGTATTATGAGTGGGGGCTACCGCCCCCACACCCCCGCTGGCGCTGGTTGAGCACTAGGCCTAATCCCTTAATAAAAAAAAGAAAAAAATTGGCTGTCGATTAGCCTATACGAAGGTGAAAGAAAAGTCAGTATAACTAAATAAGTTGGTCACCAATTATTTTGTAATATTTGAACACACATATGGATTTTATATGCTCTAAACATAATATGAAAATGTGTTTTAAGCCTCGGCAAAACCTAATAAAAATATATGGTACTAAAATGGAATTTTGTTGAAACATGGTTGTCAATCCCTTCCTATAGACGGCACCGATTCGTACACACGCTATTTTCACCTGTCTCCCGAGGTCTGTCCACCAGCTTTTTAGTCCACTCCACCTGCCAATCTCTGTCGATAGGTTGGGTTGTTTGGTTAGGTTAATATACTAAGTTTCAGAAACAAGGTTCGTAGTTGCGGTAGTATTTACGGTATCTGGACACTTCGAGCGAATTCATATTCGAGCGGAGGCACATTTAGGTTAGGTTAGGTTAGGTTAGGTTAGGTTAGGTTAGGTTAGGTTAGGTTAGGTTAGGTTAGGTTAGGTTAAGTTAAGTTAAGTTAAGTTCTATCTATCTATCTATCTATCTATCTATCTATCTATCTATCTATTGCCTGACGCCGTGATCCCCAAAGGGGTGGCCACGAACGAACCGCCCCCATGCACCTCTGTCCCCAGTCAGTCGACGCCCCTCCCCCCAACCAGCACCGCCTTCGTTCATGTAGTTCCTCACTCCATCCTTCCACCTCATATTCGGTCTACCTCTCCCCCTCTGTCCCTCCACCTCGCTCTCGTACACCCTCTTAGTCATTCTCTCGCTTTCCATACGTTCCATATGGCCGAACCATCTCAAGTTGTTCCTTTTCACACTTTCCAGCACATCTACCTCCACACCACACCTCCTTCTTACTTCCTCATTAGTCTGTCTATCCCTCCATGTAACTCCGCACGCACTCCTTAAGTAATTCATTTCCACTGCTCTCACTCTTGGTCTGAGTCTCTCAACCAACGTCCATGCTTCGCTTCCGTAAGTCAGTGTCGGGATTACCACACTGTCATGCAAGGACTTCTTCACTTCCATACTGACCACCCTATTTCTTGTTACTGCTTTTAGCGTTCCTACAACCCTCTTCCCCTGTTGTACCCTCTCCCGCACCTCTTCATCCATAGTCCCATCTTTACTCAACACACTGCCCAGATACTTAAAAGAGTTGACGATCTCCATAGCCTGACCGTTCAGCTTCACCTCACACTCTGTGACTTCACCCCTTTCGAAGACCATAACCTTGCTCTTCACCGTATTTACCTTCAAATTCCGTTTTTCGCACACTGTTCCAAACTCATTTACCAGACCCTGCAACTCCCATTCATTATCACTCATCAGAACTGTATCATCCGCAAACAGCAGTATAGGTAGCTTCCACTCAATTCCCTCCCTTTTCAGCGATACACCAACATCCACTGCTCTTGATAGTATTTCTTTCATGACTCCATCCATATATACAGTAAACAACCACGGGGACATCACACACCCCTGTTTCAAACCAACATTCAGGTCAAAGAACTCGCTCTGCTCACTCTCCACACGTACTCCACACGTACTGCCGCCTTTGCACCCTCATACATGCTCTTCACTGCTTTCAGCAACTTGCCCTCTACTCCGTATATTCTAAGTACTTTCCACAAACCTTCTCTATCCACTCTGTCATAGGCCTTCTCCAAGTCCATAAAGGCAACATACACCTTTTGTTTCTTCTCCAGATACTTCTCCACAACACAATTCAGGGTAAAAATCTGATCTACACATCCTCTTCCCTTCCTAAAACCTCCCTGCTCGTCGCCTATCCACTTCTCCGTTCTCACTCTCACTCTCTCAATCACTACCCTACTGTATACCTTCCCTACTACGCTTAGAAGACATATTCCTCGGTGGTTACCACACACTCCTCTTTCCCCTTTGCCCTTATATAGGGGGACTATTATGCCAGTCTTCCAGTCATCGGGTGCACTCCCCTTCTCCCATGCTAGTTTGCACATTTTCCATACCCATTCTATCACTATCTCACCACCATACCTCAACATTTCCCCACACACTCCATCTGTTCCTGGTGCTTTCCCCAACTTCACTCTTTTCATGGCTTCCCACACTTCTGACCTCCTGATCCCCACCTCCTCCTCCACTACTTCTCTTCTTCTCCCTCCCATACCATATCCAGCTATGTTTGCTGGCTCTTCATTCCTTTCATTTAGCAACTCACTGAAGTACTCCCTCCATCTTTCGACTCTCTCTTGCTTCTCGGCTAGCATTCTCCCATTCTTATCTTTCACACCCTTACTGTTTCCCTTGCTACCTTCCCTAACTTTCTTGACTTCTTTCCAGAACAGTTTCTTACTCTCCCTCCATTTTACACTCAGATTCCTTCCAAATTCCTCATCTACTCTTCTCTTACTTTCCTTCACTACTCTCTTCACCACCCTCTTACTCTCCACGTACCTCGCTCGTTTCTGTCTCTCGGAATCTTCATTCCCTCTACTACCCAACCACACTCTATATGCTTTCTTCTTTTCTTCCACAGCTATTCTTACTGACCATTCATGTAAGGTATCTAGATCCCTTTGGACTCTGGAGGCACTCTATATCGCTATCTGAATCAATTGTTCTCCCCATTTTGGTATCGTCTGCAAATTTACTTATCCTACTAGTTATACCTAAATCAAGGTCATTTATGTATATAACAAACAACAGAGGACCTAATACAGATCCCTGACCTACTAATACAGATCCCCTGACCTAATACAGATCCCTTATTGTTGTGAACCTCTCGGCCCTCTCACTGCCACTCGTTGCCGGAGTAAGGTATGTCCCATAATACTGTGTTTTTTGCACTGTTACCAAACCCGCGGGGGTGTGGGGGCGGCAGCCCCCACCCATAATACTAGGATAGGTTAGGTAAGGTTGTTAGGTTAGGCTAATGTCTTTGTTTATGCTTTTAACCCCTCATTTTCCCTGAACTTCATAGCCCTCCCCACTAGGGGAGGGCGTGTTTTTATATTGTTGGATAATGGGTAAATACTCATTTCAGCTCCTCTTCAGTATAAAACAACACTATATCTGAAGGAAAATTTCAAAAAAACAAAATACAAGTTACTAAAATCGCTGTCGGTCTAAAAAGTCAGGTTTACCCTGCCCTCTCTTTCTCAGGTAATGTTATGTTATGTTATGTTATATTATATTATATTATATTATATTATATTATATTAGGTTAGGTTAGGTTAATCTAATCTAGTATAATATAATATAATATTATATTATATTTGTACATTATGGGCAGTGGGCGGGGCCGCGCGTATGTGGCGGCGTACAGACCCTCCCGTAAAACATAGCGCATTTTATGACTTTTATTTCTCGGTAAATACTGATTTCCGACCTTCAATTAAACATCCTACAAGTTCTAACCAGTCCCCTTAACAGATATTAATAGGTTACTAGAGGATATTTTAACGGGACCATAGGTAAATTTTTACCCTAACCTTCTTCTTCTTTAGAACCCGCCCGCAGATCGCGCAGATCCACAGGGCTGACCTTTGTATCGGTACTGGCTCAGAAACGTTAGTAAGAGGGAAAGTTTAGAGTAGAAGGATAGTTTAACCCGTGGAGCCCCGGCTAGTTTTGTAATGTTTGTTCACCAGAACCCGGCCGGTTTTCAAAAAATGGTTTTATTCCAGAAACAATAGCGAATGGGTTAGGAATGAAGGAAAAACCACGAAAAAACGCTCAAAAAGCTTAAAGAATGGTCCTACAGAGCCCCCGAAAACTTATTTTACAAGAGTAAAAAATTGAAGGCAATTACCCCAAAAAACCAGGTTATTGCGCGCTCACGCGCACGCACGTGGACTTTGAGAGTTTTCAACCATCGGCACGGTTGCGTGGGATACGTACACAGTTCCCATACAAATCTGAGCCCTCTTGAGTGGCTACGCCTGAGGTTACGGTCGGCGCAATTAGGGTGACGCGTCAGACGCGTCGCTGGGGCTGTACGGGTTAAGGGACATTTTTTTTTTTTAATAGACCTACCCCTCACTTCCTCCCCCCTCCCTCTCACCCCCCCCCCCTACCCATTTCTCTTCCTCCATATCTTTTCTAGTATCCTCTTCATCATCTCCATGTCTTGTGTTTCCATCTCTTGTGTTAACCCCAGCAGTGCCCCTACCCCTCTATCGTCTCTCTGCTTTACCTCCTCCCACCCCCCTCTCCCCAACTCTATTCCTCATGTATCCCTCCAACTTGTCTCTCTCCTCATCATATCTTGTACACTCCGTTATTATATGTTCTATGTCCTCTACTATTGTGTCTCCTCCCATTTCGCATTGATTGCAGTGCGGTCCCATTCCGTTCCATCTCCTTGTTCTCTCATTCGTCTCTAGGGATCCTGTCCTTGCTTTAAACAGCAATTTAGATCCCCATCCTCCATCATAGAAAAGCTCTCTAGCTGTTTTTTCCTTCCCTCTGTAATATGACAGCGTGGCTTTGTTTTCTACCCCTTCCCTCCACTTTCTTCTTCCCTCCTCTTTTATCCCTTTCTCTATCTCTCTGATACATCCTCTCCCATTTTCCAGTATGACCCACTCCTCTTCCCCATTTTGTTTTCTAAATTCCCCTCCCACACGGTCCTGTTTTATATTTATCCTCCCCAACCTTCTTTTGCACTCTCTGTTCCATTTACTTTCCTCGCTCGCCCATCTGTATACCTTCTTTGGCCACCTACTTTCCTCCATCCCCTCTAGCCTCACTTTGTACTTCCCTTTTGCTTTTCCTATCCTTTCTTCAAACGTACTCCACCCCATCTCCCCTCGGATTGCTTCTTGTGCTACGTATTTATTTGCCCCCAATCCTGTCCTCCCGATTTTATTCTGTACCGTTTCTAATTTCTTCGTTTCTGCCTCTTGTCGTTTCCACCGCCTCCATGCCGTACATAATTGCAGGTACTCCTAGTCCTTTCCACAGCCCGCGCACTATTTCATAGCTTTTCGCTCTTAATCTTGTCGCGCTCCATAATCTCCCATGCCATTGTTGCATTTGTCCAATCTTTTCGCCTTCTCAAACCCTTTCTCCGTAATTGTTACCCCCAGGTATTTATACTCTCTTGTCTTCTTCATTCTGCTTCCTTCCAGTGTCCATTCCTCGTCCTCTTGGAGCTGTCCATTAATTTTCATTACTTGGCTCTTTTCTTTACTAAATTTTACTTCTAGTTCCTCTCCGAATCTCGTTGCTTCCTCTAGCAGTCTCTGCAACCCTCTTCCTGTTTCTGCCATCAGAACTACGTCGTCAGCAAACAGGAGTACCCCCAGTCTTTCCTTGTTTATCTGGATCCCCTCCCCCACTCTTTTTATCCTCTGTGTCATTTCTTCCATATAGAGCGCAAATAATAACAGCGATAGTACGCACCCTAACCTAACCTAATAACCCCCAAATACATTTAGGTTAGGTTAGGTTAGGTTTTTTGGTTAAGGTTAATGCTAAAAAAATAAAATAAAGCCAAGATTTTTTTTTTTTTTCCCGGTGGATAAAAAGTATAGGCTAGGCCTAGCCTATAGCAATGAATCATAACATGATAGGAACCCAAAACTACCATTAGAAATGAGATCCCAGCTGTCCGGGTTGTCTTCAATTTTTACCCCTAATTCTCCCTATTGATGGTGGTAAAACTCGTATTTAGCCCCTTACTGGCAAAATAGCCTAGATACTGATTTCAATAAGTGAGGGTGGTGGGCAAGACCCCTTTCATCCCATCCTGTATCCCAAGGCAAACATTTTTATTTTTTTTAGTCTGTAAATTACGTTTTACTCTGAAAATGAAGTTTTAACCCTTGTCTAGCGGGGTGTTTTGGGCTATTTTGGGCATATTCAGGCCCTCCTGAATTATCAATCAAGTATCTGCATGAAAAGAAATTTATTCAGCAAAAAAATAGGCGCTAAAAGCTTCAAAATGAGACCAGAACGAGCTACGTAGCACTCGTGGTTCTCATGCAGTGGTGCCACCAACATGGGAGTTTAGCATATAGCGGTATATTTTTCCCAGCTATGCTCACTACTGGCTACACTGCCGGCCTCTCGAGAACACAGGGAGCGTGAGTCAGTGGGTGGCGGTAAGCTCTGGATGTCGGACGTGTGGCCTGCTGCGCTCCCGGCCATTTGCACTCGATTTTAACCCTTTAAAAGCCTTAATAATGCTCCTAACTTGCTGCAAATTGATGCACGACTTAAGTCGAGCGCCGCTCTTTAAGGGTTAATAATCTCTTTGCTTAAGCTCCTGAGTTCTACATTTGGGTTTTTGTCTTACATTGCAGACCCACATATCCATCTCACCATCCTCATTTCATTCCATCGTATTTATATCTTTCATATTGATAGGCCAGGTTTCGCTAGCATACACCATCATTCAGTACTTCTAACGCATGTACTAGATTAGAAAAGAAAAACAATAAACCAAACCTTTGCCTTAAATCACATAGCAGTTTTGATTTAGTTACAGGTATTTTGTCTTTTTAGTGTTCGTATAAGTTTTGGTTTGTTTATTTTGCAAGTTTTACATTATAATCTAACATATCCTTAACCTCATACAGGTTTGAGAGCGCGAAATAGAAGATACAACGAGATTGAGTGGTCCCTGTTTTCTGGAATTGGTGAAGATTGACTTGACTGGGACAAGAACTCTATGAAGGAGATTACCAATTGCCTAACTTCAAGAGTTACACTCAATGTGAGGACCAGCATGTACGGTAAGTTTATAGAGTAGTTTTTTTTACTTAAAAAAATGTATATGCCTTTCAGTAAGATGCCTTTATTACTTCCATTATGGGTGATGATACACAAATTTATTGCGTATAGAAAATATTTATAGAAATTAAACACGTAAAAAGTACAGTAGCCTATCTCCTTTTTGAATGCCATAAAGCCTTCCCATTTTGTAATTGACAGATAGGCAGAATAGTTTTACATTGTTCATTTTATGATTACTGTAGTATGTATGTCTTTCGCGACTTCCCAAATTGACTAATTCCTTGAATGTGACGATAGTGCGTTATGTGTGCGATTACTGTAGTTTGCTTTGGAAACAGATTAACTTGCTCATGTAGTAATGTACACCCTATGTGGTGGATAGTGTTCTTTTATTTCATAAATGTTATTTTAGTAAGCGTTGTTTCCACATAGCGATTTTGATGAGTTATTAGTTTGCTTGGGAAACAGATTAACTTGCTCATGTAGTAATGTACACCCTACAGTATGTGGTGGATTGTGTTATTTTATTTATAAATTATTATTTTACTTAATTAAGCGTTGTTTCCACATAGCAATTTTGATTAGTTATTTTGTCTTTTTTACTGTGTTCGTATAAGTTTTGGTTTGTTTAGTTTGCAAGTTTTACATTTTAATGTAGTACACTGAGGTATATATCCAGTGCTCTAATACTCAAAGCCGTCATAAATTTGGAAATGATGAAGTTCATTTGGTGAAAGATTTAGACACCATCCAGCTCTCCTGAGCTATCAGAAGAGGCTGGATGACTCCGTTGTCGACGCCTGCCCGGGATGTAACACAGCACCCCATACCATTAAACACATCATAGAAGACTGCATTTCACACAACCACTTACGCCAACAACACAATCTACACTCAATGAGAGCTCTGTGGGAAAGCCCGATCGTGGCCATGGCCTTTCTCAGGGACTCGGGGCTGTTCGGCCAGGCAGCTTAGGGAACAACAACAATGTATACTTGTACAGTATACTGTACTTGTAAGCAGGTTGTCAAACCGGGACAATCTGCTGTTAAGACTGGAATGATTATGAGAAGAAATACAAGAAAATTAACATGAATTTGGATTGGTTTGGTCATTTTATCACTCCCAAAGACATAATATAAACTTCCAAGCATAAATGTAACTGTGTATATATTGTTATGGTGACTAAATACAAGGGAATAGGCCTTTTTTTTTTACACCCAACAGTAGTAACATACTAACTTGCACACACAGTACAGTCGCGCTAATAAGTGATGTCTCGGCACCAAGTATATTTTGATCAATAATGTGTACCGTTATCAGTAATATCTAAGCATAATTTCTTCATATCGTGTGAAATATACAAAAATGTTCCTATACTTTCCCACCCTATTCAACATCTGACAGACATTAATACAGCACAGAGCAAGCCAAACATAATGACTGGTGGGACATGACTTGTTAGCACGAACGTACATGTACTTATACATACATACATACTTACATACAGGTTTAAAGACCACAACCGTCCGCAGTGAATGTGGCTTCCATGGTACAATCACAACACGGTGGCTACAGTCTTTACTGCAGCACAGTACAACATATATAACTAGACAGTCCTAAGTTACTACCAGTGTTGAGGTGAGATGCCATAATGATTTAAGTACCGGTACATTAATTCCTTACTTCAAGTTGTATTAAAATGTAAAACTTGCAAACTTAACAAACCAAAATTGGGACAAGGACAATTTAAAGTCAAATTAACTTATCAAAATCGCTATGTGGAAACAACGCTTACTAAAATGAAAATTATTAAATAAAAGAACACAATCCACCACATAGGGTGTACATTACTACATGAGCAAGTTAATCTGTTTCCCAAGCAAACTAATCGCACATATAACAACGCACTATCGTCACGTTAACCCTCCTGGCCCGGGCAGGCTCTCAAAATGACAGTGTGGGCTACCCGGGCGATCTGGCCGAAAAACGTCTAGGCTTAGGCTACCGTATTTTTTTTTAGTTTAACTGCTAGAAATTTCCCACGCATCTATAAATGTAGTGCGGTTTCCAATCTGTAGACTGGCGTTGAGTAGAGCTCTCTATGTCAACTGGTTCAGTTGTGATGACGATTTCAGTGGAGAGCACTTGCAGGCGATGTTAGCAATATGACGATCTTTTCACTACTGAAACAACGACATACAGACATACAATAACAAACGAGTCTTCTCTTTCTTGTTTTCGGAGGTGCGGTGACGTAACGATCGGCTTTGTTTACATGCGTCGGACGCACGGCGTTCAGACCAAGCTGAATAGGCTTTCAAGCTTACAGATTTTAAAATGACAACCGGGCACCTGCCCTTCATTCGTGGTGTCATTTTAAAATGACAACCGGGCCAGAAGGGTTAAAGGAATTAGTCAAGTTTGGAAAGTCCGGGACGTTCTGGTAAATTTGACTAAACTCTGCATGAATAAAGAAACTACATGTTAAATGTCAAAATATTATTTAAAATCAAATTTGCAACATGACAAGACATTAACAATAGTACAAAATACAAATATTGATAAGATATCTATACAGTACTATTACAAAATAATATATAATATACAGTACAGCACTCACTAACGATAGTGCTATCGGGTAGGTACCTGTAAGCATAGCATGCCTCAAGTGACCCCTATCAATAACTACCCTACAAATAACCTACATTTATCGCACAAATAAACTAAGGAAATTGCAAAAGCAAGCAATTGATACTATCGACAATGAATACATATAATATAAAGACAAATAATTGCAAAATATGAAGTAACAACAGATTTAAACAAAGAGTACTCTTTTAACAAGAACAATCAATTTAAAAAAAAAATCATCAATATTAATAATAATAATAGAAAAAAAAAAAAATATATAAACAATAAATATAGACAAAAAGTAAGCAGAGGTTATACAAGAAACTTCAAGTTAAAAATACTTGATTAAAATTATTGATGTCAAATTTTAGAATACAGTAACAATAATTGACCCTAAAAAAGATTAAATTTATGGAACAATTTACTTGCCAATTACAATTTCCATTCCTGGTTTTGTGTTCTTTTATTTCAAACATTTATTGTGCTAAATCGTTATTTCTACAATGCTTTTGATCGATTCTTTTGTCTTTATAGTGTGGCGTTCCTGTTTTGGTTTGTTTATTTTGCAAGGACTTGTGCAGCAAACTACATTACATGTCAATAAAAGGGAAGTTTGGGACTTTTGCTGAGTCGAAATAGGTCAAAAAGGGGACTTTGGGATTTTGGCTGGGACAAACAAATGATTTCCCATAAGGTACTGGTATGTTATTTCTGTACCGCATTTTTCGGTGACACTTTGCTGTATGTATGTATGTACTGTATACATGTATATAGTGAGGCACATACCCCATTGGTGGGGGTGGTTGACTTGAGGCAGAGCCCGAACAGAAACCTTTTAAGTTCCAATTCTTAAGGTCCTGGACCACTGACGCGTTCCCTTACCCCTTTCTCTGTCTCGTTGAGTCGGAGAATTTTACAACACTGTGCTTTGAAAGGACAAATTAACCGTGTTACCGAAAGCATGACTGTACTGTAACAGGATGAAGATCTATACTTATACACCAGAAGAACAAAGACATTCAAATTCAGGCTTTTTAGACATGGACATAAACAAAAAAAAATAAGGGGAATCTCCTTGTACTCCCTTTAAATTTATGATGTCATGACTTGGCATTTTTCTGTACATATGGACTGTTCAGCATAAAATATTTAGCAATCTCCCTTGATGTCCACTGAATATTGATAGTACAGTTAGGAGCATAAATTGGGACTCGCGTATGTTACCCTTTCTGTCTGGAGTCGGCCACCCCTTAGCTATGGGGTATTTGCGTGAATATATACATACATAATGTACATTTAACCCTTTCAGTGATTGTGACTTGTTTTTATTTGATTTCAGCTACATTTAGACAATTTGATTAATCTTAGGAAGGATTGAGAGTGTATTTACCTAATTGTAGTGTACAGGAGTTGAGCTAAGCTCCCTCCTCCAGCCTATTCCATTTGTCAATACATCTATAGGGGAAGCTAAACTTCCTAATGCCGTTCTTGTAGGTAGCTTTTTTACTTTGTAGCTGTGGCCTCTAGTTATTCCTGTATCCATAATTATTATATCCTCCTTAACCCTTCCTCCCCGGGCTGTCTTACCAAATGACGGTCGCCCCTACCCGGGCGATATGGCTGAAAAACGTCTAGGCCTAGGCTACCGTATTTATGTTTATTTTCACTGCTAGAACTTTCCCACTCATCTATAATTGTAGTGCGGTTTTCAATCTGTATTTTGGCATTGAGTAGAGCTCTGTAAGTCAACTGGTTCAGTTGTGATGACGATTTCAGTAGAGCCAATATGGGGGCTTTTTAGACACTAATTTCGTCATGACGTCAGAACAATAACATTGAGGAGTCTTCTCCTTCTTGTTTTCGGAGGTGCGGTGACGAACGCTTGGGTTTGTTGACATAAGTCGTACGCACGACGTTCGGACCAAGCTTAATTAGGCTATTAAGCTCATGCCTTAGGTAAGGCATACCGGGTAGCGGCCCTTCTTTCGTGCTGTCCTTACCTAAGGCAGACCGGGTAGGAAGGGTTAAGCCGCTGTCACACGAGCGCTTTTTCCGTCAATTTTCCATGAGCAATTTTTTTCTTGTAATATTTCGGGACTTTTTCGCACTGGTATCGGTAACTAGACTGAAGCTAGATTATGTTACGCGGCTGAATTCTGATAAAGTGTAATTTTTTAAGCTTCCAGACCATAATTGCCCGTAAAAATTGCTCTAAAAAAGGCTTGTGTGACTCCAGCTTTATCCAGCCTCTCCAGCCCTAGCGTGCATTTGTACATCATTATCATGTCTCCTTCTCTCTCCTCTCCTTTAGACTCGGTAGATTTAATTTGTCTAGCCTCCCTTCATATGGCAGTTCTCCGAGACTTGGAACCAATCTAGTAACTGCTCTCTGGATTCTTTCTAACTTGTGAATATGTTTTTTAAGATGCGGGGACCACACCGCTGCTGCATATTCCAGTCTTGGTCTAATCATACTTTTTATAATTTTTGCTAACCTGTTCTCATCCAAGTAGTTCAGAACAACTTTCATATTCCCGGCCATTGCATACATTCCGCTAAAGAGCTTGTTAATATGTTTCTTTGGCGACAAGTTATCTTGTATAATCAACCCTAAGTCCTTTTATTTTTCGGCCTTGCTAATTATATTATCTCCCATCCTGTACTCCCAATTTGGTCTATTCACACTTCTTCCCATATTTAACACATGACATTTACTTATATTAAATTTTATTTTCCACTTGGTGCTCCATTCGTATATTTTATCTAAATCCCCTTGCAGCTCCTCACAACTACTTTTATTTGTTATTTGTCTCATAATTTTTACGTCATCTGCAAACATTGACATGTACTGTAGGAGTTTATGCCTATGTGATTAAAAGAAGTCTTTCGTAAGCTGCATAAAATAGTTTAATATTGTATCATTCCTGTTTTGGTTTGTTTGTTTTGCAATGTTTACATTTTGATTGTCGGGATATAAGTCAGAATAGCATCATCCGTATTGAAGTGATTAATATAGTTTTGACTTTATTGATATTACAGTGGATTCCCAGTATTCGCGCCTATGTCGTACCAGCCCCCTTCCGCGAATGCGTGGTTTCGCAGATACGTGAGCAGTGTTTAACATAGGTTTCAATGGGAAATAGGCTTAGGTCGTACCTGACTCGGCCTTCTTGGACCCTCAAACCATTATTTTGACCTACTTTATGACAATAATATGGACCAAATTATTAAACAGATACGGTGACGGACCTGGAAGAATGTGGAACAAAGTGTGGTACTGTCAGTGACGGTACCGGTACCACACTTTATTCCACATTCGTCCAGTCACCCATAAAGTACCCATTTCCCCCCAAATATATCCAATAAATACTGTACATATTATTTGAGAATACAGTACTTATAAATACATATTATGAGGAGATAACTTACCACACAAACTTTATTTGTAATCAGTCATTAGGCCTAGGCTAGCCTTACGCATCGGCATAATTTGCCCACTTTCGTCCGACAGCGTCGGTACGCTTGCTCTCTGTTTTGATGGTCCCGGGCATTTATTTCCATCATGATTACCATCAGGCCCTCTGTCCCTATCACTGAATGCTCTAAAGGCCCTAATAAATGCGGGAGATAAGAGGTTCGTGCAGAAAAAAGCTTGTAAACAGGTGGTTTTCGACTTTTCCAACACTGGGCTGTGAGCTACTGCCTCAGCTGGGACGCTGTGTTGACGTCACGCAAGAATGCAAGATGGCCGACCAAAGCAAAACTCGGGATGCGCATTGACCCGCCCGATTCAAATCCGTGAATAGCTGGTATTTTGCCGTTTTTTTGCGCGGATGACGAGTAATGGGATATTTAGGGGTGTCCGCGAATAGCAAGGATCGCGGATAACGAGAATCCACTGTATATGTTTTCACCAACCAACTTCACTTCTAAACTCGATTAATGAAATCAACAAATACATGTGGCACTCCAAGGACTCGAACCTAGGATACTCACACCGAAATTCCGCGCATTTATGCATTACGCTATCAAGACAGTTAAGAAATATGCTAACAACATTATAACCTATACAGATTGGTGGTGGCTTCCAGTACAACCGTTTGGAGGACTACAAGAGGATAATTGTTCAACCCTTCAACTACGGGGCCATCGGACGCAAGAAAGACAAGAACTCTTCCAAAGTAATGTGAGTGTGTAGGAATGTAGTGTTTACTGTTTATTTGTACTGTTGTTTTGGTGATAATGTAGAGTTTATGTTTACTGTTATTGTAGTGATAGCGTATAGTATGTTTCATTACAGCTGACGGTAAATATCCATGTCCCCATCGTGATTGCTCTGCTTGGCTAATTATGTTGTTAATTAGGAAAAGTTGGCATTAATATGATTTAGATATGTAGGCTAATAGTTTCATATATTTCAATGAAGTAACGAGGGATATGTTGGTAAGGAATTCAATTTACTGCCAGGTGAAAAAAGTGACAATAGTGATAATTAGTGGATGGACTAACTGTATACCAGTGTAGAAAAATAGTGCTAAAAAGATACATACGGGACCTCCGAGTCAGACGGACCCGAAGTTGACAGGTCAATCCTGTAAGTTTAATTACACTGCCACGGATTGTCCTATTCACTGGGGACAAGTCCACTTGGAGACGTTTTATGTATAGCCACCCTCATAAAGAGGAATAAGACATCCGGCAATAGATAGATCGACAATTACAATAGTACTTGCCGCATAATTGTGTTGTTTGCATTCTGTTAAAGTGATAACTCTGGTGTAGGGCTTTGTTTTGTTTTAATAGGCTATCAATCTTTTCACTATGACTTAAATTGCTTCAAACTCTGTTTGTCCAGACATTTAAGCTCGAACATTACTTGATTTTGGCCCTGTCACTTTTTCAACTTCGAGGGAGGCACTCGTTACAGACAGTTTTGCCTTTTGCCTACCTCATAAATTTTTTTTTTTTGAAAAGTGAACGTCTTGCAAATATTCTACTTTATTGCTATTGTGCTCCCTCAATCTTTGATTTAAAAATAATAATACGGTTTAGCCTAGCTAGAAATAAGCCATAATCCACGGATGAAGCTTTGTCATTTTTAGTATGACGGTATTATTGGTATATTTAGCTATGAACTCCAGAAGTTCCTATATAAGTTGAGAAAATTGTCTACAGCCAGGTATGCCTAGTTAGAAACCTACAAAATCATCATCATCAGCCATTAGGAGTCCACTTGCTGGACAAAGGCCTCCCTTAACCCGTACAGCCCCAGCGACGCGTCTGACGTGTCGGCGATGTATGTAACGCACAGCCCCAGAGACGCGCCTGACGCGTCACCCTAATTGCGCCGACCGTACCTCAGGTGTAGCCACTCAAGAGGGCTCAGATTTGTATGGGAACTGTGTACGTATCCCACGCAACTGTGCCGATGGTTGAAAACTCTCAAAGTCCACGTGCGTGCGCGTGAGCGCGCAATAACCTGTTTTTTTTGGGTAATTGCCTTCAATTTTTTACTCTTGTAAAATATGTTTTCGGGGGCTCTGTAGGACCATTTTTTAAGCTTTTTGAGCGGTTTTTCGTGGTTTTCCTTCATTCCTAACCCATTCGCTATTGTTTCTGGAATAAAACCATTTTTTGAAAACCGGCCGGGTTCTGGTGAACAAACATTACAAAACTAGCCGGGGCTCCACGGGTTAACCTTTTCCATGACTCCCGAGACTTTGCCATCCGTTGCCATGTTACCCCTGCAGTCTTTTCTCTCTGTCTCTTCACCTCCTGTCCGGTGTTCTCCTATCGTCCTTTCCTTCTCTGGGGGTCCAGTGAGTTGGTGTTTTACTCCACCTATTGTCCTCTCTTCTTGCTACATGTCCTGCCCATCTCCACTTCTGCTCTTTAATAGTTTTAAGAATATCCTTGACTTTGGTTTGCTCTCTTCCTATCTCTAAGTGTTATTCCTAGCATTGATCTTTCCATTGCTCTTTGCGCACTTTTACTAAGCTTATTCTCCATTGGTTTTGTTAGTTTCCAAGTTTCAGATCCATAGATCATGGTTGGTAGCACACACTGGTTATATACTTTACGTTTAAGGCATATTGGTAGTGTACTTTTCATGATGTTCTGTTTGCCGAATGCTTTCCATCCTAGAGTGATTCGCCTTACTATTTCATGTTCATTGTCTTTTGTTTGTTTCATTACTTGGGCAAGATAATTGTATTCTACTTCCTCTAGAATATTGATATCAATCCTAATTATTCTGCATTACATACATACATAAAATTTTAAGACTGAGTGTTCCACACATAAGTGCAGTTTCAGTCTCTTGTCCTAATGGCGGCGTTCCAGGCAACCCTGTTAAGGGCTGCTTCACTTGTCAAGTTCTTGGATTGAGATCGGCGCGTATAGTCCGATCCCAGGTCTTCCCTCGGTTCCACCCCTTGGTGTAGCTCCCTCCACAATCACATACCTGCATTTTTTTCACCCAATTTTGTTCATCCATCTCTCCACATGTCCATACCATCCCAGTCTACTTGTACGCATCACCTCGCTAATACTCTTTATACCTAAACGTCTCCTCAGCTCAACATTTGTTATTCTATCCTGTAGCCTGGCCCCACACATCCATCTCACCATTCTCATCTCATTACGCTCCATTCTGTTGACATCCTACTTTAACGGCCCATTTTCTGAGGCATACGTCATTGCACTTCTAACACATGAGGCATACACCTTTCCCTTCAGGGGAGAGGCATTCTTTTCATGGTCAGGATTGGCATAAATTTCTTAACTTCCCCCAGCCACACCTAATTCTAGCAACAGTGGTGGGGCCGAGGCTGCCTTATCATTGTACTGTACATAACTTTGGTTTTACTCTATCATTTTAGACTTATTTTGAGTTTCTTTATTGAGATTATTGAGCATATCTTGGGAGTTTTCTGCATTATCCGAAATTAATACAAAGCCATCTACAAATTGGAGATGGTTAAGGTATTCCCCGTCTACATTAAGTCCGTTTGATTCCCATGAAAATGTTCTGAAAACCCCTTCAAGACAAGCTGTGAACAGCTTGGGTGAGATTGTGTCTCCCTGCCTCACTCCTTTCCCAATCTTTATCTTCTTTGTGTTTGTAATCGGACCACAGCAGTGCCTTTTGCGTATACTGTACATTTTCTTAAGGGTTTTATATGTTTCATTAATTTTGTTCATGTAGTAAGTTTGGTATAGCTGTTGTCTCTACTGAATCGAATGCCTTTTCGTAGTCTACAAAAGCTAAACAAAGAGGTTTATTATACTCCGAGGTTTTCTCTATTAGCTGGTTCATTGTATGCAACTGATCCATGGTTGAATATCCAGTTGTAAATCCTGCCTGTTCCCGAGATTGATTTTCATTTATAATTTTGCCTAACCTATTTGTGAGGATTTTTGAGAACAACTTGTAAATAACTGATAAACTAATAGGGCGGTAGTTTCCGAGATCTTTCTTATCGCCTTTTTTGTGAAGTAGAATCACTATTGCATTGCACCAAGTTTCTGGAACATCCCGCTCACACAAACATTGGGTGAACAGCTGAGCTACATTATACCT
Source organism: Paralithodes platypus (assembly GCA_032716605.1). Classification (NCBI taxonomy): domain Eukaryota; kingdom Metazoa; phylum Arthropoda; class Malacostraca; order Decapoda; family Lithodidae; genus Paralithodes; species Paralithodes platypus. The sequence continues at coordinate 4,361,637 of CM064491.1, read as the reverse complement.
CTTCTGCATCCTTCAGAAGATCTCTTGTTACTCCATCATCTCCTGGAGATGTTCCACTTTTTATTTTGTTTAAGGCAGAGCTTACCTCATCTACAGATATATGTGGGACCTTGCCTGTGTCTGTTGTTGAATCATTTGATGGAACTGTTTTCTTAGAACTTTTTGACTTGTTCTGTACAGTTTATTATTTCACCATTGCTGTCTCTTAAAGGATTAATTTGTTGCTTACCTAAGGCTAGTTTATATTGTGTTAGTTTGAGGCTTTTTCCTTTCCTAATAGTTTCTTCAACTAAGTCCATGCTTCTTTCTTTCTTCTTCCCGTCGTCGTTTGTTGATTAGCTCGTTTAGTTCTGCTCTCTCTATTTCATCTCTCTGTTTTGATTTCCATTGCTTTTCTTCATTTTATTAGATTTACACGAGTCTGTGAGTACTTGCTTTCTTTACTGGTGTTTGTGTTCCCTATCTTTTCTGCTGTTTGTGTTATTGTTAATGTTAGGTTTTCATTTACTTTGTTGATGTAATTTTCATTGCTGTTGAGAGCTTGGAATATATTTTTAAGTTCTAACTGGAACTCCATCTTATAGCATCTATAGGCATATTTTCTTCCCGGGAAGTAATCTTATTTCTTTCGGCTTTAAGATTGAACTTTTCTATGCAGCATATCATCACTGATATGTTAAAAGGGAAAATTGAGACGTCGTAAATAGGGTAGGCCTGTAGGCCTGTAACTGCAAGGTCTTTACTAAACTGAATAAAGTCTTGGGCCTAGAAAAATTATACTCGGTCTAAATCATAAACATCCTCAAACTCTTTTACAGTACTGTACTGTAATTAGTAAACAATATATAATATCATATCACCAACCCACCAATTAACTTGCAAATAAACCTAATGAATGAAATCAATGAAAGAAGTAAATACATGTACTGTATGTGGTACTGTACTCTAACGATTTGAACATAGGATACTGGCACCGAAATTCCAGAATAAAGCCAGAATAAAGTTTAAAAGACGTCACCGGTACTGGACGGGTTAATAAAATTGTCTATCCTAGCCGATTCACAAGTTGTGCCAGCAAATTTTTGTACTATCGCTTGTTTTTCACCCACAATAATCGCCTTAACCGTACTTTACTACCGTATGCATCACATAGTGATTTTCCGCACTCAAACACGATATATTTTGGAACATCACAAAATAACTATATAGCTACTATATACGTTTGTAATACGAAAACACACTTATTTGTTTTAGTTTTGGAAGGGTTCATAAAAATATTTTCCAACAGCAATATTGGAATATACTGTACTGTATATATATAATTTAAAATGGTAATTTTCTGCTCATATACTGTACAGTAATAGGGCCGTCGGGTGGAAAATATTAACTTTAGGTCTGTTTTTGACCATACATACAAGTTTAAAGACCGTTTTGTCCACAGAGAATGTTAATCTCGCATCCTAAATGGCAGCAGGGCTGCATTTGTTTTCAATTTTTTTTTAGTTTTTAGATCGGACTGAAGTAGGGTAGAGATACCAAAGGAGACGAATTGTCCAGTAGAGACGCACTTCATGCAAAAAAACTGCCATGCAAAAAACTAAAGTACCTGAAAAGAAAACAAATACATAAAAAAATACTTTATGCTATTAGTGATGTTCTCAAAGACTACCAGCCTAATAGGACACATTTATCTTGAGAAAAAATAAACAAAAATAAAAATTAGATTTTCGGGGTATCTCTTAGCCCAAACCTAAGAAAGCAATTTTTCACAGCTAATTTTGTTCCTACTTCTCTAACTCGGATCGTTTTTCTTTTGTTTCAAATGGAAAGAGCATGTCTTGAACTATACTCCTGCATCGTTTCATGACTCTTGCATGAACGAGTGCTCGTGAAAGTGGGTGCATTCCCCATTGGTTCATGATATGGTCCGAAACCAATGGAGACGCATTTTTTTCAAACTGGGTTTAGAAGGGCATAAACCGCATGCATGGTAAACCCCAATCTCGCCCCACCTCCTCCTGTATTCATGGTCGAGTTTCCTTTGATGGTGGTGGAGCTACCTTCATTTGACTTCGAGGCCCAATGGAGACGCACACGTGCAGGCCATATAGAGACGCGTCTGGATGGGGTGGTGGTGTGCGTCTCCATTGGTTTAGTGTTATTTATCAAAGTTATCTGCCCTATTTATAATATTATATCTTATTTCAGTTGCAAGAATATTGAATTAATAGTGCATGAACTACAACTACAAACTAACAGAAATGGAAAATAGAAATAAATAGTGTATGAACTATCGAATAAAGACTAAATAATGACAGAAATAATCGTACAATTTGTTTTTGTCGCGTAGGTCTAAGTTTGAGCTTTCGATACCCAGCTTCACAACACACACACACCCACACACTCAGGGGTCTAAATGTGGCCAAATTGCACTTTTTCATTGACTGTGACTGAACATCTACGAGACATAGGTCTACTTGTTTGGACGTCCCTCTGACTCCCTCACTGGAGTGACTCGTGCTGCCGTGCGGTGGGGCCAGTGGCACAACCCTTTAGTAGAGGTTGTGCCAGTGGGGGGCGAAGGAGAGAGGGAAATCGACACTCCTTTATTTCTCTCTCCTCCCCCACTTCGCGAATCGGTAATTTGTGGGTTATTTCGCATATTTCTTTGTTACTATGCATCTTATATGCATTCATGTGCTTTGTGGTGATATGATATTGATATATATGAGAGATATAAGCGCTATTGCGTATTTTCCCCCTCCTTTCCTTCCCCTCCCTCGCAAACTAGCTAGGCAGGGGAAGGGTGGCGGGGTTGCTTTTTACCAACAAATGTGCAATTCTCGACCATTGTAACTTCACTGCGGCGCGATATTTTAAAGAAATATATATAGAGTCGGATGTTGGTTGGTATTCACTACATGTTGATGTAGTTTTCGTAGCTATTTGGAAATGTTGCCCAAAAATGGCTTAGGATTCGGGCAAAGTCTTTCACAATTTATTATGTAGGCCCACTATCAGCATGCAACTACTTTAGTTTAAGCTAGAAGTATAAGTGGTATAAATATTATCTACTAAATAATCAAATTACTCACATATTAATACAAAAAAACAGACGTTCGTCTGCACTGGACTGGGGTGCGTCTACTTAGGGTTTGATGGTCATAAGGAGACGCACTTGATATTGGACCTCTTATCTCGGAAAATACTTGAAATATATCAAACATTGACACATCCATTAAAAGAATAACCATTTGGTAATATATCAAGTGAGTTTCAAGTTAAAAGAATGAATGAGCTTGACACTGATTTGTTTCTTGAAAAACTTTCACACTTTTTGAGTTCCTCTGTGCCTCTACCCTATACGCGCCGATCTCAAATCCAAGAACTTGACAAGTGAAGCAGCCCTTAACAGGGTTGCCTGGAACTCCGCCATTAGGACAAGAGACTGAAACTGCACTTATGTGTGGAACACTCAGTTTAAAATTTTATGTATGTGTGTAAATAAAATAAATAAAAATAAAATATGAAACTAATGAATATAAGTACTGTATACAGATCTACCTCGATTTACGATTGGGTTATGTTCCTGAAAACCCGATCTTGAATAGAAAAATTCTTATAGCAAACCCTAAAATAAATTGGGTAAATGGGGATGCGTTCTCGGACAAGCCAAAACCCAAACCCAAACACCTTAAAAACCTATAATAATATCGTAAATTGGGGCATCGGATAGTGAGTGAGAGAGACGTGTACAGTACCTGATCCCACACCTTTCTTGGACAACTTCTCCTTGCAACTCCCTCCACATTCATATACTTTTTCTTAACCCAATTACTTTTCACATGTCCATACCATCTAAGCCTATTTTTACGCATATCCTCACTAGTACTCTCAATGCTTAAATACAGTACCATTACGCTCTCAAGACTGCATGTCAGACGATTACTAGAATTGATTGTAGTTTTTCCTTGGACTTTGTTATGAAGTGTTTTTAAAGTGTTTGTAATTTCAGATGACGACTATTGGAGCATGATGACAGCCCCCCTCCAAAGGTGTCCAGTACAGAGCTGACCCACCCTGATGCCCTGATGCCACCCACCACCACCACCACCACCACAGGGGAACGAGCCCCAGTCACAAGTTCTGCTGGGCCACCTAACTTCACACAGGTACATTAACTAGAAAATTGTTACAGTATCTTTTGCTGGGGATCCCAAATGGGCCTGGGTCTTTGGGTTTTCTCGTGGCCAACTAGATGTGTGTGATTTTGTGTTTTGTTTTGTGTTGGTTTTCTGATATGTTGTGATGTCCCTGTTCGGGCTATGTCTCGAGTCGGCCACACCCATAAAAAAAGGGGGGAAAACTGGGGCAAGTGCCAGAGTATATACATATGTGGTGGATTGTGTTCTTTTATTTCTAAATGTTATTTTGCTTAAACGTTGTTTCCACATTGCGATGTGTATTAGTTATTTTGTCTTTTTACTGTGTTCGTATATGTTTTGGTTTGTTTATTTTGCAAGTTTTACATTATAATACATACATACATTTCCTCACTTTAATTTGTTTTCTTCCTGAAAAACAAAAGTACTGTCAGTGGATCAACCTTTATTATGTTTGTCTGTAAAATGTCTTCCTATTATGCAATTTTAATTGTCAACTTGTTAATGAAAAATAGATACTTAAGTACCATAGTTTTCCCCAATTATTGAACAGTGTAATAATGAAACCAATGAAATGATATTGTAAAACTTGCAAAACAGACAAACCAAAACAGGAACGACACAATAGACAAATGAATTTATATCAAAATCTATTATACATATATACTGTACATGCATACATATTGTAAATGGTAGTAATTTGTGATCTTCGTACAACCAAAATTTCGCTGAATGGACGTTCTTAAGTCGGGGTCAACTATATGCGAAAACCCTAATACGCGGGTGGGGGGTCGGGAAAAACACAAAATTGTCAATAAGTGTCTACAGTTCCTAATAAGCGTTTTGGGAGCCCAAAAGTGGTCATATCCGCCCTTTTTACCTAATACAGTACACGTGGACACCCATCATTTCGCGTGGCACCAGATATCATAATTATGTTGATATTACTTACCACATAGACTTTATTTGAAACCATAGTCATATTTAGCATACCCCCAGTAATACAAAAATATACTGTACAGTGGAGCCCCCATCCTCAGTGTGCCGAAATAGGTCATTTTATATCTTACTACCGATATGCGAAACAAAAATGAATTACTATTTTCAGTGACCAGAGCTAGCTCGCCGCAGTCCGGCCCCAAGCCAACCAAAGTTACTACGTTCTAATAGTCTAATAGTATAGTGTTTAGTTTGCAAGTTTTTACATTTTAATTAGTCTATACAGGGCAATACACAAGGCTCTTTCCATTTCAATAAAGGCCTATGGACTCTTAAAATACATATATTACTAACCTCCCTGTAAATAATAATGGTTACAAACTGGAGAGGCCTGAAATAAGCAGTCAGTCTTATAGCCGTGTCAAGGGAATGTTTTGTTTTGATGGTCCGGTCGACGTATTCGTACTATAAAATATCCCGACACATATTCTTCAGCCATGTATGTTGTGTCAATCGTAACAGGGACTTCAGGTAAATGTAAGTCATAGTTTATGTTGCTTTGCAATTAAGAAAATTGTCAAATACAAAGTCCTTAGCCCGATTATTGTATAATAAAGGGTTTGTGCCGATTGCCGAAGTTTCTCGATACTCGCTTAAGTTGAGCTAATCATATCTAATAATAATAATATACTGTTAGGCCTAATATATATATATATATATATATATATATATATATATATATATATATATATATATATAGCTATATATAAATATCTATATAGGCCTATTAATATCTTTATAAATATCAATAAATAGTCAACTCAATTGTAAGTCTGCAAGTAATACAAATTAATCATCGTCATCATAATAAGTAAGTGAATCGAAGAAACATAACAAAAGAAGATCAAAGACTAGTTTCAGATCATACCAGATCCATTATATAGAGAATTGATACAAAGAACATAGACAATCCAACACTTTACTATTATTGTACTTATCTTTACGAAAACATGAAGTTCAATTCTATCTTTGTGGTGAGGTTTCTTGAAATGTGATATGTCTGGAAAACACATAAAACAGTGAATTAGACTCCCCAGAATTGGTGACAGGTACCACAAGGGGCTGTAGATATAGATACGTATATAGAATTATGGTATTATGTCCATCTTAGTGGTTTTCCAGAGCCTTAAATATGTGGCCGCCAAGATATGGAGCAGTAGTAATGAAAGACAATTCTTCAGTAGTAACTAATGGTAAGAAAAGTTCCTCAGTCGCCATTTTTATCTTACTGTGAGTGTTTCAGAAAGGGTATACTGTGACTTTTAAAGTGAAGATAACTACTGTATATTATAAGAAATTAGAGGTGTGAAAAGCTGAAACATGTTACCAAGGCAGTCAAGTTACTGATAATGACCTCTTATTTTGATATGTGCTTGTGAAATGTGTGATAAGTGATGTGGGCAGTCCCGGCAGTGGGATACACAGCTCCAGGTGGCCGGCCTGTAATATTTAGCCTAGCCTAGGCTAGTAAAGTAGGCTAGTGAGTGATACTGAGTAGACTATGCCTGGTGGTAGGCCATCTAAATTTCAAAGGACTAGCCTAGCCTACTAGACTAGGCTAGCCTAGCTATTCTATCTACCTATCTATATGCTCAGGCCCAATCCCCATTTTGGGGGTAGCCGACTCAAGACAGAGCAAGGACAGGGAAAACACAACAACAAATAAACACAGATAAAAAGCACAAACTCACACATCCAGGTCACCCAGGAGAAGACTCAGCCTAGCTACATTATCTGAATTGCTGACTAGCCTATGCTAATTTTCATTCAACTGTGCTGGGCTGGCCCGCTGGGAGCCTGGGCCTCCGCCTTCCAAGCAGGGCCAATGCAGGTTGGCCACTGGCGCAGCGGCGCCCTTCGCCACGGCGGCGCCCCTCGCCACGGCCCCTCGTAAGTTATAGCTTGTTGCATTTTAATAATTTAGGAGCAACAATGTAGTATCATATAGGATAATAGGCGGCTTAGGCCTAGGCCAACCCGGAGCCCGGGCAGCCAGGCAGCCGCAGCTTTTATTGTTTGGGTTATACTGATGATTTGGACTGACAGTTAGCCCATCAATCTTTTTAGACCTAGGCCTAATAGCTTCAGCCTTCGTAATAGGTCCGGTAGAGCATTACTTACCAGGTTTACTTACCAGGTAGGGCCACGCACTGACCACGGAGCAGCTGTGTTCAGTGGGGGCCCAAGACATGAATACGGGCACTCTGCACGATTAGTAGCAGTTACTGGGAGTCCGGCAGAGATAGTTAGTTTATATTGTGCCCTCGTTGGAGACTAGCTTTTTAGTTGTGTTAGCATAGGCTAGGCCTATACATCAATGCTCTAATGTCATTAAGAGCTGAAATGTATTAGGCCCTATAGCCTAAGGGAGACAAAAATTAAAAAACTAAAATACGTGCCACAGCTAACAGTGCAATCTTAATGGGTGATGGATCATGGCTGCATGGCAAAGAAACAAATATTAAGATTTTTTCGCATAGCCTAGGTTTAATCCTCCAGCCCCGGGGGCTATAGCTTGCGACTGTGCTCCGGTACCGGGTGTTTTGACGATCTTTGGCCTATGTTAACTACTCTGTAAGTCAATGAATATGGCATGTAATGTTGTGAATAAAAAAGAATAATGTTCCACAAACCTTCCTCTGTCGAATGGCGTTGAGTAGAGGTCTCTAGCCCCTCTGGTTGCATAATGGTGAGCGCGGGAAGAAGAGTGCTTTTCGGTGGCAAATTCTTCCCGCGTTCGGACGCGTCGCCCCGGCCATGGCTACGACGCACCTAGCCGCTCGTCGCGCCAAAGTATTTATCTCCCTTAGACGATTTTAGTGTTTGATATTGAGAATGTGATGTTTATTTGATATTTTCTAGTTATTTTGAGGCCAATTATATAAAATATGTTTATTAGGGTATCACTGTCACTGATATTGCTAATTTTCACTCGATACCGTACATTTTATTAGTAATTGAGGTAGCTTATTGTTGTATTAGGCACTGATTATCGTTATCACAGGTGTTTATTATACTTTGGCCATCATATATTAGGTCTTGTCACTTTCACTTTGACAAATATGCTTTAGAGAGTGTCACTGTCACTGATAATGCTCATTTTCACTCAATACCGTACATTTTATTAGTAATTGAGGTAGGTTATTGTTGTATTAGGCACTGATTATTCGTTATCACAGGTGTTTATTATACTTTGGCCATCAAATATTAGGTCTTGTGTGACTTTCACTTTGACAAATATGCTTTAGAGAGTGTCACTGTCACTGATAATGCTCATTTTCACTCGATACCGTACATTTTATTAGTAATTGAGGTAGGTTATTGTTGTATTAGGCACTGATTATTCGTTATCACAGATGTTTATTATACTTTGGCCATCAAATATTAGGTCTTGTGTCACTTTCACTTTGACAAATATGCTTTAGAGAGTGTCACTGTCACTGATAATGCTCATTTTCACTCGATACCGTACATTTTATTAGTAATTGAGGTAGGTTATTGTTGTATTAGGCACTGATTATTCGTTATCACAGGTATTTATTATACTTTGGCCATCAAATATTAGGTCTTGTGTCACTTTCACTTAGTTATATGATTTGTAAACGTTTTATATACAATTTATTGTCTCTTTTTTCACTGATTTATATATTTCTATAGGTTCTAATCATATGAATGTCACTTGGTATATACATATGTCACTTTCACATATTATTATGGTGTAATTGTATTTGTATCAATGTTCTCATAATACATGACTTTTGTATGACAATAAATTGGTTTTCTTCCACTTTTTGCCTATATATAATTATAGTGTACATATTGTCATTTTATTTGGCAATTTCAGTATGATTATTAGACCTCCAGCTTGGAGTGGTAATCAAAGAAGCACTCTAAAGCACAGAGTGCCACCTTGCACTCCACACACTCCATGGTTGACTTTTTACCTGACCTCGGCCTCACCCTGCTGTTGTAGCAGACATGGCACCGCTTCTGCTGTGTTCTTCCTGATTCATTCTGAGGCAGGGAACCAAGCCTGTGCCTAATCAAGTATTGAGCACACTGCAAGCGGTCAATAACGGCGGGCCCAGGATGTGCCACTGCCCTCTGTGGCGTAGCATACTTCTCCAGGAGCTCCGTCAACACCTGCTTTTGGAACCTCCGCAGGCTATTGAACTTCATGGGTGTGTTCACATTCCGAAGCTTGTATATGTTGTAGGGCATTCAGAACTGACATGTCCACCATATGCAGAACGCACTTGTGGTACCATCTGCACGAGGTACGCAGGCACTCAATGAAGCCTATCTGCATGTCGGACTTGTCCACCAGCCTCATGTTGATGTTGTAGTCCAGGACAGCATCGGGCGTGGTCACCCTGGCCTGGGTGCGGCGATCCACCTTGCCAGTCTCCACCATTTTCCCCCTTGTGGATGGTGGTCAGGAGGTTGACCTGCCGCTGGTCGTGCCAGTGGATAGCCAGAATGGGCCCCGACTTCTTCTTGAACACATCACCTTTTTTGGTCTTTGGAGGGAAAGGTGGCATGCCCTTCCTTTTCCCTCGTACTGTGACTACAGTCCCCGTCTTGCGCTCAATGCAGGTACTGTGAGAGAGTGGGGGACGTGTAATAATTGTCCGTGTATGAGGACGTGATTCTTGTGAAAGTAGCGGTCCATCATGGCTTGCACCACTGCTCCGCCAAAGCCATGAGGGGGTCCACAAGCAAGTCCCCTTCCTTCCCGCTGTAGACCAGGAAGTCCAGGACATAGCCAGTTTGGCAGTCGCACAGCACAAAGAATTTTATGCCAAAGCGATGTCTTTTTGAGGGGATGTACTGCCGGAAGCTGAGTTTTCCCCGGAACAGCACAAGAGGACTCGTCAATGACGACCTTGCGGAAGGGCTTGAAGTAGGAGGTGAAGCGTTCTCGCATCATCTCATACAACGTCCTAATTTTCCACAGCTTGTCTGGGAGGTGGACGTCAAGGTTGGTGACAAGATGGAGCGCTGCGAGGATATCAAGGTACCGGTCGCGAGACATATATTTCCCGAAGGCAGGGGTGGATATCAGATCATTGGTGATCCAATAGTCAGGCAACCTATGCTTCTTTGACATGAGGCATTAGCATGGTGAGTGCCAGGAAACACCATGAACTCTTTATGAGTCACTGGGGTCCACTGCCTCATGTGGCCCTTGGTCACCTTTCCCAAAAAGTGGACCTGGAATTGGTGCTGCTTATTTGTCTCTTTGACAACATAGCCTACCACCTCCTCATCAAAGAAGGCCTCAAATAGTTCGTGTGGTGGAGGGCGGCGGAGGGCGGCGGCCAGGGCGGTGGGCAGCACGACGCCGGGCCAAGCGGATGGGTCGAGGGTCGTCGGTGTCCATATAGTCCTCGTCAGAGTGGTCATCTTGCCCTGACGGTGGACCTATGTAATCATGGCCAGAGTCTTCAGAGAGGTGCCCTTCATCATCAGTGGCCCCCACATAATCTGGCGGGGAACCAGTGATGCGTGGGCGGCGTGCGGGTGGGCGAGGTGGGGAAGGAGTGGCAGGTGAGGCTGTGTCCCCCAAGGTCCTGGGCTCCTTGGCCTGCGACGAGTGACAGAAAGCAATGTTTCACTGTCACTAGGCCCAGGTATTGGTGATGCGAGCTCAAAGAATTCTTCAGGAAGACATGTTGAAGGCGGGGGAGGTGGGGAGGACCGTGGGGAAAGTTGCGGGGACGTATGGCTGGGGCCGGCCGGGGTGGACGCCGCGGGAGCCTCGAACAAAACTCTCTTACTTTCTTAATTTTTTTGGTATATTTCCTACCTTTCCCCTTTTCGGCAGCAGTATGTCTCCTGTCGGGGGACCTAGGAGGCAAATAGGCTGAAAGTGGGGGGTCCTCAACCCTTGGCAATGGTGGGGGTGGTGGGGAAGAATGCGGGGCATCCGGGTCATCTTGGGTGGCGTGGGTAGATAAGGGAGACAATGGCGGACGAGAAGGGTCACCACGCTGACCCTCACTCACAGCCTCATCCTCACCAAGTAGTTTTGCTTGTTCCCTAGCTGCCGCGGCCGCCTTCTCAAGTATTTTCTGCTTATACAAATGTAGCTTGAAAGGCGATTTACCTGGGGAAGGGCTTGGCGTCGTGTCACTTATGCGAAATTTGGTGAGTGACCTTGAACTCTCCCACTCACTCACTCACTCTCAAGTTCACTGTCTTTAGGTAAACCAGCTTCCTCAACAACTGGTACATCACCTTCATCACTCTCATCACTGTCATGTTCTCTCGCAAATCCCAGGAATTGCTCTTCTTTGTCACTCTCATGGCCATAATCACTCGACTTATAATTACTGGAGTCGTCACTGACTTCATCATCAACATTATGCTTGGCATCAGCTCGCTCATTAAGTCTCAATGTCGTCTCAATACCTCCGGGAGATAACACATTTAGGCGATGGCGTCGGGGTAAGGCGCGACGAACTAGCAAGGGCGTCGTAGGAAGCACGGTATCGGACACAGCGGAATCACTATTTGGCGTACTGGCCATGATGGCGTCGGGGTAGATACTGTTGCTGTGGCGTAGTTTACGCCTGGTGGCGCCACCTACCGTCCCACGATACCGAAAATGTACGCGCGGCATTCGAAAGCACGCACGCAAGCAATGGGCGTTCAAGAGCCCTTCCGGGTTGCGCGGGCCGAGGTTGTTATGGGCGTTCAAGAGCCCTTCCGGGTTGGAGGGTTTAAACTAGGCTAACAGAAATTAATTGGTAATAAATACGATGTTTTCTTATTTTAACTTACGTCCGCCCAGCACTCATGTTATTGTTGTGAACCTCTCGGCACTCTCACTGCCACTCGTTGCCGGAGTAAGGTAGGCTTCATAATACAGTACTGTTTTTTTAACTATTACACAACCAGCGGGTGTGTGGGGGCGGCAGCCCCTATCCATAATACTAGGATAGGTTAGGTAAAGTTGTTAAGTTAGGCATATATTTTTACGCATTTATCCCCTCATTTTCCCTGAACTTCATAACCCTCCCCACTAGTGGGGGGGGTTTTTTTTTTTAGATTGTTGGATAATGGGTAAATCCTTATTTCAGCTCCTCTTCAGTATAAAACACTGTAGGCCTATCTGAAATAATAAATAAAAAACAAAATAATAAAACTTAGCCTAGGACTACTGAAATTGCTGTCGGTCCAAAAAGTCAGGTTTACCATTGTTTGTAGGGAGGATAGTAACAATACTAATACTTATTACCATAAAAATATATTTACAAATTTATTACACTTGTAAATGCATTAGGCCTATAGGCTATTATCTATTTATGAGGAGGCTGCAATCTGCATCCACTGTTGGGCTGGTCGCTAGGCTAGGGATGCGCGATGCTGTCTCAACTCTCGTCTCTCGATGTAACACTGTGAACAGAAAAAAGAAAAAACATTCAAATTTTAATAAAAATTCTTCCATTTCTATCATAAGTATTGAAGTATAGTCGGTAAAAATTTACCTATGGTCCCGTTAAAATGTCCTCAAGTAACCTATTAAAAACTGTTCAGGGGACTGGTTAGAACTTGTAGGATGTTTAATTGAAGGTCGGAAATCAGTATTTACTGAGAAATAAAAGTCTTAAAATGCGCTATGTTTTACGGGAGGGTCTGTACGCCGCCACATACGCGCGGCCCCGCCCACTGCCCATAATGTACAAATATTATATTAGATTAGATTAACCTAACCTAACCTAATATAATATAATATAATATAATATAATATAATATAATATAACATAACATAACATTAGGCCTACCTGGGAAAGAGACTAAGAGAGGGCAGGGACCCTGGGTACGCATTTTAAGACTGTTATTTCTCAGTAAATACTGGTTTCCGACATTCAATTAAACATCCTACAAGTTCTAACCAGTCCCCTGAACAGTTTTTAATAGGTTATCCTACTTGAGGATCTTTTAACGGGACCATAGGTAACCATTTATCGTATAATCCTCACCAGAATGCAGGAAATACAGTTTCTGCCAACTAAAAACTTAAAAAATTCTCCGGCGGCCGGGGGGCAAAGGGCCGGGGGGCTTTGCCCTCCGGACCCACCCTCGTCTGCCGAGGTTAATTACTATTTTCATCTAATTACTATTTACTACCTACACAACATTTTCCTATTTTGCCACACTGCCCATCCTAGCTGCTAATCGGTTCCGCAGAAATAGAGCTAGGATTGAAACAGCCAAGATCGGGGCACTGTTCTTATGGGGAAAATTCAATCGGTTCCGTGCTCATGCCAAAATTTGCGTCTTTTTCTATTTTTTGCCTACGAAAACATGTTTTATTGTACACAAATTAAATTTTATGCATTATACTGTATCATATAATACACCATAGAATAAGTGTTTAATAACTAGAAAGAAAAAAAAAGGCCCAATATCTAAACAATTACCACACTTTTTCCCAGTGTTAGGCTATGAAACATGTTTTTTGTCTAGGCTACATCAAGTTACACAGGGTGAATAATTATTATTCAAGTAGCCTAGGCCTAAATCTTATGCATTGTAAATAATAATATAGACATGGCTAAATAACAGTCCTAACCATAAATACTGTAGATTGGGGCATTGTTTCTATCATGCGAATTTTTTTAGGCCTAGCCTAGGCCTAGGTTCTAAATTCGTCCAGCCACCCCTCAAGTACCCATTTCGCCCCAAATACATCCAATAAATACATATTATGAGGAAAAGACGTATTATGAGAAGATTACTTACCACACAGATTTTATTATAAATCATTGTCATATTTAGCCTAGCCTAGGCTAACATCGTCTAGGCTAGGCAATTCAATCGCTTTCGTCTGACATGGACTGGTCTTTGCTGTGTTTTGAGCATGAAATTCCTTCATTGCTAACCACCAGGCCAACCATCCCTATCACTAGATGTACTAGAGGTTTATAATAAACGCGAGAGATAAGGGGTTCAGGCACAAAAAGGCTTGCAAACGGTTGTTTTGTCAACACAGATACTAGCTAAACTGCAAGCGTGTGCTTAGTGATGACGTCATACAAAGATGGCGGCATCTTGCGCATTTGACGATCGGATCTCGGATTCACTCGGATTTCGTCTCTAAACGGCAAGCTACTGGCAGATTCTTTCGTTATGGTGAAACAAAATTATTGTTTTTGTTTGTTTTCTAGTTTTTATGTTGAGTTTGTTCGTGATTTTTGCTATTTTTGTCGGGCTTTCGGCTGGGATTTTGATGCGAGGAATGAGGCTTTTGGCGCGAGAATTGAAATGGGGAATATTTGGTGTGGTGCGAGGATTGAATCAACGAAGACCGGTGTATCTAGGATGGGGGCTCCACTGTACAGTATATATATTAAAAATAAAAATAGAAAATATTTGGAATGAGTCTGAGCAAATAGATAGATATAAATACAGTAGATAGAAACTCATCGTAATTTTTTCCGTGGCTTCGTCAGATGCGGCACTGGACTTGACTCTGTTTGATAGTCCCGGGCATTCCATTCCTTCATCATTACCACCAGGCCACCGCCCCTATCACTGAATGCACTAAAGGCCATAATATACACGAGATATACAAGGTTCAGGCACAAATAAGCAAGTAAAAGGAGGGTGGACTTGGAGCATCTTGGCTAGTGTTGCCGACATTAAACCATCGGATCCGGGGGGCCTCATATGATCCCGATCGCTGTGTCCGGGGCCATTTCGTACAGTCAAGTTTCATAATTCAGTAGCTAATGATTGAGAGCACCTAGAGCAGTCAATATTTTTGCAAATTGTAGAACGTTTTGTTGTCTGTTGAGATGACACGCTACGCGCATGGTTGCCGAGTTATGATGATTTTAGCGGCGATTTTGTAGCCGCGCATTTTGCCTCATATGAGGCCTCCTGGATTCCTGCCAATATTTTTTGTGCCTCATATGAGGCCTCCCGGATTCCGAGGGTTAAAGTTGGCGGCCGTAACTTGCGGCAAGTGACGCTGGGATTTCGGATTCACCTGAGTCACTCAGATTTCGCCTCCAAGCAAGAAACACCTTGACAATGGCAGTTTATATTATTATTAATATTTTTTTTTTTTTTTTGGGGGGCTTCTCCTGGATGACCTAGATGTGTGCGAATTTGTGTTTGTTTTTGTGTGTTCAGGTTTTGTGTTGTCCCTGTTCTTGCTCTGTCATGATTCCCCCCCCCCCCCCAAAAAAAAATAGGAAAAGTGGGGATTGGTCCTGAGTCAATAGATAGATAGATTTGTTATTCCATACACAAAAAGATGTATACAGTATAGGGCATACAGTACCCTGATGGTCCATATCACATTCAAAATTCATTCACTTGTTTGTTATGTTTTCTAGGGATGTTTTGAGTCTTCAATTATTTTGCTCTCGTTTTCGGTGTATTTTCTGTCTGGATAGCGTAATGCATAAATGCGGAATTTCTGTGTGAGCATCCTAGGTTCGAGTCCTTGGAGTGCCACATGTATTTGTTGATTTCATTAATTGAGTTTAGAAGTGAAGTTGGTTGGTGAAAAAATATAAATAATTAGATTGGGGATTATGTATGTATTTATAATTTAAAATATTAGGTTTATTAATATGTTTGTTTAGTTTGCAAGTTTTACATTTTAATTTAAATACAGTACTTTAAATGTATGAACAGGACAGTAGAGTAAATAATGAGGCACAGACTGCATAGCTGTGGGTGACCGACTCGAGACAGAGCCTGGTTAGTAATAGGACAAAACTAGAGTAATTACAACCAGCACTAATGGGGCTTGTCTGAACGTGACGATAGTGCGTTGTTATGTGTGCGATTGGTTGCTGGGGAACCAGATTAACTTGCTCATGAGATTTCATAATTTTATTTTATTGAGCATTATTTCCACTTAGCGAGTTTGATTAGTCCTCTTGCTTTTATCTTGTGTCGTCCCAGTTTTGGTTTGTTTATTTTGCAAGTTTTACAATTGAATTTGATAGCGTAATGCTTAGTGCGCGGAATTTTGGTGCGAGTACCCTAGGTTGGAGTCCTTGGAGTACCACTGTATTCATTACTTTCATTGGTTCAGTACTTAAGTTTATTTGTAAAATGTATTGGTTGGTTGGTGAAAACAAATATGAATTGTTCCCGCTGATGTTACATTGGTATCTGGCCATCCTGAATACTCCACTATTTCATGAGTAGGTATACAAGGTCTTTTCAAGCTGATTTTAATTTGGTATCTCGACATCCTGATTACTCGACTATTATCAAGATTTTGTAGCGAACTACAGTACTCCCTCGAAGTTTGCGAGAATATGGTCGACATTGCAGGCTGCAAAATTCAAAATAGCAAATTTCAAAGCACTAACCTTATGGGATTAATTGAATATGGTCGACATATCATCATCGAGGGCCTATTTTTTTATGATTTTCGTCCTTGTTTGTACACACATTATGACACATACACTTCATTATACATCCTACAATAAAGAAAAACACAGAAATACAGATTCAGGGGACCCAGGGCACAGGTAACACTTCAATTTTGCCCAAGGAAGTCGATTATGCGAGAGCGTGAGGAGCGTGGGAGAATCTATAAACAGTAAACAATGGGCGGCAGGGCGGCCTGATGTCACGATCCTGCTACTCCCCCCCCCCCGAAAACTAGTGCGGAAACGCCGTATCATTTGGCGCCACCCACAAAACTCAAGTAATATCGCACATATCAAGTCCCGCAAAAAAGGTAAATTCTTGGGTCCCGTTCGCAAAATCGAAATTTCGCAAATTTGAAAGACGCAAAATTCGAGGGACTACTGTACTTTATTATTTTCTTTCATGATTTTATTTTGCTAAAGCATTTTTCCACATAGATTTTGTTTAGTGTGATGTCGTTTCGATAGTTTTTATTTTAATGAGTTCTTTATATGAATTTGAACATTAACTTTTGATCGATTTCAAGTTTTATGTTTTGATTAACTTGCTCATTGCTCATGTAGTAATGTCCACCCTATGTGCTGGATTGTGTTCTTGCATTTATAAATAATTATTATTTTGCTTAAGCATTGTTTCCACAGCAATTTTGATCTATCTATCTATCTATTGCCTGACGCCGTGATCCCCGAAGGGGTGGCCACGAACGAACCGCCCCCATGCACCTCTGTCCCCAGTCAGTCGACGCCCCTCCCCCCAACCAGCACCGCCTTCGTTCATGTAGTTCCTCACTCCATCCTTCCACCTCATATTCGGTTACCTCTCCCCTCTGTCCCTACACCTCGCGATCGTACACCCTCGTAGTCATTCTCTAGCTTTCCATACGTTCCATATGTTCGAACTAGCTCAAGTTGTCCTTTTCACACGTTCCAGCACGTCTACCCCCACGCCACACCTCCTTCTTACTTCATCATTAGCCTGTCTTTCCCTCCCTGTAAATCCGCACGCACTCCTTAAGTAATTCATTTCCACTGCTCTCACTCTTGGTCTGAGTTTCTCAACCAACGTCCACGATTCGCTTCCGTAAGTCAGTGTCGGGATTACCACACTGTCATGCAAGGACTTCTTCACTTCCATACTGCCCACCCTATTTCTTGTTACTGCTTTTAGCGTTCCTACACCCCTCTTCCCCTGTGGTACCCTCTCCCCCCCCTCTTCATCCATAGTCCCCTCTTTTCTCACCACACGGCCCACATACTCAAAAGAGTTGACGATCTCGATAGCCGGACCGTTCAGCTTCACCTCACACTCTGTGACTTCACCCCTTTCGAAGACCATAACCTTGCTCTTCCCCGTATTTACCTTCAAATTCCGTTTTTCGCACACTGTTCCAAACTCATTTACCAGACCCTGCAACTCCCATTCATTATAACTCATCAGAACTGTATCATCCGCAAACAGCAGTATAGGTAGCTTCCACTCAATTCCCGCCCTTTTCAGCGATACACCAACATCCACTGCTCTTGATAGTATTTCTTTCATAACTCCATCCATATATACAGTAAACAACCACGGGGACATCACACACCCCTGTTTCAAACCAACATTCAGGTCAAAGAACTCGCTCTGCTCACTCTCCACACACGTACTGCCGCCTTTGCACCCTCATACATGCTCTTCACTGCTTTCAGCAACTTGCCCTCTACTCCGTATATTCTAAGTACTTTCCACAAACCTTCTCTATCCACTCTGTCGTAGGAGGTATCCAAGTCCATAAAGGCAACATACACCTTTTGTTTCTGCTCCAGATACTTCTCCACAACACAATTCAGGGTAAAAATCTGATTAACACATACTCTTCCCTTCCTAAAACCTCCCTGCTCGGCGCCGAGCCAGATCTCCGTTCTCACTCTCACTCTTTCAATCACTACCCGACGGTATACCTTCCCTACTACGCTTAGAAGACATATTCCTCGGTGGTTACCACACACTCTCTTTCCCCTTTGCCCTTATATAGGGGGACTGGGACTATTATGCCAGTCTTCCAGTCATCGGGTGGCACTCCCCTTCTCCCAGGCTAGTTTGCACATTGTGCATACCCATTCTCGCACTATCTCACCACCATAACTCAACATTTCCCCACACACTCCATCTGTTCCTGGTGCTTTCCCCAACTTCACTCTTTTCATGGCTTCCCACACTTCTGACCTCCTGATCCCCACCTCCTCCTCCACTACGTCTATTCTCTCTCCCTACCCATACAATATCCAGACTATGTTTGCTGGCTCTTTCATTCCTTTCATTAGCAACTCACTGAACGTACTCCCTCCATCTTTCGACTCTCTCTTGTCTTCTCGGCTAGCATTCGTCCCAATTCTTATCTTTCACACCCATTACTGTTTCCTTGCTACCTTCCCTAACTTTTCTTGACTTCTTTTCCAGAACAGTTTCTTACTCTCCCTCCATGTTTACACTCAGATTCCTTCCAAATTCCTCATCTACTCTTCTCTTACTTTCCTTCACTACTATCTTTCACCACCCTCTGACTCTCCCACGTACCTCGATGTTTATGTCTCTCGGGAATCTTCATGCACTCTACTACCCAACCACTCTCCTATATGCTTTCTTCTTTCCTTCCACAGTATTCATTACTCTTCTGTCCACCATGCTGTACCTTTCACTCCCCTCCCTCTTCTCATCACTCCACACACCTCCTCACATGCTGCACCAGTTATCTCATCCTTAAACACCTTGCTCATCTCCTACACTTCACTCCATAACTTCCAGGTCGAACCCACCTAGTAGTCTTTCCACTAGCTCTCCTGTACTCCTCCCTGACTTCCTCCTCTTGCACAAACGCCTCTCCACCCTCCTCACCATTCCACCTTCCTCTCGCCCTCCCTCTCCCGCTCTCCTCACCCACTTCCTTTTGTATCCTAACCTTAGCTACCACTACATAATGATCAGACAGGACCACCTCCAATAACCCTATTACACCCTAGCATCCATCACAGATTTCTTCATTCGTTCATCCACACATACATAAGCAATCAATGACTTTCGTTCCACCACTGTCTGATCCTTCATCGTCAACATCCCCGTTTCCACGTGTACCTGTGGATAATTCTGTGTCGGAAGAAAAGGGGTTTGTTGGCTATCCAACAGCCTCTCCACTCCCCACACATACGGTCCACAAGTGCACTACCATTCCAATTCACCTCTGATGGTACCCCCCACCCTCCCACCACTCCTCAACTTTCCTATCACCCAAATTACCATTCAAATCCCCAATCAGAAATATTCTTTCGTTCTTGTCAAAACTTCTCCAGGCACGCTTCCCCAATAATTCCAGAACTCCTCTTTCTTTCTTTCAAGTATAGCCTCTGTCGGGGCATACACGCATACAATCACCAACGTTTGTATTACTACGTTCATTCTCACCAAGCACAAGCCTTGAACCAAAGGACAGTAACTCTCTTACACATTCCTTCCATTTGCTACTTACAAACAAAACATGACACCTTCTCTCGCTGTTCCTGCAACTCACTCCAGCACACACACCCCTCCACACTCCCACTCTCTCACATATGAAGCTTTCCATTTCGGCACCCCTGTCAAGTTCCACATCCAGAAAGCCGGCCATTCACTAACACTTCCAGAACCTCTCACCGCGCCCTTTGTGCCCTCATTTCAGGCCACTAACATTCTAACACGGAGCCATTCTTTTACCCGACCCCATGTCCTAAGGGCATGTCTCTTAGTCGGTCGTGGTTCGTCAACGTTGGTTCCGTCCGCATC